>CM055121.1:69999725-70599725 GCA_029206835.1 Rana muscosa | reverse complement strand
CTCTTCCTATGGGGATAAACCAGAACTCCTCGGTTAGGGGAGTGGAAAACCTGTGTCCTCTGCCTCCTCCACTTCCCTACCGATGATGGCCATTTCCACCTGGCCGGCGGGGGGACCTCTAGCAAACATTATGATTCCTATAGAGGGACACCCCACCCGTTTTCTCGTATACACAGGCGCTGCCCATAGCGTGTTACTGGAGGCAGAAATCCCAGATCCCTCCTACTTATCCTCAATAGATGTGTCTTGTGTGAGAGTGGACAGAATATCTCGGTCCAGCCCTCTCACAAAACCACTACAGGTGGGCAATACCCCGGCATTGTTATCTAGATTTGTGGTTTCGAACACCTGTCCCCTCAATCTACTGGGGGCAGATGTTCTTTCCAGGCTTCAGGCCTCTATCTCATATAATGCCGATGGGTCCATCTCCGTTTCCACTGCCCTGAGTGAGGGAGACACGTCAGCATTGTGTTCCCTCCCCATACTGATGACCCTGCAGGTTTCACCTACCCCTATCCCGGAACATTTCCTTGACCAAATACCGTCCCACCTCTGGTCCACCGGTCCAGAGGATGTAGGTATATTGTCAGTCCCCCCGGTAGTGGTCCTTTTAAAACCAGGGGCTGTTCTTCCCAGAAGGGCCCAATACCCACTCAAACCGGTCCAGACTCAGGCGATTACCGAGCAGATAAAAGTCTTGCTGAGAAATGGTGCCTTAATATCCTGTACTTCCCTGTGCAATACCCCTCTGTTTCCAGTTAAGAAGAAGACTCCCAAGGGCCAACCGGATAAATACCGGCTAGTACAGGACCTTAGAGCAGTGAACGAGGCCACCGTTTTGGAGACGCCACTTGTCCCGAATCCACACACTCTTTTGTCAGAGGTACCCCCGTCTGCAAAGTTTTTCACTGTCATAGATTTAGCGAACGCCTTCTTTAGTGTGCCCTTGGACCCCTCCAGTCAGTACCTGTTCGCATTCACCCACGCTTCCAAACAGTATACTTGGGCAGTTATGCCCCATGGGGCACAGAACCCGCCCAACCAGTTTACCAAGGACATGTCCCAAATCCTCACCAACTGGGATAACCCCAGCCGGGACCTGGTTGTGGTTTTGCAGTATGTAGATGACCTGCTCTTGTGTGCACCCTCTCAGGAAACGGCGGAACAATCATCGGTGAGCCTCCTGGTGTATCTGGCCCAACAAGGATGCAAGGCCTCTAAAGAAAAATTACAGTGGTGCGCTTCCCGTGTTGTCTTTCTGGATCATTGCATATCCCATGGCGCTAAGAACATCACACAACAACGAGCTGAAGCCAAACAGGCCCCCACCCCGGTAATGCTAAGGCCCTACATGCATTTTTGGGACTGATCTCTTACTGCAGAGCCTGGATACCTGCGGCTTCCCTTCTCATGCAACCCCTGTATGACAACCTGCAATGTGACCCCTTTACGCTGTCCGAAGAGGCGCTCACTAACTTTCACCTTTTGAAAAAGGCAATCAGCACTGCTCCTGCACTCGGTCTCCCTGATTATGGAAAGCCCTTTCGCCTGTTCATATCTGAGACACAAGGCCACACCTCAGGGGTGTTGACACAAAGTCATGGACTCCGTAACCGCCCTATTACTATTCAACCCACCTGGACCCAGTTGCCAGAGGAGGCCCATCAAGTCTCCGAGCAGGTTTTGCCGCCCAGGCCCTGCTGGACAAAACTTCAGATATTGCCCATCCCCTTATGCTGCTAGCCCCTCACGATATCTCTGCCATTCTGAATCAGGTGCAACCCAACCATTTATCCTCTGCCCACCACCTCCGGTTGCAATGCAATTTACTCATGCCTGACAATGTGACTCTACTTCGATGCCAACAACACAACCCTGCTACTCTCCTTCCTCTTGTCCAAGGGGGGTATCATGACATGTCTCTGGATGAACAGGAAGAAGAGAACGCAGACCTACCTGCCTCTACCCTAGATGAAGATGAACATGATTGCTTTTAACTCATGAAGGCGGAAACCACTCATCTACCCTCTGTCCTGGATGAACCGATCCCATTGCCTCAACACACCTTGTATGTTGATGGCTCCAGATTCACAGATTCATCCGGCAATTTCCACACAGGATATGCGGTTACAACAGAGACTACAATTATGCAAGCCGCCTCGCTCCCAGCATCCATGTCTACTCAAGAGGCTGAGCTGAGCTCCATGCCCTTACAGTAGCCTGCCAGCTTGCAGAAGGACGAACAGCAAATATCTACACCGATTCCCGGTATGCACTGGGTGTGGCCCATGACTTTGGACTAATATGGAAGACAAGAGGCTTCTTGGCTACAGCCGGTACCCTAGTGAAGCATAGCAAGGCCATAGATGCGCTCCTGACAGCACTCCAACTCCCAGAACAAGTAGCAATACTTAAAATTAAAGCCCAAGGGAAGATAACCACACAAGAAGCCAGAGGAAACCACCTGGCCGATGAAACAGCAAAACAAGCAGCCATGACCCCCTTAGGGGCTGAAACCACAGATTTCGTGGGAATATATCATCCACAGCCAGAAGCGGTAAACAAAGCCATTCTACAAAAAACTCAAACAGGTGCTGCAGACCAAGAGAAAGAAAAATGGAGCAAGATGGGAGCAGTACGGGTGGATGATCTTTGGACTGTAGGAACCCGTCCATGTCTCCCCAGAGCTTTGTACCCAGCTGTGGTACAATGGGCCCATGGAGCAACCCATCTCTCAAAGACTTTGATGAACTCACTCATAAACAAACATTATGTAGCTCCAGGAATAACTACTTTAACTAATCAATACTGCAAGTCCTGCCACACTTGCCTAATATGCAACCCTGGAAAGCTAGAGAAACCATCCCCGAAACACTCAGCTAGACCGCTCTACCCCTTCCAGAGGATACAGATTGATCACATACAAATGCCAAAGAGTAGGGATGAGCCGAACACCCCCGGGTTCGGTTCGCACCAGAACCCGCGAACGGACCGAAAGTTCGCACGAACGTTAGAACCCTATTAAATACAATGAATGCGAACGTTTGAAATCTAAAGTGCTAATTATAACGACTAATATGCATGTTATTGTACTAAAAAGGGTTTGGGAACCCGGGTTCTGCACCAGGGGACATGTATCAATGCAAAAAGAAGTTTTAAAAACGGCCGTTTTTTGGGAGCAGTCATTTTAATGATGCATAAAGTGAAAAAAAAAAGTCAAATATTCCTTTTAAATATCGTACCTGGGGGGTGTCTAAAGTATGCCTGTGAAGTGCCACGTGTTTCGCGTGTTTAGAACTGTCCCTGCACAAAATGACATTTCTAAAGGAAAAAAAAGCCATTTAAAACTGCTTGCGGCTTTAATGTAATGTCTGGTCCCGGTAATATGGATGAAAATCTTTGAGAAAAATGGCATAGCTACCCCATCAACGCCCCCCCCCACCCCAGCCCATTACCAGCCCCTTTAAGTCTTGTATGGATATTAAGGGGAACCCCGCACACAAAATAAAAAAGGCCCTATATACTCTGAACAGCCGTATACAGGCGGTGCATACAAGACAGGGACTGTAGGTTTGTTCTTATGTAGAATCTGTTTGTAATTTTGAACAGGTACATTGTTTAAGTGTAGCTCCAGCCCAAAAATCTATTTTTAAGCTTTTTGGAAAACATAGGGAAGGGTTATCACCCCTGTAACATTTGTTTTGCTGTCTGTGCCCCTGTTCAGAACATTTCACCTCACTTTCCGTCCCAATGACAAATGTTTTTGAAAAGTGGGGTTTTTATTGAAACAAGGATTGGTGATAAAGCATCAGTAGAGAGGAGACACCTTTTTCCCATATTAACTCTTACAGGAGAGAATTTCCCTTCCTAGGGGTAGATTTCCTCACTTCCTGTTGTCTCCTTTCGTTTGCAAGTAGGAGTCGTTTGTAAGTTGGATGTTTGAAAGTAAGGGCCTGCCGTATATACTCTGCTGAAATTTGCCCCTTACATGTTGGTGTTGCCACAACACTGTAAGCCCTCACAGTTACTCTTGGTGGGCACATGAATGGGCCCTGCTGTGAATTATTAGATCAAGAATTGTAATTGCATGCCCCTGTTGAACAGGGGCTGAAAAATTGGGCCTTTGGTGGTGGTGGTGGTGGTGTTGACACAACACTGTCAGCCCTCACAGTTACTCTTGGTGGGCGCAGGAATGGGCCCTGCTGTGAATTATTAGATCAAGAATTGTAATTACATGCCCCTGTTAAACAGGGGCAGAAAAATTGGGCCTTAGGCACTGGTGCTGGTGCCACAACACTGCAACCCCTCACAGATACTGTACTTGGAGCACAGCAATGAGCCCTGTTGCAAAGTATTGCATCAAAAATTGTAATTACATGCCCCTGTTAAACAGGGGCTGAAAAATTGGGCCTTAGGCACTGGTGCTGGTGCCACGACACTGCAACCTCTCCCAGATACTCTATTTGGAGTGCAGGAATGAGCCCTGCTGCAAAACATTGCATAAAAAATTGTAATTACATGCCCCTGTTAAACAGGGGCTGAAAAATTGGGCCTTAGCCACTGGTGGCGGCACCCAGAAACAAAAATGTTCTTCCAAGCTATCATCATCAATCGGATCATTGAGGAGGAGGAGGATAGTCAGTCAACATAACAGGACAGTCACTCAGCATCAGTCTTGAAGGGATGTGACATTTGAAAATAAATTAGTCTGTTATATCAGCTTCAGGTGTTTGGTAGCTGGTGGTGATCCAAGACTGGTTCATCTTTATAAAGGTCAGTCGATCAACCGAGTCGGTGGACAGGCGCACCCTGTGATCTGTGACAAATCCTCCAGCAGCACTGAATGTGCGTTCTGAAAGAACGCTGGATGCAGGACAGGCCAGTAGCTCAGTTGCATACTGTGCAAGCTCTGGCCAGTGATCCATCCTCAAGACCCAGTAAGCCAGAGGATTTTCGGTGGGGAAGGTGTCCAAGTCTGACCTTGCCCCTAGGTATTCCTGCACCATGTATATCAGACGCTGGCGATGGTTGCTGGAACCTATCATACCTTGGGGCTGCGGACTAAAGAATTGTCTGACTGCATCGGTCAGACGGCCCCCTTCCCCACCGCTCCTTCTTTGACTGACCGAAGCCTCAGCAACTCGTTGTCCAGGCCCAGGAGTTTGTAACCTCCCAGTCTCTGGGAACGCGTTGCACAGACCTTTCTGCAAGGCCTCCCGGAGTTGTCTCATCCTCTGCTCCCTGTGCGACGGTAAGATAAGGTCCGCAACCTTACCATTGTACTGTGGATCAAGGAGAGTGGCCAGCCAGTAATGGTCCCTCTCCTTGATCTGAAGAATAGGAGGATCCTTCCGCAGACTTTGCAGGATCAGGGAGGCCATGCAGCGAAGGTTAGCTGAGGCATTCAGTCTGGAGTCCTCTGGGTCACTAAGGACGACATGATCCGCAGCCACTTCCTCCCAGCCACGTACAAGTCCACGGGTTTCTTGGGACTGTAAATCATCCCTAAAAGACTGCTGCTGATGATGCTGAGTGCCAGGTCCACCTCCATGCTGACACAATCCTCCTCCTCCTCCTCTTCCTGTGCGATGGGTGGGACAGAAGGAACACTGTCTGGGTAAAGGGGTCCTTAAGAGGCAAGGAAGTCCTCCTCTTCCTGCCTCTGTTCTGCCTCAAGTGCCCTGTCCATTATTCCACGCAGCGTATGTTCCAACAGGTGGACAAGAGGTACAGTGTCACTGATGCATGCACTGTCACTGCTCACCATCCTCGTGGCCTCCTCAAATGGTGCCAGGACAGTGCATGCATTCCTGATTATGCCCCACTGGCATGGTGAAAAAAACCCGAGCTCCCCTGACCCTGTCCTGGTGCCGTAGTCGCACAGGTACTCATTGATGGCCCTCTGCTGCGTGTGCAGCCGCTGCAGCATGGCCAACGTTGAGTTCGACCAGGTGGGCATGTCACATATAAGGCGGTTCTTGGGCAGGTTCAACTCCTTTTGCAGCTCAGCCAGGCGAGCACTGGCATTATAAGATCTGCGGAAATGCACACAGACTTTCCTGGCCTGCCTCAGGACATCCTGTAAGCCCGGGTACCTGCCCAAGAACCGCTGCACCACCAGGTTAAGGATGTGAGCCACACAGGGCACATGGGTCAGTTGTCCCTGTCGGAGGGCGGAGAGGAGGTTGGTGCCATTGTCGCAAACCACCATTCCTGGCTTAAGCTGGCGTGGCGTCAACCACCTCTCGGCCTGCCCCTGCAGAGCAGACAGAACCTCTGCCCCAGTGTGGCTCCTGTCCCCCAAACACACCAGTGCAAGCATGGCATCTTTTTGCCTGCGTACTTGCGTAGCCCCTTGAACGCCTACTGAGCACCGCTGGTTCCGAGGACAAAGCACAGGAAGAGGCCATGGAGGAAGAAGAAGAGGAGGGGGTGGAGGAGAGAGGTGTGTCACAACCAGTAGTAGCATTTTGGAGGCGTGGCGGTGGAACAACCTCCAACACTACTGCACCTTGTCCTGCATCCTTCCCAGCTGCCAAAAGAGTGACCCAATGGGCCGTGAAAGAAAGGTAACGTCCCTGTCCATGCCTGCTGGACCATGAGTCAGCGGTAATATGCACCTTACCGCTGACCGCCCTGTCCAGCGAGGCCAAGACATTGCCTTCCACATGCCGGTAGAGAGCCGGAATCGCCTTCCGTGAGAAAAAGTGGCGTTTGGGAACCTGCCACCGAGGAACCGCACATTGCACAAACTCACGGAAGGGGGCCGAGTCTACCAACTGAAAAGGCAGCAGTTGAAGCGCTAGCAATTTAGCCAAGCTAGGATTCAACCACTGGGCATGTGGATGGCTGGGAGTAAACGTCTTTCGACGGTCCAGCAGCTGGGGCAGGGAAATTTGCCTGTTAGAATCGGACGTCGGTGTACTGCTAGCAGAGTGCCTGCAAGTACTTGGCTGTGACACACCTAATTCTACACCTTCATTCCTCTCAGTGCAGGTTTCAGAGAGGACTGAAGGTATAGTGGGGTTGGAGATCCCAGCTGATGCGGTGCAAGGAGAGGTCCGCTTTGTTCTTTGGTGTGGGTCTTTAAGGTAGGCTTGCCAACGAGCTGCATGGCAGGTCAACATATGTCTGGTCAAGCATGTGGTGCCCAAGCGGCTGATGTTTTGGCCACGCGATATACGCTTGAGACATATGTTGCAAACAGCAGCTGTGCGATCTGATGCACTCGACTCAAAAAAGGCCCACACCAAGGAACTTTTTGAATAACGGGCAGAGGCAGCGCCCTGCACAGGCGGAGCACTGCGGTGTGATTCAGTCAGTGTGCTGCCCTTACGCTGGCACCCCGAGGGAATCCTGCCTCGTTGGAGATGTGCCTCCTCCTCATCCTCCTCCTCTCTCCTATTAGGCACCCACGTGGAGTCAGTGACCTCATCATCCCCTCCCTCCTCATCACTGGAGCCAATCTGGCAGTATGCTGCAGCTGCTGGAACATGACTGCCAGATTGGTGTCCTTCTTGAGCATCCCCTCTCTCTGCTCTCACGCTACTGCCTTCCTCTAGCTGGGTATCATCATCAGACCCTTCGAAACGCTGGGCATCCTCCTGGAGCATGTACCCAACACTGTGCTCAAACAGTTCGGGGGACTCCTCAGGAGGACATGGTGGGTCTAGGGAAGGAGTGACTGATGATGACATTGATACCAGGGAAGAGGACGCTTTGGCAGCTGCTTTGCCAGTACCCAGAGCCTGGGTGAGAGAGGATGAGGAGGATGAGGAGGGCTTGGTCATTCACTCTACCAAGTCTTCAGCATGATGCGGCTCAACACTTCCAGCTGCCGAAAATAAGGACAAGCGTGTCCCATGGCCACGTGCTGATGACGATGCACCGCGTCCACGACCAGCACTGTTGTCTCTAGACACAGAGCCTGCTTGCCCTCTTTTATTGGCTCCTGACTGTCTGCCTCTCCTTGTTTGCCTTCCAGACATTCTAATGGCCTGCAGGGAGATGGGAAAACCAGCAATAAGGGGTAGCTTCAGGTGTATATTTTGCAGGAAGCACACTACGCCTGCTGTAAGTGCTGCAGATGACTGCCTGTGTTACACAACAGGAAAAAACAGCAACAAGGGCCAGCTTCAGGTGTTTATTTTGCAGGAAGCACACTCCGCCCGCTGTAAGTGCTGCAAATGCCTGTTAGTGTAACACAAAAGAAAAAAAGCTCCAGCAATAAGGGCTAGCTTCAGGTGTATAATGTGCAGGAGGCACACTCCGCCCGCTGTAAGTGCTGCAAATGCCTGTTAGTGTAACACACCAGGAAAACACAGCAATACGGGCTAGCTTCAGGTGTATATTTAGCAGGAAGCACACTCCGCCCGCTGTAAGTGCTGCAAATGCCTTCTAGTGTAACACACCAGGAAAACACAGCAATACAGACTAGCTTCAAGTGTATATTTAGCAGGAAGCACACTCCGCCCGCTGTAAGTGCTGCAAATGCCTGTTAGTGTAACACACCAGGAAAACACAGCAATACGGGCTAGCTTCAGGTGTATAATGTGCAGGAGGCACACTCCGCCCGCTGTAAGTGCTGCAAATGCCTGTTAGTGTAACACACCAGGAAAACACAGCAATACGGGCTAGCTTTAAGTGTATATTTAGCAGGAAGCACACTTCGCCCACTGTAAGTGCTGCAAATGCCTTTTAGTGTAACACACCAGGAAAACACAGCAATACAGACTAGCTTCAAGTGTATATTTAGCAGGAAGCACACTCCGCCCGCTGTAAGTGCTGCAAATGCCTGTTAGTGTAACACACCAGGAAAACACAGCAATACGGGCTAGCTTCAGGTGTATACTGTGCAGGAGGCTTAGCAACAATGACACAGACACTGTCCCCTGCCTATCCTTCTCTCTCCCTGCACACAAGGTTTAGCAAAGAATATGACACTGACACACTCCTTGCCTATCCTTCTCTCTCCCTGCACACAAGGTTTAGCAAAGAATATGACACTGACACTGTCCCCTGCCTATCCTTCTCTCTCCCTGCACACAAGGTTTAGCAAAGAATATGACACTGACACTCTCCCTGCCTATCCTTCTCTCTCCCTACACACAAAAATAGCACAAAGAATAGCACAATGACACTGTCCCTGCCTATCCTTCTCTTTCCCTGCGCTGGAACACACTACACAAGGCCGCCGCGCTGGCGGCCTTTTATAGTGTTGGGCGTGTGCTAAACCCCCTGAGCTATAATTGGCCACAGGCAACCTGCCTGTGGCCAATTATGGCTCTCCTAGCCGCCGGCGCTGTGATTGGCCAAGCATGCAGGGTCACAGTGCATGCTTGGCCAATCACAGCGCCGGGATTGCACTGCGATGGCGCAGTGTATTGTGGGCCGTTCGCGTTACTCGAATTTGGCGCGAACGGCCCAAATAGTTTGATCTTCGTCGAACGATCGAACAGCCGATGTTCGAGTCGAACGTATGTTCGACTCGAACACCGAGCTCATCCCTACCAAAGAGTGGTAGATTTGAGTATGCCCTGGTGGTGGTAGACATGTTCTCAGAATGGCCTGAGGCTTATCCAGTCACAAATCAGACAGCGAAAACCACGGCTAAGAAATTGCTTTGGGGGGTGGTTTGCAGATATGGGGTACCTGAGGTGATAGAGAGTGATCAAGGCCCTGCGTTCACTGCTACAGTCACAAAAGAAATATGGTTGGCCCTAGGTACCACTTTGGCGTTTCACACACCTTATCATCCTCAGAGTAGTGGGAAAGTGGAAAGAATGAACCAGACACTTAAAACCCAAATGCTAAAAATGGCCAAGGACACAGGTATGTCCTGGCCAGAAAGCCTGCCAATAGCCTTATTCAGCGTACGGTATTCCCAAAGGGGGAAGCATTCTTTATCCCCTTTTGAAATCTTGTTTGGAACAGCCCCTAGATTAGGTTGTTATTACCCTGAACAGTTGCAATTGCAGTCTGATACTTTGATAGATTATGTGACCACTCTTGCAAAAGAATTAACTAATATCCATGCACGAGTATTTTTTCCATTCCGGATCCTGATCTAGATACCAACTTAACAACAGCCACTTCAGTTAAGTTGGCCGGAAAGAACACTTGGATACACACTTCCCACTGCAAAAAGGCTCCAGTTCCTGAGGACCGTGCACCACCCGCATCAGAATGAAACTATATATCTTTTTTCTTATAGCAACTGTGCACACATAGGAGGTGGCTATCAAACAAGTAGATGGTGTGACACAATTCTGGTATAATTCATCAGACACACATGTAGCTACCTTCATATTTGATTTCTGTACTATAATCTCCTTCCCTCCATTTGACTGGCAGTGTAACGTGTTCCGGCCGCAGATTGCCTCCGGAACCATATACATATGTGACACAGCAGACTGTGACCACTGGGAATCTGTGGGTTGGAATACAGGGGATGACTGGGCATATAGGCCACAGAGTGCCCTGAACAAGAAAGACAAATACTGAGAGTCACTCAGCAGACTGACATTATTAAAAACAGGCACATGGTCAAGTGATGGTAGGACGGGACATAGCACGAAACTCACCCTAACCATAAGGAATCCCAGTCCTACGGATGCAGGCATATATGTTATGGGGGTACAGTATGATGGGGAGAATAGGGGACCAAGTGGACAGTTCCAACTTAAAGACATGTATAATTCATCTGAATGGGAGGCCCTTCAAATAGCAAGTGATCCCCTTAAACCACATGTACATATGCGCACCCTAGGAGATATGGTGGCCATAGCTAATCCCACATTCGAAGACACGATGGCAGTAGAGACTGGTTTCTCGGATGTCAATCTGTGGCTCGAATGGATGAAGTATAATGCAGGGAAATATAACAGGTCCAACTGTTATGTGTGTGGTGGAGCTAGACTCCATTTGGGAACAGTGCCATTAAACATACCTCCCACTCAAGAGGAGTGCTTTCTGAGCCTGTTCACCAATACTTCCACTGATTACTCCCAGTGCGAAACATGGAAAAGAGAATATCCCCTAGTAACCAAGACATCCAAGCCCGGGGAGGGTATTACTATATATCCCAGTAATTACACATGTTATGGGAACTACCAGGGAGCAGGGAAGTTCTTAGGGAACTTCTCTATGGGATACTGTGCCTCCTACAGCAGTGCATCCACAGATCTGGTGCAGAATCAAACTCAATCTTTGGGAGATGTGTATTGGATCTGTGGGGACATGAAGATTAGGACTAAGTTAACAGACCGATGGACAGGGGAATGTGCACTTGTCAAAGTCATAATGCCCCTGCACATCTTTTCGGGAGGTGACCTAGTAGCAAAAGGGGAGCACTCATCCGAATCCAGCAGGAAGCGCAGAAGTGCCCCAGCTGGTAGTTTTGACCCTCATGTATATATAGATGCCATAGGAGTCCCAAGGGGGGTCCCAGATGAGTTTAAAGCCCGAGACCAAGTAAAAGCAGGTTTTGAGTCCCTGATTCCTATGATCACTATAAACAAGAATGTAGATTGGATTAATTATATCTACTATAACCAACAGAGGTTCGTTAACTATACCAGGGATGCACTCCAGGATGTAGCTGAGCAACTAGAGGCCACTTCACAAATGACTTTCCAAAATCGTATGGCCTTAGACATGATTTTAGCTGAAAAGGGGGGTGTGTGTAAAATGTTGCCTGGGACAAGGACATATTGTACGTACATTCCGGACAATACAGGCCCAAATAGTAAGGTAACCTTGGCTATTAAAAAATTTGAGGATCTCTTAAAAGAGTTAAAAAGAAATTTGGGGCTGACCGATCCCTGGGATCAGTAGTTTAGGTGGATGAGTGGGTGGCAACGCATTTGTACTCAAATAGGCATAGCAATTTTGATGCTGCTTACATTAGCTGCGATAGTGGTTTGCTGTATTCTGCCCTGTATGAAGAAGCTGTTGGGAAAAGCAGCTAAAGAGGTAACCCCTACCCTTTTGAATTTGGGTGATACTAGAGATCCAATGAAGGAGTAGGAAGAGGGACCGTATGCTCCATTGCAGTCCTTGCCTGTTAATAATACATACAACATTCTCAGATGATGAGGGAAAGAATAGTGCTTGACTGTTCTCCTGACCATTTCGTCGACAGAGGACACTGGACAAGCCATGTCTGACTTCTATGCGAAATACAAAAAAGATCCTGATGTCGGGAGGGCCAAGTAAGGTCATACAGCATAGGTATAGTACTGATAAAATAGTAATTTTAAGGGGGGACTGTGATGGAGCTAATAAATTGACGGTTATCTCTCTTCTAACCACTCAGATATTGTTATTTTCTTTCATTCTTTATGTTTTGGTATTTGGTTCAGAGATTTAGTGCAAGTTAAATAGTTCTTATTTCAGCTACTCACATAGTTCACAGCCCCATCCTTAGGAATTTTAGAGTTTAAGGAGCTAGTGCTCTTTTAGCTTTTAGGGAGAGATGAGCTGACATGCACACACACACACACACACACATTTGGAAAAAGGCTGATATAGCCAGACACACCCAGACACACACACTAAGATATACAGGCAGGTCCATAAATATTGGGACACAGACACAATTCTAATCTTTTTGGCTCTATACACCACCACAATGGATTTGAAATTAAACGAAAAAGATGTGCTTTAACTGCAGACTTTCAGCTTTAATTTGAGGGTATTTACATCCAAATCAGGTGAACGGTGTAGCGATTACAACAGTTTGTATATGTGCCTCCCACTTTTTAAGGGACCAAAAGTAATGGGACAGATAAACAATCATAAATCAAACTTTCAGTTTTTATTACTTGGTTGAAAATCCTTTGCAGTCAATTACAGCCTGAAGTCTGGAATGCATAGACATCACTAGACGCTGGGTTTCATCCCTGGTGATGCTCTGCCAGGCCTCTACTGCAACTGTCTTCAGTTCCTGCTTGTTCTTGGGGCATTTTCCCTTCAGTTTTGTCTTCAGCAAGTGAAATGCATGCTCAATCGGATTCAGGTCAGGTAAACGACTTGGCCATTGCATAACATTCCACTTCTTTCCCTTAAAAAACACTTTTGTTGCTTTCGCAGTATGCTTTGGGTCATTGTCCATCTGCACTGTGAAGCGCCGTCCAATGAGTTCTGAAGCAATTGGCTGAATATGAGCAGATAATATTGCCCGAAACACTTCAGAATTCATCCTGCTGCTTTTGTCAGCAGTCACATCATCAATAAATACAAGAGAACCAGTTCCATTGGCAGCCATACATGCCCATGCCATGACACTACCACCACCATGCTTCACTGATGAGGTGGTACGCTTTGGATCATGAGAAGTTCCTTTCCTTCTCCATACTCTTCTCTTCCCATCACTCTGGTACAAGTTGATCTTGGTCTCATCTGTCCATATGATGTTGTTCCAGAACTGTGAAGGGATTTAAAATCCATTGTGGTGGTGTATAGAGCCAAAAATATTAGAATTGTGTCTGTGTCCCAATATTTATGGACCTGACTGTATTTATACAATATTCATTTCAAGAATAAGAAACTTATTGATGCTCATATTGGGAACCAGAAAGGTAGCTAAGAATATAAGTTAGAGTATTTTCATGTGTGTGTGTTTTGGTATTCATGTAACAAGATAAGAAATATGTTCTTTGACTAAAAATATGACAGAGGTATTCACTTCTTAAATGAGGAACAGATGTCCCCTTCACTCCACTCCGTACTCCTTGGCCTTCACCTTTTCAACCCCTCCCATTGACTAAGCTAAGATGGCGCTGGAGCTAAAGAATGTGAAGACACGTGGAAGAACAGATGTCACAGGGAAGGAGACCATATACAGATAAACCCATGATATGCATACATATGTGATGACGTTTGCTTGTGTCACTTTGTTTATATAAGGGGCTGAGACCAGGAATAAAGCCCTTTTTGAGTGATGAGGAAGAGCTCATACTGACCACTGTGTCTCAGTGTGTAATCCTTTAGCATGCATGCATTCACATCACTTTGAATTTGGTACTGAGGCAGAACAGAGCATACATCCTGGAATTGGACCAGGGGTACATCTTTTACAAGGTTATACACCGGGAAATCCAACCTAGCAGAGCAGAGCAGATGGACAGATAGGGGGCTTGATCAGGAATACACACGTATCAGGGTTTGGCTGGCTTATAACAAGTATGGTTTCCACCCAGAGACTGATACACACTTGCAGGTGGACAGACAGACAAGGAAAGTGCTATAGCCAAAACCCTGGATGCTGGAATGAGGAGCAAGAGCACTAGATGCTCTTGCCAGATTCAAGAAAAGAGGACTCAACAAAACACATATTGGATAGCCTGCTTTGACTAGTCATAGCGTGACGCAGCTGTAAATATTGAAAGTAGTAATTTTTAATGCAGGAAATTCTGCCACCAACTGGTCATAAGTTTTAAGCCTGGAGTCACCATATATATGAGAGAAGTATTTAACTCTTGCCCCTGTCCACCCAGCTTGATAATAAAGCTTATCTGTATAGAACCAATTACACCAAATAGACATACAGAATAAGAAACCTGTAAGACCATCTCTGTTTAGTAGCTTTCCACAGTTTCATAAATATTTGGGCTGTAGGACATTGTGGAGGAATGTTAGGAAAGTCCATTTCCATATGTGACAAAGCTGAGTAAATCAATTAATAAATCTCTAGAGGGGTCCACTATGGATGGTAAATCCCAACCTGCAAAATGCTGCAGTTGTGCAGCTAAGAAATGCGTAAATGAGTAAGGGACAGTGAGGCCTCCTTGATCCTTAGGGTATTACAGAGTAGTACGTTTTATACAAGCTACTCCATTTTTCCAGATAAGAGCCCGAAACTGTGAATCTATTAGCTGGAACCAATAACTAGGTATCCATATAGGGGTATTATGTAGTACATATAATAACGGAGGGGCCCATATCATTTTAATAAGATTGGCATGGCCTGTCACTGTCAAAGGTAATTTACACCAACTGATGCATTTATGTTTACATTTTGTAGTATAGGTTTAAGATTCAAAGATATATAATTCCTGCCACAGTTATCCCCAGATATTTGAAAGTTGTAACAGTCCGCACCTGCGCTACTTGTTCTGGTAGGGCCATAACTATAGGGTCTAGGGGAAGGACAACTGATTTATTCCAGTTAATAGAAAAGCCTGAGTATTTCCCAAATGTTTTGATAAGCTGCATCAACCCTTGCAGAGAGTTATTAGTGTCCCTTAAATACAATAGAGTGTTATCTGTGTAGCGGGATGTTCAATTTAGGGGAAGTGTCTAAGTGGTAATTAGGCTCAGACACACTGATTGTTAGGGTTTATGGATCATTTCTGTTCATGGGAGATAGTGTTGATGTGCAGTTCCCTGTGGCCTACAGGTGGCGCTGTTGCCGTAGGCCAGGGTTGAACCACTGATACAAGGCTGTGCCTTTTTTGTCCCCTCTCGGCAGTGGTGACGGCAAGGCGGGGAACCTGTTGTGCCTATCAGGAGAGGGTATAAAAAGGGGCGGCCATCTTCCGTGGGGGGTTCGTCCGTGCCCAGGCACCTTCGGCCTGGGTGGGTGTGCGTGTTATCTCCGGGTGCCCAAGGCCCGGAGGCCTGGTTCCTTTTCCATCCCAGACACCTTCAGTCTGGGGTGAGGTACTATTTTGAAGGCCCGGGGCCCAGCAACCTTCGGCTGGGGTCCGCTAGGGATCGAGAGCTCCCAGGGTGCCGCCTTGCAAGGGGACCCGTATCTGAGATGAGGAGTACCATATAGACACATTTGATAAGCATTGGAAGCCGCTGGTGTTGCCTGACCCACACTTTTACCTTTAAGAGACAAGACTCTTGTGTTTGCTGTGTTTTTTTGAGTGCACTCTTTAAAACCCAGGAACTTTGCCCTAACAAAAAAGGGTATTCTTCTCATGGGAGGAGCGGGAGCTGTTTTTTTTTATGTTCTCCCCTCTCTCCCCACCACAGAGATACAAGGACTCTGGGGTTGTAGATAGATCAGGGGCACAGTCAAGAAGAAGAGAATTGGCCAACATCAGTCTCTTAATCACAGCACTACCACTAGGTGGCGGTGTTGTGCAACTGTTACATTGCTAGTGATGATGCAGTTTACTTTTGTAAGGAAGGGATTTTCCTCTAGGGGAAGATCTGTTCATTCCAACTTATGTCATTTTAGATGTGTATGTTTTTTTCTTCCCCTGCAGGCGGGCGCCAAGCAAGACTACTGAGTATGGGGTGGATCTTAATTATTGCAGGCAGGAGGGAAATGTAAATATCTATTGAAAGTATTTTATGTGACATTTAATGTTTTAATGTGCACATGTGTGATTTCTTCTTTCCCTTCTATGTTTCACCTCCTTTCCCCATGTAAGGTTCTGGCACAAACAGGCATTTTTTTTTTAAATTTGTCCTTTTTTTGTAGTCTCTGGATTGGGCTTATGCTGACTCAGGCTTGAGAGGTATGGGTTTGTTCCAGACACTGGGGACCAGTGTCAATTTAGTGGGGGGGATGTGTAGCAGGTGTTCAATTTAGGGGAAGACTGATTGTTAGGGTTTATGGACCATTTCTGTTCATGGGAGATAGTGTTGGTGTGCAGTTCCCTGTGGCCTACAGGTGGCGCTGTTGCCGTAGGCCAGGGTTGAACCACTGATACAAGGATGTGCCTTTTTTGTCCCCTCTCTGCAGTGGTGACGGCAAGGCGGGGAACCTGCTGTGCCTTTTGGGAGAGGGTATAAAAAGGGGCGGCCATCTTCCGTGAGGGGTTCGTCCGCACCCAGGCACCTTCGGCCTGGGTGGGTGTGTGTGTTATCTCCGGGTGCCCTAGGCCCGGAGGCCTGGTTCCTGTTCCATCCCAGACACCTTCAGTTTAGGGTGAGGTACTATTTTGAAGGCCCGGGGCCCAGCAACCTTTGGCTGGGGTCCGCTAGGGATCGAGAGCTCCCAGGGTGCCGCCTTGCGAGGGGACCCGTATCTGAGATGAGGAGGCCAGGGAGGTAACCTTTACTGAAGACCCAGCGTAGAGTCGTGGTGACGGTGTGGGCCTCTGGTAACTCTCCAGAGGGATGTTTTCTCCTTGACATGGGCCAATACTCTAAGAAGGAAGTTCACCAGGTCAGTGACCCTACTCGCTTCAAGTCAGTGGCAGTGACTTCATAGGGCAAGGCCCTATTCACCAGGTCAGTGGCAGTGACCCGTTCTCCAAGTCAGTGGCAGTGACTTTTTCACCCGGTCTGTGGCAGAGACCAACCTCACAGTCTGTGGCAGAGATCATGCGCCAAAACTGTTTGTGAAACCTAAACAGTCTGAAGAAATAATTTGAGTTTGTGCCTGGACCTCCTCCCACCTAAGCTGTCCTGTGTGTTGTTCCAACCTGTCTGCTGTTAACCACTTAAGCCCCGGACCATTTGGTAGCTAAAGGACCAGAGGTGATTTCAGAATTTTGCACTGCGCTGCTTTAACTGTAAATTGTGCGGACATGCAATGTTGTACCCAAACAAAATTTGCGTCCTTTTCTTCCCACAAATAGAGCTTTCTTTTAATGGTATTTGATTGCCTCTGCGATTTTTATTTTTTGCGATATAAACGGAAAAATACCGAAAATTTTGAAAAAAAATGATATTTTCTACTTTTTGTTATAAGAAAAATCGAATAAACTCAATTTTAGTCATACATTTAGGCCAAAATGTATTCAGCCACATGTCTTTAGTAAAAAAAATGCCAATAAGCGTATATTTATTGGTTTGCGCAAAAGTTATAGCGTTTACAAACTAGGGTACATTTTCTGGAATTTACACAGCTTTTAATTTATGACTGCCTATCTCATTTCTTGAGGTGCTAAAATGGCAGGGCAGTACAACCCCCCCCCCCCCAAATGACCCCATTTTGGAAAGTAGACATCCCAAGGAAATTGCTGAGAGGCATGTTGAGCCCATTGAATATTTTTTTTTTTGTCTCAAGTGATTGAATAATGACAAAAAAAAAAAAAAAATTACAAAAAGTTGTCACTAAATGATATATTGCTCACACATGCCATGGTTATATGTGGAATTGCACCCCAAAATACATTTTGCTGCTTCTCCTGAGTATGGGGATACCACATGTGTGGGACTTTTTGGGAGCCTAGCCGCGTACGGGCCCCCGGAAACCAAGCACCGCCTTCAGGATTTCTAAGGGCTCAAATTTTTGATTTCACTCCTCACTACCTATCACAGTTTTGAAGGCCATAAAATGCCAAAATAGCACAAAACCCCCCAAATGACCCCATTTTATAAAGAAGACACCCCAAGGAAATTGCTGAGAGGCCTGTTGAGCCCATTGAATATTTTTTTTTTGTCCCAAGTGATTGAATAATGACAAAAAAAATTACAAAACGTTGTCACTAAATGATATATTGCTCACACATGCCATGGTTATATGTGGAATTACACCCCAAAATACATTTTGCTGCTTCTCCTGAGTACGGGGATACCACATGTGTGGGACTTTTTAGGAGCCTAGCCGCGTACGGGACCCCGAAAACCAAGCACCGCCTTCAGGATTTCTAGGCACAAATTTTTGATTTCACTCCTCACTACCTATCACAGTTTCGAAGGCCATAAAATGCCAAAATAGCACACAACCCCCCCAAATGACCCCATTTTGGAAAGTTGACACCCCAAGCTATTTGCTGAGAGGCATGGTGAGTATTTTACAGCTCTCATTTGTTTTTGAAAATGAAGAAAGAAAATATATATATATATTTTTTTTTCAATTTTCAAAACTTTGTGACAAAAAGCGAGATCTGCAAAATACTCACAATACCTCTCAGCAAATAGCTTGGGGTGTCTACTTTCCAAAATGGGGTCATTTGGGGGGGTTTTGTGCCATCTGGGCATTCCATGGCCTCCGAAACTGTGATAGGCAGTGAGAAGTGAAATCAAAAATTTACACCCTTAGAAAGCCTGAAGGCGGTGCTTGGTTTTTGGGGTCCCGTACGCGGCTAGGCTCCCAAAAAGTCTCACACATGTGGTATCCCCGTACTCAGGAGAAGCAACAGAATGTATTTTGGGGTATAATTCCACATATGCCCATGACATGTTTGAGCAATATATCATTTAGTGACAACTTTGTGCAAAAAAATATAATTTTTTTTATTTTTTCCGCAATTTGTGTCAACATATAAAATATTCCATGGACTCGACATGCCTCTCAGTATATAGCTTGGGGTGTCTACTTTCCAAAATGGGGTCATTTGGGGGGGTTTGAACTGTTCTGGCATTTTATACACAACATTAGGAAGCTTACATCCACTCTTCTAACCACTTGAAGACAAAGCCCTTTTTGACACTTTTTGTTTACATGAAAACATATTTTTTTTTGCAAGAAAATTATGTTGAACCCCCAAACATTATATATATTTTTAAAGCAAAGGCCCTACAGATTAAAATGGTGGGTGTTGCATTTTTTTTTTCTACACAGTATTTGCGCAGCGATTTTTCAAATGCATTTTTTTGGGGAAAAAATACACTTTTTTTAATTTTAATGCACTAAAACACACTATATTTCCCAAATGTTTGATGAAATAAAAAAGATGATCTTAGGCCGAGTACATAGATACCAAACACGACATGCTTTAAAATTTTGCACAAACGCGCATTGGCGACAAACTACATACATTTTTAAAAGCCTTTAAAAGCCTTTACAGGTTACCCCGTTAGATTTACAGAGGAGGTCTACTGCTAAAATTACTGCCCTCGATCTGACCTTCGCGGTGATACCTCACATGCATGGTGCAATTGCTGTTTACATATGACGCCAGACCGACGCTTGCGTTCGCCATTGGGCAAGAGCAGGGCAGGACAGGGGTGCTTTTTTTTTTTTATCATTAATTTTGCTTTTTTATTTTATTTTTAAATTGTTCCTTCCATATTTATTTATTTTTTATCATTTTTATTGTTATCTCAGGGAATGTAAATATCCCCTATGATAGCAATAGGTAGTGACAGGTACTCTTTTTAAAAAAAAACTGGGGTCTTCTAGACCCTAGATCTTTCCTCTGCCCTCAAAGCATCTGACCACACCAAGATCGGTGTGATAAAATGCTTTCCCAATTTCCCAATGGCGCTTTTTATATCCGGGGGGGGGGGACATTCCCTCCCACTGCTTGTAAAAGCAGTCCAGAGGCTAATTAGCCACTAGGATTGCTTTTACATGAAAGCCGGCTGCTGGCTGAAAATAATGATACCAAGATGATACCTAAACCTGCAGGCATCATTCTGGTATAAACATTTAAAGTCCAGCAACATACCAGTACGTTGCTGGTCCTTGTTGGACATGTATTGTAATCTTTTTTTTTCATGCAGCCAGTTGGCTGAACGAAAAAAGAGATTGATGGGTGGGTATGCCCACCATTAGAATACCGCCCTTCATCCACCCACTTCTAATGATGGGCATACATGCACCATTTATATATGCCGAAGCACGGGGGCATCCTCCCGCAAAAAAGTTATGCCGCACACACATGGTCGGACTTTTCCACGGGCAAGCCTCCGTCGGAATTTCGACCGTATGTACGCGGCATTAGGAGCAAAATCGCTCCTCCGCTCCTCCACCCCTGATGCCCCAATGCTTCGGCATATATGCTTTTTTTTTTTAACTGTGGTGGTGAAATCACCTCCTACAGCACTGGAGTCGCAGGGATCAGGCCTCTCTCTGCGAACGCTGCAGTTATGTGTGTTGTGTTTTGTAAGTGACAATGATCGATCGATACTGCACTTGGGTGGCCTGGGCTGGACGGAGGGGCAAAACGCAGGTGCTAGCAGGTATCTGGGCTGATCCCGCTAACACTGCGTTTTTGGGAACCCTAAACTGCTGGGGACGCTAGTATAGATCTGATCATATCAGATCAGATATTGATCTGTTCAGATACTATACCACTAAGGGGGGTGTATGCTTCACGCGTGGGTGTTGGCGTTACTGGCACTAACCTGACGCTGCCTGGGGTGTGACGCAGACCCTCTCTGACGCTAAAACCTAATTGATATCACCCGCCGGGCGATCAGGGGGTTAAAGATCAAGATTAAGCCAGTGAGTTATCATACGGTTACCCGCCATGTCAAACCACACCGCACCACTCAGCAACTCGCATTGAACATATCTCCAGTCCTCAGGCACAAACATTCCTCACCTAGGAAAACCCAGGATATATCCTTAGTCCCCATGCAGAGATATCTCTCAAAAGGACATACCCTATAGATATCTCTCTATACAATCTTCTGAAAAACATCCAAATGTTTGTCTCTCATGTCAGTCTACTCAGATACAAAAGCCTATAGAACGAGGATACATATATCCATACGCAGTGCTTTTCTGACATGTTATAATAAACAAGTATACTTTTATACTAGTCCATAACAGACATATATTGGCATCTTTGAGATTTTTCAGAGCCTTTAGGATTATCCATAGTATTTTCAGCAACCATTTATGCGGACTATCTTTAAGCTTGATTCCAATGATGATTCAGGAACTGTCATGCTAATACTTCATCCATGATTTTTTCCAATATATATTCCGCATGAACTTTCCTTGATTCTTTCCATTATTCAGCAGGTTTTCCAGTTTCTGTCATAAATTTATGTCCGGATATATGGTGTTTACAGCTCTTACAGAGTTTAGATAGGAGTAGTGGGGGGTTATAGTCCTCTCTGCCATCTTTTTTAGATGTTTGTTTTCTAACAGTGCACTGTGCATGTGTATTTATGTAAAGTTTTAATACATTTATGTATAGTCATGGGAGAAACTCCTTTCTCCTCTATGACCTAGGTCATTCAGTTAGGATGAAATGTGTACTCTCAATTTTTGTAGCATCCAACGAATAAAGTATTTTTTTCACTATTACCCATTAGAATTGTAGTTGATTCTCCATATAACCTTAGTTAGGAACTATCTCAACACTCCCTTCCTCCTCTACCCCAGCCCCCTTTCCCCAATCCCTCACAATATTGATCAGGGGGTTAAACCTTTATTGGGTTATATATACGGCCGGTGCCCTGACACTATAAAAAGCAAACTAACTAACCAGCGTCACCCGTAACACTTATATGGTGATCTCTGGTGAAAGGGTTAACTAGGGGCAATTAGGGGGTTAAACCTTTATTAGATAATATATGGGGGTACCTGACGCTATAAAAACCTGCGGCGAACCTAAAAAAAATTACTGGCTACCGATCTGCATCACTGACACTAAGACAGTGATCAGAAAAACGATCGCTTAGCGACAGTGGTGATAGGGGGTGAAAGGGTTACCTGGGGGGCGATCAAGGGGGTTAAACCTTTATTAGATAATTTATGGGGGTACCTGACGCTATAAAAACCTGCGGCGAACTTAAAAAAAAATACTGGCTACCGATCTGCATTACCGACGCTAAGACAGCGATCAGAAAAATGATCACTTAGCGACAGTGGTGATAGGGGGTGAAAGGGTTACCTGGGGGCGATCAAGGGGGTTAAACCTTTATTAGATAATTTATGGGGGTACCTGACGCTATAAAAACCTGCGGTGAACCTAAAAAAAAATTACTGGCTACCGATCTGCATCACCGACGCCAAGACAGCGATCAGAAAAATGATCGCTTAGCGACAGTGGTGATAGGGGGTGAAAGGGTTACCTGGGGGGCGATCAAGGGGGTTAAACCTTTATTAGATAATTTATGGGGGTACCTGACGCTATAAAAACCTGCGGCGATCCTAGAAAAAAATACTGGCTACCGATCTGCATCACCGACGCTAAGACAGCGATCAGAAAAACGATCGCTTAGCGACGGCGGTGCTAGGGGGTGAAAGGGTTATCTGGGGGGTGATCAGGGGGTTAAACCTTTATTAGGGGGGGTTAGGGGGCTACACTGGACCTAAAACTAAATGTAGTGACACTTTTACAGTCACAAATGACACTGATTGCAGTGATCAGTAAATAAATGGTCACTGCAATCAGTGACACTGTGACTGGGGGCTGGGGGGTGATCTGGGGGGGGCCTGGGGGGGCGATTTGTGTGCCTATGTGTCCTGGTGTCAGTGTAGTGTTAGTGTACTGACCTGTGTGTCTTCTCTTGTACGGCGCTCAGTATATGTGAGCGCCGCATGAGAGATGACATCACTTCCTCCTGCTTCCTCTGCCTATGTTTACATTACACAGCAGAGGAAGCATTTCCATTCGCCGGGAGCGATCGCGGGGGGGTGGCCGGAATCGAACGGCCGTCCCCTCATGTCGGATCGCTCCCCAACGAATACCGACCGCTCACTTTATAGGAGGGGGGTCCGATCGGACCCCCCAACTGTACAAAGGCAAATCACGTACACTGTACGTGATTGTGCCTGTCGGTGCCATTCTGCCGACGTACATATACAGTGAGCGGTCGTTAAGTGGTTAAAGAGACTATTTATTATCCATGAGAAATAAATATAGAAGTTGGACTTTCAGTTGGTGTGGACAGTTACATTACTGGGGAAAAATAAAGACTTGCATCTATTCAAGGTAGAGGTGAGAATCATACTCGGGAGGATTCAACTCCAGCCGCAGGCAGGCCCGAAAACTAACACCGCTCAACCTCCTCACACAGGAGGGTACGGGCTTGTGGTGCGGTGTGCATCTCCCTCCCTGCGAGGAGCCAGAAATTAAAGGCAGGTAAGGGGAGAGGTGGGTGCGCTACATCTGCATAGAGAGAAATTTTTTCCTCTCCATGCTTTTGCTGAAATCCAATAATATTTGGTGGGGCTCTAACCATTTCTGACAAAAGTTCCAGTGCTAAGGCAAAGAGCAGCGGTGACAAGGGGCACCCCTGCCTAGTCCCCCGAAACAATGGAAAGGAATCTGAAAGAGGAGAATAATTTATTCTAATCCTTGCCCTTGGTTCAGCATATAGTAATTGTACCCATGATATAAACCTAGGCCCAAGCCCGAATTTGTGTAGCAGCGCCCACAGGTGTCGACACTCGACGCTGTCAAAAGCCTTGTCAGCGTCGAGGGAGAAAATGGATCGGTTTCCCGGATTATCCACTGGAATCTGAATATTCAGAAAAGGCCTTTTTATATTGAAAGCCATGGATCTGGCTGGGATAAAGCCAGACTGATCAGAATGCACCAGTCCAGAAACAAGCCTCGCCAATCTAGTAGCCAAAACCCGGGCCAGCATCTTAACATTAGAGTTAAGCAATGGAATAGGTCTATAGTATACAAAATCAGGTTGTTAAAGATCCTTACCTGGTTTGGGGTGTACCACCACAATGGCTTCATTCATAGACTCAGGCAGTCTACCAGAATCAAGGGCGGCATTTAGCGTTTCCAAGAGAAAATGTAGACGGGTGTCACCATACAATTTTTACATGTTTCTGCTGGAAGGCTACTTGCACCCAGATATTTACTGGTGGCCATCTGTGCTGCTGCCAAAGAAAGCTCATCAAGTGTAAGGGGGGCATTTAGCATGCCAAAGTCCTTCCGCTTAACCCATGGGAGGGAACACTGGTCTAGAAAGTGGGCCACCTCTTCCTCTGTGGGATGAACCTGAGAAGTATACAGGTCTTTAAAAAAACGTGGAAAAGATAGTAGAAATTTGTTCCTGACTGCATACTGTATGACCTGCCATACTCTGTATAGCCTCTATGTGAGAAACCCCCTGTTCGACACGAGCAATGACTGCTAATAGATGACCTGTATTTTCTCCGTCATCAAAATAGCGCTGCTGCATAAAAAATAATTTATTTTTGGCTGCCATGGTATAATGCCTGAGCATCTAACCACCTACGTTGAGATTCTACATTGGGATTTTTAAGATAACGTCTCTTCTGCTTTACCAGCCTCAGTTAGCACAAAGTGTTCCCAGTTTTTAGTTTTAATGGCAGAAATCTGGCGAACAATCAGCCCCCGGAGATGAGCTTTTAGTGCATCCCACAGTACAATAGGTGCAGCTATACCTCGGTTATAATGTAAAAACTCTTGGAGAGCTGGTAATTTGGGATCTGGATCTGTAAATAATGTGAACCAAAAAGGGTTAACTTTCCATAGCTTAATCTTATGTTTGTAGCGGTACCCCCGTGGGGCCGTTGAGTGTAGTAGTTCCACCTGTCACCCTGCTCAGCCTGGGATTCACTTCCAGTCACTCTCTAGACAATGAACAGTCCATCAGCTTTGTTTTTGTTATTTTATTGAGGGGTTAAACTTGTATTAATCAATGAAATGAAATTGGAACCTCTATTCAGTCTCCTTCAGCACAACGATTCTTGATGAACTGTTACTTCCTCTACTGTGCAATATTTGGTTCCTATCGCAGCTAGCCCATGGTCAGGCCCAACTCTGAATTAGGCCTAACTTTGTAGATTAGCCATTTGCTGGCAGGGGATCGCGGACCCCTTTGGTGTAGCAACCAATAGTAATAGAAAATGTCCTTTTGTGCTAGCTGTATCTAGGTGGACTACTAGTCCCAGTCAGTCCTGTGCAATCTCAGCCAGTCCTCCTGGCTGCAGCAGCCTGACTTTAACGCCAGTAACATCCAGTGTTGTAACTAACGCTGTTTAAATAAACGGCGTTAGATTACTCGTTACCCCAAAAAGTGGCTACGTTACCTAACTGATTACTCTTACCCTCGTGGCACCGCCGTTCCCATTACTTGGCCGGCGTTACCCTAATTACTTCTACTTGCCGCAGCCGCCGCAAGTAGATGTAATTTAACATTTAACTAACTGCAAGCCGCCGTTTGCCTACCTGAACAGCGTGTCATGCAGACAGACGGCGGCCATTGCAGTTTTCAAAAGCCGCGCCTCCCGAGTCTTCGTCGCCTGTGATAGGCGGAACACTTAATTTCACAGCAGGCAGTGTTCCGCCTATCACGGACATCCTCTCATCCTCGTCTGTGTTATGAGGATGAGCGGATGTCCGTGATAGGCGGAACACTGAATGTTGGGAAATTGAGTGTTCCGCCTATCACAGACGAGGAGGACTGGAGGAGGCGCGGCTTTTGAATAATGGAATGGCCGCCGGGATTTGGGACGCCGCCGATCTTAGGTACTGTACACAGCGGGCACAGTGACTGAGGCACAGGCACAGTGAGGCATGGGGCACAGTGAAGCACGGGCACAGTGAGGCATGGGGCACAGTGAGGCATGGGGCACAGTTGGGCACAGTGAGGCATGGGGCACAGTTGGGCACAGTGAGGCATGGGGCACAGTGAGGCACAGTGAGGCATGGGGCACAGTGAGGCACAGTGAAGCATGGGGCACAGTGAGGAATGGGGCACAGTGAGGCATGGGGCACAGTGAGGCATGGGGAACAGTGAGGCATGGGGAACAGTGAGGCATGGGGCACAGGGCACAGTGAGGCATTTGGCACAGTGAGGCACAGTGAAGCATGGGGCACAGTGAAGCATGGGGCACAGTGAAGCATGGGGCACAGTGAGGCACAGTGAGGCATGGGGCATAGTGAGGCATGAGGCACAGTGAGGCACAGTGAGGCATGAGGCACAGTGAGGCATGGGGCACAGTGAGGCACGGGGCACAGTGAGGCACAGTGAAGCATGGGCACAGTGAGGCATGGGGCACAGAACCAATATTATTTATTGTTATCCCTCCTATTATTTTTATACACTGAAAAAATTACGTATATCATCCTTCTACCGCCCCGCCCCCGCCCCCGTGTATATATAATATAACCAATATAGTTACTTTGCTGAGTAACTAATTACTTTTTCAATGTAGTAACTGAGTGAGTAACTCCATTACTTTTTGGAAGAAGTAATTTGTAACTGTAACTAATTACTTTTTTAACGTAAGATGAACAACACTGGTAACATCACAGTCCCTCCCTCTGGCTCTACATCCACTCCTGGCATGCCTGTCCCAGATCTCCGAACTGTGCCTGTCACTCATCGAACCAACAGGTTAATCCTTCCTGAAGATTTGCCCGGCAGTGTTCCCAGCTGTCCTCTCTTGCTCCTGTTCAGGACACCCCTTTGGATGTGTGGGGTTCCCTCGCAGCTCTGAGCCTCGGCCCAAGGTCACGCCTCCCCTTTCCCCCCAGACAGACTGAGCAGGTGAATTACTCAAACACATATCTATAAGTGACATGCATTTATAGGTAGCAGAGTAGCAGGAAAAACACTTTACAGCAGGAAGCTTATCCCTCCACAAAACTCTCAATCCAAGTTCATAATGTAAACGAACAAAAGGAGGTCATATTTTGAGTAGGATGTGAGGAAAATGTGTCCATGGTTTTATCCAAAACATTGTTAAAATCTCCCATTACCCAAATAGGGATATTAGCATGTGGGGCCATAAATTGCGCCAGACATTTCAGAGAGTCAGGAGAAAACGGTGGAGGGATATAGACATTTGCTATAATGCACAGCAATCCCGCTAGCTTACATAATAAAAAGATAAACCATCCTTGATCATCTATACATTGACAATAGGAGCACAGCATGAATGCTCCAGGAGAAATATCACTCAAACACCAGCAAAACACTTAATCAAGGCACTTGATATCACATCTGAATATTGGAAAAATATCCCCTCATGCCGCGTACACACGATCGTGATTCACGGCGGTGAAAACACCGCCGTGAATCACGACATGAAATTAAATGAAAAACGAGGGAACGGCATTTTCCCCCACACACGACCGTTTTTCCCGTCATTTTTTTCTTTGTCGAGAAAAACGACCGTCTGTGGGCTCCGCGGCAGTGTCTCCCTATGGGAAAACTGCCGCGGAAAAAAATGATGGAAAAAACAATGAGAAAATTTAGAACATGTTCTAATTTTTCTCGTCGTTTTTCCTGCCGTTTTTCTCAACAAGAAAAACGGCATAAAGCCCACAGACGATCGTTTTTCTCGGCGAAAAAAAAAAAATGTCATTTTTCCCGACGGGAAAAATGATCGTGTGTACGCAGCATCACACTTTAGAAGTAGAGGCTTTTTGCAGGGTATGCTCAACTCTATCCAGCCAGTTGGAGGCAGTTGCGGGGTTATCAAAAAAGTGGGTCTCAATACGAAGCCTTGCAGGGTATAGCATCGCATAGGTGACATCAAATTTGCTAAGGCGTTTTTTAATCTCAGTAAATTTATCCCTCTGGCACTTTACTTCCTCGGAAAAATCAGAGTAAAAGGAGATTCTTGCATTATCGATTTTTCATAGCTTCCCTCTTTTGTTGTGGCTTGATATAAGATAGCATTCCGATCCTTAAAGTTCAAGAGCTTAAACAGGAATGGTCATGGTGGCTCTCCAGGCTTAGGCGGCCTAGCAGGGACTCTATGAGCCCTCTCAACTTCAAACATTGGGGAGGAGTCTCTTCCAAAAACATTAGTAAGCCAATTGTCAATGATAGTAACAGGGTTTTTCCCCTCCGTTTCTCAGGTATACCCAGTGGTGTAGCAATATAAATATAAAGAAGTAGGTGGCGCTGCCAAGAGACTGGGTAATATATTGACCAAAGCAATCTTAAAAAGGTGCTAAAGTGCATGTGCAAGTGCAAAAACTTCATCAATAAACATAAAGAATAAAAATGTTTTTCAAAACTGCAAATAGTGCTATGTGTCAAAACCTTCATCCATAAACCGAATACAGTGCCTAAAGAAAATGTATATATCTATGTATATTGGGAGTGCACTAATGCCCTGTACACACACGATCGTTTTTTCCGATGAAAAAAGTCAGATGGACTTTTTTCATCTGAAAAAACGATTGTGTGTGGGCCCCATCGGACTTTTTTCCATCGGTGTAAAAAAATAGAACATGTTTTAAATTTTTCCGATGTAAAAAAATCCGATAGGAAATTCCGATCGTCTGTGTGGAACTCCAACGGAGAAAAAAACCCACGCATGCTCAGAATCAAGTCGACGCATGCTCAGAAGCATTGAACTTAATTTTTCTCGGCTCGTCGGAGTGTTTTACGTCACCGCATTTGGACGGTCAGAATTTTGTCTAATGGTATGTATGCAAGACTGATGGAAGTCAGCTTCATCGGAATTCCGACGGAAAATTCCATCATATTTTATTCCATCGGAAATCCGATCGTGTGTACAGGGCATAAGAGTTCTCACAGCATTATTCCATTTAGCTAATTGCTTAGTCATATCATATCATGATCCACAGGAGGACAAATGGACTAAATCAGGGGTGCCCAACCAGTGGCCCGGGGGCCACATGTGGACCACGGAGCCCTCTTATGTGGCCCGCGACCTCCTGCTCTAGGATGGAATAAAATAGAATAGAATACTGTTATTAAAATCACAGTGTATATATGGGCATATCTGTTCTGCAGTGGTTACTGGGCTGCTTTCAAACTGATCCACAGGTACAAAGAAGTGCACCTGCGGGTTACCTGCACTGAGCCATAGACTTCTATTACCTGCGAGTTTGGTGTGCTTTCTGAAAGTGCACCACACCTACAGGATATAATAGAAGTCTATGGCAAAGTGAAGCTAACCTGCAGGTAAGCCACAGGTGAACTGTGCTGCACCCGTGATGCGGGTAAACAACCGTGCATCAGTGTGAAAGCAGCCTTAGGACCCTCCATTCACCTCTAAGGAGTGGAAGATGTAAATGGACTTGTGTCTGTTTACAAACGCCTACCTCCAATCCAATAAAAAAATAAAAAAAAGAGAGTAGAGTGGGCTTTATAGAGCCGAGTGGGCTGCCATCCACCTACTCTGCTCATTGTGGCCCCGGACTGGTTACCAAGTTGCTTAAGTTGCCCTTGCTCTTCAAAAGGTTGGGCACCCCTGGACTAAATGAACGTCCATGCCCCCAGTGGTCAAAGTGGGGAACTTCCAAACACATCCCCAAACCATATCACTTCCAGATCTTGTAAAACTATGAGAATTATATGTATACAAAAATCTTCATCCATAAACAGAATGATAAAGTGCTAATAAAGGAATATAGGTGTATAAAAAGCAACACAAAATATATATGTAATATCCTATAATAGTCCAAAGTGACTTGTGAAAACATTGTCCATAAACGTGACTCTCCAAAGTGACTGGTGCCAAATTCCAAAGTGACTATATACGACAGATTGGTCACAACTTCTGTGGAGTAGCGTGGGTTGTCAGCACCCGGAGCAAGGCAAGAAATTTGCGCCCCCTAACCTGTGGACTTTTATCACCTGAGTGCCTTCCCTTCCTACAATAGTACTGACCTGCCTGATTCCTGTACTGGCCACTACACTGACCATTTCACTGACCTACCTATCCACTACCCTGACCCTTAAGGCCCATATACACGATCAGACTTTTTGACAACAATTGTCCGATGGACCTGTTTTAGCGGACAATCCGACCGTGTGTATGCTCCATCGGACAAATGTTTTGTGTTTTTCATCGGACAAATGTTCGCTGTGAAAACAGACAAACTTTCTGGCAACAAATGTCCGATGGAGCAAAATCCGATCGTGTGTACACAAGTCCATCGGACTAAAGTCCAAAGTACAAACACGTGTAGCGCTACCCCCAGTTAAGAGAGCCGCTGGTTTGTTTTCTCGGGCCCTGTATACAGCACCGCCAACCCCCGGCAATCTGGCTCGACCCACTCTGGCACAGTTAGTCTAGGGATAGCTTCCTATCACTCTCAGGTGTATGATACTTAACAGTTCCTAAATAGACAGACAACACTCTGAGGCAGGAATATGAATAGGTAATAGCTTTACTATAAAATGGTGGCATAAAAACATGACATGCAACACTTACATGGGTCTGCAGAACCCTGTATCAACCAATGCTACAGAGGCAGCACTATAAAATGGCGCCGCGCAGTATCCACCACACGGAGCTATTATGGCGTGCACGCCCTAAGACACAGCCACACATACTTTATAACTTTCCCCACCTATGTCAGGCCTGACAGTGTATGAAAGAGTCCCCTTTCCCTAAGGGAGTAAGATTTTCTTCACCGGCCAGCTTTCGTTGGTGCACTTGAAGAAATGAACCAAATTGTAATCCAAAAAGGTGGTAACTCGTAGCAACAGTATGCAAACAGGGGGGGGTAGGCACTTCAACTCTGTCCCGACTATCCGACCCCCAAAGAACACTGGTGAGCGAACAGTGGGCCTAGGCAGTCTATAGGCCTGAATATAACTCAGTCTATGGATAAGGGCAGTTGCCTGCTCACCGTTCCAGGCGCGATCCCAGCCTGGGTCTTTCACCACGTGTGTCCGTCGCACACAGCGTCTGCAACCGATCGGGTCCCCGATCCAACTGGAGTCCTACACTGACGATCCAGGATCCACCCAGGCTCCGCAGGACGATGAAAGGCTCTTCGGACTTCGGGTAAGGCCTTAGGCTTCACGCCTTACCCCACAGCAGATCCGCGCAGGATGACTTGTTGCTTGAAGCGCGTTGTCCCAAGAGAGCGAGCTTCCCCCCACCCTTCTCTTAAGTAACCTCTCCCATGAGTCTCTGCGGCGGAACCTCCACCCTGAGGCCGAATGGGGCTCTGGGTACTGTAGTCCCGGGGCCTTAAAGAAGACCCCGCTACACACTCCCCCCACCTGAACTCTTTGGTCCCCAAAGATAACATAATCTCCAACTACAGATCTCATAACATCCATCAATCCTTCATATGATGTCGGCAGAGGAAATTCCCACCAAAAACGAGGCAGTGAACTCCCCTGCCCACAGGACACACTAACATTAGTATCCTGTCTAACTGTGCCAGAGAGTGAGCTGGGGCTGCCTCCCACCAAATGAACAGCGGGAGGGTCATGGTCTTCCATACTCCTTCTAGCAGTGACTACAGTGTCTTCCGCACTTTCACCCATCTGTGGGTAGGTTAGTCTCCTGGGAGGTTTTATTGCCCTCCGCTTCCTCTGTCCTCTTGGAATTTCTGTTGGAGCCGACTCTTTTTCTGTTGCTAACTCAGGACTTCCCCCTTCCTCGGGAACATCCGGTTCCGGAGCAGTAAGGTACATGGCTTCTCTTGGATCTTCCTTTTTAGATGGTTCACTGGCACTTTCCCAGGCATCCAACCAAGGACAGGAAGGGATAAACTCTGTTGCTTCTGCATTCAGTGTATGATCCTCGGTGTCTTCGTCAGGCAGAAGATCAATAGCAGAAGTCGTTGGCCCCTGGGAAGGCCAAAGCCAGCCAATTTCCTCTCCCTCATCTTCACTTATTTCTGAATCCTCTGTATCCCCCATCCGAGGGGTCTGAGACCGAGTGTTGGGTCTAGGGGTGTCTAGAATGGACATAGGTTCAGGGGAATCCATGCTAGGAGGTAACCGAACCGCTTCAGCTAGAGGAAGTAGGTGATTCTGATGCCAAGTCTTCAATGGCCCCAACTTTCCTTCAGCTTTAAGTTTGTAAACGGGTAGGCCCGGTAGTTTTTTGCAAATGACATAAGGTTCGGGTCTCCATCTATCCGCAAGCTTATGTTTTCCAGGGACTCCCAGGTTCCGCAGCAATACTCTGTCTCCTGGTTGCAAATCTTGGATTCTAACTTTTAGGTCAAAATTTTTCTTATTGCGAGCCCCCCGTTGATCCGATGCGGCCTGGGCTTGCTCATAGGCCATTTTCAGATTGTGCCCAAGTCTATCCACATATCCCTTGTGGGAAGCAGCAGAACAATGGTCTATGGAAGTGCCGAAGGCAAGATCCACTGGCAATCTAGCTTCCCTCCCGAACATAAGTCTGTAAGGGGAATACCCTGTAGCGTCGCTGACAGTGCTGTTATAAGCATGCACAAGGGCCGCTATGTGATTACTCCAATGTTGCTTCCTTTCGCTACTTAAAGTTCCCAGCATGTTGAGCAGGGTTCAATTGAACCTCTCCGGTTGAGCATCGCCTTGTCGGTGATAAGGGGTAGTCCTGGTTTTCTTGATACCCAAGGCATCCAGGAGCTTCCGTATGAGTTTACTCTCAAAGTCCCTTCCCTGATCTGAATGAAGCCTTTTTGGCAATCCGTAGTGTATAAAGTATTTCTCCACGAGTGTTTTGGCCACCGTGGAGGCCTTCTGGTCTTTGGTAGGAAAGGCTTGTGCATATCGGGTGAAATGGTCGGTTATCACCAGAACATTTCCTTGTCCTCTCAGGTCGGGTTCGAGGCAGAGGAAATCAATACATACCAGGTCAAGCGGACCTTCACTTTGTGAACGGCCCATTGGGGCCGCTTGATGGGGTAGTGTCTTTCTCTGTATGCACCGTGCACAGGAATGGCAGTATTCCTCAACTTCAGCCCTCATGCAAGGCCAATAGAAACGGTCTCTAACAAGTTGGAAAGTCCTTTCCACTCCTAGGTGTCCATGGTTGTCGTGCAGAGCAATCATGACAGTTTCTCTGTGTTTCTCCGGCAGGAACAACTGCCACTTGTCTTCTTGGTCATCAGAGGGGCCCCTTCGGTAGACCACCCCCTGACGCACCAGCAGTCTGTCCCACTCTTTCTTAAGTAGGCGAGCTTCCTTTGAGGCATGACGTAGGAGTACATTTGGATCCTGATTCTCCAATGCTTCTAGGACCAACCTCCCCACAGGGTCTTCCAATTGGTCGTATCTCAACTCCTTCTTTGTTAGTCTGGGTAAGTTGTCTTCTCCCAGTTGGGCTACTTCGCAGTACTGCTTGGGGACTCCTACGATAGTGACTCCTATCTCTTCCGCTCTTGAGCCTCCCCTGGCCTGGAGTTCAGCCCCTTGGCAGAGGGCCCGCACCCCGTCAGGTGCTACTTGGGTCCAGTCTTCGACACTGTATGTAGGGACATGAGACCTTCTGAACAGGGCGTCCGCATCTCGGTTTCCCACCCCAGGTCTGTATTTCAAACTGAAATTGAAAGCAGACAGTGCCGCCAACCATCTATGTCCGGTGGCATCCAGCTTGGCTGTGGTGAACAGGTAGGTGAGAGGATTGTTATCCGTCTTGACCGTGAAGTCTGCCCCATACAAATAATCTCTAAGTTTGTCGACTACGGCCCACTTGAGAGCCAGGAACTCCAGCTTATGGGTGGGATAGTTCTTTTCGGAGGGGGTCAGGCTTCTGCTCACATATGTAACAGGTCTCTGCTGTCCTTTATGCTCCTCATAGAGCACTCCTCCCAGTCCATCATGGCTGGCATCCACATGGAGTTCGTAAGGCTTCTTCGGGTCCGCATAGGCCAGGACAGAAGCAGTGGTCAAGCTCTTTTTCAGCATTTGGAAGGCATCTTCACATTTCTCATTCCACTGATCCTTGACTGACTCTCCCGGCCTCCTGGGGCCCGAGTCAACCTCTTCCCCCTCCGTCTTCAGCAACTCATTCAGGGGTCTTGCTATTCGAGCAAACCCCTCCACGAACCTTCTGTAATAAGAACAGAACCCCAAGAAGGACCTAAGTTCTGTTACGGTGGTGGGTCTTGGCCAGGAGGTGACAGCCTCCAGTTTTTCAGGGTCCGTAGACACCCCATCTTCAGACACTATGTGTCCCAGATAGTTGACTGAGGATTGGTAAAATTGACATTTTTCAGGGGAGAGCTTGAGTCCTTCCTCACTCAGTCTCTTCAAGACCTTCTCCAGCCTCTCTTCATGTTCCTCCAAAGTTCTTCCGAAGACTATGATGTCGTCCAAGTATACAAGGACCTCGATGAGGTTCATGTCTCCCACAGTCTTCTCTATAAGTCTTTGGAATGTGGCTGGGGCTCCAGACAGACCTTGAGGCATCCGGTTGAATTCAAAGAACCCCACTGGGGTTATGAAAGCCGTCTTCTCTTTGTCCTCTGGGTGCATCGGGATCTGATAATACCCGCTCTTCAGGTCCATAACACTGAACCATTTGGCTCCGGACAAGCTCTGCAAGGCGTCTTCTATCCTTGGAGTGGTATACTGATCCGGAGTGGTTCTCCTGTTGAGGGTCCTATAGTCGATACACAACCTTAGCGACCCGTTCTTCTTTCGTACCACCACTATGGGGGAGGCATACGGACTTCTGGATTCTTGGATTACCCCTGTTCGCTTGAGCTCGGCAAGCTGTTTCCTTAAGTCCTCGAGGTCTGCCAATGGAACCCGCCTCACCCTTTCCCTGAAGGGCTTGTCTTCATGGAGGCGGATTCGATGGGTGGCACTCCTAGCACACTCCACATCAAACTCATCATGGGAGAAGATCCTCTTCCATCGAGTCAACTGGTTCCGGGCTCTCTCTCTCCAAGCCCTGGGCAGGTTTGGATTCTCCATAGAAAGCTTTTCCCACACAGTACCTTCTCCATCTGTCTTCTCTACATCTGAGGAGGCAACTGGTGTGGCTGAGCTCACTCGACCCAGCAACAGTCTGGCTGGGATTTCCATTGGACCATCCGTGGTATTTCTGACACTCACTGGCACCCTGCAATGGCCCTTCTTCAGGACCCTCACCGGGACCACTTCCGGGATTACTTCCAGGCCCAAGGGTTCTTCCCTTGGATCGGGTTCCAACATCACAAAGGGGCCCGGCTGCTCCCAAGTGAGTTTCACTGTGGCCTTCAAACAGGTTACTTCACCGGGTTGCAGTACTATCCCTTTCCTTCCCAGTCTCCAGACCTTCCCTACCCCCTCTTCCGGGGCCTTTTGTTCTAAGATCAACCGTTGGTAGGCGGTCTTCAACATTGGGTGGATCTCAGTGACTGTGGGGTTCTCCCTTTTTGTTAGTGGGACCAAAAAAGTCTCCTGACCAGATTCGTGTTGGTCCCTATTATCAAGGAGCTCCTGTTGGCTCCAGGTGGTTGGGGCCACACCACAGCCAAGGTGTCAAACACTTCCCCCTTCCCAGCTATGGATGGGTCAAAAGTCAATTTGATGGGCAGATATCCGTCATAAGGAAACTTTTCCGTTCCGATTCCCCATATCTCCAAGTCTTCAAGCTTTCGGATGGGCAAGTGACTCAGGTGTCTGTCGTAGAAGTCTCGGTACAACAGAGTCACCTGTGCCTCAGTATCCAACAGGGCTCTTGTGAAGATTCCCTCCACTTGAATGGATACGATTGGAGAGGGGCCCACCAGCTTCTCTGGGTACTGCTTCGAAGGGGTCTCCTTCTTCTGATCTTTGCATTTCCCTTTCTGACTTTCCTTCTCTCGTTTGTCCCTAGACCTAAGTCTCTCCTGGGCCTGGTATGTACTGATCTCCCTCCTCTGTCTGGGTGTAGCTACTTGCTGAGGGACATTACTATGCTTCTTTGGAGTGTGTTCCTTCTGAGGAACCCTTGGTTTCTTATGTGGGGTCCTGGCCCCTTCTCTCTTGTGCTTCTTATTCAGTATGGAGTTCCGTAAGAATGATGGGCACCCAGTTGACTCCTTCACCGGGGCCCGCTGAAATTTTCCGGCGGCTTGCGGTTGTTCATCGTCCTCTTTTTGGGACTGGAACACACTCTGGCCGCGTGACCAACTCCTCCACAGTTGAAACAGATCATATCCCCCCTATCTTCCAGGGATGCGGGTGCTGAAGTATTTGGAAACAACTCCTTCCTTGGGCTGTTCCTCTCAGGTACCCTTGATTCCTTTTCCATCAGGGAGGTCAACATTCCCAACACTTGGGACATCTGTGACTTTAAGGTATCCACCTCTGCGTCTCTTTCTAAGGTCGTGGTGGCCCTGACCATCACTGCAGGGGGCTGCACCAGCTCAACTGGTTGGCTCCTTTTCTTCTCCTCCAGCATAGCTTCTTCTTCTCTGACTACTCGGATCAAGTTAGGGTACTCCAGGCTCTTCCCGTCCTGTCTTGTACGTAGCGCCAGTGCGATGGGATCCAGGGGTTGAGATCCTCTCATGATCTGCTGGACCCGGGCCTCATCCACCTTCTTCGGGTCAATCCCCTTCTTTAAGATCATCTTGTGCAGTATTTTATCTAGGCGCATCATAAACTCTGATAGCTTCTCCCCTGCCTTCTGGTAGCAGTGCTCTAGTTGGTAGGTAAGCTCAGTGATCTTTTCTGTTCCTCCAAACACATTCTGCAGAATGTCTAGATAGTCTTGCGCAACACAGTCTTTCTTGCTCATCTTAAGGTTGCGTATGGCCTCTAGGGAAGGCCCCTTTAAGCTCTCAGCAATTCTCTGCTTCTTTCTGTGGTCTGGGACTTCCCACTCCTCTAAGGCCTGAGTAGCACCATCTAACCACTCCTCAAATCCTTCCTCTCCTGAAGGTACAGGCTTCCTTCCTGAAAACATTCTAAGTTTCCGGTATCCTGACATTTGGTAATCCGCAGTATCTTTCTTGCAGCGCGCTATGATTTCCCCTAGGACCGTGCATAATTCTGTGCTGAGAGCGCCCTGTGGCGACTGAGGATTCATCTCTGTCTTCACATCTTTTAAGTCGGGTGGAGCGCGTATTAACTTAAAGATTTGCTTATCCGCCGTTTCTATGCTCGGCTTCTTGAAGTCTTCTGGGAATCCATCCTTCCACTTCACCAGTACATATGTCAAAGGAGGTTCTGATCTGACATCCACTATGTATGCTTTTTGTTGCGGGGACAGTGACGCCACTAACTGTTTCACTGCATCATCTTGCCAGGTCCCTGCAAGTTCTATGATCACTACTTCATGTGGATCTGTTTTTACTACTGCGCACCACTTTGCTATTTCTAGTGGGTCCATGCTGGTACCTTTTGGCTGCTATTTGCTGCAACAGAATCCCGGACTCAAGAGCCCCCACGTGTAGCGCTACCCCCAGTTAAGAGAGCCGCTGGTTTGTTTTCTCGGGCCCTGTATACAGCACCGCCAACCCCCGGCAATCTGGCTCGACCCACTCTGGCACAGTTAGTCTAGGGATAGCTTCCTATCACTCTCAGGTGTATGATACTTAACAGTTCCTAAATAGACAGACAACACTCTGAGGCAGGAATATGAATAGGTAATAGCTTTACTATAAAATGGTGGCATAAAAACATGACATGCAACACTTACATGGGTCTGCAGAACCCTGTATCAACCAATGCTACAGAGGCAGCACTATAAAATGGCGCCGTGCAGTATCCACCACGCGGAGCTATTATGGCGTGCGCGCCCTAAGACACAGCAACACAAACTTTATAACTTTCCCCACCTATGTCAGGCCTGACAGTGTATGAAAGAGTCCCCTTTCCCTAAGGGAGTAAAATTTTCTTCACCGGCCAGCTTTCGTTGGTGCACTTGAAGAAATGAACCAAATTGTAATCCAAAAAGGTGGTAACTCGTAGCAACAGTATGCAAACAGGGGGGTAGGCACTTCAACTCTGTCCCGACTTTTCGACCCCCAAAGAACACTGGTGAGCAAACAGTGGGCCTAGGCAGTCTATAGGCCTGAATATAACTCAGTCTATGGATATGGGCAGGTGCCCGCTCACCGTTTCAGGCGCGATCCCAGCGTCTGCAACCGATCGGGTCCCCGATCCAACTGGAGTCCTACACTGACGATCCAGGATCCACCCAGGCTCCGCAGGACAGTGAAAGGCTCTTCGGACTTCGGGTAAGGCCTTAGGCTTCAGGCCTTACCCCACAGCAGATCCGCGCAGGATGACTTGTTGCTTGAAGCGCGTTGTCCCAAGAGAGCGAGCTTCCCCCCGCCCTTCTCTTAAGTAGCCTCTCCCATGAGTCTCTGCGGCGGAACCTCCGCCCTGAGGCCGAATGGGGCTCTGGGTACTGTAGTCCCGGGGCCTTAAAGAAGACCCCGCTACACACGCATGCTCAGAACCAAAGCTAAAGATCAGAAAACAATTGCAGAAGTTGCCCAAAGGGTGGCGGTAAAGAGCAGAAAAACCACGTGATTTGGTGAGAGTTGGCTGAAAAAGTCCACGGCCAACGCCCTTCAGACAAAAATCTACGGAAAAGTCCAAAGGAAGTCCGATCGTGTGTATGAGGCTTAACACTGACCTACCTGATTCCTATACTGAGCACTCTACTACCTGAATCTTACACTGTGCCCAATACACTGACCACTAGGGATGAGCCCGGTGTTCGATTCGAACCCATGTTCGAATCAAACATCGGCCAGAACTTTGTGGGCCGCTCACATCAAATTCGTGTGATACGAACGGCCCACAATGCACTGTGCCAGTCGCAGTGCATTGCTGGCTGATGATTGGCCAAGCATGCACTGTGACCCCGCATGCTTGGCCAATCACAGCGCCGGCAGCAAGGAGAGCCATAATTGGCCACAGGCAGGATGCCTGTGGCCAATTATAGCTTAGGGGGTTTAGTACACGCCCCACACTATATAAGGCCGCCAGCGCAGCGGCCGTGTGTAGTGTGCAGGAAAAGAGCTAGATAGGCAGGGACAGTGTGTTCTTTTCTCAGGCATCTGCAGGAGTTAGTGGGTGTTGTGTGCCTCCAGCGCAGTATACACCTGTATCTACCCTTTATTGCTGTTGTTCTCTCTAATACAGGCATCTGCAGGAGTTAGTGGGTGTTGTGTGCCTCCAGCGAAGTATACACCTGTATCTACCATTTATTGCTGTTGTTCTCTAATACAGGCATCTGTAGGAGTTAGTGGGTGTTGTGTGCCTCCAGCACAGTATACACCTGCATCTACCGTTTATTGCTGGTGTTCTCTAATACAGGCATCTGCAGGAGTTAGTGGGTGTTGTGTGCCTCCAGCACAGCACAGTATACACCTGTATCTACCCTTTATTGCTGTTGTTCTCTAATACAGGCATCTGCAGGAGTTAGTGGGTGTTGTGTGCCTCCAGCACATTATACACCTGTATCTACCGTTTATTGCTGGTGTTCTCTATGTAGCGGGGTATTCCCCTATATTGGGAAGAAACTACATTACCCATAACCCCATTCCTGTGATGTTCCACCGCAGAGACTCATGGGAGGGGTTATAAAAGGAGGAGGCGAGGCCGGGCTCGGCCTCTTTGGGGGACACGAAACTTCACAGACGGATCCTCCTGTGCGGATGTGTCGGAGGGGCAAGGCCTGAAGCCTGAGGCCTTGCTCTGCACCAAAGAGCCTTCCACCCTCCCCTCTGTGAGCCTGGGTGGCATCTGACTTTGTGAGCTACAGCCTTGTCGGATCGGGGGCCCGATCGTTGGAGAGATCGAGTGTGTGTGACACGACCGGTGGAGGTTTCCCGGACTGGATCCGTAGTCCGGCGGGTGAGAGGGCGTAAGCCCAGCTAAGATACTGTTGCTGTATATAGGCCTATAGACTGCCGTGGCCTACAAGTTATTTTCATACCCCTTGGATTACAAAGTTATACTCTGTTTAAAGTGCACCACCATTACAGACCTGCCGGTGAAGAAAGAAGGACTAAGCTAAATATTAGAACCAGGCCTGGTGGGGATTCTAGCGTGTTTGATTACTGCGCCATAGGGCACTTAGTTAACGGTCGCCCGTATGGCGCACCTGTAGCGTGTGTTACTATATAGTGTGTTAGAGTGGCAGGACGCTGCCCTTAGGAGTGATTATCTAGAACTGTGATTATTGTTACCCCTTTATTCATATTGAGAATTAATGAGTAAAACACTTTATCTATTACAATTCATTACTGTGTCCTTGCTTAGTTATTCTATTGCATAGGACATATCATTGATTGTTAGTACTAGCTGTGCCAGAAGGGGGTAGAGCCTATTGCCGGGGGTTGGCGGAGCTGCACTCAGGGCCCAAATCTAATTCTGCGGCCTCCTTAGTTGGAGGTATCGCTACACGTGGGGGCTCGTCCGGGATCCTGATGCAGCAAGCGAACGCCAGAAGTGCCGGCATGGACCCCATGGATCCAAGAGCGGTAGAAGAGTGGTGCAAAGCCGCTAATACAGAGCCAAAACAGTCGATAGCCATTAGCCTTCCTGGCGAGAAATGGTCAAGTGAGACGGTAGAGGAACTGATGAGTTCAGTGTCCCCAGATCACACACCGTGGGTGATAGACATGAAGACAGACCCAAACATCTCATATCAATACGCATTAGTGGAATATTGGGACGGGATGCCAGAGGCCTGTAAGCACAAGTGTCTGCGGACGCCAGACAACAGAACATTTAGGCTGGCGCACGCAATAACTGTAGAAAGGGAACCATCCCCTACGGGATCGCCACAGGCTGCGGCCCGAACTACACCTGAAAGAGAAGACAGGGCGACACCTCCGGCGGCACCTGCATCGGCCACTGCTATATCACCAGAACTGATAAATGCAATAGGGGATTTGCTAGCCAAATGTCAGAAGACAAGTACGGTGCATGTGGAAACTAGCTACCGGAGACTAAAAATATTCTCAGGGAAGCTCCCTGTCCCGGCAGGGGAAGAAGATTTTGATACTTGGGTGGAACAGGCATTACAGGCAGTGGAGGCATGGGAGGTGCCGGAGGCACAGAAGAGGCAACGAGTGTTAGAAAGCCTTAAAGGTGCAGCAGCAGAAGCAGTGAAAAGTTTCCGGTTTGGGAATGCAGGGTGCACGGCGCAGGATTGTCTAGCTATGCTGCAGGAAGAGTTTGGTCAATTAGACAAGGTGACAGAGACGGTCTACCAGTTTGAACACACTTTCCAAAAACCGGAGGAGAAACTTTCCGAGTATGTCAGAAGGCTAAACAGGCTGCTGTGCAAGATTGTGTTAAAGAAAGGGATGAAGCCCCAAGATGCCGATGCGGCAAGAATGAAGCAAGTCTTAAAGGGAGCGCTACGCTCCGATCCAGTCTGGCTGCACCTGAAAACCTTGGGAGGAGGAATGTTGCTGACTTATGCTGATTTAATAAAAATTATCAGAGATGAGGAGGCGCTGCAACAGGACCAGCAGAAGGATAAGACAAGTGTTGTACCCGCACAGGTGCTGGTCAATCCAGTAATGACCCCTGAAAGAGAGGCGGAGATAGACACCCTAAAAACTCAGATGTCCAAGGTGTTAGAGATATTGACCTCTCTGATAGCAAAAGACACAGAGTGTCCCAAGAAGAAGGAAAGTCCAAGGAAGGAATTGTTCCCGTTTGCCTCAGCACCCGAACCTTTACAAGAATGGGGAGACATAGTCTGCTTCAACTGTGGGGGAGTTGGCCACATTGCAGCCACATGTTCTAGTCCGAAGAAGAAGAGACCAGACAACCGCAAGCCGGCGGGAAACTTCAGAGGGCCCCGGTGAAGGAGTCAACCGGGTGCCCACCATCTTCAGTAAACTCCAAGCTGAATGCGAAGAAAAACAAAAAGAGAGATAGAACACCAAAGGGGAAACGCAATACCCCTCAACAAAGCTATACTCCAAGAAGAAGGGGGGAGACCCCTCAGGAGAGGCACGGCACCCCCCAAAGGGGGTGCCCACCCAAGAAAAATAATAGTACACCTCAGCGGGTTCCTACACCCATTAAAAGGAGGGAAGTCAGTGCATCCCAGGCTCAAGAAAGGTTCAAGTCCAAAGGGAATAGGACAAGAGAGAGTCCAAAGGGAAAAGGTCTGAAGAAGGCAGCTCCTGCCGGACCATATCCAGAGAAGCTGGTAGGCCCATCCCCTATAGTGCCCATTCAAGTGGAGGGAGTCTACACCAGGGGCCTCCTGGATACCGGGGCACAAGTGACCCTACTATACCGGGACTTCTACGACAGGCACCTGAGTCATCTGCCTATCCAGAAGATAGAGGAGCTGGAAATATGGGGAATTGGAACCCAGAGTTTCCCTTACGACGGCTACCTTCCCATCCAAATAACCTTTGACCCATCCGTGGCTGGGAAGGCCGAAGTGTTTGACACCCTGGCAGTTGTGTGTCCTAGGCCGCCTGGAGCCAACAAGAATTCCCTTATAATAGGGACGAACACGGACCTGGTTCGAAGACTCCTGACCCCTCTCGTGACAGAAGAAAGACAAGCAGCTACCAAGATCCATCCCATGCTGAAGACAGCCTACCAACGGCTGGTCCAAGAGCGGGAGACCCCTGGAGAGGAGATAGGGAAGGTGTGGAGACTTGGAAGAGAAGGGGTAGTGTTGCAGCCCGGTGAAGTAACCTGTCTCAGGGCCACTGTGAAGCTTACTTGGGAACAGCCTGGTCCCTTTGTCATGCTGGAGTCAGACCCAAGGGGTGAATCCTCAGGCCTGGAGGTGATACCGGAAGTGATTCCGCTGAAGGTCCTGAAGAAGGCCCATTATAGAGTTCCAGTGAGTGTTAGGAACATTACCAAAGACCCCATGGACACCCCAGCCAGAATGTTGCTAGGCCAGGTGAGCCCGGCGGCCCCTGTTACCCTGTCAGAAGTGAAGAGGACAGGTGAAGAAGGGGATGTTTGGGAGAAGCTGACCATGGAAAACCCGAATCTGTCCAGGGCTTGGAAAGAGAGAGCCAAGGCCCAGTTGAATAGATGGGAGAAGATCTTCTCTAGGGATGAGTTTGATGTGGGGTGTGCAAGGAGTGCCACCCATCGGATCCGCCTCCAGGAAGATAAGCCCTTCCGAGAGAGGGTCAGGCGGGTCCCGCTAGCAGATCTGGAGGATCTGAGGGAACAACTTGCAGAACTCAAGAGAACTGGTGTGATACGGGAGTCCAGAAGCCCCTATGCCTCTCCCATAGTGGTGGTCCGTAAGAAGAATGGATCATTGAGGCTCTGTATAGACTACAGGACTCTCAACAGGAGAACCATACCTGACCAATACACCACTCCGAGGATAGAGGATGCCCTACAGAGCTTGTCTGGAGCCAAATGGTTCAGCGTTATGGATCTCAAGAGTGGGTACTATCAGATTCCGATGCACCCAGCAGACAAGGAGAAGACAGCTTTCATAACCCCAGTGGGGTTCTTTGAATTCGACCGGATGCCCCAAGGTCTGTCTGGAGCCCCAGCTACTTTCCAACGTCTCATGGAGAAGACAGTAAGGGACATGAACTTGATCGAAGTCCTTGTATACCTAGACGATGTCATTGTCTTTGAGAGAACCTTGGAGGAACATGAAGAGAGGCTGGAGAAAGTGTTGAGAAGACTCAGTGAGGAAGGACTTAAGCTTTCGCCTGAGAAGTGTCGGTTCTACCAGTCTTCTGTGAACTATCTGGGGCACATAGTATCTGAAGAAGGGGTGGCCACAGACCCTGAGAAATTGGAGGCAGTTACCTCCTGGCCACAGCCCACCACAGTAACAGAACTCAGATCCTTCTTGGGCTTCTGCTCCTACTACAGGAGGTTTGTGGAGGGATTTGCCCGAATTGCTAGACCATTGAATGAGTTGCTCAAGACTGAAGGAGAGGAGGATGGATCGGGGCCCAGGAGGCCAGGAGAGTCCATCAGAGATCAGTGGAATCAGAAGTGTGAAGAGGCTTTCCAGGAATTGAAGAGGAGCCTGACCACTGCACCAGTCTTGGCCTATGCAGACCCAACCAAACCCTATGAACTGCACGTGGATGCTAGTCATGACGGTCTGGGAGGAGTACTTTACCAAGAACATGAGGGGCAATTGCGGCCTGTTGCCTATGTGAGTAGGAGCCTGACCCCCTCTGAGAACTACCCCACTCACAAGCTGGAGTTCCTGGCCCTCAAGTGGGCGGTAGTAGACAAGCTCAAAGACTACCTGTATGGAGCAGAGTTCACTGTGAAGACCGACAACAACCCCCTTACCTACCTGTTCACCACGGCCAAGCTGGATGCCACTGGACACAGGTGGCTGGCCGCACTGTCTGGATTCAACTTCAGCCTTAAGTATAGACCAGGAGTGGGGAATCGGGACGCAGACGCCCTGTCCAGAAGATCTCATTCCCCGACCATTGAAATAGAAGATTGGACCCAAGTGGCACCGGACGGGGTGCAGGCCCTTTGTCAAGGAGCTGCATTCCAAGCCCGAGGATGCTCCAGGGCAGAGGAAATAGGAGTTACCACGGTGGGAGTCCCCAAACACTACTGTGGAGTAGCTCAATTGGAAGAGGGCAACCTACCAAGATTGTCCAAGAAGGAATTGAGGTGTGACCAATTGGAAGACCCCATGGGGAGATTGGTCCTGGAGGCCTTGAAAAATCAGGATCCAAACATACTCATGCGTCAACCTTCAAAAGAAGCTCGCCTACTGAGGAAGGAGTGGGATAGGTTGCAGTTACATCAGGGAGTGGTCTACTGAAGGGGCCCCTCTGATGACTCAGAAGATAAGTGGCAGATGTTCCTCCCAGAGAAACATCGGGAGACTGTTCTGATGGCCTTGCATGACGATCATGGCCACCTAGGGGCTGAAAGGACCTTTCAACTTGTCAGAAGTCGGTTCTATTGGCCCTGCATGAGGGCAGAGGTAGAGGAGTACTGCCACTCATGTGCGCGATGCATCCAGAGGAAGACTTTGCCCCATCAAGCTGCCCCAATGGGCCATCTACAGAGCCAAGGGCCGATGGACCTGGTGTGCATTGACTTCCTCTGCCTCGAACCCGACCTGAGTGGACTAGGAAATGTTCTGGTGATAACCGACCATTTCACCCGGTATGCCCAGGCCTTCCCCACCAAAGATCAGAAGGCCTCCACCGTGGCCAAGGTACTTATGGAGAAGTATTTTGTCCATTATGGGCTGCCACAGAGACTCCATTCAGACCAAGGGAGGGACTTCGAGAGTAAGCTGATCCGGAAGCTCTTGGATTCGTTGGGAATCAAGAAGACTCGAACTACACCTTACCATCCTCAGGGAGATGCTCAGCCGGAAAGGTTCAACCGAACCTTGCTCAACATGTTGGGGACTCTGGAAAGCGAGAAAAAGCAACATTGGAGCAAACACATAGCAGCCATAGTACATGCTTACAACTGCACCATCAGTGATGCTACAGGCTATTCCCCATATCGACTCATGTTTGGGAGAGAAGCGAGACTACCGGTGGACCTGGCTTTTGGCACCTCACTGGACCATTCCTCAGTCACCTCTCACAAAGGATATGTGGACAGGCTCAGACAAGCCTGAAAGTAGCATATGAACAAGCTCAAGCGGCCTCAGATCAAAGGGGAGCTCGGAATAAAAAAAATTACGACTTGAAGGTCCGGATACAAGACCTACAGCCCGGGGATCGAGTACTGTTGCGCAATCTGGGAGTCCCCGGAAAGCACAAACTTGCAGACAGATGGAGATCTGAACCCTATGTCATCTGCAGGAAGTTGCCGGGCCTACCTGTCTACAAGGTGAAGCCAGAGGGAAAGGTAGGCCCACTGAAGACATGGCATCGAAACCACCTGCTCCCACTGGCGGAGGCAGTTAGAATACCTTCCGTGGGAGACTCCCCTGCACCGGCCTCTATCTTGGATACTCCTAGGCCGCACACTCGGTCACAGACCTCCCGAGCTGGAAATGGAGAAGCCTCCCAACTTAGTGGAGATGAAGAAGGAGAGCTTGATTGGCTGTGGTCTTCCCCAACTCCAGGAACTTCTATCATAGATCTTCCAGTCACCCAAGATACCACAGATGAAACACTGAACCCAGAGGCTACAGAATTCATCCCTTTCAGTCCTTCAGCAGATTACTGGGAAGATGCCCATGATAGTTGCTCCGAGGAAGAGGAGCCTGTGGCGCCAGAGCCAGAGATTCCAGGAGAGCAAAGAGCTCGAAGAGTCATTCGACCTCCTAAGAAGCTGACCTACCCCCAGATGGGGAACAGTTCGGAAGACTCTGTGGTCACTGCTAGGAGAAATGCTGAGATTCCGGATCCCTCCACTGTCCATTTGGTGGAGGGCAACCCCAGCTCACTCTCTGGCACAGTTAGGCAGGCCACCCATGATAATGTGACCTGTGGGCAAGGGAATTCAACCCCTCAGTTATGGTGGGAATCCCCTATCCCAACATCGTTTTCAGAATTGTCCAATCTTGTATATAGTTGTTGCTAAAATTTATCTTTGGGGACCAAAGAGTTTAAGTGGGGGGAGTGTGTAGCGGGGTATTCCCCTATATTGGGAAGAAACTACATTACCCATAACCCCATTCCTGTGATGTTCCACCGCAGAGACTCATGGGAGGGGTTATAAAAGGAGGAGGCGAGGCCGGGCTCGGCCTCTTTGGGGGACACGAGACTTCACAGACGGATCCTCCTGTGCGGATGTGTCGGAGGGGCAAGGCCTGAAGCCTGAGGCCTTGCTCTGCACCAAAGAGCCTTCCACCCTCCCCTCTGCGAGCCTGGGTGGCATCTGACTTTGTGAGCTACAGCCTTGTCGGATCGGGGGCCCGATCGTTGGAGAGATCGAGTGTGTGTGACACGACCGGTGGAGGTTTCCCGGACTGGATCCGTAGTCCGGCGGGTGAGAGGGCGTAAGCCCAGCTAAGATACTGTTGCTGTATATAGGCCTATAGACTGCCGTGGCCTACAAGTTATTTTCATAGCCCTTGGATTACAAAGTTATACTCTGTTTAAAGTGCACCACCATTACAGACCTGCCGGTGAAGAAAGAAGGACTAAGCTAAATATTAGAACCAGGCCTGGTGGGGATTCTAGCGTGTTTGATTACTGCGCCATAGGGCACTTAGTTAACGGTCGCCCGTATGGCGCACCTGTAGCGTGTGTTACTATATAGTGTGTTAGAGTGGCAGGACGCTGCCCTTAGGAGTGATTATCTAGAACTGTGATTATTGTTACCCCTTTATTCATATTGAGAATTAATGAGTAAAACACTTTATCTATTACAATTCATTACTGTGTCCTTGCTCAGTTATTCTATTGCATAGGACATATCATTGATTGTTAGTACTAGCTGTGCCAGAAGGGGGTAGAGCCTATTGCCGGGGGTTGGCGGAGCTGCACTCAGGGCCCAAATCTAATTCTGCGGCCTCCTTAGTTGGAGGTATCGCTACATCTAATACAGGCATCTGCAGGAGTTAGTGCTGTTGTGTGCCTCCAGCACAATATACACATGTATCTACCCTTTATTGCTGGTGTTCTCTAATACAGGCATCTGCAGGAGTTAGTGGGTGTTGTGTGCCTCCAGCACAATATACACCTGTATCTACCCTTTAATATCGTGATGGTGACTGCGCTGTAGTGAATTTAAATAAAATGGGTGAAGGGAAATCCAAAAAAAGGGGAGATTGACACGGAAAGTGAGGGTGTGAAGGGGGAGGGAAGGGGGAAGGGGAGATGAGGGGGAAAGAGGAAAAGGGAAGGGGAGACGATCGATAATGAATCGTGAGCTACAACTTTAGCTGAATAGCAGTGATGTGTAATATGTACAGTGACAGAAATGTACGTGCAATAATAATAAGTAAAAAAAAGGACTGAGCAAAAATGAATAAACAATATAAACAAATATGGACATATAAAAAGGGTGAGTAATCCAGTGATAATAAACGTGATGAGTTTAGAAAAAATGAATCACTAAACAATGATAATAATCAGTAACCAATATCCATAAATCAAATCACACACTGAGGTGTGTCAGTGAACCCAACCAATAAAGGGAAAAAGAAAAAGGAGTCCCAAATTGGTAATATAAATGAAATCATGTGTGAAATTCATAAATAAATATTAATAAAGTCCCATCACCAAAGGTGTGTTAGGAAATTTTCCTATAATGTCCACCCAGTGGTCAGTAGTCACAAACAGCTTACTTTGCGCTGGCTCCCTGCTAAGAGGGGGCAGTATGAAACAGATCTCTGTGATGCAGAATATTAAGTGGTCCTTATGGCACAGTCTTTATGACACAGTTTCTTTGTGACTCATTGGGATGCATATGGAAAGACATAAACGGAGAAAACATCAATAGCGCAACTTTGTGAGTGCAGCAGGGTGAATCGCTGATGTAGAAATTCACACAGTCACTTGTATGATAGTGAGCGTGGACCTCAATCCAAACGAGCACCGCGCTCGTGCCAGTGGAAAATTGAGTTGGCGTCTAGGATGCGTACGATGCGATCCTCAGATGTCAGCAGCGGCAGTCACAAAGTTGTAATGGTGAAATGAAAGAAGGACATATAGTGTGGGTCTGTACCACTAGGGGCATTTATTGATAATTAAATAAAAAAACTCACATTTAAAATATGGAAGCAGGTGTTGTATCCTTACGAGCGGCGAGCTCGTCTCCTCTCGGTTCTGCTGGCGGTGTGTCTGTGCTACGTCCTGACGCGTGTCGTCATATCACATGACTTCATCAGAGGATCGCATCGTACGCATCCTAGACGCCAACTCAATTTTCCACTGGCACGAGCGCGGTGCTCGTTTGGATTGAGGTCCACGCTCACTATCATACAAGTGAGTGTGTGAATTTCTACATCAGCGATTCACCCTGCTGCACTCACAAAGTTGCGCTATTGATGTTTTCTCCGTTTATGTCTTTCCATATGCATCCCAATGAGTCACAAAGAAACTGTGTCATAAAGACTGTGCCATAAGGACCACTTAATATTCTGCATCACAGAGATCTGTTTCATACTGCCCCCTCTTAGCAGGGAGCCAGCGCAAAGTAAGCTGTTTGTGACTACTGACCACTGGGTGGACATTATAGGAAAATTTCCTAACACACCTTTGGTGATGGGACTTTATTAATATTTATTTATGAATTTCACACATGATTTCATTTATATTACCAATTTGGGACTCCTTTTTCTTTTTCCCTTTATTGGTTGGGTTCACTGACACACCTCAGTGTGTGATTTGATTTATGGATATTGGTTACTGATTATTATCTTTGTTTAGTGATTCATTTTTTCTAAACTCATCACGTTTATTATCACTGGATTACTCACCCTTTTTATATGTCCATATTTGTTTATATTGTTTATTCATTTTTGCTCAGTCCTTTTTTTTACTTATTATTATTGCACGTACATTTCTGTCACTGTACATATTACACATCACTGCTATTCAGCTAAAGTTGTAGCTCACGATTCATTATCGATCGTCTCCCCTTCCCTTTTCCTCTTTCCCCCTCATCTCCCCTTCCCCCTTCCCTCCCCCTTCACACCCTCACTTTCCATGTCAATCTCCCCTTTTTTTGGATTTCCCTTCACCCATTTTATTTAAATTCACTACAGCGCAGTCACCATCACGATATTACTGTTTCATTGTTGATCTGGACCCGACCCCTCGGTGATTGCTGCAGTACTCCACCCCTTTCCCACCACCCTATAACAATTTCACCATTCAGCTAGCGCGAGGGTTCTCTTGTTTATATATCTGTATCTACCCTTTATTGCTGGTGTTCTCTAATACAGGCATCTGCAGGAGTTAGTGGGTGTTGTGTGCCTCCAGCACAGCACAGTATATACCTGTCAGGGAAATCCATCCAACAGCGCCAATCAGCGCCCAATGCGCACGCGTGGCGGAATGATGCTTCAGCGCATGCGCGTGCACGTGCGCGGGACGGCGCTTCTACGTTCTCGGGTGCGCGCACCGACGCAGCGGCGCGCGGCGGCACACCAATAGGAATCCAGGCGGGCCTATTTAAAGAAACCCAGTTGCACTGACAAGTTGCTGGTTTGTCAGCTTTCCTGTATACCCAAGACTCTGGAAAACTATCTTGAAAATCTCCTTGTGACCCGGACTGGCTTGATTCCTCTGATCTCTCTCCTGGACCTGACCCTCGGCTTGTTATACGGACTTCTGCCTTCTCCTGTGTTTTGACCCTCGGCCTGTGACTCGGATCTGCTGCCTGTCTACAATCCTTGACCTCCTGCTTGTACCTTTGGACTTCCACGTTTCCTTAGAACTCCTGCATGGTTCCCGGTATTCTCTGGACTTGTTACTTTTTGCTGTGCTAGACCCCCAGCCGGGACTGTTACCTTTGCAATTGCAACCCGGACTCAACCTGCACCGGCTTCAATTGTCTCCTGCTGTTTGAACTTTACCAATCCGGCTAGTTCCTGCTTGAAGCCTGTTCTTCAGTCTACTCAGCACTACCGGACCGTCTACAAGTACCCACCACCTGCCGGTAGCCGGTGCCGCTTCTCGCCATCCACTCCCTGTCTCAACTCCAGGGGGTGGAGTGCGTCAAGTCGCAAAGGTAAACCACTCTCGGCATCTCGGCCTCGGTAAGTACATACCCTTACAGTACAAACCAGCCAGATGTCTGAGGCCGACAGGGTGCGTTCACCGTTCGAGACCCTATGTCAGCAAGTCACCGCACTAACCGATGCGGTTCAGAAATTACAAGAAGGTTATGTCCAAATGGATGGCCGCTTTCAGCTACTTACTGGAGCTACAGGACCAGCATCACCAGCTGCCACCGCTGCCAATGTTGCCTCCACGTCTCAAAATCAGGCAAACCCCACCGTAGTAATGGCTACCCCTGAACCCAGGGTCCCCCTGCCTGAACGATTTTCTGGCGTCCGTAAGAAATATCGGGCTTTCAAAAACGCATGTTCTCTTTACCTCGCCCTTCAACCCAGGACTTTCTCTTCGGAAGTGGTAAAGGTGGGGTTCGTCATCTCCCTTCTAACCGACGAACCTCAGGCCTGGGCCCATGGCCTGATGGAGCAAAGCAGCCCCATACTAGATTCCGTGGACACCTTCTTCGAGAGTATGGCGCAGCTGTATGACGATCCTCAGCGATCAGCCACAGCTGAGTCTGTTCTCCACAGTTTAACCCAGGGGAGAAGGCCGGTGGAGGACTACACGGCAGAATTCCGGAAATGGTCAGCTGACACTGGCTGGAATGAGACGGCCCTTAAATACCAATATCGCCAAGGACTGTCTGAGGCTCTTAAAGACGAGCTGGCCAGGATTGGTGTTCCAACTACTCTGGAAGATTTGATCCAGTCTGTCACTCAGCTTGACAGACGCCTGCGGGAGCGGCGTTCTGAGCGTATCCAGACTACCCGTCCAAACTGGACTTTGCCCCGATCAGCTTCTGCCTATCCACCCATCCAAGTTCCTACAGCATCTTCTCCTCCTGAGCCTGAACCCATGCAGCTTGGTCTGGTTCGTCCTCCCCTTTCTCCTGAGGAAAAGCAGCGCAGGCGTCAGGCCAATCTGTGTCTTTACTGCGGGGGTACTGGCCATTTCCTTCGGAGCTGCCCAGTAAGACCTAGTAAGTGTACCCTCAAAGACACTTTGAACTACCAAGTTTCTGGCTTACCACAGACTTATGTTGTTCTTTCTATTTCTCTACAGCTACCAACAGGAGCAACCCGCCTACCGGCGATTATTGATTCAGGAGCCTGCAGCTGCTTTCTGGACTCTTCACTTGCTTCCCAACTTCACTTTCCTCTGCAAACCAAATACCGTTATCTTCAGGTTCGTCTGGCGGATGGATCCCTGCCTCGTTCAGGGTTAATTACGCAAGAAACAAAACCCGTCCTTGCTATCACGGATTCAGGCCACCAAGAATACCTCCGATTTGACCTCATCCCATCTCCCATGTTCCCCATCATCCTGGGCCTCCCTTGGCTGCAAGCACATGAGCCTCATATAAACTGGGCCAAAAGGGAAGTTAACTTCACTTCTTCGTAATGTTGTCAACACTGTCTTTCCGCACTTCCAACTGTCTGTGCTACTTTAACCCCTCAACCGGATAACCATCCACATGTTCCATCAGCATACTTGGAATTCCAGGACGTCTTCGACAAACAGCAGGCCGACCGCCTACCACCACATCGTCCCTACGATTGCCCCATTGACCTGCCTGGCTCCAAAATTCCATTCGGCCGCATCTTTCCCTTGTCCGAATCTGAGTTGAAGGCCCTTAAGTCTTACATTGAGGAAAATCTGGAAAAGAAATTCATTCGCCCCTCTTCTTCCCCAGCCGGTGCCGGAATCTTTTTCGTTGAAAAAAAAGACGGGACTCTGAGGCCCTGCATCGACTATAGGGAATTAAATAAAATTACTATTAAAAATAGATACCCGCTTCCTCTCATCCCGGAGTTGTTCCAATGATTCCGATCAGCTCGGATCTTCTCTAAACTGGACCTTCGAGGGGCCTACAACCTCATCCGGATCAGGGCTGGAGATGAATGGAAGACGGCTTTTAGATCTAGGTTCGGTCATTTTGAATACTTGGTCATGCCATTCGGGCTTTGCAACGCCCCAGCTACTTTCCAGCACCTGGTCAATGACATTTTCCGTGAACACCTGGACGACTTCCTAGTAGTCTACTTAGACGATATTCTTATTTTTTCGTCCTCCCTTGAACTGCACCGAATCCATGTCATCAAGGTCCTCACTATTCTCCGAGAACATAGACTTTACCTCAAGGCCGAGAAATGTGACTTTGAGAAAACCACTGTGCAATTTCTGGGATTTATTATTTCTACCAATGGGGTCGCAATGGACCCGCAGAAAGTCAAAGCTATCCAGGAATGGCCAGCCCCAACAGACAAGAAAGGGGTACAACGGTTTATAGGTTTCGCCAACTTCTACAGGAGGTTCATTGTGGGGTTCTCCTCTATTGTGGCACCTATAACCCAACTGACACGCCAGGGCTACCGCTTTCACTGGTCACAGGAAGCTCAGGATGCCTTCGATAAACTAAAAAATGCATTCACATCGGCACCTGTATTGAAGCATCCAGATCCGCTACTGCCGTTTACTCTGGAAGTAGATGCTTCAGAGTCAGCCACTGGGGCCATCCTCTCTCAAAGGCAGGGCCCCAAATCCCTTCTTCATCCAGTAGCCTTTGCCTCTCGTAAACTAACTTCTCCGGAACGTAATTATGACGTCGGAGACCGGGAACTATTGGCTATCAAATTCGCCCTGGAAGAATGGCGATACCTTCTGGAGGGAGCCCCTCACCCTGTCATGATATTCACGGATCATAAAAATCTAGAATATCTGAGAACAGCAAAATGTCTTCGACCCAGACAAGCCCGATGGGCCCTCTTCTTCACCAGGTTTAACTTTCATATCTCTTATAGGCCCGGTTCCAAGAACGTGAAGACGGATGCACTCTCTAGGATGTTTCCCGAGACCCCTCAAGCAGAAGAACCAAGTACCATCCTATCAGCACAAAACTTTCTGCTCATCCCACAGGCTGATCTACTAACCTCCATAAAAGCTGCCTCTAAGCATTGTCCTGACCAAGTAACCCCTTCCCTGGAGAAGCGTAATGACTTGCTCTGGTCCCAAGGTAAAGTCTTCGTCCCTCTGGAAACAAGGCAACTGATTCTGAAAACTTTCCACGACCACAAACTAGCTGGCCACTTTGGAGCCAAAAAAAACATGGAACTAATCTCTCGCTCCTTCTGGTGGCCTGGTTGGAGACAAGATTGCAAGTCCTATGTTGCCTCCTGTACCCGTTGCCAACGGAATAAGGGACCCAAAACCAAGAGTTGGGGACTACTCAAACCTTTGCCTATCCCTGAACGTCCGTGGGCAGATGTGTCCATGGACTTCATTGTAGATCTACCGCCCTCTGGAGGTTTTACCACGATTCTGGTCGTAATTGACCGCCTCTCCAAAATGGCACACTTCGTGCCCATGATCGGTACCCCCTCTGCTGCAGATACAGCCAAAGCCTTTTTTCAGGAGATAATCAGGCTCCATGGGGTGCCTAAGAGCATCACCTCTGACAGAGGCGTTCAATTCACGTCAAAATTCTGGAAGGAACTTTGCAAATCTTTAGAAGTCAAGATTTGCCTATCATCGGCATATCACCCCCAGAGCAACGGACAGACAGAGAGAACCAATCAAACCCTAGAACAATATCTCCGTTGTTTTTGCTCAGCCTCACAAGACGATTGGTCCTCCCTATTATCCTACGCTGAATTTGCATATAACAACTCGGTGCAATCAGCCACCAGTCAAACTCCTTTTTGGGCCAACTTTGGCTTCCATCCTTCCTTCCTCCCTGATGACATTCCGGAGAGCTCTGTTCCTGCTGTTCAAGATCGGATAGCCTTTGTTCAATCTAATTTTCTGACACTCCAGGAAATGATGCAAAACGCCCAGGAGTCTTACAAGAGACACTATGACAAAGGTAGGAAGGAAAATCCAATCTTCAAAGTTGGGGAGGAAGTATGGCTCTCCGCCACCAACCTCAAATTGCCGATCCCTTCACGGAAATTGGGACCAAGATTCATAGGCCCTTTTAAAATCAAGCGAGTAATCAACTCTGTGGCCTTTGAATTGGCACTGCCCGACTCCTACAAGATACACCCGGTCTTCCACACGTCTCTGTTGAAACCGGTAGTCTCCAGCTCCTTCCCGGGAAGGGATGAGCCACCTCCTCCACCTGTGGAGGTTGATGGTGAAAACGAGTACGTGGTGGAATCTATCTTGGGCTGCAGGAAAAGAGGCAGGCAATTACAGTATGTAATCAAATGGAAGGGGTATCCCCCAGAGGACAACTCTTGGGAACCATCTAGGAACCTACATGCTCCCCGTCTAATTAGAGTCTTTCACCAGGAACATCCCGAGTTGATGTCTAGTCTGGGCGTCCAGAGTCCGCCCCTAGGAGGGGGGCACTGTCAGGGAAATCCATCCAACAGCGCCAATCAGCGCCCAATGCGCACGCGCGGCGGAATGATGCTTCGGCGTATGCGCGTGCGCGGGACGGCGCTTCTACGTTCTCGGGTGCGCGCACCGACGCAGCGGCGCGTGCGCATGCGCGGCGGCGCACCAATAGGAATCCAGGCGGGCCTATTTAAAGAAACCCAGTTGCACTGACAAGTTGCTGGTTTGTCAGCTTTCCTGTATACCCAAGACTCTGGAAAACTATCTTGAAAATCTCCTTGTGACCCGGACTGGCTTAATTCCTCTGATCTCTCTCCTGGACCTGACCCTCGGCTTGTTATACAGACTTCTGCCTTCTCCTGTGTTTTGACCCTCGGCCTGTGACTCGGATCTGCTGCCTGTCTACAATCCTTGACCTCCTGCTTGTACCTTTGGACTTCCACGTTTCCTTTGAACTCCTGCCTGGTTCCCGGTATTCTCTGGACTTGTTACCTTTTGCTGTGCTAGACCCCCAGCCGGGACTGTTACCTTTGCAATTGCAACCCGGACTCAACCTGCACCGGCTTCAATTGTCTCCTGCTGTTTGAACTTTACCAATCCGGCTAGTTCCTGCTTGAAGCCTGTTCTTCAGTCTACTCAGCACTACCGGACCATCTACAAGTACCCACCACCTGCCGGTAGCCGGTGCCGCTTCTCGCCATCCACTCCCTGTCTCAACTCCAGGGGGTGGAGTGCGTCAAGTCGCAAAGGTGAACCACTCTCGGCATCTCTGCCTCGGTAAGTACATACCCTTACAATACCTGTATCTACCCTTTATTGCTGGTGTTCTCTAATACAGGCATCTGCAGGAGTTAGTGGGTGTTGTGTGCCTCCAGCACAGCACAGTATACACCTGTATCTACCATTTTTTGCTGGTGTTCTCTAATAAAGGCATCTGCAGGAGTTAGTGGGTGTTGTGTGCCTCCAGCACAATATACACCTGTATCTACTGTAACATTGGGGGATGTTTAGCTCAGTGATAGATGCGTTTTAAGTTCACAGCCAACAGGAACGAAGGTTTAAAAGGGCGTGGTAGCCCACTTTTATTGAAAGAAAAACAAAAAGGAATGTTCATACGTGCATTTGGTTTCCCACACAGGGGTTCTTCTCCCAAAAATATCAACACATGAAAATGCCAATCAACCTGGCTCTTAAGGCTCACTCAGCCTTGGGTGGAGTTCCTTGCTGCACAGGCCCACTCCTGGCCTCTAGGAAGGGCTCTCCTGACACTCCAGGATTTCACACTCCTCTAAGACTTACAGTCCCCGCTGGTCCTCAAGACTCTCTTCCAGTTGTCTCAGCTATAGTCTCCCCGACTCTCTCAGCTAGCCCAACTCTCTCAATCTACTGACCTGGAACCTCTCCCAGATGGAGAACCGTCTCAAGGATGTTGCCTGAGTTTTTCCACAGTAGCACACTTCCCTCCAGCAACTGCTGGCACACCAACTCCTTTCCCACACACAATGAGCAATCTTCAGCTCTGCCTTTTAACGAGTGTGTGCACCTGGACACACACAACCTGCAGAGCTCCTGGAAAACCCGGACACATGACTGAAGACTCCATCCCCCCCAATGCACTATGAAGTCTTCAAGTTTTCAGCCCCAATCCAGGCTTACAAAATCCAGAGAAAACTTAAAGCATAGTTTTCTCTGCTCAGCAATCTTTTGCTGGAACTTCTCAAATTGCTTCTTTGAGAGTCCTGTGTCCATTTTAAACACATTTTCACTAAGACAGGGACTCTCACTCTCACATATCCCCCCCCCCCTTTGTTTCGATCCGGAGGGAGGAACACCAGCACACTTCATCAGGGTTGGGATACCTCTGTGCCGGCTGTCAGCCGCGTAGGCCCAACCTTTTTTCGGGTGCGTTTCCAGGTAAGTCCTTCCTTCACTCTCCATGGGATCCCACCCATTTTTATTCTACGCTTTCTCCCTCTTCTGGGGTTCCTGGGCTTATTTGCTTTTCTCTGGGGAACTCTGCCTTCCCTAATACCCTCACTTTCTTGATATAGGGGACCTGTTCCTAATAATTTGCCTGATGGGGAACCACCTTTTCCTTCACCGATACCAGTTTTTCCAATCACAACAGTTTTTTTTGGTTTAACAACTTTTCTGAGGTTACCCACGGCAATTAAACCCTTGTTATCAGTACCAACCAGTGACAGACCACAAATTCTGATGTTGCCACTTCCAATACCATCAGTGCTTCCCCCCCCAGTGTCTCCGGGTACTTTAATTTGTACCTTTGTGCGAATGACATGAAAAATCTCTGCTACTGCCACGTCTATTTCGGTCCCTTCCTTCACGTGAGGTCTAGTGGGCGAGGCAGTGTCCCTGCCCTCTGCTGACCACTGCTCCGCCGCACTTTGGACCGCACCAGCAGAACTTTTCCTAGTCACCGCATCATGCGGAGAGACCTCTGATATTTTCAAACGTTCTCCTGAGCGCCTTCCATCCAAACCGGTAACTGGAAGCACCCTCTCAGAGAACCTTGAGACCATTTGCCACACTGCTAATAAATATAGTACCAACCAGTTCCTCTCGTGATTAACATCAAGCATGGCTTGTACTACTTGGCTCGACCTACTGGTAATACGCATTACCACCTTGTCCGACCTTGGTGGAGACTCCCAGGTGTACAGCAAATGTGTTTTTTGGACTTCAAGAATTTTCAATAACACATTTGTCATCTTAATGCGATCCACATCTACATACAAGATCTTTCTAGGGACTTTTCCCTTATCAATGACGTGGAGGGGCTCATCCACTGAAGCTGAAAGGTAGGGACATTTACAGTGACCTCCACCTCACTGGCGGTATCGGTCTTCACAGCCTGGTGCTCAACTGGAGCGTTGTCAGATGTGCGTCTCACATTTACCCTCTCTGTCCCAGCATCAGCGAGCCGCTGCAGGTCATACGTCACATTGCCATTTTTGCACTCACCATTTTCCAGCGGTTGGGCTGCATATAACCCAACTGCCATGCATGCGCCCTTAACCGGTAGTTCTGATTGGAGGGGCCCAATCTCTGCCGGGGCCAACACGCCCTTGGCCACTGGCCACCCTGCAATCCCTCCATTGGGCATAGCAGGTGTCATGTCCACATCTGTGTTACGTAACCTAGCCTTATCCAGCATGGCTAGCAATTGTTTGGCCCAGCTGTCCCAGTCAGTGGTACTTCCCTGACAGGTATCCTCAAGCAGTGCATCACCTGTTCCAAGAGGCACCAAAGGAACCTGGGACTCATTACCCAATACTGTACATTTGTCATCTGGATATGCATCACATTGTACAAGCACAGTTTCACTTATGTCACATTGGGACGATGCTTTGTCACAGAATGCAGGGTGCAATACACTATTTTGACCAGATTGTTCTGGTGGCGCTACCATCACATCAAGCTTTACACTACCAGCTTTAACAGGGTGAATAACTTGTTCACCAATCTGGTCACATACCAGGCGGGTGGTCTGCACCCACACAGTCTCATTGTGTGGTGCAGTCACTCCTTGTTCCCCCAGAGTAGTGCCAGAGCGGTCCTGGACAACCTCCAGTTCCAACACAGGGAGATCCCTGGAGGTTTCCACAGGCAACCCTGCAGCTCTGTCTCTGGTGGTCACGGAAGACATCCTACTTCCAACCTTTTTAGTAAACATATTACCAACATTATTTTCAAATATGACATTTCCAGAAATACATTTCTCAAGCTTTAGAGGATCATCATGACACTTAGACATAGCTGTAGCTATTGTGGGTGACCCTTTACCCACTTGAGCAGCTCCACAGCTAAACTGGGAAACCCTCTGCTCCAACACTGTGGGCTCCTGGGAGGTTTCCCTGGGCAACCCTGCAGCACCTGTCTCTGTCACTAGGGAACATGGTATATGGATTTCTTTGGTCACCCCTAGTACAGTATTTTTTTTAGGTTCGCCGCAGGTTTTTATAGCGTCAGGTACCCCCATATATTATCTAATAAAGGTTTAACCCCCTGATCGCCCCCCAGGTAACCCTTTCACCCCCTATCACCACTGTCGCTAAGCGATCGTTTTTATGATCGTTGTCTTAGTGTCGGTGATGCCGATAGGTAGCCAGTAATTTTTTTTTAGGTTCGCCGTCAGGTTTTTATACAGCGTCAGGTACCCCCATATATTACCTAATAAAGGTTTTAACCCCCTAATTGCCCCTAGTTAACCCTTTCACCAGTGATCATCATATAAGTGTTACGGGTGACGCTGGTTAGTTAGTTTGCTTTTTATAGTGTCAGGGCACCCGCCGTATATAACCCAATAAAGGTTTAACCCCCTGATCGCCCGGCGGGTGATATCAATTAGGTTTTAGCGTCAGAGAGGGTCTGCGTCACACCCCAGGCAGTGTCAGGTTAGTGCCAGTAGCGCTAACACCCACGCGTGAAGCATACACCCCCCTTAGTGGTATAGTATCTGATCAGCTCAATATCTGATCTGATCAGATCTATACTAGCGTCCCCAGCAGTTTAGGGTTCCCAAAAACGCAGTGTTAGCGGGATCAGCCCAGATACCTGCTAGCACCTGTGTTTTGCCCCTCTGTCCAGCCCAGGCCACCCAAGTGCAGTATCGATCGATCACTGTCACTTGCAAAACACAACACACATAACTGCAGCATTCGCAGAGACAGGCCTGATCCCTGCGACTCTAGTGCTGTAGGAGGTGATTTCACCACCACAGTTAAAAAAAAAAAAGCATATATGCCGAAGCATTGGGGCAGCAGGAGCGGAGGAGCGATTTTGCTCCTAATGCCGCGTACATACGGTCGAAATTCCGACGGAGGCTTGCCCGTGGAAAAGTCTGACCATGTGTACGCGGCATAACTTTTGCGAGAAGATGCCCCCATGCTTCGGCATATATAAATGGTGCATGTATGCCCATCATTAGAAGTGGGTGGATGAAGGGCAGTATTCTAATGGTGGGCATACCCACCGATCAATCTTTTTTTTTCATTCAGCCAACAGGCTGCATGAAAAAAAAGATTACAATACATGTCCAACAAGGACCAGCAACGTACTGGTATGTTGCTGGACTTTGAATGTTTATACCAGAATGACGCCTGCGGGTTTAGGTATCATCTTGGTATCATTCTTTTCAGCCAGCGGCCGGCTTTCATGTAAAAGCAATCCTAGTGGCTAATTAGCCTCTGGACTGTTTTTACAAGCAGTGGGAGGGAATGTCCCCCCCCCGGATATAAAAAGCGCCATTGGGAAATTGGGAAAGCATTTTATCACACCGATCTTGGTGTGGTCAGATGCTTTGAGGGCAGAGGAAAGATCTAGGGTCCAATAGACCCCAGTTTTTTCAAAAAAAAGAGTACCTGTCATTACCTATTGCTTTTATAGGGGATATTTACATTCCCTGAGATAACAATAAAAGTGATATAAAAAAAAAAATATGGAAGCAACAGTTTAAAAATAAAATAAAAAAGCAAAATTAATAATTAGAAAAAAAAAAAAAAAAAAGCACCCCTGTCCTGCCCTGCTCTTGCCCAATGGCGAACGCAAGCGTCGGTCTGGCGTCATATGTAAACAGCAATTGCACCATGCATGTGAGGTATCACCGTGAAGGTCAGATCGAGGGCAGTAATTTTAGCAGTAGACCTCCTCTGTAAATCTAACGGGGTAACCTGTAAATGCTTTTAAAGGCTTTTAAAAATGTATGTAGTTTGTCGCCAATGCGCGTTTGTGCGAAATTTTAAAGCATGTCGTGTTTGGTATCTATGTACTCGGCCTAAGATAATCTTTTTTATTTCATCAAACATTTGGGCAATATAGTGTGTTTTAGTGCATTAAAATTAAAAAAGTGTATTTTTTCCCCAAAAAATGCGTTTGAAAAATCGCTGCGCAAATACTGTGTAGAAAAAAAAAATGCAACACCCACCATTTTATTCTGTAGGGCCTTTGCTTTAAAAATATATATAATGTTTGGGGGTTCAACATAATTTTCTTGCAAAAAAAATATGTTTTCATGTAAACAAAAAGTGTCAAAAAGGGCTTTGTCTTCAAGTGGTTAGAAGAGTGGATGTAAGCTTCCTAATGTTGTGTATAAAATGCCAGAACAGTTCAAAACCCCCCCAAATGACCCCATTTTGGAAAGTAGACACCCCAAGCTATATACTGAGAGGCATGTCGAGTCCATGGAATATTTTATATGTTGACACAAGTTGCGGAAAAAATAAAATTTTTTTTTTTTTTTTTGCACAAAGTTGTCACTAAATGATATATTGCTCAAACATGCCATGGGCATATGTGGAATTACACCCCAAAATACATTCTGTTGCTTCTCCTGAGTACAGGGATACCACATGTGTGAGACTTTTTGGGAGCCTAGCCGCGTACGGGACCCCAAAAACCAAGCACCGCCTTCAGGCTTTCTAAGGGTGTCAATTTTTGATTTCACTTCTCACTGCCTATCACAGTTTCGGAGGCCATGGAATGCCCAGATGGCACAAAACCCCCCCCAAATGACCCCATTTTGGAAAGTAGACACCCCAAGCTATTTGCTGAGAGGTATTGTGAGTATTTTGCAGATCTCGCTTTTTGTCACAAAGTTTTGAAAATTGAAAAAAAAAAAGAAAAAAAAAAAATGATCTTTCTTCATTTTCAAAAACAAATGAGAGCTGTAAAATACTCACCATGCCTCTCAGCAAACAGCTTGGGGTGTCTACTTTCCAAAATGGGGTCATTTGGGGGGGTTTTGTGCTATTTTGGCATTTTATGGCCTTCAAAACTGTGATAGGTAGTGAGGAGTGAAATCCAAAATTTGCGCCCTTAGAAATCCTGAAGGCGGTGCTTGGTTTCCGGGGTCCCGTACGTGGCTAGGCTCCTAAAAAGTCCCACACATGTGGTATCCCCCTACTCAGGAGAAGCAGCAGAATGTATTTTGGGGTGCAATTCCACATATAACCATGGCATGTGTGAGCAATATATCATTTAGTGACAACTTTTTGTAATTTTTATTTTTTTTTGTCATTATTCAATCACTTGGAACAAAAAAAAAATATTCAATGGGCTCAACAGGCCTCTCAGCAATTTCCTTGGGGTGTCTACTTTCTAAAATGGGGTCATTTGGGGGGGGGGGTTGTGCTATTTTGGCATTTTATGGCCTTCAAAACTGTGATAGGTAGTGAGGAGTGAAATCAAAAATTTGCGCCCTTACAAATCCTGAAGGCGGTGCTTGGTTTCCGGGGTCCCGTACGTGGCTAGGCTCCTAAAAAGTCCCACACATGTGGTATCCCCGTACTCAGGAGAAGCAGCAGAATGTATTTTGGGGTGCAATTCCACATATAACCATGGCATGTGTGAGCAATATATCATTTAGTGACAACTTTTTGTAAATTTTTTATTTTTTTTTGTCATTATTCAATCACTTGGGACAAAAAAATAAAATATTCAATGGGCTCAACATGCCTCTCAGCAATTTCCTTGGGGTGTCTACTTTCTAAAATGGGGTCATTTGGGGGGGTTTTGTACTGCCCTGCCATTTTAGCACCTCAAGAAATGAGATAGGCAGTCATAAATTTAAAGCTGTGTAAATTCCAGAAAATGTACCCTAGTTTGTAAACGCTATAACTTTTGTGCAAACCAATAAATATACGCTTATTGACATTTTTTTTACTAAAGACATGTGGCTGAATACATTTTGGCCTAAATGTATGACTAAAATTGAGTTTATTCGATTTTTCTTATAACAAAAAGTAGAAAATATCATTTTTTTTCAAAATTTTCGGTCTTTTTCCGTTTATATCGCAAAAAAGAAAAGTCGCAGAGGCAATCAAATACCATTAAAAGAAAGCTCTATTTGTGGGAAGAAAAGGACGCAAATTTCGTTTGGGTACAACATTGCATGTCCGCACAATTTACAGTTAAAGCAGCGCAGTGCAAAATTCTGAATTCACCTCTGGTCCTTTACCTACCAAATGGTCCGGAGCTTAAGTGGTTAAACCTTTTTTTGCATTGATACATGTCCCCTGGGGCAGGACCCAGGTCCCCAAACACTTTTTAGGACAATAACTTGCATATTAGCCTTTATAATTAGCACTTTAGATTTCGAACGTTCGAGTCTATTGTATTTAATAGGGTTCTAAAGTTTGCGCGAACATTCTGTCTGTTCGCAGGTTCTGGTACGAACCGAACAGGGGGGTTTTCGGCTTATCCCTGATCAGTAATAAGGTTTGCAGCAATTTTGGCCACCGGTCTCTAGGCCATTTCCTCCTTACAGCGACTTTTTCAAATTTTTCCAGGAAGTCCCCAACCTCCTCTGTAGGTAGCATGGGTTGTATGTAATCAGAGGCCAAGATCATAGCCCCTTGAACTGCATCCGACTCTTTAGTCTGGTTCCGCTTGAACCACTCATTCACGGTCTCATACACCACTGGCCCCTTTTGACTGGCCCTCCTAGGTGGAGACATCTTCTCAGGCCACGCTGAGCTCACTTCCCTTTTAACTTGATTTAACATGAACTTCTTGTGTTTTGACTGCCTAATCCTTGCAGTCACATGCACAGCAGCTTGTTACACAGTTCACAGCAGTAAAAATAAAAAATTCTCACAGGTGCACTACCTGCATACAATGCTCATTGCCTGGCTGCACTTCCATACACAGCCACTGACAGTTCCTTGACAAACTCACTGCTGGCGCAGAGACCCGGATTTCACTGTCTGTGTGCCCGCATTCTCCACCACTGTAACATTGGGGGAAGTTTAGCTCAGTGATAGATGCGTTTTAAGTGAGTTCACAGCCAACAGGAACGAAGGTTTAAAAGGGCGTGGTAGCCCACTTTTATTGAAAGAAAAACAAAAAGGAAAGTTCATACGTGCATTTGGTTTCCCACACGGGGGTTCTTCTCCCAAAAACATCAACACATGAAAATGCCAATCCACCTTGCTCTTAAGGCTCACTCAGCCTTGGATGGAGTTCCTTGCTGCACAGGCCCACTCCTGGCCTCTAGGAAGGGCTCTCCTGACACTCCAGGCTTTCTCACTCCTCTAAGACTTACAGTCCCCGCTGGTCCTCAAGACTCTCTTCCAGTTGTCTCAGCTATAGTCTCCCCGACTCTCTCAGCTAGCCCAACTCTCTCAATCTACTGACCTGGAACCTCTCCCAGATGGAGAACCGTCTCAAAGATGTTGCCTGAGTTCTTCCACAGTAGCACACTTCCCTCCAGCAACTGCTGGCACACCAACTCCTTTCCCACACACAATGAGCAATCTTCAGCTCTGCCTTTTAACGAGTGTGTGCACCTGGACACACACAACCTGCAGAGCTCCTGGAAAACCCGGACACATGACTGAAGACTACATCCCTCCCAATGCTCTTTGAAGTCTTCAAGTTTCCAGCCCCAATCCAGGCTTACAGAATCCAGAGAAAACTTAAAGCATAGTTTTCTCTGCTCAGCAATCTTTTGCTGGAACTTTTTAAATTGCTTCTTTGAGAGTCCTGTGTCCATTTTAAACACATTTTCACTAAGACAGGGGCTCTCACTCTCACACTACCCTTTATTGCTGGTGTTCTTTAATACAGGCATCTACAGGAGTTAGTGGGTGTTGTGTGCCTCCAGCACAGCACAGTATACACCTGTATCTACCCTTTTTTGCTGGTGTTCTCTAATAAAGGCATCTGCAGGAGTTAGTGGGTGTTGTGTGCCTCCAGCACAATATACACCTGTATCTACCCTTTATTGCTGGTGTTCTCTAATACAGGCATCTGCAGCCTTTTCAGTGGGTGTTGTGTGCCTCCAGCACAATATACACTACCCAATTGCTGGTTTTTCCATCTCCCTGCAGGCCATTACTATGTCTGGAAGGCCAACAAAGGAGAGGCAGACAGTCATGAGCCAATAAAAGACGGCAAGCAGGCTCTGTGTCTAGAGACAACAGTGCTGGTCGTGGACGCGGTGCATCGTCATCAGCACGTGGCCATGGGACACGCTTGTCCTTATTTTCGGCAGCTGGACGTGTTGAGCCACATCATGCCGACGACTTGGTAGAGCGGATGACCAAGCCCTGCTCATCCTCCTCATCCTCTCTCACTCAGGCTCAGGGTACTGGCAAAGCAGCTGCCAAAGCATCCTCTTCCCTCGTATCAATGTCATCATCAGTCACTCCTTCCCTAGACCCACCAGGTCCTCCTGAGGAGTCCCCCGAACTGTTTGAGCACAGTGTTGGGTACATGCTCCAGGAGGATGCCCAGCGTTTTGAAGGGTCTGATGATGATACCCACCTAGAGGAAGGCAGTAGCGTGAGCGCAGATAGAGGGGATGCTCAAGAAGGACAGGAATCTGGCAGTCATGTTCCAGCAGCTGCAGCATATTGCCAGATTGGCTCCAGTGATGAGGAGGGAGGGGATGATGAGGTCACTGACTCCACGTGGGTGCCTGATAGGAGAGAGGAGGAGGAGGAGGAGGAGGCACATCTCCAACGAGGCAGGATTCCCTCCGGGGGCCAGCGTAAGCGCAGCACACCGACTGAATCACACCGCAGAGCTCCGCCTGTGCAGGGCGCTGCCTCTGCCCGTTATTCCAAGAGTTCTTCGGTGTGGGCCTTTTTTGAGTTGAGCGCATCAGATCGCACCGCTGCTATTTGCAACACATGTCTCAAGCGTATCTCGCATGGCCAAAACATCAGCCGCTTGGGCACCACATGCTTGACCAGAAATATGTTGACCTGCCATGCAGCACTTTGGCAAGCGTACCTTAAAGACCCACACCAAAGAACAAAGCGGACCTCTCCTTGCTCCTCATCAGCTGGGATCTCCAACCCCACTATACCTTCAGTCCTCTCTGAAACCTGCACTGAGAGGAATGAAGGTTTAGAATTAGGTGTGTCACAGCTAAGTACTTGCGGGCGCTCTGCTAGCAGTACACCGACGTCCGATTGTAGCAGGCAAATTTCCCTGCCCCAGCTGCTGGACCGTCGAAAGAAGTTCACTCCCAGCCATCCACATGCCCAGCGGTTGAATGCTCGCTTGGCTAAATTGCTAGCACTTCAACTTCTGCCTTTTCAGTTGGTAGACTCGGCCCCCTTCCATGAGTTTGTGCAATGTGCGGTTCCTGAGTGGCAGGTTCCCAAACGCCACTTTATCTCACGGAAGGCGATTCCGGCTCTCTACCGCCATGTGGAAGGCAATGTCCATGCCTCGCTGGACAGGGCGGTCAGCGGTAAGGTGCATATTACCGCTGACTCATGGTCCAGCAGGCATGTCCAGGGACATTACCTTTCTTTCACGGCCCATTGGGTCACTCTTTTGGCAGCTGGGAAGGATGCAGGACAAGGTGCAGTAGTGTTGGAGGTTGTTCCGCCGCCACGCCTCCAAAATGCTACTACTGGTTGTGACACACCTCTCTCCTCCACCCCCTCCTCTTCTTTATCCTCCATGGCCTCTTCCTGTGCTTTGTCCTCGGAACCAGTGGTGCTCTGTAGGCGTTCAAGGGGCTACGCAAGTACGCAGGCAAAAAGATGCCATGCCGTGCTTGCGCTGGTGTGTTTGGGGGACAGCAGTCACACTGGGGCAGAGGTTCTGTCAGCTCTGCAGGGGCAGGCCGAGAGGTGGTTGACGCCACACCAGCTTAAGCCAGGAATGGTGGTTTGTGACAATGGCACCAACCTCCTCTCCGCCCTCCGACAGGGACAACTGACCCATGTGCCCTGTGTGGCTCACGTCCTTAACCTGGTGGTGCAGCGGTTCTTGGGCAGGTACCCGGGCTTACAGGATGTCCTGAGGCAGGCCAGGAAAGTCTGTGTGCATTTCCGCAGATCATATAATGCCAGTGCTCTGCTGGCTGAGCTCCAAAAAGAGTTGAACCTGCCGAAGAACCGCCTTATATGTGACATGCCCACCAGGTGGAACTCAACATTGGCCATGCTACAGCGGCTGCACGCTCAGCAGAGGGCCATCAATGAGTACCTGTGCGACTACGGCACCAGGACAGGGTCAGGGGAGCTCGGCTTTTTTTTTGCCACACCAGTGGAGCATGATCAGGGATGCATGCACTGTCCTGGCACCATTTGAGGAGGCCACGAGGATGGTGAGCAGTGACAGTGCATGCATCAGTGACACTGTACCTCTTGTCCACCTGTTGGAGCATACGCTGCATGGAATAATGGACAGGGCACTTGAGGCAGAACAGAGGCAGGAAGAGGACTTCCTTGCCTCTCAAGGCCCCCTTTTAACAGTAATTACAATTTTTTATGCAATGCTTTGCAGCAGGGCTCATTCCTGCACTCCAACTAGAGTATCTGGGAGAGGTTGCAGTGTCGTGGCACCAGCACCAGTGGCTAAGGCCCAATTTTTCAGCCCCTGTTTAACAGGGGCATGTAATTACAATTTTTTATGCAATGTTTTGCAGCAGGGCTCATTCCTGCACTCCAAATAGAGTATCTGGGAGAGGTTGCAGTGTCGTGGCACCAGCACCAGTGCCTAAGGCCCAATTTTTCAGCCCCTGTTTAACAGGGGCGTGTAATTACAATTTTTGATGCAATACTTTGCAACAGGGTTCATTGCTGTGCTCCAAGTACAGTAATTGTGAGGGCTTACAGTGTTGTGGCAACACTGTCCACCACCACCACCATCAAAGGCCAAATTCTTCTGCCCCTGTTCAACAGGGGCATGCAATTACAATTCTTGATCTAATAATTCACAGCAGGGCATTCCAGCGCCCACCAAGAGTAACTGTGAGGGCTTACAGTGTTGTGGCAACACCAACATCTAAGGGGCAAATTTCTGCAGAGTATATACGGCAGGCCCCTACTTTCAAACATCCAACTTACAAACTACTCCTACTTGCAAACGGAAGGAAACAGGAAGTGAGAGGAAATCTACCCCTAGGAAGGGAAATTCTCTCCTGTAATGCCCCATACACACGATCGTTTTTCATGCCGTTAAAAATGCCATTTTTAAAAATGGGCATTAAAACCAATCGTGTGTATGCTCCAGAGCATTTTTAACGACGTGAAAAACGGGCATTAAAAATTTCGAACATGCTCTATTTTTTCACGTCGTTTTTCATGACGTTTTTTTTAACGACGTGAAAAATGATAGTGTGTATGCTTTTACGAGGTGAAAAAAACGCGCATGCTCAGAATCAAGTATGAGACGGGAGCGCTCGTTCTGGTAAAACTAGCGTTCGTAATGGAGACAGCACATTCGTCACGCTGTAACGGACTGAAAAGCACGAGGCTGAAAAGCGCGAATCGACGCTCAACAAACTTTACTAACATGAAGGGTGGCGCCATCCGAATGGAACTTCCCCTTTATAGTGCCGTTGTACGTGTTGTACGTCACTGCGCTTTGCGTGAACGTTTTTTTTAAATGATCGTGTGTACGCAAGACAGGCTTGAGAGGAAACATGAAAAAAAACGACGAGAAAAATGTTGGTTTAAAAAATGGCATGAAAAACGATCGTGTGTACGCCGCATAAGAGTTAATATGGGAAAAAGGTGTCTCCTCTCTACTGATGCTTTATCACCAATCCTTGTTTCAATAAAAAACCCACTTTTCCAAAAACATTTGTCATTGGGACGGAAAGTGAGGTGAAATGTTCTGAACAGGTTCACAGACAGCAAAACAAATGTTACAGGGGTGATAACCCTTCCCTATGTTCTCCAAAAAGCTTAAAAATAGATTTTTTGGCTGCAGCTACACTTAAAAATTTACCTGTTCCAAATCACAAACAGATTCTACTTAAGAACAAACCTACAGTCCCTGTCTTGTTTGCACCGCCTGTATACTACTGTTCGGAGTATATAGGGTTTTATTTTGGGTGCAGGGTTCCCCTTAATATCCATACAAGACCCAAAGGGGCTGGTAATGGGCTGGGGTAGGGAGGGGGGGGGGTGATGGGCCATGCCATTTTTCTCAAGGATTTTCATCCATATTACCGGGACCAGACATTACATTAAAGCCGCAAGCAGTTTTAAATGGCTTTTTTTCCTTTACAAATGTTATTTTGTGCAGGGACAGTTCTAAACACGGGAAACACATGCCACTTCACAGGCATACTTTAGACACCCCCCAGGTACGATATTTAAAGGAATATTTCACTTTTATGCATCATTAAAATGACTGCTCCAGAAAAAACGACCGTTTTTAAAACTTCTTTTTGCATTGATACATGTCCCCTGGGGCAGAAACCGGGTCCCCAAACCCTTTTTAGGACAATAACATGCATATTAGTCGTTATAATTAGCACTTTAGATTTTGAACGTTCGCGTCCATTGTATTTAATAGGGTTCTAACGTTTGCGTGAACTTTCGGTCCGTTCGCAGGTTCTGGTGCGATCCGAACCAGGGGGGGGGGGGGTTTGGCTCATCCCTACTGACCACTACACACTACACTACACTGACCATTAGACACTACTCTGATCACTACACTGACCACTACACTACACTGACCACTACACTACACTGACCACTACACTACACTGACCACTACACTACACTGACCACTACACTGACCATTAGACACTACTCTGATCACTACACTGACCACTACACACTACACTGACCACTACACTGACCACTACACACTACACTGATCACTACACTGACCACTACACACTACACTGGCCACTACACTGACCATTAGACACTACTCTGATCACTACACTGACCACTACACACTACACTGACCACTACACTGAAAAATGTAAATAAAGGAGTGAAAATAAATTAATTAAAATGGATGAATCGTGTACTGTCTTTTAAATTTCAAACCACACATATAAATGGGTATAAAGTGCACCAATAAATATTGTTAGCTGCAGAGATCAATCACTATCAAAATAATATGCATAAGTGTTTCCTTCTCCCTGCCTCCTAAGGTAAGGTTCGTCTCCCATGGGGGGGGGGGTGGCGCTGGATCACCGCCGCCTTCTCGTCCGTCCAGCGCCGGTGGGTCCTTCCAACGATCGCCGCCTCTCCATCCACCGTCCTTCTCCCGCTGTTCTTGCGGTGATCACCGCCTTCCCATCTTGCTAACGCCACCTCCCGAAATATTTAGCACTAGCCGCCACTGGTATGGAGAGAGGGGGTAATTTCAGGCACACTATGTGACTTCTATCTCACATACAGTACTGTGTATAAGTGTTAGGCAGGTATATAAAATAGTAGGGATGCACTGAAATTTCCAAAAGAGAAATGTTGCCGATAATGGCGCCGAAAAAGCGCCGGGTGCCGCACATGTATTATCCCTGCACGCCCATCAGAGTTTCCCCTCCCTCCTCCTCCCACTCCTGTCATACACAGCCTCCCCAGTGCCTGGGAATGCATGTCACGCTGTGTGTCAGAGCTGGATCTGAATCGCCATGCAGCCGATGTAACAATGTCCCCGCCTCCTAGACCGCCTCTTGTGATAGACAGCACTCTGATCCAATGCTAGGAATCAATGTGCCGTGTGTCATAGGAGGCGGAGACATCGTTACATCGGCTGCACGGCAATTCAGATCCAGCTCTGACACACAGCGTGACATGCATTACCAGGCACTGGTAGGCTGTACCTCATGGGCACTGATAGGCTGCATGTCATGGGCACTGGCAGGCTGCATGTCATGGGCACTGGCAGGCTGCATGTCATGGGCACTGGCAGGCTGCTGCATCTGATGGGCATGGGCACTGGTGAGGCTGCATGGCATGGGCACTGGCGGGCTGCTACATATGGGCACAGGCACTGGTGAGGCTGCATAACAGGCACCGGCAGGCTGCTGCATCTGATGGGCACAGACACTGGTGAGGCTGCATGAAGGGCACAGGCAGGCTGCTACATCTGACTGGTAGGCTGCATCTGACAGGCACTGGGGATGCATTTGATGGACATTGGTGAGGCTGCATTGATCTCCTGTAACACGTCTGCAGTCTCTGACCATGTCCTGTACCACGTCTGCAGTCTCTGACCATGTCCTGTACCACGTCTGCAGTCTGACCATCTCCTGTACCACGTCTGCAGTCTCTGACCATCTCCTGTACCACGTCTGCAGTCTCTGACCATCTCCTGTACCATGTCTGCAGTCTCTGACCATATCCTGTACCATGTCTGCAGTCTCTGACCCTCTCCTGTACCACGTCTGCAGTCTCTGACCCTCTCCTGTACCACGTCTGCAGTCTCTGTCCATCTCCTGTACCATGTCTGCAGTCTCTGACCATCTCCTGTACCACGTCTGCAGTCTGACCATCTCCTGTACCACGTCTGCAGTCTCTGACCCTCTTCTCCTGTACTATGTCTGCAGTCTCTGACCCTCTCCTGTACCATGTGTGCAGTCTCTGACCCTCTCCTGTACCATGTGTGCAGTCTCTGACCCTCTCCTGTACCATGTGTGCAGTCTCTGACCATCTAATGTACCATGTCTGCAGTCACTGACCATCTCCTGTACTATGTCTGCAGTCTCTGACCATCTCCTGCATCATATCTGCTAGAGGTGCACCGCATGGAAATTTTACTAATAATTTAAGCAATGTGTTGTATAAAAATGTATACGTTTTATTTAAAATATATACAGTTATTTTCAGTATCGGTTTCGGTTTTCGGCCTAGTGTATTTTTCATTTTCGGTATCGGTTTCGGCACCAAAAAACCCATTCGGTGCACCCCTATATAGCTTACTTTCAGACATAGAAGTGTTAATAGTTTATTTTTTATTGATTAACACAATGGAATGTAAATGAACAGAAGAGAAATCTAAATCAAACAAACATTTGGTGTGACCACCCTTTGCCCTCAAAACAGCATAAATTCTTAAATTCTTCTAGGTACAATTGCACACAGTTTTTGACGAATCTCGGCAGGTGGGTTCTTCCAAATATTGGAGAACTAACCACTATTGTAGGCTGCATAAGATCCTTCTGTCTCTTCATGTAATCCCAGACAGACTCCATGTTGTTGAGATTAGGGCTCTGTGGGAGCCAAGCAATCACTTCCATGACTCCTTGTTCTTCTTTACACTGAATATAGTTCTTAAAGTGGAAATAAACTATTATTTTTGACTTGTACCTACAGGTAAGCCTAAAATAAAAGGTAGGGTGACCAGACATCCCCGGTTTCTGGGGACAGTCCCCCAACTGAAGCCACTGAGGGCACTGTCCCCGGATTTGTCCCCGAAATACAGTGGCGTGGGGAGGGGGGCAGCCGGTACTCTCACCCAAGGTGCAACATTTAGGAGGGGGTGCAAAATTATTACTGTGCCCCTCAAGTGTGCTGTGTTGCGGCCATGTGCAGCATGCCTCCCCCGCCACCTACACCTCAGATGAGGCATGTCCCGACTCCCGGGTATTGCTCTGCAGCACCCACCCCCCCGCCCAGGAACTCCTGTTGTCCATAATCCCTCAGGTGCGGGCGGCCTGTGTTTGTGTGAGAATGGCGAAAGGGGAGGAGCGGTAAAGAGCGCATGGCAGCTGTTGAAGCAGCTCTCGGCAGATGATACTGAGGAGTGGCTGGATGGGAGAAACAGTACCCGGTGCAGGGGACAGCCCTGCTCTGATGGATTATTATGGAGGCAATGAAAACATGAGCAACCAAATCTACAACCGATCTACACTGTACATATGTGGGGGGGGTGTGAGTAGTGCAGGAATCAGTGTAGAGATTAGGTAGGTCTGTGTAGTTGTCAGGTAGGTCTGTGTAGTGGTCAGTGTAGGGATAAGGTAGGTAGGTGTAGTTGTTAGGTTGGTCTGTGTATTGGTCAGTGTAGGGATCAGGTAGGTCAGTGTAGGGATCCTGTAGGTCAGTGTAGTGGACAGGTAGGTCAGTGTAGTGGTCGGGATTAGGTAGGTCTGTGTAGTGGTCTGTGTAGTGGTCAGTGTAGGGGTCAGGTAGGTCAGTGTAGGGATCAGGTAGGTCAGTGTAGGGATCAGGTAGGTCAGTGTAGTGGTCAGTGTAAGGATCAGGTAGGTCTGTGTAGTGGTCAGTATAGTGATCAGGTAGGTCAGTGAAGTGGTCAGTGTAGGTACCAGGTAGGTCAGTGTAGTGGTCAATGCAGGGATCAGGTAGGTCTGTGTAGTGGTCAGTGTAGGGATCAGGTAGGTTAGTGTATTGGTCAGTGTAGGGATCAGGTGGGTCAGTGTAGGGAAGGGATTAGGTAGGTCCGTGTAGTGGTCAGTGTAGGGATCAGGTAGATTATTGTAGTGGTCAGGTAGGTCAGTGTAGTGGTCAGGTAGGTCAGTGTAGCAGTCAGGTAGGTCAGTGTAGCGGTCAGGTAGGTCAGTGTAGCGGTCAGTGTAGGGATCAGGTAGGTCAAGGTAGGTCTGTGTAGTGGTCAGTGTAGGGATCAGGTAAGGTAAGTGTAGTGGTCAGTGTAGGGATCAGGTAGGTCAGTGTAGTGGTCAGTGTAGGAATCAGGTAGGTCAGTGTAGTGATCAGGTAGGTCAGTGTAGGAATCAGGTAGGCCAGTGTAGGTACCACGTAGGTCAGTGTAGTGGTCAATGTAGGGATCAGGTAGGTCTGTGTAGTGGTCAGTGTAGGGATCAGGTAGGTCTGTGTAGTGGTCAGTGTAGGGATCAGGTGGGTCAGTGTAGGGATTAGGTAGATCTGTGTAGTGGTCAGTGTAGGGATCAGGTAGATTAATGTAGTGGTTAGGTAGGTCAGTGTAGTGGTCAGGTAGGTCAGTGTAGTGGTCAGGTAGGTCAGTGTAGTGGTCAGGTAGGTCAGTGTAGCGGTCAGGTAGGTCAGTGTAGCGGTCAGGTAGGTCAGTGTAGCGGTCAGGTAGGTCAGTGTAGCGGTCAGGTAGGTCAGTGTAGCGGTCAGTGTAGGGATCATGTAGGTCAAGGTAGTTCTGTTTAGTGGTTAGTGTAGGGATCAGGTAAGGTTAGTGTAGTGGTCAGTATAGAAATCAGGTGGGTCAGTGTAGTGGTCAGTGTAGGGATCAGGTAGGTCAGTGTAGGAATCAGGTAGTTGTTCAGTGTAGAGGTCAAGTAATTCAGTGTAGTGGTCAGTATAGGAATCAGGTGGGTCAGTGTAGTGGTCAGTATAGAAATCAGGTAGGTCAGTGTAGTGGTCAGTATAGCAATCAGGTAGGTCAGTGTAGTGGTCAGTGTAGGAATCAGGTAGGTCAGTGTAGTGGTCAGTGTAGGAATCAGGTAGGTCAGTGTAGTGGTCAGTGTAGGAATCAGGTAGGTCAGTGTAGTGGTCAGTGTAGGAATCAGGTAGGTCAGTGTAGTGGTCAGTGTAGTGGTCAGTATAGCAATCAGGTAGGTCAGTGTAGTGGTCAGTATAGCAATCAGGTAGGTCAGTGTAGTGGTCAGTATAGCAATCAGGTAGGTCAGTGTAGTGGTCAGTGTAGGAATCAGGTAGGTCTATGTAGTGGCCAGATAGGTCAGTGTAGTGGTCAGAATAGGAATCAGGTAGGTCAGTGTAGTGGTCAGTATAGGAATCAGGTAGGTCAGTGTAGTGGTCAGTGTAGGAATCAGGTAGGTCAGTGTAGTGATCAGGTAGGTCAGTGTAGGAATCAGGTAGGCCAGTGTAGGAATCAGGTAGGCCAGTGTAGTGGTCAATGTAGGGATCAGGTAGGTCTGTGTAGTGGTCAGTGTAGGGATCAGGTAGGTCTGTGTAGTGGTCAGTGTAGGGATCAGGTAGGTCAGTGTAGTGGTCAGTATAGCAATCAAGTAGGTCAGTGTAGTGGTCAGTGTAGGAATCAGGTAGGTCAGTGTAGTGGTCAGTGTAGGAATCAGGTAGGTCAGTGTAGTGGTCAGTGTAGGAATCAGGTAGGTCAGTGTAGTGGTCAGTGTAGTGGTCAGTATAGCAATCAGGTAGGTCAGTGTAGTGGTCAGTATAGCAATCAGGTAGGTCAGTGTAGTGGTCAGTATAGCAATCAGGTAGGTCAGTGTAGTGGTCAGTGTAGGAATCAGGTAGGTCTATGTAGTGGCCAGATAGGTCAGTGTAGTGGTCAGAATAGGAATCAGGTAGGTCAGTGCAGTGGTCAGTATAGGAATCAGGTAGGTCAGTGTAGTGGTCAGTGTAGGAATCAGGTAGGTCAGTGTAGTGGTCAGTGTAGTGGTCAGTGTAGGAATCAGATATGTCAGTGTAGTGGTCAGATAGGTCAGTGTAGTGGTCAGAATAGGAATCAGGTAGGTCAGTGTAGTAGTCAGTATAGGACTCAGGTAGGTCAGTGCGGGGTTAGTATAGGAATCAGGTAGGTCAGTGTAGTGGTCAGTGTAGGAATCAGGTAGGTCAGTATAGTGGTCAGTGTAGAATAGGGATGAGCTCGGTGTTCGAGTCGAACATACGTTCGACTCGAACATCGGCTGTTCGATCGAACGATTTGGGCCGTTCGCGCCTAATTCGAGTGACGCGAATGCCCCACAATGCACTACGCCATCGCAGTGTCATCCAGGCGCTGTGATTGGCCAAGCATGCACTGTGACCCCGCATGCTTGGCCAATCACAGCGCCGGCAGCGAGGAGAGCAATGATTGGCCACAGGCAGGATGCCTGTGGCCAATTATTGCTGAGGGTGTTTAGTACACGCCCCACACTATAAAAGGCCGCCAGCACGGCGGCCTAGTGTAGTGTGTTCCGGAGCAGGGAAAGAGAAGCATAGGCAGGGACAGTGACATTTTTTTTTCTTGCTTAACCTGGATTCCTTTAGTTTAGGGAAAGAGAAGGATAGGTAGGGAGAGTGTCAGTGTGTTTTACTGTGCTAATCCTTGTTTCTAGGGACAGGGAAGGACAGTGAGGGAAATTCTCCTTGTGCTATACTGTGCTAAAGCATTGATCATCAACCATCGTTAAAAAAACATTTTTTCTAGGGACAGAAAACTATAGGTAGCGAGAGTGTCACTGTGGTTTACTGTGCTAATCCTTGTTTCTAGGGACAGGGAAGGACAGTGAGGGAAATTCTCCTTGTGCTATACTGTGCTAAAGCATTGATCATCAACCATCTTTAAAAAAACATTTTTTCTAGGGACAGAAAACTATAGGTAGCGAGAGTGTCACTGTGGTTTACTGTGCTAATCCTTGTTTCTAGGGACAGGGAAGGACAGTGAGGGAAATTCTCCTTGTGCTATACTGTGCTAAAGCATTGATCATCAACCATCTTTAAAAAAACATTTTTTCTAGGGACAGAAAACTATAGGTAGCGAGAGTGTCACTGTGGTTTACTGTGCTAATCCTTGTTTCTAGGGACAGGGAAGGACAGTGAGGGAAATTCTCCTTGTGCTATACTGTGCTAAAACATTGATCATCAACCATCTTTAAAAAAACATTTTTTCTAGGGACAGAAAACTATAGGTAGCGAGAGTGTCACTGTGGTTTACTGTGCTTATCCTTGTTTCTAGGGACAGGGAAGGACAGTGAGGGAAATTCTCCTTGTGCTATACTGTGCTAAAACATTGATCATCAACCATCTTTAAAAAAACATTTTTTCTAGGGACAGAAAACTATAGGTAGCGAGAGTGTCACTGTGTTTTACTGTGCTAATCCTTGTTTCTAGGGACAGGGAAGGACAGTGAGGGAAATTCTCCTTGTGCTATACTGTGCTAAAACATTGATCATCAACCATCTTTAAAAAAACTTTTTTTCTAGGGACAGTAAACTATAGGTAGCGAGAGTGTCACTGTGGTTTACTGTGCTAATCCTTGTTTCTAGGGACAGGGAAGGACAGTGAGGGAAATTCTCCTTGTGCTATACTGTGCTAAAACATTGATCATCAACCATCTTTAAAAAAACATTTTTTCTAGGGACAGAAAACTACAGGTAGCGAGAGTGTCACTGTGGTTTACTGTGCTAATCCTTGTTTCTAGGGACAGGGAAGGACAGTGAGGGAAATTCTCCTTGTGCTATACTGTGCTAAAACATTGATCATCAACCATCTTTAAAAAAACATTTTTTCTAGGGACAGAAAACTATAGGTAGCGAGAGTGTCACTGTGTTTTACTGTGCTAATCCTTGTTTCTAGGGACAGGGAAGGACAGTGAGGGAAATTCTCCTTGTGCTATACTGTGCTAAAACATTGATCATCAACCATCTTTAAAAAAACATTTTTTCTAGGGACAGTAAACTATAGGTAGCGAGAGTGTCACTGTGGTTTACTGTGCTAATCCTTGTTTCTAGGGACAGGGAAGGACAGTGAGGGAAATTCTCCTTGTGCTATACTGTGCTAAAGCATTGATCATCAACCATCTTTAAAAAAACATTTTTTCTAGGGACAGAAAACTATAGGTAGCGAGAGTGTCACTGTGGTTTACTGTGCTAATCCTTGTTTCTAGGGACAGGGAAGGACAGTGAGGGAAATTCTCCTTGTGCTATACTGTGCTAAAGCATTGATCATCAACCATCTTTAAAAAAACATTTTTTCTAGGGACAGAAAACTATAGGTAGCGAGAGTGTCACTGTGGTTTACTGTGCTAATCCTTGTTTCTAGGGACAGGGAAGGACAGTGAGGGAAATTCTCCTTGTGCTATACTGTGCTAAAACATTGATCATCAACCATCTTTAAAAAAACATTTTTTCTAGGGACAGAAAACTATAGGTAGCGAGAGTGTCACTGTGGTTTACTGTGCTTATCCTTGTTTCTAGGGACAGGGAAGGACAGTGAGGGAAATTCTCCTTGTGCTATACTGTGCTAAAACATTGATCATCAACCATCTTTAAAAAAATATTTTTTCTAGGGACAGAAAACTATAGGTAGCGAGAGTGTCACTGTGGTTTACTGTGCTAATCCTTGTTTCTAGGGACAGGGAAGGACAGTGAGGGAAATTCTCCTTGTGCTATACTGTGCTAAAACATTGATCATCAACCATCTTTAAAAAAACATTTTTTCTAGGGACAGTAAACTATAGGTAGCGAGAGTGTCACTGTGTTTTACTGTGCTAATCCTTGTTTCTAGGGACAGGGAAGGACAGTGAGGGAAATTCTCCTTGTGCTATACTGTGCTAAAACATTGATCATCAACCATCTTTAAAAAAACATTTTTTCTAGGGACAGAAAACTATAGGTAGCGAGAGTGTCACTGTGGTTTACTGTGCTAATCCTTGTTTCTAGGGACAGGGAAGGACAGTGAGGGAAATTCTCCTTGTGCTATACTGTGCTAAAACATTGATCATCAACCATCTTTAAAAAAACATTTTTTCTAGGGACAGAAAACTATAGGTAGCGAGAGTGTCACTGTGGTTTACTGTGCTAATCCTTGTTTCTAGGGACAGGGAAGGACAGTGAGGGAAATTCTCCTTGTGCTATACTGTGCTAAAACATTGATCATCAACCATCTTTAAAAAAACATTTTTTCTAGGGACAGAAAACTATAGGTAGCGAGAGTGTCACTGTGGTTTACTGTGCTAATCATTGTTTCTAGGGACAGGGAAGGACAGTGAGGGAAATTCTCCTTGTGCTATACTGTGCTAAAGCATTGATCATCAACCATCTTTAAAAAAACATTTTTTCTAGGGACAGTAAACTATAGGTAGCGAGAGTGTCACTGTGGTTTACTGTGCTAATCCTTGTTTCTAGGGACAGGGAAGGACAGTGAGGGAAATTCTCCTTGTGCTATACTGTGCTAAAACATTGATCATCAACCATCTTTAAAAAAACATTTTTTCTAGGGACAGTAAACTATAGGTAGCGAGAGTGTCACTGTGGTTTACTGTGCTAATCCTTGTTTCTAGGGACAGGGAAGGACAGTGAGGGAAATTCTCCTTGTGCTATAGTGTGCTAAAGCATTGATCATCAACCATCTTTAAAAAAACATTTTTTCTAGGGACAGTAAACTATAGGTAGCGAGAGTGTCACTGTGGTTTACTGTGCTAATCCTTGTTTCTAGGGACAGGGAAGGACAGTGAGGGAAATTCTCCTTGTGCTATACTGTGCTAAAACATTGATCATCAACCATCTTTAAAAAAACATTTTTTCTAGGGACAGAAAACTATAGGTAGCGAGAGTGTCACTGTGGTTTACTGTGCTTATCCTTGTTTCTAGGGACAGGGAAGGACAGTGAGGGAAATTCTCCTTGTGCTATACTGTGCTAAAACATTCCTCATCAACCATCTTTGAAATCCTTGTTTTTTGGACAGTCAGGGAAATTGTCATTGTGCTATTCTGTGCGAAAGCAATCATCCTCAACCATATTTAGAAATCCTTAAGTAAAGGGACAGAGAAGGACACCTGAAGGTAGCCCTTATTGCTTTTTTCCCCATCTCCCTGCAGGCCATCCATTAGAATGTCTGGAAGGCAAACAAGGAGAGGCAGACAGTCAGGAGGCAATAAAAGAGGGCAAGCAGGCTCTGTGTCTGGGGGCAACAGTGCTGGTCGTGGACGCGGTGCATTGTCTTCAGCACATGGCCATGGGACACGCTTGTCCTTCTTTTCGGCAGCTGGACATGTTGAGCCACATCATGCCGAAGACTTGGTAGAGTGGATGACCAAGCCCTCCTCCTCCTCCTCATCCTCTCTCACCCAGGCTCAGGGTACTGGCAAAGCAGCTGCCAAAGCGTCCTCTTCCCTGGTATCAATGTCAGACTCATCATCAGTCACTCCTTCCATAGACCCACCATGTCCTCCTCCTGAGGAGTCCCCCGAACTGTTTGAGCACAGTGTTGGGTACATGCTCCAGGAGGATGCCCAGCGTTTCGAAGGGTCTGATGATGAAACCCAGCTACAGGAAGGCAGTAGCGTGAGAGCAGACAGGGGATGCTCAAGAAGGACACCAATCTGGCAGTCATGTTCCAGCAGCTGCAGCATACTGCCAGATTGGCTCCAGTGATGAGGAGGGAGGGGATGATGAGGTCACTGACTCCACGTGGGTGCCTAATAGGAGAGAGGAGGAGGAGGAGGATGAGGAGGAGGCACATCTCCAACGAGGCAGGATGCCCTTTGGTGGCCAGCGTAAGGGCAGTACACCGACGGAATCACACCGCAGAGCTCCGCCTGTGCAGGGCGCTGCCTCTGCCCGTCATTCAAAAAGTTCTTTGGTGTGGGCCTTTTTTGAGGCTAGTGCATCAGATCGTACAGCTGCTGTTTGCAACATATGTCTCAAGCGTATATCGCGTGGCCAAAACATCAGCCGCTTGGGTACCACATGCCTGACCAGACATATGTTGACCTGCCATGCAGCTCGTTGGCAAGCCTACCTCAAAGACCCACACCAAAGAACAAAGCGGACCTCTCCTTGCACCGCATCAGCTGGGATCTCCAACCCCACTATAACTTCAGTCCTCTCTGAAACATGCACTGAGAGGAATGAAGGTGTAGAATTAGGTGTGTCACAGCCAAGTACTTGCGGCCACTCTGCTAGCAGTACACCGACGTCCGATTCTAGCAGGCAAATTTCCCTGCCCCAGCTGCTGGACCGTCGAAAGAAGTTCACTCCCAGCCATCCACATGCCCAGCGGTTGAATGCTAGCTTGGCTAAATTGCTAGCGCTTCAACTGCTGCCTTTTCAGTTGGTAGACTCGGCCCCCTTCCGTGAGTTTGTGCAATGTGCGGTTCCTCAGTGGCAGGTTCCCAAACGCCACTTTTTCTCACGGAAGGCTATTCCGGCTCTCTACCGCCATGTGGAAGGCAATGTCTTGGCCTCGCTGGACAGGGCGGTCAGCGGTAAGGTGCATATTACCGCTGACTCATGGTCCAGCAGGCATGGACAGGGACGTTACCTTTCTTTCACGGCCCATTGGGTCACTCTTTTGGCAGCTGGGAAGGACGCAGGACAAGGTGCAGTAGTGTTGGAGGTTGTTCCACCGCCACGCCTACAAAATGCTACTAGTGGTTGTGACACACCTCTCTCCTCCACCCCCTCCTCTTCTTCTTCCTCCATGGCCTCTTCCTGTGCTTTGTCCTTTGAACCAGCGGTGCTCCGTAGGCGTTCAAGGGGCTACGCAAGTACGCAGGCAAAAAGATGCCATGCCGTGCTTGCGCTGGTGTGTTTGGGGGACAGAAGCCACACTGGGGCAGAGGTCCTGTCTGCTCTGCAGGGCCAGGCCGAGAGGTGGTTGACGCCACGCCAGCTTAAGCCAGGAATGGTGGTTTGCGACAATGGCACCAACCTCCTCTCCGCCCTCCGACAGGGACAACTGACCCATGTGCCCTGTGTGGCTCACGTCCTTAACCTGGTGGTGCAGCGGTTCTTGGGCAGGTACCCGGGCTTACAGGATGTCCTGAGGCAGGCCAGGAAAGTCTGTGTGCATTTCCGCAGATCTTATAATGCCAGTGCTCGCCTGGCTGAGCTGCAAAAGGAGTTGAACCTGCCCAAGAACCGCCTTATATGTGACATGCCCACCAGGTGGAACTCAACGTTGGCCATGCTGCAGCGGCTGCACACGCAGCAGAGGGCCATCAATGAGTACCTGTGCGACTACGGCACCAGGACAGGGTCAGGGGAGCTTGGTTTTTTTTCTCCACGCCAGTGGGGCATGATCAGGGATGCATGCACTGTCCTGGCACCATTTGAGGAGGCCACGAGGATGGTGAGCTGTGACAGTGCATGCATCAGTGACACTGTACCTCTTGTCCACCTGTTGGAGCACACGCTGCGTGGAATAATGGACAGGGCACTTGAGGCAGAACAGAGGCAGGAAGAGGAGGACTTCCTTGCCTCTCAAGGCCCCCTTTACCCAGACAGTGTTCCTTCTGTCCCACCCATCGCACAGGAAGAGGAGGAGGAGGAGGAGGATTGTGTCAGCATGGAGGTGGAGGCTGGCACTCAGCATCATCAGCAGCAGTCTTTTAGGGATGATTTACAGTCCCAAGAAACCAGTGGACTTGTACGTGGCTGGGAGGAGGTGGCTGCGGATCATGTCGTCCTTAGTGACCCAGAGGACTCCGGACCGAATGCCTCAGCTAACCTACGCTGCATGGCCTCCCTGATCCTGCAAAGTCTGCGGAAGGATCCTCGTATTCTTCGGATCAAGGAGAGGGACCATTACTGGCTGGCCACTCTCCTTGATCCACGGTACAAGGGTAAGGTTGCGGACCTTATGTTACCGTCGCAGAGGGAGCAGAGGATGAGACAACTCCGGGAGGCCTTGCAGAAAGGTCTGTGCAACGCGTTCCCAGAGACTGTGAGGTTACAAACTCCTGGTCCTGGACAACGAGTTGCTGAGGCTTCGGCCAGTCAAAGAAGGAGCGGTGGGGAAGGTGGCCGTCTGACCGATGCGTTCAGACAATTCTTTAGTCCGCAGCCCCAAAGTATGATCGGTTCCAGCAACCATCGCCAGCGTCTGATAAACATGGTGCAGGAATATCTAGGGGCAAGGTCAGACTTGGACACCTTCCCCACCGAAAATCCTCTGGCTTACTGGGTCTTGAGGATGGATCACTGGCCAGAGCTTGCACAGTATGCAATTGAGCTACTGGCCTGTCCTGCATCCAGCGTTCTTTCGGAACGCACATTCAGTGCTGCTGGAGGATTTGTCACGGATCACAGGGTGCGCCTGTCCACCGACTCGGTTGATCGACTGACTTTCATCAAGATGAACCAGTCTTGGATCACCACCAGCTACCACACACCTGATGCTGATATAACAGACTAATTGATTTTAACATGTCACATCCCTTCAAGACTGATGCTGATGCTGAGTGCCTGTGCTGTTATGTTGACTGGCTATCCTCCTCCTCCGAGTCCTCAATGATACGATTGATGATGATAGCTTGGAAGATCATTTTTGTTTATGGGTGCCGCCACCAGTGGCTAAGGCCCAATTTTTCAGCCCCTGTTTTACAGGGGCGTGTAATTACAATTTTTGAAGCAATACTTTGCAACAGGGCTCATTGCTGTGCTCCAAGTACAGTATCTGTGAGGGGTTGCAGTGTTGTGCCACCAGTGCCTAAGGCCCAATTTTTCAGCCCCTGTTCAACAGGGGCATGTAATTACAATTCTTGATCTAATAATTCACAGCAGGGCCCATTGCTGCACCCACCAAGAGTAACTCTGAGGGCTTACAGTGTTGTGGCAACGCCACCACCACCACCACCACGAAAGGCCCAATTTTTCAGCCCCTGTTCAAAAGGGGCATGTAATTACAATTCTTGATCTAATAATTCACAGCAGGGCCCATTCCTGCACCCACCAAGAGTAACTCTGAGGGCTTACAGTGTTGTGGCAACACCACCACCACCACCACGAAAGGCCCAATTTTTCAGCCCCTGTTCAACAGGGCCATGCAATTACAATTCTTGATCTAATAATTCACAGCAGGGCCCATTGCTGCACCCACCAAGAGTAACTGTCAGGGCTTACAGTGTTGTGGCACCAGCACCACCATCAAAGGCCCAATTTTTACTACCACTGTTCAACAATTATATGTAATTACAATTCCTGATATAATAGTTGACAGCAGGGCGTTCCAGCACCCACCAAGAATAACTGTGAGTGTTTTCAGTGTTGTGCCAACACCAACACCTAAGGGGCCAATTTCTGCAGAGTATATACGGCAGGTCCCTACTTTCAAACATCCAACTTACAAACTACTACTACTTGCAAACGGAAGAAGACAACAGGAAGTGAGAGGAAATCTACCCCTAGGAAGGAAAATTCTCTCCTGTAAGAATTAATATGGCAGAAAGGTGTCTCCTCTGTACTGATGCTTTATCACCAATCCTTGTTTCAAGAAAAACACCACATTTCAAAAACAGTTGTCATTGGGATGGAAAGTGAGGTGAAATGTTCTGAACAGGGGCACAGACAGCAAAACAAATGTTACAGGGGTGATAACCCTTACCTATGTTTTCCAAAAAGTTTAAAAATAGATTTTTGGGCTGGAGCTACACTTAAACAATGTACCTGTTCAAAATTACAAACAGATTCTACATAAGAACAAACCTACAGTCCCTGTCTTGTATGCACCGCCTGTATACGGCTGTTCAGAGTATATAGGGCCTTTTTTATTTTATGTGCGGGGTTCCCCTTAATATCCATACAAGACCCAAAGGGGCTGGTAATGGGCTGGGGTAGGGGGGGGGGGTCATGGGGTAGCTATGCCATTTTTCTAAAAAGATTTTCATCCATATTACCGGGACCAGACATTACATTAAAGCCGCAAGCAGTTTTAAATGGCTTTTTTTTCCTTTAGAAGTGTCATTTTGTGCAGGGACAGTTCTAAACACGGGAAACACGTGGCACTTCACAGGCATACATTAGACACCCCCCAGGTACGATATTTAAAGGAATATTTGACTTTTTTTTTTTCACTTTATGCATCATTAAAATGACTGCTCCCGAAAAACGACCGTTTTTAAAACTTATTTTCGCATTGATACATGTCCCCTGGTCAAGAACCCGGTTTCCCAAACCCTTTTTAGGACAATAACATGCATAATAGTCGTTATAATTAGCACTTTAGAATTTGAACGTTCGCATCCATTGTATTTAATAGGGTTCTAATGTTCGTACGAACGTTCGGTCCGTTCGCGGGTTCTGGTGCGAACCGAACCCGGGGGTGTTCGGCTCATCACTAGTGTAGAAATCAGATATGTCAGTGTAGTGGTCAGATAGGTCAGTGTAGTGGTCAGTATAGGAATCAGGTAGGTCAGTGTAGTGGTCAGTATAGGAATTGGGTAGGTCAGTGTAGTGTTCAGTATAGTAATCAGATAAGTCAGTGTAGGAATCAGGTAGGTTAATGCAGTGGTCAGGCAGGTCAGTACTACTGTACTAGTGGAAGGGAGTGCTAAAAGTCTGCGGGATAGGGGGCGCACATTTCTTTCCTTGTCCCTGGCGCTGACAACCCACGCTACGCCACTGACTGCATAAATAATTTGAGGAAAATATGCATATAAAATAGTTTACTATTTGCCAATAAAAAAAATCTGGTCACCTTATAATAAGGCTTACCTCTGGATACAGTGAATATCTCCTAAACTTGAACTGTTTAAGAGATATTTACACTGCATGCAGCCAGTGATGTCACCGGCGCATGCACTCTGAAGGGACGACATACCCGTGCCGTCCCTTCAGAGCTTTGTGTCGTGGTCCGTGACCAGGGATGAGCCGAACACCCCCCTGTTCGGTTCGCACCAGAACCTGCGAACAGACAAAATGTTTGCGCGAACTTTAGAACCCTATTAAATACAAGGGACTCGAACGTTCGAAATCTAAAGTGCTAATTATAAAGGCTTATATGCAAGTTATTGTCCTAAAAAGTGTTTGGGGACCTGGGTCCTGCCCCAGGGGACATGTATCAATGCAAAAAAAAGTTTTAAAAACGGCCGTTTTTTTAGGAGCAGTGATTTTAATAATGCTTAAAGTGAAACAATAAAAGTGAAATATTCCTTTAAATTTCGTACCTGGGGGGTGTGTATGATATGCATGTAAAGTGGCGCATGTTTCCCCGTGCTTAGAACTGTCCCTGCACAAAGTGTCATTTTTGAAGAACAAAAATCATTTAAAACTCACTCGCGGCTATAATGAATTGTCGGCTTTTATCAATACATAGAAAAGTCATTGATAAAAAAAAAAAAAAAAGCGTGGGGGTCCCCCAGAATTCAATTACCAGGCCCTTCAGGTCTGGAATGGATATTAAGGGGAACCCCGCCGCAAATTTAAAAAAAAAATGGCGTGGGGTTCCCCCTAAATATCCATACCAGGCCCTTCAGATCTGGCATGGATTTTAAGGGGAACTCCACCCCAAATTTAAAAAAAAATGGCGTGGAGTCCCCCCAAAAACCCATACCAGACCCTTATCCGAGCACGCAACCTGGCCGGCCACAGGGGAAAAGGGGGGGACGAGAGCGGCCCCCCCTCCCTCCTGAACCGTACCAGGCCACATGCCCTCAACATGGGGAGGATGTCCCCATGTTGATGGGGACAAGGGCCTCATCCCCACAACCCTTGCCCGGTGGTTGTGGGGGTCTGCGGGCGGGGGGCTTATCGGAATCTGGAAGACCCCTTTAACAAAGGGGACCCCCAGATCCCGGCCCCCCTATGTGAATTGGTAAGGGGTACATTGTACCCCTACCATTTCACGAAGAAAGTGTCAAAAAATTTAAATAAAAACGCACAAACACCTTAAAAAAGTCCTTTATTAAAAAAAAATAATAATAAAAAAAAAACATTCCAGCGGTGAAATCCAGTGTCCCGCGGCGATCCGATGTCCAGCGCTGTCCGTCATTGGTTTTGCCTCAGCGGACCTGATGGGGAACTTCCTCCTCAGTGTTTTAAATGTATAGACCCGCCCCTTCTAAAGATCCCCATCAGGTCCGCTCAGCGGACCAGATGCGGAACATGACAAGGGGCGGGTCTATACATGTATTACCACAGTGAGAGAAGTTCCCCATCAGGTCCGCCCCCTCGGTATGTCGGACCCGCCTACGTCATTGGCCTGAGCGGGGAACTTCCTTCACTCCCATAGACTTTTCGAATTTGCCGCGAACACCCCAATTTGTTCGCTGTTCGGCGAACGGGCGAACAGGCAATGTTCGAGTCGAACATGAGTTCGACTCGAACTCGAAGCTCATCCCTATCCGTGACTCTCGCACGCATGCACAGGAGTGACGTAATTGCGGCTTGGCCAATCAGACTGCCCAAGCACAGGAAGACCGGGGTAAGATAGAAGTCCTCAGCTGCTGGAGAGCTTCGTTCTAAGGTAAGTATTTCATAATATGCTAGTATGTGACGCATACTACCACATTATGCCTTTACCTTGCAGAGGATTACAAAAAAAAGTGTGGTTTACTACCGCTTTAATGACATTGGCTTCATTTTGCGGTCATTATCCTGCTGCACCCCAGTTGCTATGTTTTTGTGCATAGGACGTGGAAACAAGGCTAAGCAACTAAGGAACTGGGGTGCAGAAAAAATGTGTTTTGGACTGATGAGGACTGATGAGTCAAAATTTTTAATATTTGGCTGTAGCAGGAGGCAGGTTGTTCGTAAAGGGCTGGAGAGGGGTACAATAATGAGTGTCTGCAGGCAACATTAAAGCATGGTGGAGGTTTCTTGCAAGTTTTTGGGCTGCTTACCTGAGCCCCGAATCTCCGTGGGCGTGATCCCGCGTTGCTTTCCCCCAGCTCTTGTCGGCTCTTTATTGGATGACTGGTAGCAGCGCAGCCATTGGCTCCCGCTGCTGTCAATCAAATCAATGACACGGCGCACCGAGGGGCGGGGCAGAGTCATACACTTGGCGGCTATGGGAGCGCGCCCGCAAGGTAACCCCCTCGGGAGAGAGCTTCCCAGAGGGGGTTAGCTCTTGCGGGGAGGAGCCGCGAGAGCCGCTGTGGGACCCCAGAAGAGGACGATCGGGGCCACTCTGTGCAAAACGAACTGCATAGTGGAGGTAAGTATAACATGTTTTTTTAGTTTTAGTATCCCTTTAATTTTAGTATCCCTTTAAATTTTAGTATCCCTTTAATTTTGCAGCATGACAGCGACCCCAAACATACAGCCAATGTCATTAAGAACTATCTTCAGTGTAAAGAAGAACAAGGAGTCCTGGAAGTGATGGTTTGGCTCCCACAGAGTCCTGATCTCAACATCATTGAGTCTGTCTGGGATTACATGAAGAAACAAAAGGATTAGAGGCAGCCTACATCCACAGAAGATCTGTGGTTAGTTTTACATAACATTTGAAACAACCTTCCTACAGAGTTCCTTCAAAAATTGTGTGCAAGTGTACCTAGAAGAATTGTTGCTGTTTTGAAGGCAAAGGGTGGTAACACCAAATATTGATTAGATTTTGCTTTCTATTCTGTTCATTTACTTTCCATTTTGTTAATTGATAAAAAATAAACTATTAACACTTCTATTTCTGAAAGTATTCTGAGTTAACAGAATGTTTTCACACCTATCTAAAACGCTTGCACAGTACTTTATATCTGTACTACATACATTGATATCATTAAAGTATAACTCCACTTTTGTTGAGAAGAAAACATTCCCCCCTGGGTGATCTCTGTACATTACAAGGACTTTAACAAACTTTGTTGCAGATTCCTACCTTTTGTTATTCGAGATGGGTCTGGCTGCGGAGTGGAGCACCAAGTTTGTCAGGAAGCATGTGACCTCCACTCCACAAACATTCCATAGACATTAGAAACAACAACATGGAAGTGGAGGTGGCATGTTTCCTGTCACATATGCATTTCCCGATGGTATCTGGCTGCAGACTGGAACTCCACTCTCCACAGGAATCATGTGTCCTCCACAGTTTTTTCTTCTAATCAGCTTTAATCCTTTCGCTGCCAGAGTCATTTTTGCATTTTCTGCACACATGTATAAAAAATCATAATAGGCCTAAAGTTTACATAAAACTCCAAAATAATATATATTTTCTGAGAGCAGACACCCTAGAGAATAAAATAGTGGGAGTTAAAACATTTTATGTCACAAGATATTACTGTTAAGGTCTAAGAAATGCAAAATTTCAGTAACAAATACACACAAACTTCTATACCCTATATTAGGCGACGCTTCAAAGGCCCCCTATAGGTCTTAAGTTTAGTGCTATGGAGGAGGTCTGGTGCTATAAATATGTCTGTCTGGCGTGTGCAGCAATATGTAACATGTGTATCGCAAGCAACGTTTTCAAGCATAGGCTCCCCCCGATGCTTGTGTTTACATTCATACGTGCGTATATATGGGGGTGGGGGGGTCTCAATTTTTTGGAAGGGGGTGATTTTATGTGCTTGGGTGTAACGTTATTTTTTTGTTGCTTAACCACTTGACCTCCAGAGGATTTACCCCCCCCCCCCTTCATGACCAAGCCATTTTTTGATACAGCACTGCATTACTTTAACTGACAATTGCACCGTCGCGCATCGCTGTACATACAGTGCCTTAAAAAAGTATTCATACCTAGGGTTGCCACCTTTTCATCAAGCCAAACCCGAACATTTTCGCGGCGCACGGCAATTTTTTTGTAGTACACGCTATAGGATTGTAAAATACCTGGGACACCTTTTGGGTTACCCAAACAGTATAGTAATGAGGTGTGCTACGATGAACAGTGGCTGTGGCCAAATTGCATTAACAGTGGGGGGACTTAAAGGGGCTTAGTTAAATAAAACTAAAGCATTTGTGTAGCCATAAAATTTGATTTAATTAATAAAAGAAATGTCAGTTAAAATATGAAACTAGCCTACCTTAAAAGTGGACAATGTCAGCCAGTAGAGCAGTGGAAGGTGTCAGTAGAACAGTGGAAGGTGTCAGTAGAGCAGTGGAAGGTGTCAGTAGAGCAGTGGAAGGTGTCAGTAGAGCAGTGCAAGGTGTCAGTAGAGCAGTGCAAGGTGTCAGTAGAGCAGTGTACCTCAATCCAAAAACCTGAATCAGCTCTACTGAACCCAACCCCATACAAACTGTTCACAAAGTGGCACTGTACAATCTACAACCCTTTCAAGCACCTTTTAATTACAAAAAAAATCCCCAAAAATTCAAAAGCAATCCACAGGCACCCACAAATAGAGAAGAAAATAACTGATTAAATATCAGCTATTGGGGAGGCACAAATGTTGTGCCTCCCCAATAGAGACCTCCATTACAGCGAGACAAAAAAAAACCTTACCTTCCAGGAGCCGCTGTAAAGATGTGTGTGTGAACCTGTTAGGGGGCAGAGTCTGTAATATCATGCTTTCTCCTGCAAAAGCATCCCTGGTTGCTAGGACACCAGTCCAGTGGCCCTCCATTCACTGTCTCTGGTGGCATCTGTGGCATCGGCACAGGCGGCTGGGTTGGGGAGAGAGAGCGCACAGACAGACAGTGCAGCATGACCCGGCTGCAGGACATTAGCCCCGCTGGAGCGGGGGAAGAAAGGGGGGGTTTGCATGCTGTTTGGGGGGGTAGCTGACAGAGGGGGGGTGGGTAGCTGACAGAGGAGGGGGTGGCTTACAGAGAGGTGCGGGCTGACAGAGGAGGGGGTTGCTGACATAGAGGGGGCTGACAGGGAGGGTTGCTGACATAGAGGGGGCTGACAGGGAGGGTTGCTGACATAGAGGGGGCTGACAGGGAGGGTTGCTGACATAGAAGGGGCTGACAGGGGGGGTTGCTGACATAGAGGGGGCTGACAGGGAGGGTTGCTGACATAGAAGGGGCTGACTGGGAGGGGTTGCTGACATAGAGGGGGCTGACAGGGGGGTTGCTGACATAGACGGGGCTGACAGGGAGGGTTGCTGACATAGAAGGGGCTGACAGGGAGGGGTTGCTGACATAGAGGGGGTTGCTGACATAGAGGGGGGCTGACAGAGAGGGGGGCTGACAGGAGGGTTGCTGACAGAGAGGTGGCTGACAGAGAGGGGGGCTGACAGAGAGGGGGGCTGACAGGGGGGGTTGCTGACAGAGAGGGGGAGTTGCTGACAGAGAGGGGGGCTGACAGGGGGGTTGCTGATAGAAGGGGGTTGCTGACAGAGAGGGGGAAGTTGCTGACAGAGAGGGGGAAGTTGCTGACAGAGAGGGGGGCTGACAGGGGGGTTGCTGACAGAGAGGGGGCTGACAGGGAGGGTTGCTGATAGAAGGGGGGTTGCTGACAGAGAGGGGGGCTGACAGGGGGGGAGTTGCTGACAGAGAGAGGGGCTGATGACAGGGGGGGCTGACAGAGAGGGGGGCTGACAGGGGGGTTGCTGATAGAAGGGGGGATTGCCGACAGGGGGGTTGCTGACACAGAGGGGGGAGTTGCTGACAGAGAGGGGGGAGTTGCTGACAGAGAGGGTTGCTGATAGAGGGGGGCTGACAGGGGGGGTTGCTGATAGAAGGGGGTTGCTGACAGGGGGGGATTTCTGACAGGGGGTTGCTGACACAGAGAGGGGAGTTGCTGACAGAGAGGGGGGCTGACAGGGGGGATTGCTGATAGAAGGGGGGGTTGCTGATAGAAGGGGGTTGCTGACACAGAGGGGGGAGTTGCTGACAGGGGGGGTTGCTGATAGAGGGGGGCTGACAGGGGGGGTTGCTGATAGAGGGGGGCTGACAGGGGGATTGCTGACAGGGGGGATTGCTGACAGGGGGGATTGCTGATAGAGGGGGGTTGCTGACAGGGTGGATTGCTGATAGAAGGGGGAGCTGCTGACAGGGGGGATTGCTGACACAGAGGGGGGAGTTGCTGACAGGGGGGGTTGCAGATAGAGGGGGGCTGACAGGGGGGGTTGCTGATAGAAGGGGGGATTGCTGACAGGGGGGATTGCTGATAGAAGTGGGGATTGCTGACAGGTGGGATTGCTGATAGAATGGGGGTTGCTGACAGGGGGGATTGCTGACAGGGGGGTTGCTGATAGAAGGGGGGTTGCTGACACAGAGGGGGGAGTTGCTGACAGGGGGGGTTGCTGATAGAGGGGGGCTGACAGGGGGAGTTGCTGATAGAAGGGGGGTTGCTGACAGGGGGGATTGCTGACAGGGGGGTTGCTGACACAGAGGGGGGAGTTGCTGACAGGAGGGGGTTGCTGATAGAGAAGGGCTGACAGGGGGGGTTGCTGATAGAGAGGGGGGATGGCTTACAGAGAAGGACGAGCTGACAGAGGGGGGGTGGCTTATAGAGAGGGGCGGGCTGACAGAAGGTGGGGGCTTACAGACGGGCGGGTTGAAGAGCGGATGGCAGAGAGACCTCACCTCAGAGAAACAGCGCGCCAGGCAGGGAAGCGGGACTCCGAGCGGCTAAGATCACCCACAGCCCAGCCCCGCCTCCACATGTGACCATTTACCAGCTCCACCAGGCCAATCACAGACCGGAGCGCGGCACGCACGTGACTCATTCAGCCAGTCACAGGGAGCCCGCTACCCACTGCCCAGCTCTCACACAGGCAGTGTGTGTATGACAGTGTATATTGATGGCGGCGGGCTCGGGAATCGATGCGCCCGCTCTAGATGTTGCGGCCGGGGCCACAGGACAGTTGTTAAACAGTTGCTATATGTGTCCGGGTTTCAGGCGGGTTGAAACCCGGGCACGTGTCAAAAACCGGACTGTCCGGGTCAAAACCGGACAGGTGGCAACCCTATTCATACCCCTTGAAATTTTCTACATTTTGTCATGTTACAACCAAAAACGTTAATGTATTTTATTGGGATTTTATGTGATAAACCAACACAAAGTGGCACATAATTGTGAAGTGGTAGGAAAATATTTTGTAGAGCCACCTTTCGCAGCAATTACAGCTGCGAGTCTCTTTGGGTATGTCTCTACCAGCTTTGCACATCTAGAGAGTGAAATTTTTGCCCATTCTTCTTTGCAAAATAGCTCAAGCTCTGTCAGATTGGATGGAGAGCCTCTGTGAACAGCAATTTTCAAGTCTTGCCACACATTCTCAATTAAATTTATATCTGGACCTTGACTGGGCCATTCTAACACATGAATATGCTATGATCTAAACCATTCCATTGTAGCTCTGGCTGTATGTCAAGGGTCGTTGTCCTGCTGGAAGGTGAACCTCCGCCCCAGTCTCAAGTCTTTTGTAGACTCTAACAGGTTTTCTTCTAAGAGTGTTTGAGTATTTGTTAGAGTATTTAAACCTGTAATGCCCTGTACACACGATCGGAATTTCGATGGTCTAAAATCCGATGGACTGACTTCCATCAGTCTTGCCTACACACCATCAGACAAAATTCCGACCGTCCAAAACGCTGTGACGTACAACACGTACAACGGCACAATAAATGGGAAGTTCAAATCCTATGGCGCCACGCTTTGGGCTGCTTTTGCTGATTTTGTGTTACCGCGTGTTAGTAAAAGTTTGGTGTTAGCCGATTCGTGCTTTTCAGTCTCCGTGCTTTTCAGTCTCCGTGCTTTTCAGTCTGTTACAGCATGACGAATGTGCTATCTCCATTACGAACGCTAGGTTTACCAGAACGAGCGCTCCCGTCTTCTAATTTAGTCTGAGCATGCGTGGATTTTTCTCCGATGGAGTTCCACACAGACGATCGGAATTTCCTGTCGTTTTTTTTTACATCTGAAAAATTTAAAACATGTTCTAATTTTTTACACCAATGGAAAAAAGTCAGATGGGGCCCACACACAATCGTTTTTTCCGATGAAAAAAGTCCATCGGACAAAAGTCCATCAGACAAAACGGTCGTGTGTACAGGGCATTAGAGTATTTGGCTTCATCCATTATCCCATCAACTCTGACCAGCTTCCCTGTCCCTGCTGAAGAAAAGGATCCCCACAACATGATGCTGCCACCACCATGTTTCATGGTGTGGATGGTTTGTTGAGGGTGATGTGCAGTTTTAATTTTCCGCCACACATAGCATTTTGGTTTTCGGCCAAAAAGTTCAATTTTGGTCTCATCTGACCAGAGCACCTTCTTCCACATGTTTGCTGTGTCCCCCACATGGCTTCTTGCAAACTGAAAACGGGACTTCTTATGGCTTTCTTTCAACAATGGATTTCTTCTTGCCACTCTTCCATGAAGGCCAGATTTGTGGAGCGCACGACTAAGGCCGCGTACACACGACCGGTTTTCTCGGCAAAAAACGACAAGACAACTGCCGGGAGAGCTTTCTTGCCGAGAAAACCGGCTGTGTGTACGCTGGTTTCAGTTTTCTCGTCAAGAAAACTGCCCAGATTTCCCGACGAGAAAAAAGACGACCTGCGGTCTTTTTTCTCGTCGAGAATCTCGTCGGCCTGTTTCTCGACGAGAAACCCGGGCGTGTGTACACTTACCTGTCGCCATGGAAACCCGTGCATGCTCGAAATGACTTTGAAGCATGCGCGGTAGCTTCCTAGGCATTGGCATAGGGTGTAGCAAGATGGCGGCGACGGCATTGAATGTGACGAGCGCACGCTTGTCGTAGTCGATGACTTCACCGCGTTCGTGCATTCAAAAGAACGGCGGTTCTTTTGAATCGTACGTGTGTACACTCGGCCGGGACAAGTTTCTTGTCAAGATTCTCGTCAGGAAAAACTATGTTTTTTTCCTGACGAGAATCTCGGCCGTGTGTACGAGGCCTAATAGTTGTCCTGTGGACAGATTCTCCCACCTGAGCTGTGGATTTCTGCAGCTCCTCCAGAGTTACCATGGGCTTTTTGGCTGCTTCTCTGATTATTGCTCTCCTTGCCTGGCCTGTCAGTGGACGGTGGACAGCCATGTCTTGGTAGGTTTGCAGTTGTGCCATACTCTTTCTATTTTCAAATGATGGATTGAATAGTGCTCTGTGAGATGTTCAAAGCTTGGGATATTTTTTTATAACCTTACCCTGCTTTAAACTTCTCCACAACTTTATCCCTATATCTGTCTGGTGTGTTTCTTGGCCTTCAGGATGCGATTTGTTCATTAAGGTTTCACAGGGCTTCACAGAACAGCTGTATTTATACTGAAATTAAATTGCACATAAGTGGACTCTATTTACTAATTAGGTGACATAAAATCCCAATAAAATACATTTACGTTTTTGGTTGTAACATGACAAAGAGAGGAAAATTTCAAGGGGTATGAATACTTTTTCAAGGCACTGTAAATTAAATTGATGTCCTTTTTTCCCCACAAATAGAGCTCTCTTTTGGTGGTATTTGATCACCATTGCGTTTTTACTTTTTGTGCTATAAACAGAAAAATAGACAATTTTGAAAAAAAACAAAATTATTTTCTGCTATAAAACATCCAATAAAAAAATAAAAATATACGTACGTCTTCATCAATTTAGGCCAATATGTATTCTGCTACATATTTTTGATAGAAAAAATCCCAATAAGAGTATATTGATTGGTTTGTGCAACAGTTATAAGCTCTACAAACTATGGGATTTATTTATGGAATTTTTATTTATTTTATTGTTTTTACTAGTAATGGCAGCGATCAGGGACTTATAGCGGGACTGCGATATTGTGACGGTTATTTATTTTATTGTTTTTACTAGTAATGGCGGCGATCAGGGACTTATAGCGGGACTGTGATATTGTGGCGGACAATAGGACACTACCTGACACTTTTGACACATTTTTGGGAATCAGTGACACTAATACAGTGATCAGTGCTAAAAAAATGCTCTGTCACTGTACTAATGACACTGGCTGGGAAGGGGTTAACATCAGGGGCGATCAAATGATTGCCTGTGTGCCTAACATGTGTTGCTGTGCGTGCTGTGTGAGGTGTTTCTACCAAGCAATGTGATTTGCAGGAAGAAAAAAAAATTGCTGCTGTCAGAAGAGATGTGTTTGTTTACACACACATGGCTTTCTTCGATATTGTCCAGAGCCGATCATTGGGTGCCAGCGACCAATCAGCGGCCGGCACCCGCTGATTGGTTGATGCTGCAGCCAATCGCAGCACAGCAGAGGTGGTGGGGGGTGCGGGTGCACTCCCTACCCTGGCACGCAGATCATGTACTAGGTCTGTGATCCAGCGCAGAGCAGTCGCCCTGCCGCAGTATATCTACAGTGGGCGGGTGGTTAATTTGGGTGTTTTTTTTCATAACATAGGAGACAATGAGTTTAAAAGATCTGTAATCTCTCCTCTGGGCTCAGCTGAAGCCAGGCACCTCCTGTAGGGGTCTATCAGTGGGGAGGGGTGGTATTTGAGGGGGTTGGGGGTCTGTCAGTGGAGGGAGCGAGTGGTATTTGGGGGTATGTCAGTGCAGGGAGGGGGTGGTATATTAGGGTCTGTCAGTGGAGGGAGGGGGTGGTATTTGAGGGGGTTGGGGGTCTGTCAGTGGAGGGAGGAGGTGGTATTTGGGGTCTGTCAGTGGATTGAGGGGTTGGTATTTGGGGGTCTGTCGGTGGGGGGTTGTATTTGGGAGGGTTGGGTCTGTCAGTGGGCGGGGAGGGGTAGTATTTGGGAGGGTTGGGGGACTGTCAGTGGGGCGAGGAAGTGGTATTTGGGAGGGTTGGGGGTCTGTCAGTGTTAGGAGGGGTGGTATTTGGGAGGGTTGGGGGTCTATCAGTGGAGGGAGGTGGTAGTTGAGGGTCTGTTAGTGGAGGGAGTGTGTGGTATTTGAGGGGATTGGGGGTCTGTCAGTGGAGGGAGGGGGTGGTAATTAGGCGGGTTGGGGGCCTGTCAGTGGGGGTAGGGGTGGTATTTTGGAAGGTTGTGGGGTTTGTCAGTGGAGGGAGGGGGTGGTATTTGGGAGGGTTAGGGGTCTGTCAGTAGAGGGAGGGGGTGGTATTTTGGAGGGTTGGGGGTCTGTCGTGGGGAGAGGGGTGGTATTTGAGGGGGTTGGGGGTCTGTCAGTAGAAAGAAGGATGCCACTGATAAACCCCCACCTCTCCAACTATAAATCCCTGCCCCCACTGACAGACCCCCACACCCTCCACTACTCTTCCCTCATCTCCCCACCTACATACCCCCAACTACCCCCCTGACGCCCCCTGATACACCCCCACCCAACCAACTACCAACCTCTCCATTACCCCCCAACTACTCATCCACACCCCACCAAATACCACCCCCCAACTGACCCTCAACCCCCATGGACAGACCATCCCAACCCCCTCCCCCCATATACCAGTCCCTCTCCCCCAGTGACAGACCCCCCCCAACCCCCCTAAATACCACCCCTCCCCCACGAACATTTATTTATTTATTTCCTTATGTGAAATTACTTGAATGCCTTTTTATGTGGTATTTAATAAAGGTTTTTGGTGTTTGTGCTAAATATTGCATACGAGCAATAGTAAATATACATTTTCATTATTGCATGTGTTGTGGTCATGCGATAACCTTTAGTGAATTGTGCCTTATATGTACTATAAACTGTGAAGTGAGGTTGTGCTATCCACATTTGTGAAGAGCACTGCCAGATATTTGCACATAGTGTAACAACTTGGTGAATCTTATTTTTTTGCCATTTTAGTCTTACAAATATTGTCAAAATTGTAAAAGTGATTGTTACTTGTTACTTAAAAAAAAAATTACCTTTACAAACATGTCATACTTACCTGCTCTGTGCAATGGTTTGTTAGAGAGCAGCCTCAATCCTCCTCTTCTGGGGTTTCCCACTGGCACTCCTGGCTCCTCCCTCCTTCCAAGTACCCCTATAACAAGCCACTTGCTATATGGGGACTCCTGCAGGCTTGATCCCGAGCTGGGCTCTGTGACACACAGCGTGGCTCAGCCCACCCCCGCTCTCTCCTCACAGGCTGTGATTGACAGCAGCAGGAGCCAATGTTTAGTGAAGAGAGAAAGAGAGAGGAGGGAGCCGCTGCTCTCAGGCACAGCGATGACTCGAGATTGGGTTCAGATAAATATTTGGGTGGGCTGGGGGGAGGGGAGCTTCTTTTTTTTTTTTTTTTTACCTTAATGCAGAAAATTTGAAAAAAAAGTTCTGCCTTTACAACCACTTTAAAATTACTTATATTCTATGGTAGGGAACCTTTAACCTATTGGAATATTAACTAAACCTTAACAAATATCACTGGTTAAGACCATTAAAACTATGGCTGGATTTCTAACACTGCAGCCCATAGGCATATACAGGTGAAACTCCAAAAAATTAGAATATTGTGCAAAAGTTAATTTATTTCACTAATGCAACTTAAAAGGTAAAACTAATATATGAGATAGACTCATTACATGAAAAGCAAGATAGTTCAAGCCGTGATTTGGACTAATTGTGATGATTATGGCTTACAGCTCATGAAAACCCCAAATCCACAATCTCAGGAAATTCGAATATTACATGTGTAGCGGGTATATACTTTTAAATTCTGGTGAAGACACCAGTGATGTATAGTTCCCTGCGGCCCAGCAGGTGGCGCTGTCACTTTGGGCCGGGGTTGAACCATCGCTGGAGTGCCGTACCCTTTGTGGCCTCTCGCAGCGGTTGTACGGCGGGGCGGACATCTTCGCCACGAGGTTCGAGTCCCAGGCACCTTCAGCCTGAGGGCTGCTGTTCGCGGTCGGGGTCCAGGCGGCCTAGGCCTGGACACCTGGAGTTCGTGTTCCATTCCAGACACCTTCAGTCTGGGGTGAGGTACTCAGCCGGAGGCCTGGGGCCCAGTACCTTCCGCTGAGTCCCGCGAGGGAGGGATTGTCCTAGGGGGCCCCGGGAGTGGGGCACCCGAATCCAGTGGCGTAAGGGACCGGAGGAGGGACTCATCCGAAGACCTGGTGCAGCAGATTGCCAGTGCCTGGATGAACCTCTGGAGACCGCCCGGAGGGATATCTTCCCAAACAGGGGCCAAGTTCAAAGAGGAAGGTGGTTCATGTTCTATGACCGGTGGCAGCGGTCTAGCTATTCAACTCAGGTCAGTGGCAGAGGCCTGCTATTAGGCCTGTGGCAGGGGCCTCAACGGTTCATCCGGTCGGTGGCAGCGACCAAAACTCACGGTCAGTGGCAGAGACCGTGCGCCAGGCCTATTCGCTTGCAAAGGAATAGGAGAGTTCAGTTGTGCCTGGGCCTACTCGTATTCACACCCCTGTTTGTTCATAACTGAAAGTTCAACTGATTGTGTTCACCCTGCAAGAAAATAAATAAAGGAGTGTTGGACTTTCGATTGATGTGGGGCTCTATCTTATTGGCAGACACATCTCCACAAAACAACTAAGGCTTCGTATGCAGTGAACAGACCCGGAGGTAATTCAAGTGACTCTGCTCAACTCTCATACACATATGAGGGGAGTGCTTGGCGTAGTGTTCCTGCACTCTCCTCTCTCAGGTACCCCTAGACACAAGCCATTCACAATAGGCGAGAGGGGGAGTGAAGCTCCGCTACACATGCAATCAATAAAACAAGGATTGTACATAGAACAATATCAGACCTCTGAAAAGTATAAGCATGCATATGTGCTCAGTACTTGGTTTGGGCCCCTTTTGCAGCAATTGCTGCCTCAATGCGCCGTGGCATGGAAGCTATCAGCCTGTGGCACTGCTGAGGTGTTATGGAAGACCAGGATGCTTCAATAGCGGCCTTCAGCTCTTCTGCATTGTCGGTCTCATGTCTCTCATCTTTCTCTTGGCAATGCCCCATAGATTCTCTATGGGGTTCAGGTCAGGCGAGTTTGTTGGCCAATCAAGCACAGTAATCCCACGGTCATTGAAGCAGGTTTCTGTACTTTTGGCAGTGTGGGCAGGTGCAAGTCCTGCTGGAAAATGAAGGCAGCATCCCCATAGAGCTCTTCTGCGGAAGGAAGTATGAAGTGCTCCAAAATCTCCTGGTAGACGGCTGCGTTGACCCTGGACTTAATGAAGCACAGTGGATCAACACCAGCAGATGACATGGCTCCCCAAATCAACACAGACTGTGGAAACTTCACACTGAACTTCAAGCATCTTGCAGTGTGTGCCTCTCCATTCTTCATACCCTGGGTCCTTGGTTTCCAAATGAAATGTAAAATTTGCTCTCATCAGAAAAGAGGACTTTGGACCACTGAGCTACAGACCAGGTCTGTTTTTCTTTAGCCCAGGTAAGACGCTTCTGACGTTGTTTGTTGTTCAGGAGTGGCTTGACAAGAGGAATACAACATTTGAAGCCCATGTCTAGGATCAGTCTGTGTGTGGTGGCTCTTGATGCACTGACTCCAGCCTCAGTCCACTCCTTGTGAAAGTCCCCAACACTTTTGAATGGCCTTTTCCTGACAATCCTCTCCAGGCTGTGGTCATCCCTGCTGCTTGTGCACCTTTTTCTTCCACACTTTTCCCTTCCACATAACTTTCTATTAATGTGCTTTGATACAGCACTTTGGGAACATCCAACTTGTTTTGCAATTACCTTTTGAGGCTTTCCCTCCTTATGGAGGGTGTCAATGATGGTTTTCTGCACAACTGTCAGGTCAGCAGTCTTTGCCATGATTGTGATTCCTACTGAACCAGACTGAGAGACCATTTAAAGGCTCAGGAACCCTTTGCAGGCGTTACGGCTTAGTTAGCTGATTAGAGTGGGACACTTTGAGCCTAGATTATTGCACCTTTTCACAATATTCAAATTTTCTGAGATTGTGGATTTGGGGTTTTCATGAGCTGTAAGCCATAATCATCACAATTAGGACAAATCACGGCTTGAACTATCTTGCTTTGCATGTAATGAGTCTATCTCATATATTAGTTTCACCTTTTAAGTTGCATTAGTGAAATAAATGAACTTTTGCACGATATTCTAATTTTTGGAGTTTCACCTGTAGTCTTTAATGCCCCTAGCTGTTAGGTCCCTGCTAAGATAATTTCACTTGGGAGCCTCATCTGTCCTTTTCCTTACGCAAACCTGAAGGTGGCTGGCTGCTTTTACAAGCACACGAGGGTCTGGTCCATCCTAATCCTGCCACAAAACATGAAGACCTACACTTTTCCTGCCACAAACAAAAGTGGTATTCATCCTCTGCTTGCCAGGGACATTAAGGAGCCTCATCTGTTATTCTCTTAACAGAAGCATGGGGATGCCTTGTTTGTCATTCTCTTGTCAGGCATACACAGAGTACTAGTCCATCTTCTTACTGCCAACAACATTTAGTGAGCCGATCCGTCCTTCTCCCAACACTTGGGACTGGTACATCTTCCATGATCTTGTCTTGTCGGCCCTCTACATACCATGAACATTCTGGAATCTATATCGGTGTATAGGAGCATCAAAAAACAAGTACTCAGAGATAGAACAGTCCAAATGTAATGATGTAAATTGTGGTTGTTGTGCGCTAATATGGTAATGGTTTATGGAAAAATTTATAAAATAATAATATAATAAGTGAAAATTTACTGATTGCACTAATTGAACTTATGTGATGGTTAACCTTGTGATAATAAAATAAAATAAACTATCTGTGCAAAATACTGCAGCTGCCACTAATGTGCTCCCACAAAAAAACAATGATAACTGATATAAGTGTATCAGCGCTGTATAACTGAACAATAGTGAAATATGAAAATAATACAGTGCCAAATAACAATATTAGATGATAAATAATATCATAAACAAGTCCAAAATATGAATATGGAACAAATATAGTCCACATGGTGCATAAAAAAATTGCTTGGGTGATGAATCTTCAAACAGACTTCAAGGAAAGGTGATCCCACCACCACATAGATTGTTTGCTCACCTCCTTCAGGTGACCCTGCAAGGGGTCAAACACGCCTTGCACTAAGTGCGTATATTCCCTCCTGGGAATTGCCAGAAGAACCACAACTGCAGATAATTACTCCTTCCACAATCTAGCTCCAAACTTTAGATCCACAGTGACTACCGGTATACAGCACTGCTACACTTATATATTAGTCCAATTGTAATGTTTTTATTTGGTCAAATATCATATAACAAGTCATTGCACTGGCAAAATTAGAAACCCCCTTCTTCAGCGCTAGTAAGGAATCAGAACATAATATACAAAAATCAGCAACAAAGTTCTCCCAGGACAGACAGAAAGCTGGATGGAATTACATCTAGCTAATCCATAAAATAATTGCATGTGGATTTATTGTGATTTTATGTGATAGACCAACACAAAGTGGCTCTGATACCCCTAACTAAAATCTAGTGGAACCAATTGCCGTCAGAAGTCACCTAATTAGTAAATATAGTCCACCTGTGTGTAATTTAAAGCGTAAACCCGCAGATTATTTTTTTTTTAACCTGTAAGGCAAAAGGCATAATGAGCTAGTATGCACCACATACTAGCTCATTATGAAATACTTACCTTAGAATGAGGCGTCGCAGGTGATCTCGATCCACGCCGAGGGAGTGGACATTTTCCCTCAGCGTGTCTTCCGGGTATCGTGGCTCCAGTGCTGTGAGTGGCCGGAGCCGCGATGTCGTCACTCCCGTGCATGCGCATGGGAGACTTCTTTCTGGCAAGGTCCGGTGTCTGCCGGACTTTCAGCCGAGAATCTCAGGAGCGCATGCGCCGCTGAAGTCAGCGGCTCATTGCAAGGGGAATATCTCCTAAACCGTACAGGTTTAGGAGATATTCTTTTTACCTACAGATAAGTATACAGTGGGGAAAAAAGTATTTAGTCAGCCACCAATTGTGCAAGTTCTCCCACTTAAAAAGATGAGAGAGGCCTGTAATTGTCATCATAGGTATATCTCAACTATGAGAGACAAAATGTGGAGACAAATCCAGACAATCACTGTCAGGGCCCGGACTGGTGGCTAGTGAGGACACAGGAGGTGGATCCTCTGTGCCAGAGAGGCAAAGGCACGGGTCGCACTGGAGGACCGGTTCTAAGCAGCTACCGGTTTTCACCAGAGCCCGCCGCAAAGTGGGATGGACTTGCTGCGGCGGTAGCAACCAGGTCGTGTCCCCCAGTAGCGGCTCGACTTCTCTGGCAGCTGAGATAGGCACGGTACACAGGGACTAGGCAGAGGCAAGGTCAGACGTAGCGGAGGGTCAGGGCAGGCGGCAATGGTTCGTAGTCAGGGGCAATGGCAGAAGGTCAGATACACTGGCAAGGCAACTACAAAACACTTTCTAAGGGCACTAAGGCAACAAGATCCGGCAAGGACAGGAAGGGGGAGTGGGTTTTTAAGTGTTTTGGGTGTGTACACAGTAATTGGACCAGGCACCAATCAATGGTGCACTGGCCCTTTAAATTTAAGAAGACCGGCGCGCGCGCGCCCCCTGGAGAGCAGCGGGACCGCGCGCGCCGGGACGGAGCAGGAGGAGGAGGCCGGTGAGCAGGATGGGATGCGATCCGCGGGCGGACAGGTGCCACCGCATGGATCGCATCCCCGTCAGCATCAGAGCAGCGCTCACGGTCAGAGGGGCCCACCGGAGCGCTGCAGGGGGACAGACGCCGCGGGCGCTCCGGGATGGATGGGACAGCCAGAGGGCTCGGCGTTACAATCACATTGTCTGATTTGGAAATAATTTATTTGCAAATTATGGTGGAAAATAAGTATTTGGTCACCTACAAACAAGCAAGATTTCTGGCTCTCACAGACCTGTATCTTCTTCTTTAAGAGGCTCCTCTGTCCTCCACTCATTACCTGTATTAATGGCACCTGTTTGAACTTGTTATCAGTATAAAAGACACCTGTCCACAACCTCAAACAGTCACACTCCAAACTCCACTATGGTGAAGACCAAAGAGTTGTCGAAGGACACCAGAAACAGAATTGTAGACCTGCACCCGGCTGGGAAGACTGAATCTGCAATAGGCAAGCAGCTTGGTGTGAAGAAATCAACTGTGGGAGCAATAATTAGAAAATGGAAGACATACAAGACCACTGATAATCTCCCTCGATCTGGGGCTCCACACAAGATCTCACCCCATGGGGTCAAAATGATCACAAGAACGGTGAGCAAAAATCCCACAACCACACGGGGGGACCTAGTGAATGACCTGCAGAGAGCTAGGACCAACGTAACAAAGGCTACCATCAGTAACACACTACGCCGACAGGGACTCAGATCCTGCAGTGCCAGACGTGTTCCCCTGCTTAAGCCAGTACATGTCCGGGCCCATCTGAGGTTTGCTAGAGAGCATTTGGATGATCCAGAAGCGGATTGGGAGAATGTCATATGGTCAGATGAAACCAAAGTAGAACTGTTTGGTAGAAACACAACTCATCATGTTTGGAGGAGAGAGAATGCTGAGTTGCAACCAAAGAACACCATACCTACTGTGAAGCATGGGGTGGCAACATCATGCTTTGGGGCTGTTTCTCTGCAAAGGGAACAGGAAGACTGATCCGTGTACATGAAAGAATAAATGGGGCCATGTATCGTGAGATTTTGAGTGCAAACCTCCCCCCCTCAGCAAGGGCATTGAAGATGAAACGTGGCTGGGTCTTTCAGCATGACAATGATCCCAAACAAACCGCCCAGCGATGAAGGAGTGGCTTCATAAGAAGAATTTCAAGGTCCTGGAGTGGCCTAGCCAGTCTCCAAATCTCAACCCCATAGAAAACCTTTGGAGGGAGTTAAAAAGTCTGTGTTGTCCAGCGACAGCCCCAAAACATCACTGCTGTAGAGGAGATCTGCATGGAGGAATGGGCCAACATACCAGCAACAGTGTGTGACAACCTTGTGAAGACTTACAGAAAACGTTTGACCTCTGTCATTGTCAACAAAGGATATATAACAAAGAATTGAGATGAACTTTTGATATTGACCAAATACTTATTTTCCACCATAATTTGCAAATAAATTCTTTCCAAATCAGACAATGTGATTGTCTGGATTTGTTTCCACATTTTGTCTCTCATAGTTGAGGTATACCTATGATGACAATTACAGGCCTCTCTCATCTTTTTAAGAGGGAGAACTTGCACAATTGGTGGCTGACTAAATACTTTTTTGACCCACTGTATATACAGCAGTTCTGTGAAGCCCTCAGATGTTTGTTAGAGAGCCTTAGTGAACAAATAGCATCACGAAGGCTAAGGAACACACCAGACAGGTCATGGATAAAGTTGTGGAGAAGTTTAAAGCAGGGTTAGTTTATAAAAAAAAAAAAAACCAAGCTTTGAACATCTCACGGAGCACTGTTCAATCCATCATCCGAAAATGGAAAGAGTATGGCTCAACTGCAAACCTACCAAGACATGACTGTCCACCTAAACTGACAGGCTGGGCAAGGAGAGCATGCCCATGGTAACTCTGGAGGAGCGGCATAGATCTACAGCTATTAGTCGTGCAATCCACAAATCTTCCCTTTATAGAAGAGTGGCATGAAGAAAGCCATTGTTGAAAGAAAGCCATAAGAAGAGTCCCGTTTTCAGTTTCAAGCCTCGTACACACGGCCGAGATTCTCGTCGAAAGAAACTTGTCCCGCCCGAGTGTACACACGCTCGATTCAAAGAACCCGCGGTTCTTTGAATGGAGCGAACGCGGTGACGTCATCGAATACGACGAGCATGCGCTCGTCACATTCGATGCTGTCACCGCCATCTTGGTTCACCCTACCTATGCCTAGGAAGCTACCGCGCATGCGTCGAAGTCATTTCAAGCATGCGCGGGCTTCCCGGCGAAAAGGTAAGTGTACACACACACAATTTTCTCGTCGAGAAACAGGCTGACGAGGATCTCGACGAGAAAATAGAGAGCAGGTTCTCTATTTTCTCGTCGAGATTCTTGTCGCTTTTCTTGACGAGAAACCATACACACGAACGAATTTCTCAGCAAAAAATCTCTGCCAGCAAGTGTCTTGCTGGTTTTTGTCGAGAAACTCATTCGTGTGTACGAGGCTTCAGTTTGCAATGCAAGAAGCGGGGGGGGGGGGTTTCTAAGATTGCCCTGTATTTGGCCCCATCCATCTTCCCATCAACTCTGACCAGCTTCCCTGTCCCTGCTGAAAAAAAGCATCCCCACAACATGATGCTGAGGGTGTGCAGTGTTATTTTTATGCCACACATAGCATTTTGCTTTAAGCCAAAAAGTTCCATTTTGAATTTTGGTCTCATCTGACCAGAGCATCTTCTTCCACATGTTTGCTGGAGGTAGCAGAGGTAAAGCGTCCAATAAGAAAGAGGGACGTGTGCGGTATAACCCCCGGGAGACAGCCTCATGCTGTACACCATGTACAGCGTGAGGCTGTCTCCCGGGGGTTATACCGCACACATCCACTGGCCATACTCGGATCTCTGTATGTACTATTGTACACGGATGTATTTGATCGGCTGCCTGGCAAGTTGAAGTGTCTCTATTGACTCTGGTTGAACACTATATGGTTCCCTCTTTCTTATTGGACGCTTTACCTCCGCTACCTCCACCTACTTGAATAAATCTGATGCAGTGGTGCAGAGCCCTATATGCTTGCAGGAATGGGTACCCCTGATTTTTGGCCAGACACCCCTATATAGGCACCATAATTTATTTACTATGTAGCTGCCGAGCTCTTACTGTACCTGGGTGCATCTCTTTGATTATAATATCTATGGAACTTCCTACTTCTATATGAGGTCTCCAACAGGTGGACTGCTGTGAGACAGTGAGATTTGTCCCATTTCTGTACTCTCTTGTTATCTGTCCGTCCTGACGAAGCCTCGCGGCGAAACACGTCGACGTAGACGTACAAGGGACCTACCCATACTGTTTTTCATTCTGTATGTTTTTTTTATTCCGAACATTGTATAATATTTTCTATGTTATTAAAGTTTATATTTTTTTCTTATTCCATTGTGTGTGTTGCCTGTAAAGTCCGACCCTTCTTTTTGCGAGCAATCCCAAACAAAATTGACGTCCTTTTTTCCCACAAATAGAGTTTTTTCTTTTGGTTGTATTTGATCACCTCTGCGGTTTTTATTTTTTGCGCTATAAACAAAAATAGAGCTATAATAAATATCCCCAAAAAATATATATGTAGCGCCCTCCACTCTCTCTCTCTTGCTCCGGTTTCTTTCTCTCTGGCTTTTGTCTAGGGCAGTGGTTCTCAACTCCTGTCTTCGGGACCCACTAACAGGCCAGATTTTAAGTATTACCTTGGGGAGATGCAGGCTAGAATACTGCAATCACTGAGCAGCAAAGGATATCACCTGTGATGTATTTCAGTTATCTTGCAAACCTGGCCTGTTAGTGGGCCCTGAGGACAGGAGTTGAGAACCACTGGTCTAGGGGTACCTTGGAGGAGAGAGTGCGGGGTCACCACGCCAAGCTTTCACCGCAGATGTTTGTGTGGTGTGAGCAAAGTTTCTTTAACTTCGTGTCGGTGTTCGGTGTTTGGAGCCTCCGCTTCTTCTGTGGAACAGTGTCTGCCAGTAATTGAGCCCCACACCAATAAAAGTCCAACACTCCTTTATTTTCCAATGTCAGGATGAAACACAATCAGTTGGACTCCCTCAACAGACAGACAGGGGGTGTGGATACGAGTAGGCCCAGGCACAATGAACTCTCCTATTCCTTTTTAGCGAATAGGCTTGGCGCACGGTCTCTGCCACCGACCGTGAATTGGTAGCTGCCACCTACCGGGTGAACTGTTGAGGCCCCTGCCACAGGCCTCTGCCACTGACCCGAGCCGACCAGCTGAACCGCTGCTACCGGTCATGGAACATGAACCACCTTCCGTGTGAATAATGCCCCTATTTGGTGAAGGCATCCATCCAGACGGTCTCCGGAGGCCCTGTCCCGGCACTGGCAATATGCTGCACCAGATCTACGGGAAGGTCACCTGCGCGGTCCATTGCGTCTTAGATTCAGGTACCCGGTCCGTTGGGTATCTTAGGACGATCCCTCCCAGGCGGAACCCAGTGGAAGTAGCTGGGCCCCAGGCCTGGAACAAAGTACCTCACCCTAGACTAAGGGTGTCTGGGGTGGCTCCCAAACTCCTGGTGTCCAGGCCTAGGCCACCTGGACACCGACCACGGACAGCAGCCCTCAGGCTAAAGGTGCCTGGGACTTGAAGAACCCCGTGATAAAGATGGCCGGCCCCTTTATACCCTCCCCCAGAAAGCACAGCGGGTATCCCCGCCCCACCATACAACCGTTGAGAGAGGCCAAATAGGGGTACGGCACTCAGCGATAGTTCAACCCCAGCCCACAGGGACAGCGCCACCTGCTGGGCCGCAGGGAACTATACATCACTGGTGTCTGCCAGTTTTAAACATATAGAAAAGTACCTACCCGCTCCTCAGTTTAGGCCGTTACGTATTCTTCTACATATTTTTGGTTAAAAAAAAAAATCGCAATAAGCGCTTATTGATCGGTTTGCGCAAAAGTTATAGCGTCTACAAAATAGGGGATAGTTTTATGGCATTTTTATTATTTTTTTTTTTTACTAGTAATGGCGGCAATCAGCGTTTTTTATCGTGACTGCGACATTATGGCGGACATATCGGACACTTTTGACACATTTTTGGGAACATTGTCACTTTTACAGTTATCAGTGCTATAAAAATGCACTGATTGCTGTGAAAATTACTGGAAATGAAGGGGTTAACCACTAGGTGGCGCTGTAGGGGCTAAGTGTGCCCTAGGGAGTGATTCTTACTGTAGGGGGGATGGGCTATGTGTGACACAACAGTGATCACAGCTTCCGATTACAGAAAGCTGTGTACACTGTCCTGTCACTAGGAAGACTGGGGAAATGCTTGTTTACATAAACATTTCCCCCTTCTTCCTCACCATGACACGATCGCGGGTATGCCCGCCGACATCAAGTCCGCGTATCCCGCGGTCAGAGCCACGAAGCTCGCGGCGCGCGCGTCCACAATGCCGCTTTTTAAAGGGGACGTATATATACGTCCTTTAGCCTGCCCATGCCATTCTGCCGACGTATATCTGCGTGCGGCAGTCGGCAAGCAGTTAATAGAAAACACCAGTTGCCTTTCATTTGAAACATTTGTTAGTCCAGTCCTGGAAATCTGCATATGCTTTACTATTAATTTCCATAAAAAGTGGGTTTCTGCAGCTAGATGCGCCAAATGCATCTAGATGCGCGACCGCCGTGCATATGAGATGCGCAACTGCTGTGTGCGCATATGTGGTTCTCGGAAAGCGGTGGCCAGAATGACATCACGCCCCTACAGGAAGTTACTTGTACTGCTGCCAAGTTCTCTGAGGAAGAAATGATCCTTATTTGCAAATTAAGAAAAAAAATAAAAATTTTAACATGGGGTGGTGTTTGTGTGGGTGCCTAACACGCATTCATACATATTAGGGCCAATTTAGACAGGATCCGATTTACAGCATGTTTTTAGATTGTGGGAGGAAACCGGAGTACCTGGAGGAAACCCACCCAGGCACAGGGAGAACATGCAAACTCCAGGCAGATGGTGTCACAGGCAGGATTCGAACCACCGACCCTTTTTGCTGCTAGGTGAAAGTGCTAACCACTACACCACTGTGCTGCACAAATATGTAACTATAGATGTAGGCTCTTGTGTCCACTTGTGAAAATACAAGTGGGTCATGGCACATCTACATTTCAAATTTGGCACTTAAAGCGGGATTCCACCCGCGATTTTTATTTTTTTTAAAAGTCAGCAGCTACAAACACTGTAGCTGCTGACTTTTAATAAGGACACTTACCTGTCCTAGGCGCCCGCGATGATGGGCCCCCCCTCCTGATGCCGATCCGGATCATTGCAGGTCCCGGCACCGCCATATTCAGTAAGGGAAACAGGCAGTGAAGGCTTCACTGCCCGTTTCCTACTGCGCATGCGCGAGGCTCGCACCGCTTTGTGAATGGGCGGCTGCTCTCTGGGATACACACAGTTCCCAGAAGGCAGAGCGTCCCATTCACCAGAAGGAGGATGCGGAAGAAGAGGCAGATTAGGAACATCCGCATAGCAACAGGTATTTCGGGTGTGGAACTCCACTTTAAGATGGTCATGCACTATGCAATCTGATTGTCCAATCTCTGTACAACTCGATACTTCTGCAAAATAGGTAATAGGAATACACACTTTAACAATTAATTCAAATTTTTGGAAATCAAACAGGCTCTTGCCTAATCTAACTTTTCTACTTGCAGTGTATGGTCACCTTTAAAGATCAAGATCTGAAAATGTTAATATTTTGGGTTTAGAAACACTTTTCTGTTCTTTGTAATGTATTGAAATATTTGTGTAAAAATAAAAAAAAAAACATTTAAAAGATATATTAGAAGTAATAGGAATGAGATTAACATCAAAAGGGTTAATTAAGTGAGAACACCTACTAATTGCGTAACAAGACACATTCAATGAGATGGGCGTGCGCTATTATCAATGAGAAAACAGCAGTTACCTGGCACCAGTTGCCGTTCACATATTTAATATCGTGTTGTGCGTCTGCGTGTGCCGGTTCGCACACTCAATGATTTATCCGGCGCAACAATTAAGGTATGAACCGGCGCAACGCATTGTTCTTAGTAAATCATCCCCCATGTCTCATTTATGGACTATTTAGTCACAGAATATGATTACATTCACGTTCATGCATCATCAGTTTGTTAGTTTCAACACTTAATGCAGGGTGTTTTATGATTTGAGTTATTAGCACCATTATTACTGTATTTATTTATATGGTAATTATTTTTTAGACAAAGCAGACCTGTTTTGACATGCCAATCAGCCTAGTTAAGCTGCAGCTGTGAAATCTGTTGCATGAAAAATAACAAAAAACAATCAAATTTTATTGGTCAACAAAACAGGACTTGAAAAAGAGCAAGGAAAGCAAAAAAAAAACATGTATGTTAATTTGAGACACTAACAGAATATGTTTTTTGAGGTCTGACCATTTTGCATTGGAAATTAACAGGAGTTAAAAGGACTGTGCACATGAATGGACATCTATTAAGGATTGAAACATTAGTCACAACATCTTAAGAAAGATTTTGCTAAATAATGCAGCACAGACAATTAAATCAAAGCGAACAACCTAAAAACGACACACATTGACAACATCAAAAATATTTCAGGGGAAAATATCCCTCACTCAAAAATTTAATAAACCAAAGTAAAAAAAAAAGACATAACAAACAATATAATACAAAGAGAAAATACATGTGTTACAAACTCGATAAGGACACCCAAATCTCTCTCTCTCTCTCTCTCTCTCTCTCTCTCTCTCCAGGGGGGAAAACAAAGAGCCTAACATGGGCAAAAGTTAGACAACAAATACCATTGCAGTCTATGGGAACTGACTTGTTAGTTTTGCTAATCCCCACTTGGCTGCTTTATCTTCTAGTTATTGGCCTTAACCACTTAAGCTGGCCATTTGGCTGGCCAAAGACCAGAACACTTTTTGCGATTTGGCACTGTGTCGCTTTAACTGACAATTGCGCGGTCGTGCGACGTGGCTCCCAAACAAAATTGATGTCCCTTTTTTCCCCCACAAATAGAGCTTTCTTTTGGTGGTATTTGATCACCTCTGCAGTTTTTATTTTTTGCGCTATAAACAAAAATAGAGCGACAATTTTGAAAAGAAAGCAATATTTTTAACTTTTTGCTATAATAAATATCCCCAAAGAATATATAAAAAAACAATTTTTTTCCTCAGTTTAGGCCGATACATATTCTTCTACATATTTTTGGTTAAAAAAAATCGCAATAAGCGTTTATTGATTGGTTTGCACAAAAATTATAGCGTCTACAAAATAGGGGATAGTTTTATGCCATTTTTATTAATATTTTTTTTTTTTTACTAGTAATGGCAGCGATCATCGATTTCTATTCTGATTGCGACATTACGGCGGACATATCTGACACTTTTGGCACTATTTTGGGACCATTCACATTTATACAGCGATCAGTGCTATAAAAATGCATTGATTACTGGGTAAATGTGACTGGCAGTGAAGGGGTTAACCACTAGGGGGCTAGGAAGGGGTTAAGTGTGTCCTATGGAGTGATTCTAACTGTTAGGGGGAGTGGCTACAAGTGACACGCCACTGATCGCTGCTCCCGATGAGAGGGAACAATCAATCAGTGACATGTCACTAGGCAGAACGGGGAGATATTGTGTTTACACTGACATCTCCCCGTTCTTCAGCTCCGTGACACGATCGCGGGACCCCGGCGGACATCGAGTCCGCGGGTCCCACGGGCACGGTCACGGAGCTCGCGGCAGGGTCCACACGGCGGTAAATTTAAAGGGAGGTACCTGTACGCCCATTTGCCTGTCCGTGCCATTCTGTCGACGTATATGTGTGTGCCGCGGTCGGCAAGTGGATGGGGACCCAGGTCCCACCCTAAGGGACATATATCAATGTCACCAATTTGGACAACCCCAAAAACGAAACAAGGAGAAGTGCCTTTAAATATGCCAAATTGCTTAAGGGCCAGTTCGCAGTGGTGTAGTGGTTAGCACTTTCACTTAGCAGCACAAGGGTCATTGGTTCAAATCCCAACCACGACACCATCTGCCTGGAGTTTGCATGTTCTCCCTGTGTCTGCGTGGGTTTCCTCCAGGCACTCCAGTTTCCTCCCACACTCCAAAGACATGCTGGTAGGTTAATTGGATCTTGTCCAAATTGGCCCAGTATATATGTGTGTACAACTGTGTGTCCCAAGTACATCAAGATCCTAAGGAGTAAAATGACCGCACCAGCCAAGCAGACGCTGGCTGCAAAAAGCACCTAGAGGCGATTCAGTTCGCATGTGAGCACTATACAATTCATTCACACCACATGCAGTCCAGTGCATTTTTTTATGCATCAAAAACACATGGAAAGTAGGTTATATGTTTTTCAATGGCATAGTTCACGGCATTGCTTGCAGTTCACTGCTTTCCAGTTCCAGAAAATAAAGTAGACCATGCTGCATTTTTCCTGCACTGGACTGTACTGGAACGCTGTAAAAGGCAAATAAAACGCATCATAAATGCACAGGAACGCATTAAAAACGTGCATGCAGAAAAGCATCTGGACTACGTTTCTATAGAGTGAACTTGCCCTAAAGCTATTAACTTGGGTGGGGGGGGGGGGGGTTACTCTGCCTGTAAAGTGGTGCATCTGTAGCATGAATCCAAAATGCTGCTTTAGAGCAAACTTACAAATCGACATTGCAGCTGCAAGATTTTAACACAAAAAATAAAATAGCCTAAACCTCCCCCCCCCCCCCAATACTGTACATACAAAGCCATTTGGGTCTGGAAAGGCTTAAAATGAGAACCCCCACATGAAAAATACCACCCCCTCCCAAGCACTAACAAACCCCAAACACAGCAAGCCAGCTAATGAAAGGGGGTGGATGCTTGGGGACAGGAGGGGCTCAGGCACCCCAAAAGTGGTTTGGATTAGTGAAGGCAGCTCACAGCCTTTGGAGAATAGAGTGGAGTGTAGAGTTCCCTTTTAAAAACAAAAACTAGCCCAAATAAAACATATGCATTAGAAGGTAGAAGGTTAAATGCCCTTCTAGGAGGAGCTAGAGTAGCGAGAGTCTTTTTACATAATTTTAACAAGGTACATGTCACATGTTAACAACGTAACACGCTAACATGACCTGTGTGCAAATATACTTAAAAAAAGACATAAAAGTGAACCAGCGTTAAAGAAAAAATGTCAGGTTTAGAGGTGCGCCTGTTCAACCCACGCAAATGCATTTATGTTACTTGACATTTACTAATATTTTGGCCGCGCAGTGAACCAACACATTTGAACGAGCGCAGGTGCCGCTTGCGCATGCGCAGTGCATAAATTGATCTCACGCAGTTCTAAACGTACTTGCAGGCACAGCAGGCTTGTTCTGAAAAAGTTACTTTCTCATTCTATTTTGGGCATATTTGCTACTTGGGCAGTTGTTACTATACTTCCTCACATCACCCCACATCACCCCATAATATAGGCACTTCCAGCTTCTTTTAATATTGAATTGAAGATGCCGTGTGCCATGTCCATAGTGGCGCACTGATCGCCTACTCCCGTGCACCGAGATTACTTTAGTAAATGGGGAATAGCGCTGTGCTACCGGCGCACACGTTTCGTAAATACCAAAACGTACGTTGCGCCTCGGCGTGCGCCTCAACTCATGGCGCAAACGGTTCGTAAATCAGCCCCAAGGTGTGCTTCTTCTGCAATAAAAAGCACCTCTTTCACCTGCCAGCTACTCTTTTCCTAAATGTATACTGAGCCAGGTATGCGCAGCTCAGTGTACATTCTCAGCATGCATTAGTCGGGGAATAAATAATCCCCCGTGTGCCAATTAAGATAGCCAAAGATGCCTAACCTGGAAAAAGATTACATTTCTATTGAAGGGAGGTAAATCTTGTGGGCTTTAAGTCCCGCTCGAACAAAATATAGTAAAGGGAGTGTTGTCACCCTAGGACAGGAAGTGTGTTAATGGCAGGATTACATGATGAAAATAAAAGGAAATAAAGATTGAAAACCTAAATGAAAATAAATGCAGCCACCACATCCAAGGACTGGTAAGTTGCAATATACAGTATTACATTTTGTGCTTGGGTTTAGAGAAAGACACTTCAAGGCATATTTATGAAGCCGTGAATGTGAATTTTATCAGACATTAGAAAGTCCAGGCTTTATCAAGGGATACCTGGTTTTATCTAGATTAATGCCGCGTACACACGACCATTTTTCTAGTCGGGAAAATTACATTTTTTCTCTTTGACGAGAAAAACGCCCGTGTGTGGGCTTTCCAGCATTTTTCCCGACGAGAAAAACGGCAAGAATCACGACGAGAAAAATTAGAACATGCTCTAATTTTTTTCGCCGTGCTTCACGGCATTTTTATCCGCGGCAGTTTTCCCCATAGGGAAACACTGCCAGGGAGCCTACACACGGTCGGTTTTCTCGACCAAGAGAAAAAATGTCATGAAAACCGGCCGTGTGTAGGGGACCAAGCCGGTCCTCGTTTCTCATGTCGAATTTCTCGGCGGTGTTTTCACCGTCGAGAAAATCGATCGTGTGTACACGGCATTAGAGTTACCTAGAGTGTTAAATTTAAAAAAAACTTTCACCAGGTAACCTTTAAGGCAGTGTAAGAGAAGTGTGTTAAACAGTAACAGATTGCAAGGTTCCCCTTACAGTAGAGTTTGGAGGTCAGCCAACAACCTGCTGTGTGGTTGAAACATTTTCATACACCTAATGTAAAATATGTGAGTGCTGCGCTCTATTAAGTAATATCCTTCAAAAACAAATGCACAAAAAAATAATAAACAAATTGACAAAAAATAATGTGCAAACGTGACAAACGCGTGAAGAAAAAGTGACGATTCAACTCTTGAACTGGAACAACTTCAAAATGCTGTAAAACCTCTTTCAGAATACAAAAACTAAAACGTGACACTGTATCGCTAAGGAATTACAGAGAATCTGAACCGACTGACATACATGTTCACTGTTTCCCACAATCATAACTGGAAAGTGTAGACAATGCAGCCCTCTTCAGATCGGGGAATCTTGCAGCTAAAAGACACATAAAAACAGGGCCCAGATGCCTAGTACATTATCCACAAACCCCGCCCCGATGAAGGGGGATTGTCCCCCGAAACTTGTCAGCTGGTCACATTACATCCATCTGAACTAGAGGAGCTCAACCATTGGACAGACCCTCGGTTCCTGGCTTTTGTACAAAGCTTCAATCATTTTAGCCTTTATGAGTATACACTCATTTTTGCCTTTAACCACTTGACCTCCAGAAGGTTTTACCCCCTTCATCACCAGAGCACTTTTTGGTATTCGGCACTGCGCTACTTGACTGGCAATTGCATGGTTATGCAACACTGTACACAAATGAAATTGATGTAATTTTTTTTCACACAAATAGAACTTTCTTTTGGTGGTATTTTTATTATATAAACAAAAAAAAATCTCAAACAGAGATCAGCAGCAGGAAAGGCATAGTGAGCAGTGCTGCCTGGGATCCTGCAGACACTGGAGCCTGGACTAGCAGACACCTGGGACCGTGCACTCACCAATGGCTCGGGCTCCTCCGAGAGATCGATGAAACCTTAGTGGAGACATCTGGGAGTCCTAGAGGTGGATTATTAGTACTGGAGATCTCACTGGATTGATATCCACTGTATATTTTGACCTTTGTCATGAGGATCTATACTGGAGGGTAAGAGGCAGTGTGAGTGTGATCGGGTGTTGGTGATGGTCTCTTCACGCTTACAATATGTAGTTGTAGTATAGTATCATTACCTCCTCTGGACTCTTGCCAATATGGACTTTCTATGAATGTTTTAAACTTTAGACATTATCTTTTAGCTCTCTTGCATTTATGTTGTTATCCAGCAATACTGTGCTAGCAGCTAAATTGTAGGTACTGTTTTATTTTTTTTTATAGATATTTACATAGCACAACAGATTAATATTTGTTCATAGACGAAAATTTAAAAAAGAATGTAGGCCAAAATGTGCTCTGCTACGTTTCTTTGGTAAAAAAAAATCCCAATAAGTGTATATTGATTGGTTTACGTAAAGGCTATAGCGTCTACAGATGATCAGTGGCGGCCCATCCTATAGGAGCGCACAGGCGCCACCCCCCTATCCTTCTGTCCGGCCCCCTAATCTTAGTTTGGGGTGCCGTATTCATGGATTCCAATAGGGGGGTGTTTTATTTGAAGCACGTGATTAGAGCCAAAGCTTCAAACAAGGGTGGGCTCGGGGTGCAGACCACTGCGCTCCGAGCCCACCCAGTTATGTGAGAATAGCGAATTAATATTTGCTATTCTCACACTGATCCTCCTCTTGGCCAATCAGGAAGCGGGTCCTGAGACCCGTCACCTGGTTAAATGAAAGCACAGGCGATCCTATTGGATGCCTAGGATGAGGAGGGAGAAGACGCACGGCGGGAAGAGGAGGAGATGATTGCCCGTCGCCAATAGTAGCGCTGCCCGCCTGGAACCTAGATGGAGTAAGTGCAAGGTTGGATGACTGTCCGGCCGCGAGACCCCCCGGGGGGGTGCACGGGTGACCCTGACCTAGCTGGACCGAGGGGGTGCGGGTGTCCCGACCGAGCGGGAGCAGGGGGGGTTCTACTGGCCAACCGGAGTGGTGGTTGTTTGCCGCCCCCTCCAAAAAAAAAAACACCAGCCACCACTGCAAATTATATTATATATACTGGCAGCCACCGATGCCCGTGGAGAGCAGAGGAAGGGAAAGCTGTCACCGCCGCCACTGAGCAAGGGAAGCTGCCAATGAAGTGCTGCATAGATGGGGTAAGTGCACTAGACCCGCCGACCACCGGCCGCCACTAGGGCTCATAGAGGCTTGTATTGACCTTGGTTGTGTATTAAAGTGATAGAATATCAGAATTATCTACATGGAGGTACACATCCATTTGTGTTACATACACTTTACACAGGTTATTCTATAATAAAAGACTGATCTATTTGTAGCGGGGTCTTCTTTAAGGCCCCGGGACTACAGCACCCAGAGCCCCATTCAGCCTCAGGGCGGAGGTTCCGCCGCAGAGACTCATGGGAGAGGTTACTTAAGAGAAGGGCGGAGGGAAGCTCGCTCTCTTGGGACAACGCGCTTCAAGCAACAAGTCATCCTGCGCGGATCTGCTGTGGGGTAAGGCCTGAAGCCTAAGGCCTTACCCGAAGTCCGAAGAGCCTTTCACCAGCCTGCAGAGCCTGGGTGGATCCTGGATCGTCAGTGTAGGACTCCAGTTGGATCGGGGACCCGATCGGTTGCAGACGCTGTGTGCGAGGGACCCAGGCTGGGATCGCGCCTGGAACGGTGAGCGGGCACCTGCCCATATCCATAGACTGAGTTATATTCAGGCCTATAGACTGCCTAGGCCCACTGTTCGCTCACTAGTGTTCTTTGAGGGTCAGGTAGTGGGACAGAGTTGAAGTGCCTACCCCCCCCCCCTGTTTGCATACTGTTGCTACGAGTTACCACCCTTTTGGATTACAATTGGTTCATTTCTTCAAGTGCACCAACGAAAGCTGGCCGGTAAAGAAAATCTTACTCCCTTAAGCGAAAGGGGACTATTTCATACACTGTCAGGCCTGACATAGGTGGGGAAAGTTATAAAGTTTGTGTTGCTGTGTCTTAGGGCGCGCACGCCATAATAGCTCCGCGTGGTGGATACTGCGTGGTGCCATTTTATAGTGCTGCCTCTGTAGCATTGGTTGATACAGGGTTCTGCAGACCCATGTAAGTGTTGCATGTCATGTTTTTATGCCACCATTTTATAGTAAAGCTATTACCTATTCATATTCCTGCCTCAGAGTGTTGTCTGTCTATTTAGGAACTGTTAAGTATCATACACTTGAGAGTGATAGGAAGCTATCCCTAGACTAACTGTGCCAGAGTGGGTCGAGTCAGATTGCCGGGGGTTGGCAGTGCTGTATACAGGGCCAGAGAAAACAAACCCGCGGCTCTCTTAACTGGGGGTAGCGCTACACGTGGGGGCTCTTGAGTCCGGGATTCTGTTGCAGCAAATAGCAGCCAAAAGGTACCAGCATGGACCCACTAGAAATAGCTAAGTGGTGCGCAGTAGTAAAAACAGATCCACATGAAGTAGTGATCATAGAACTTGCAGGGACCTGGCAAGATGATGCCGTGAAACAGTTAGTGGCGTCATTGTCCCCGCAACAAAAAGCATACATAGTGGATGTCAGATCAGAACCTCCTTTGACATATGTACTGGTGAAGTGGAAGGATGGAGTACCAGAAGACTTCAAGAAGCCGAGCATAGAAATGGCGGATAAACAAATCTTTAAGTTAATACGCGCTCCACCCGACTTAAAAGATGTGAAGACAGAGATGAATCCTGGGTCGCCACAGGGCGCTCTCAGCACAGAATTATGCGCGGTCCTAGGGGAAATCATAGCGCGCTGCAAGAAAGATCCTGCGGATTACCAAATGTCAGGATACCGGAAACTTAGAATGTTTTCAGGAAGGAAGCCTGTACCTTCAGGAGAGGAAGGATTTGAGGAGTGGTTAGATGGCGCTACTCAGGCCTTAGAGGAGTGGTAAGTCCCAGACCACAGAAAGAAGCAGAGAATTGCTGAGAGCTTAAAGGGGCCTGCCCTAGAGGCCATACGCAACCTTAAGATGAGCAGGAAAGACTGTGTTGCGCAAGACTATCTAGACATTCTGCAGAATGTGTTTGGAGGAACAGAAAAGATCACTGAGCTTACCTACCAACTAGAGCACTGCTACCAGAAGGCAGGGGAGAAGCTATCAGAGTTTATGATGCGCCTAGATAAAATACTGCACAAGATGATCCTAAAGAAGGGGATTGACCCGAAGAAGGTGGGTGAAGCCCAGGTCCAGCAGGTCATGAGAGGATCTCAACCCCTGGATCCCATCGCACTGGCGCTACGTACATGACAGGACGGGAAGAGCATGGAGTACCCTGACTTGATCCGAGTAGTCAGAGAAGAAGAAGCTATGCTGGAGGAGAAGAAAAGGAGCCAACCAGTTGAGCTGGTGCAGCCCCCTCCAGTGATGGTCAGGGCCGCCACAACCTTAGAAAGAGACGCAGAGGTGGATACCTTAAAGTCACAGATGTCCCAAGTGTTGGGAATGTTGACCTCCCTGATGGAAAAGGAGTCAAGGGTACCTGAGAGGAACAGCCCAAGGAAGGAGTTGTTTCCAAATACTTCAGCGCCCGCATCCCTGGAAGATAGGGGGGATATGATCTGTTTCAACTGTGGAGGAGTTGGTCACGCAGCCAGAGTGTGTTCCAGTCCCAAAAAGAGGAAGATGAACAACCGCAAGCCGCCGGAAAACTTCAGCGGGCCCCGGTGAAGGAGTCAACCGGGTGCCCATCATTCTTACGGAACTCCATACTGAATAAGAAGCACATGAGAGAAGGGGCCAGGACCCCACATAAGAAACCAAGGGTTCCTCAGAAGGAACGCACTCCAAAGAAGTATAGTAATGTCCCTCAGCGGGTAGCTACATCCAGACAGAGGAGGGAAATCAGTACATACCAGGCCCAGGAGAGACTTAGGTCTAGGGACAAACGAGAGAAGAAAAGTCAGAAAGGGAAATGCAAAGATCAGAAGAAAGAGACCCCTTCGAAGCAGTACCCAGAGAAGCTGGTGGGCCCTTCTCCAATCGTATCCATTCAAGTGGAGGGAATCTACACAAGAGCCCTGTTGGATACTGGGGCACAGGTGACTCTGTTGTACCGAGACTTCTACGACAGACATCTGAGTCACTTGCCCATTCGAAAGCTTGAAGACTTGGAGATATGGGGAATCGGAACGGAAAAGTTTCCTTAGGACGGATATCTGCCCATCAAATTGACTTTTGACCCATCCATAGCTGGGAAGGGGAAAGTGTTTGACACCCTGGCTGTTGTGTGCCCCCGACCGCCTGGAGCCAACAGGAGCTCCTTGATAATAGGGACCAACACGGATCTGGTCAGGAGACTTTTGGTCCCACTAACAAAAAGGGAGAACCCCACAGTCACTGAGATCCACCCAATGTTGAAGACCGCCTACCAACGGTTGATCTTAGAACAAAAGGCCCTGGAAGAGGGGGTAGGGAAGGTCTGGAGACTGGGAAGGAAAGGGATGGTACTGCAACCCGGTGAAGTAACCTGTTTGAAGGCCACAGTGAAACTCACTTGGGAGCAGCCGGGCCCCTTTGTGATGTTGGAACCCGATCCAAGGGAAGAACCCTCGGGCCTGGAAGTAATACCGGAAGTGGTCCCGGTGAGGGTCCTGAAGAAGGCCCATTGCAGGGTGCCAGTGAATGTCAGAAATACTACGGATGGTCCAATGGAAATCCCAGCCAGACTGTTGCTGGGTCGAGTGAGCTCAGCCACACCAGTTGCCTCCTCAGATGTAGAGAAGACAGATGGAGAAGGTACTGTGTGGGAAAAGCTCTCTATGGAGAATCCAAACCTGCCCAGGGCTTGGAGAGAGAGAGCCCGGAACCAGTTGACTCGATGGAAGAGGATCTTCTCCCATGATGAGTTTGATGTGGGGTGTGCTAGGAGTGCCACCCATCGAATCCGCCTCCATGAAGACAAGCCCTTCAGGGAAAGGGTGAGGCGGGTTCCCTTGGCAGACCTCGAGGATTTAAGGGAACAGCTTGCCGAGCTCAAGCGAACAGGGGTAATCCAAGAATCCAGAAGTCCGTATGCCTCCCCCATAGTGGTGGTACGAAAGAAGAACGGGTCGCTAAGGTTGTGTATCGACTATAGGACCCTCAACAGGAGAACCACTCCGGATCAGTATACCACTCCAAGGATAGAAGACGCCTTGCAGAGCTTGTCCGGAGCCAAATGGTTCAGTATTATGGACCTGAAGAGCGGGTATTATCAGATCCTGATGCACCCAGAGGACAAAGAGAAGATGGCTTTCATAACCCCAGTGGGGTTCTTTGAATTCAACCGGATGCCTCAAGGTCTGTCTGGAGCCCCAGCCACATTCCAAAGACTTATGGAGAAGACTGTGGGAGACATGAACCTCATCGAGGTCCTTGTATACTTGGATGACATCATAGTCTTCGGAAGAACTTTGGAGGAACATGAAGAGAGGCTGGAGAAGGTCTTGAAGAGACTGAGTGAGGAAGGACTCAAGCTCTCCCCTGAAAAATGTCAATTTTACCAATCCTCAGTCAACTATCTGGGACACATAGTGTCTGAAGATGGGGTGTCTACGGACCCTGAAAAACTGGAGGCTGTCACCTCCTGGCCAAGACCCACCACCGTAACAGAACTTAGGTCCTTCTTGGGGTTCTGTTCTTATTACAGAAGGTTCGTGGAGGGCTTTGCTCGAATAGCAAGACCCCTGAATGAGTTGCTGAAGACGGAGGGGGAAGAGGATGACTCGGGCCCCAGGAGGCCGGGAGTGTCAGTCAAGGACCAGTGGAACAAGAAATGTGAAGATGCCTTCCAGATGCTGAAAAAGAGCTTGACCACTGCTCCTGTCCTGGCCTATGCGGACCCGAAGAAGCCTTACGAACTCCATGTGGATGCCAGCCATGATGGACTGGGAGGAGTGCTCTATCAGGAGCATGAAGGACAGCAGAGACCTGTTGCATATGTGAGCAGGAGCCTGACCCCCTCCGAAAAGAACTATCCCACCCATAAGCTGGAGTTCCTGGCTCTCAAGTGGGCCGTAGTCGACAAACTTAGAGATTACTTGTATGGGGCAGACTTCACGGTCAAGACGGATAACAATCCTCTCACCTACCTGTTCACCACAGCCAAGCTGGATGCCACCGGACATAGATGGTTGGCGGCACTGTCTGCTTTCAATTTCAGTTTGAAATACAGGCCTGGGGTGGGAAACCGAGATGCGGACGCCCTGTCCAGAAGGTCTCATGTCCCTAAATACAGTGTCGAAGACTGGACCCAAGTAGCACCTGACGGGGTGCGGGCCCTCTGCCAAGGGGCTGAACTCCAGGCCAGGGGAGGCTCAAGAGCGGAAGAGATAGGGATCACTATCGTAGGAGTCCCCAAGCAGTACTGCGAAGTAGCCCAACTGGGAGAAGACAACTTACCCAGACTAACAAAGAAGGAGTTGAGATCCGACTAATTGGAAGACCCTGTGGAAAGGTTGGTCCTAGAAGCATTGGAGAATCAGGATCCAAATGTACTCCTACGTCATCCCTCAAAGGAAGCTTGCCTACTTAAGAAAGAGTGGGACAGACTGCTGGTGCGTCAGGGGGTGGTCTACCGAAGGGGCCCCTCTGATGACCAAGAAGACAAGTGGCAGTTGTTCCTGCCGGAGAAACACAGAGAAACTGTCATGATTGCTCTGCACGACAACCATGGACACCTAGGAGTGGAAAGAACTTTCCAACTTGTTAGAGACAGTTTCTATTGGCCTTGCATGAGGGCTGAAGTTGAAGAATACTGCCATTCCTGTGCACGGTGCATACAGAGAAAGACACTACCCCATCAAGCGGCCCCAATGGGCCATTTACAAAGTGAAGGTCCGCTTGACCTGGTATGTATTGATTTCCTCTGCCTCGAACCCGACCTGAGCAGACAAGGAAATGTTCTGGTGATAACCGACCATTTCACCCGATATGCACAAGCCTTTCCTACCAAAGACCAGAAGGCCTCCACTGTGGCCAAAACACTCGTGGAGAAATTCTTTATACATTACGGATTGCCAAAAAGGCTTCATTCAGATCAGGGAAGGGACTTTGAGAGTAAACTCATACGGAAGGTCCGGGATGCTTTGGGCATCAAGAAAACCAGGACTACCCCTTATCACCCACAAGGCGATACTCAACCGGAGAGGTTCAATCGAACCCTGCTCAACATGCTGGGAGCTTTAAGTAGCGAAAGGAAGCAACATTGGAGTAATCACATAGCGGCCCTTGTGCATGCTTATAACAGCACTGTCAGCGATGCTACAGGGTATTCCCCTTACAGACTTATGTTCAGGAGGGAAGCTAGATTGCCAGTGGATCTTGCCTTCGGCACTTCCATAGACCATTGTTCTGCTGCTTCCCACAAGGGATATGTGGATAGACTTAGGCACAATCTGAAAATGGCCTATGAGCAAGCCCAGGCCGCATCGGATCAACGGGGGGCTCGCAATAAGAGAAATTTTGACCTAAAAGTTAGAATCCAAGATTTGCAACCAGGAGACAGAGTATTGCTGCGGAACCTGGGAGTCCCTGGAAAACATAAGCTTGCGGATAGATGGAGACTCGGACCTAATGTCATTTGCAAAAAACTACCGGGCCTACCCGTTTACAAACTCAAACCTGAGGGAAAGTTGGGGCCATTGAAGACTTGGCATCGGAACCACCTACTTCCTCTGGCTGAGGCGGTTCGGTTGCCTCCTAGCGTGGATTCCCCTGGACCTATGTCCATTCTAGACACCCCTAGACCCAACACTCGGTTTCAGACCCCTCGGATGGGGGATACAGAGGATTCAGAAATAAGTGAAGATGAGGGAGAGGAAATTGGCTGGCTTTGGCCTTCCCAGGGACCAACGACTTCTGCTATTGATCTTCCGCCTGACGAAGACACCGAGGATCATACACTGAATGCAGAAGCAACAGAGTTTATCCCTTCCTGTCCTTGGTTGGATGCTTGGGAAAGTGCCAGTGAACCATCTGAAAAGGAAGATCCAAGAGAAGCCATGTACCTTCCTGCTCCGGAACCGGATGTTCCCGAGGAAGGGGGAAGTCCTGAGTTAGCAACAGAAGAAGAGTCGGCTCCAACAGAAAGCCCAATAGGACAGAGGAAGCGGAGGGCAATAAAACCTCCCAGGAGACTAACCTACCCACAGATGGGTGAAAGTGCGGAAGACACTGTAGTCACTGCTAGAAGGAGTATGGAAGACCATGACCCTCCCGCTGTTCATTTGGTGGGAGGCAGCCCCAGCTCACTCTCTGGCACAGTTAGACAGGATACTAATGTTAGTGTGTCCTGTGGGCAGGGGAGTTCACTGCCTCGTTTTTGGTGGGAATTTCCTCTGCCGACATCATATGAAGGATTGATGGATGTTATGAGATCTGTAGTTGGAGATTATGTTATCTTTGGGGACCAAAGAGTTCAGGTGGGGGGAGTGTGTAGCGGGGTCTTCTTTAAGGCCCCGGGACTACAGTACCCAGAGTCCCATTCGGAGGTTCCGCCGCAGAGACTCATGGGAGAGGTTACTTAAGAGAAGGGCGGGGGGGAAGCTCGCTCTCTTGGGACAACGCGCTTCAAGCAACAAGTCATCCTGCGCGGATCTGCTGTGGGGTAAGGCCTGAAGCCTAAGGCCTTACCTGAAGTCCGAAGAGTCTTTCACCATCCTGCAGAGCCTGGGTAGATCCTGGATCGTCAGTGTAGGACTCCAGTTGGATCGGGGACCCGATCGGTTGCAGACGCTGTGTGCGAGGGACACACGCGGTGGAAGACCCAGGCTGGGATCGCGCCTGGAACGGTGAGCGGGCACCTGCCCATATCCATAGACTGAGTTATATTCAGGCCTATAGACTGCCTAGGCCCACTGTTCGCTCACTAGTGTTCTTTGAGGGTCAGGTAGTGGGACAGAGTTGAAGTGCCTACCCCCCCCCTGTTTGCATACTGTTGCTACGAGTTACCACCCTTTTGGATTACAGTTGGTTCATTTCTTCAAGTGCACCAACGAAAGCTGGCCGGTGAAGAAAATCTTACTCCCTTAAGGGAAAGGGGACTATTTCATACACTGTCAGGCCTGACATAGGTGGGGAAAGTTATAAAGTTTGTGTTGCTGTGTCTTAGGGCGCGCACGCCATAATAGCTCCGCGTGGTGGATACTGCGCGGCGCCATTTTATAGTGCTGCCTCTGTAGCATTGGTTGATACAGGGTTCTGCAGACCCATGTAACTGTTGCATGTCATGTTTTTATGCCACCATTTTATAGTAAAGCTATTACCTATTCATATTCCTGCCTCAGAGTGTTGTCTGTCTATTTAGGAACTGTTAAGTATCATACACCTGAGAGTGATAGGAAGCTATCCCTAGACTAACTGTGCCAGAGTGGGTCGAGTCAGATTGCCGGGGGTTGGCGGTGCTGTATACAGGGCCCGAGAAAACAAACCAGCGGCTCTCTTAACTGGGGGTAGCGCTACATATTTATGACCCCCCCCCTTCTTGATTTGTCTGATCAAGACATTTAGCCAGAGCTCTTTCACAATCAGAGTGTCTCATGTAAAGCAGATAATGGAAATGAAACTGAGACATTTCTGGCGAAGTTGTTTTCTTCTTTAGGCTTTCTTTCCTTTATTTTCATTTTGGGATCCAGTCAGTAAGTCTGTTGTTTTTCAACAGAACAAGCTCTCTTCCTGATGTATCAGTTACAGAGATGAGACAAGCCATTTTACACTGACAGAGGTGCTTACAATGATCAGCTTTAATTTATTTATATACAAACCTTTATCCCAAGAGGAATAAAATTGTTGCTGTAACTGTGTAAAAGCGTTAGCTGGAGTTTGACTTCAGTTTGTTAGTGTATCTAAATTTTCTAGTGCATCTAGCACTCCCCTCCCCCCAGACTGACAATGCTGCTGTCCAAAGGTGTCTGTTGTTCCTTCATCCAAAGTGTAAGCACTCTAATATAGGAGGTGTGTTACCCCATCCAGCCACAGTATATTTAAGCCTGCCATAGACCTGCCATAGACCTGCCATAGACTTTGACAGGCCGCAGGGTTGGGTGCTGTATTTTCATAGCTCCCAACTGTCCCTGATTTGGAACAATGTCCCTCTGTCCCTCTTTCCTCCTCATTTGTCTCTCATTTTGGTCTGATCTATATACTGTAGTTGTATATAAAATACACTTTTTATCTTTCAAAAAGTGTTTCCCAGTGATAAACCTTTCATCCAATTTCTAAATTGCTGCATTTGTAAATTTTATAAGCCAATATAAAGGAATAGTAGTGGTAAAAAAGCACTCGTAGGTTTAACTAATCTTTTGTGCTTTGGCGTTTTTTTATTAGCCATAGCCAATAGAGAAAAGGATCATATGTTTCAGCATTTGTTGCTATGTTTTTAGCTTTTTCATCCACTTTTATTTATAATGTATTTATTTATTTTCTTTACCTTTTTTGTAAGGAGTTAAGGGTTAGGGTAAGGGTTTAAAGGTCATGGTTAGGGTTTAATTAATTCATTCATTAATGTATTTATTTACTTATTTATTTATTTTGTTAGGTTAGGGGTTTAGGATTATGCCCCATACACACAATCGTTTTTCATGCCGTTAAAAATGCCATTTTTAAAAATGGCCATTAAAAATGATCGTGTGTATGCTCCAGAGCATTTTTAACGACGTAAAAAAACGGCCATTAAAAATTTCGAACATGCTCTCTTTTTTCACGTTGTTTTTCATGTCGTTTTTTTTAACGACGTGAAAAACGATAGTGTGTATGCTTTAACGACGTGAAAAAAAAACGCGCATGCTCAGAATCAAGTATGAGACGGGAGGGCTCGTTCTGGTAAAACTAGCGTTCGTAATGGAGATAGCACATTCGTCACGCAGTAACGGACTGAAAAGCACGAGGCTGAAAAGCGCGAATCGTTGCTCAACAAACTTTACTAACATGAAGGGTGGTGCCATTCGAGCGGAACTTCCCCTTTATAGTGCCGTCGTACGTGGTATACGTCACTGCGCTTTGCTTGATCGTTTTTTCAAATGATCGTGTGTACGCAAGACAGGCTTGAGAGGAAACATGAAAAAAACGACCAGAAAAACGGCAATAAAAAAAATGGCAAGAAAAACGATCGTGTGTATGGGGCATTAGAGTTAGGGGTTAATATTAGGGTTAGGGTTATTTGATTTATTTTTATTGTTATTTATTTTTTATTTAATGTATTTATTATTTGTGATTATTATGTTATTATTATTACTTATTATTTCATTAATTATTATTATTTATTTTTACTTCATTATTGCATTTGATCAGAAAAACACTCAAAATGACAAAATGTGCTAAAAGCAAGCATTTCCATGCAACAAAAAACGAAAATAAATACAATAATCTCCCTGATTCGAGCTACAAAAAAAAGCTACAAAACTTTTTTGAGCTTCAGGCATTTTGCTTTAGGCGACTTGTAGTGGAGATGTGAACCATCTCCATCTTCAAGCTACAAAACGCTAGGGTGTGAATGGGGCTTTAGTCACTCCTTCAGCCACAAACATGCAAGGTCCTGGTTCATTCTAGTTTTACTATCAACAGTGGCAGCCCGCCCATAGGGGGAGCAGTGGCCTGAACCCCTCCCCCCCCCCAAAGCTACTAATCATAAAAAATAAAAAATAAAATACTGGCCCTTTAAGTATGTGCGGGACGCCGGACATACAGCTGCTATGGGAAGCCTGATGTGTTTGCAATCACATGATTGCAAACAATAAGCTCTATTGGCTTCCTTTAGAAAGTCCTCTACAGCATTGTTCCCTGCTGTGGATAGTGATTGGCGGGTCCCGTGCCTTTACTTCTGGTTTCTCTGACTCATCCCCGCCAGTCTGAAGGTGGATGGAAGGCGACTTGCTGTGAAAGCTGTGAGTACGGGGGGGGGGGGGGGGAGGGGAGGGGGGGACATGTGATGTGAAGGAGGTCGCTGATGGGGACATCTAATGTAAAGGAGGACTCTGATGGTGACATCTGATGTAAAGGAGGACTCTGATGGTGACATCTGATGTAAAGGAGGACTCTGATGGGGACATCTGATGTAAAGAAGGACTCTGATGGGGACATCTGAATTAAGGGGGGATTCTGATGGGGACATCTAATGTAAAGGAGGATTCTGATGGGGACATCTGATGTAAAGGAGGACACTGATGGGGACAGCTCGGGCGGCTCAGGTACACGGGAACACCCGGGCGACAGCTGAAGAGGATAGGACAGCGTGCAGCCGCGCCGCCCAGTTGGAGAATGGATCGTGACAGGCTCAGGCAGCAGCGTCGTAGTGAGAGACAGAGAGGAGGAGGAGAACCCTTGCAGCACTGGAGTAGGGTTTCCAGCTGAAAAAAAAAAATCCAAAGTCAGCCAGGGCTTTCCTCACCCTCGGGATGGTGTCACCCCTATTGTGGGTGGCACCCGGGTGTGGACCGCACCCCCCTAGCGACGCCACTGTTTACATTCCTGCATTACTAACAGTTTAATTTTTCAGTTTGTTTTGCGCTCCCCCAAAAAAATTTGTCCACCAGCCGCCAAGGACTATGACTGTGCGGAGGCCTAGCCTGTGCAATTTTGGAAGTCTTATTTGTCCACCTCAAAGCGCAAATTTTCAGGCCTTGTCACTTACTTTTGCCAGTTATAGTATATGGCAGATGTGTGTTTCACTCACTAGACTCTAAACAAACGTGCTGCTGGTAATGAATAATCTTTTTTTTTCACCAGGTCATTTACTCCGAGGTGAAGCCTAGAATGGAGACATGATCAACTGCTGAACCGAGAGACCCCAGGTGACTTTGCCCAAAGGTGCAGCACAAAAATATTTGCAAAAAAATAAAAAAAGATTACAGAGAAGAGTGTCATATCGATCCATGGTGATTCTGCAGCTTTATCCTCCCAGTGGATAATATGACTACACAGCACAACATCTGCATATCCAACAACCAACGACTAAAGCTGGCCATACACTAAACAATCAGATTATTCAATCTCCATACAATCTTTTTATGATAGCCAAACACTATGAAATCATACAATTACTGTATAATCTCCTTTAGATTTAAAGGGGTTGTAAAGGTTCTTGTTTTTTCACCTTAATACATCCTATGCATTAAGATGAAAAAACACCTGGCTGTCACGGGCCCCCCAGCCCCCCCCTGTTTTACTTACCTGAGCCAGTTCACCTGCTCTGCGCGTCCACGGCGTCCTCTTCTCCACAGAGTCTCGTCGCTGATTGGATAAGTTGATAGCAGCGCAGCCATTGGCTCCCGCTGCTGTCAATCAAATCCAATGACGCGGCCGCGGGGGGGGGGGGGGCGGGGCCGAGTCATACACTCAGCATCTATGTACACCGAGTGTATGACACGGAAGCGCGCCCGCAAGGTAACCCCCTCGGGAGAGAGCTTCCCAGAGGGGGTTAGCTATTGCGGGGAGGAGCCGCGAGAGCTGCCGTAGGACCCCAGAACAGGTGGATCGGGGTCACTCTGTGCAAAATGAACTGCACAGTCGAGGTGTGTATAACATGTTTGTTCTTTAAAAAATAATTAAAAAAATAAACCTTTACAACCACTTTAATGAAACTTTGTAACATAAGGTCATACCTAAACCATTCTTTTAATTTGTGTCCAATAAGACAGACCCTTGCACTACATAGTTGTTGGTAGATCTAAATTAAATTGTACAATCAGATTGTATAGTGTATGACCAGCTTTAGATGTACTAAAACTAAAAAGTATGCACAATCCATTCAATTTGTATCCAAGCAAGCAAGTCCCCGTACTACATAGTCGTTGGTAGATCTAAAGCTGGCCATACACTATATATTCTGATTGTGCAGTCTCTGTACAATCTGCATTGTCCTGCAATCTGTACTTATATTACATAATTTTGATAAATATAAAGGAGATTGTACAAACACTGTACAATCTGGTTTTATAGTGTATGGCCAATTTAAAGGGGATTATACAATTTTATTGCATACTACATGGCCAGTTTTGAGGATGGCGTTGGAATGTCATTTAGAATAGACATATATTGAGTCTTATCTTTTTTAAAGGTTGAATCTTCTATTGAGTCTATTGAATCTTATCTGTGTAGGTTAGCCCTTGGAAGACCCCTCTGCACAGATGAGCTCATAATATTCAGCCTGCAGTGATTGGATGGGATTACAATGTAACAATGTCTCTATACATCTGCTGGGGAATTTTCCCAGGAGCTTACTACAACATGCTGCAAACCCTGCTCACACAGGTGGGGCTGTAGTGCCACTCGGATCACTTTTACAAGGAAGCCAATTACTTGCTCCAAAGAATGATATCAGCACCATCGCTCCCGTCCGAGCACGTATATACAATAGAGTGTGTTCAGGCAACAGTGAAGCATGGTGAAGGTACCTTGCAAGTTTAGGACTGAATTCCTACAAATAGAGTTGGAGATTTGGTCAGAATCAATGGTGTCCTGAAGGCTGAAAAATACAGGCAGATATTTATCCATCATGTCATACCATCAGGGAGGCATGTGATTGGCCCTAAATTTATTCTGCAGCAGGACGACGACCCCAAACATACAGCCAATGTCATTAAGAACTATCTTCAGTGTAAAGAAGAACAAGAAGTCCTGGATGTGATGGTTTGGCCCCCACAAAGCCCTGATCTCAAAATCAAGTCTGTCTCGGATTACATGCAGAGACAGAAGGATCTGAGGCAGCCTATATCCACAGAAGATCTGTGGTTAGTTCTCCAAGATGTTTGGGACAACCTACCTGCTGAGTTCCTTCAAAAACTGTGTGCACGTGTACCTAGAAGAATTGATGCTGTTTTGAAGGCAAAGGGTAATCACACCAAATATTGATTTGAATTAGATTTTTCTTCTGTTCACTTACTTTAGATTTTGTTAATTGATAAAATAAACCATTAACACTTCTATTTCTGAAAGCATTCTTGATTTACAGCATTTTTTCACAGCTTCTAAAAGCTTTTGCACAGTAGTGTATAACCAGGTAATGATAGGCAAGCCACTTTGGCTTGCTGCTGATTATTTTGACCCTCACTTAAAACTTCAACACACCTGTGCTCCTATCTGGAAGTAAGGGAAAACATGACCTGGTGGTTCAAACTAGTCCATTTGCATTAATCTTTGACTTCTCGTCTCTTCAGTACCTATTTTCTTCATGATCTTCTCCTAATACGCTTTCAGCGATGGGACAATGACATCAGAGATAGTGAACAAGAGACATCTTGTGGCATGTTAAAGGTAGTGCAGCATCTTTTGGTGTACTGGTAGAATTGTGACTTCTAGTGGATGGATGGAGGAAGTTCAGGTAAGAGAAAATATACTAAGGTATCAAAAGGTGACCCAACTTTGTGAATACAAAAAAGCGAAGACTGCGCAGATGAGGTATTCCTCTATAGAATTCCTTAATTTGAGGCATATATCCTTGAACCCATAGGGCCCCAATTGTGAGTACCACTTGGTACAGCGTTTAGGCCCTTCCAGACGCAGCATATTTCATTCTGTCATAGACTTTGACAGGCAGTGGGGCTGGGTGCTGCACCTGTGCGCCCCAGGGGCACTGAAACACTAGGATTGGGCATAGAAGTGGTAAATGCCCAGTGATTTCTGACCAGCTCAAATGTTCGATAGGTCAGTCCCTAATAAAAATGTATGCAATCCCCTGATCCTTGTATTTTATCTTCATAATTCACCTCATTATTCGATTATGACTGCATGCTACTGTCCAGCAGGATGACATCATTGGCTTTAAGTGGAACATGTTGTATATGATTGGAAATGTGAATTATGACATCACTGCTGTATTTTTGTAATGTCTTGATCTTAGTAAAGAAAAAAAAATGCTGAAACATAAAATATATCACTGCAGCATCTTTTGTAACAATGCATTGCCACAATTTCTTATATTAATATAGACAACCGGCGTTCCCTTTCCACCATGCTGCGATCCATACCTAATACCCCAATTGCTATAATTACACCAGTAAATCTTATGAAATTCTAAAAACTTTATATAAAAATGTCATAGTGTTCCTGTATATGTGATCAATTCATTAATGCTATATTAACCAACAGGTGAAAAAGTAAATAAGTGAAGTGCACATAAATGACTAATTCTCAGTAGCGCTCATAAAAAGTTTGTTAACAACTCAAGAGTAGGTTAACAAAAAATGTGTTTAAACACATCTCCTAGATTGTAAGCTCTAACAAGCAGGGTCCTCTTATTCCTCTTGTACCAAATTGTAATGTAACTGTAATGTCTGCCTTCATTTTGTTAAGTGCTGCGCAAACTGTTGGCGCTATATAAATCCTGTATAATAATAATAATCTAATCATAAATAAATGTCCATGAAAAATAAATTCCACATCAAACATAAACGACAGTCCTCTTGAGAAGCACAAAAGATGTGCAAAAATGTGATTCACACCAATTCCTCTGGCTCACCAAATAATGTTGCCATTCAATCTCGTATTTGGCAAATACAGTGCCTTGCAAAAGTATTCATACCCCTTGAAATTTTCCACATTTTGTCATGATACAAAAAAAAACGTAAATTAATTTTTTGGGGATTTTATGTGAAAGACCAACACAAAGTGGCACATAATTGTGAAGTGGAAGGAAAACGATAAATGGTTTTTAATTTTTTTTACAAATAAAAATCTGAAAAGAGTGGCGTGCATTTGTATTCAGCCCCTTTTACTCTGATGCCCCTAACTAAAATCTAGTGGAACCAATTGCCTTCAGAAGTCACCTAATTAGTAAATAAAGTCCACCTGTGTGTAATTTAATCTCAGTATAAATACAGCTGTTCTGTGAAGTCCTCATAGGATTGTTAGAGAACCTTAGTGAACAAACAGCATCATGAAGGCCAAGGAACACACCAGACAGGTCAGGGATAAAGTTGTGGAGAAGTTTAAAGCAGGGTTAGGTTAGAAAAAAGTATCCCGGGCTTTGAACATCCCACAAGAGCACTGTTCAATCCATCATCCAAAAATGAAAAGAGTATGGCACAACTGCAAACCTATCAAGACATGGCTGTTCACCTAAACTGACAGGCCGGGCAAGAAGAGCATTAATCAGAGAAGCAGCCAAGAGGCCCATGGTAACTCTGGAGGAGCTGCAGATCGACAGCTCAGGTCAGAGAATCTGTCCACAGGACAACTATTATTTGTGTATTCTACAAATCTGGCCTTTATGAAAGAGTGGCAAGAAGAAAGCCATTGTTGAAAGAAAGCCATAAGAAATTCCTTTTGCAGTTTGCAGAAGCCATGTGGGGGACACAGCAAACATGTGGAAGAAGGTGCTCTGCTCAGATCAGACCAAAATTGTACTTTTTGGCCTAAAAGTAAAAAAAATGTGTGGCGGAAAACTAACACTGCACATCACACTGAACACACCATCCCCACCGTAAAACATAGTGGTGGCAGCATTATGTTATGGGGATGCTTTTCTTTAACAGGGACATGGAAGCTGATCAGAGTTGATAGGAAGATGGATGGAGCCAAATACATGGCAATTTTAGAAGAAAACCTGTTAGAGTCTGCAAAAGACTTGAGACTGGGGTGGAGGACCCTAAACATACAGCCAGAGCTATAATGGAATGGTTTTTGGTCAAAGCATTATCATGTGTTAGAATGACCCAGTGAAAGTCCAGACCTAAATCCAATTGAAAATCTGTGGCAGGGCTTGAAAATGGCTACTCACAGACGCCCCCCCATCCAATCTGACAGAGCTTGAGCTATTTTGCAAAGAAAAATGGGCAAAAATGTCACTCCCTAGATGTGCAAAGCTGGTAGAGACATACCCAAAAAGACTTGCAGCTTTAATTGAAAGCGAAAAGGTGATTTTACAAAGTATTGACTCAGGGAGCTGAATACAAATGCACGCCACACTTTTCACATATTTATTTGTATAAAAAAAATTGAAAACCATTTATAATTTTTCTTCCACTTCACAATTATGTGCCACTTTGTGATGGTCTATCACATAAAATCCCAATAAAATACATTTACGTTTTTGGTTGTAACATGACAAAATGTGGAAAATGTACATGAAATATAAATAAATACAAATAAAACAAGCCTTCATGTTACATGGTACAGGACATGCCGGGAGGCACTGTGCTACAATCTCACCACTCCTAGATTTTATATTAATGCTATATTGTTTGTGCCAAAAAGCGATAAATAAATTGTGGAAAGTCCACACAATTTATATATGTACAATTTATAACAGTCTTTTCAAGTTCAGTTCATCTTCCAAAAGCAACCACTTATTCCACAGTGATATACTGTATTGTGCAATCCTATTCACAGCACAAACCACCTTCATACCACTTAGTGCTTGTAGTGCAGCTCGCTCACCAGATTCTTATGACTCCTTATCTCTAAGAAAGTCATAGAGGGCTGTTTAAACACCCATCTCTGCTTTCCCCTTTTAATACTCTCTCCTTTAGTTCGAATCATCATCCCTCAATTTGGCACCATATGCCATATATCAAAAGAAATCAGGTTCTTATAGTGTAGCATTATAAAGTGCTGATCAAAATCCTCTGTGGACTCCGCCAGATTCTCAGGTTTAATCTTTAATTGAAGGCTTAAAGCGGAGTTTCACCCAGAAATGGAACTTCCGGTGTCACATTTGGCACCTTTCAGGGGGGAGGGGGGAGCAGGTACCTGTGTAATCCAGGTATTTGCTCCCACTTCCGGGCATAGATCGCCGCAGTATCCGCGGCGATCTACGCCACGTCTGGCCCTCCTCCCCCCCCCACTGTCTTGTGGGAGACACACATGTCCCAGAAGACAGAAGGGACCAGTGAGATCGCACAGCGCGACTCGCACATGGGCAGTAGGAAACCAGAAAGTGAAGCCGCAAGGCTTCACTTCCTGATTCCCTTACAGAAGATGGTGGTGCCTACACGCGAGAGCCGAGGGACAGATCGGCTTTGGGTGCCAACATCGCGGGCACCCTGGAAAAGTAAGTGTCCATATATTAAAAGTCAGCCGCTGCAGTATTTGTAGCTGCTGACTTTTAATTTTTTTTATTTATTTTTTTGGCGTAACTCCACTTTAAAATGGTAGTAAACTCAGTTTTTTCATTTTTACCTACAGGTAAGCTTTCAATAAAGCTTACCTGTAGGTAAAATGAATATCTCCTAAACTCCTGCACTGTTTAGGAGATATTCTAGCGAGCAGTAGCCGGTGACATCACCAGCACATACTGCCATTCCGTCGGAGCTGTGGGCCATGGTCAAAACATCATCACAGCTCAGCCAGTCAGACGACTGGAGTCCGCAAATCCAAAAGTAAAACTGGGTGAAGATGGAAGCCTCTGCAGCAGTGACAGCATGCCACGGAAGGGCTTCATTTTAAGGTAAATCTTCGTGCTGTCTCGCTCCTGAACCTCCGCAAACAAATGTGGATAGGGAAATAACTTAAAATAACATAAAATACATAAAAATAAAAAATAATAATCTTGACCTAGGAGGACGATGTCCATATGTGTCAGGACCTGGGCTTGAACCTGGGACCTCGTCGGTGTCTGGTATTGACTCTTCCCACTTAGCTATTTGGGATGCTGGGCAGCTCCCTGCCTGATCTGCTGGATAAACCTGATCCAATGGACAACCCTGCCTTAAGTCTTGATCATTGTTGAACCTTGAACTCCTTGCTCCTCCCATGAACTTCCTATAAAGCCTTGTCTCAGCACTTCCTCTTTGCCAGGTTATTGTGCCTTCCCTGCCAGTGCCTTGCTGGTGTCTTTCCTGCTGCCATTTGTACCTACAACCACTCGTGATTGACCCTTGGCTTGTTCCTGGACTTCTCTACTGCCTGATCCCCATCTGCAACCACCCGTGTTTGACCCTCAGCCTGTTCTTTAACCACTCTACTGCTTGATCCCAACCTGCAGCCACTTGTGATTGATTCTTTGGTTTGTTTTCTGACCATGCTGCTGTTTCATCCATGTCTGTTTATCCGCTATTGGACCCCGGCTTGCTCACACCCTGGTGGGGCAAATTTGAGGACCGCGACCTGGTACTAGCTTGCAGCTAAATTTATCTCCACCATCAGGAGCTCTGGGGAAAACCAGCTAGTACTTAGACTCTGCAAAAATTTTAATTAGGGTACACCCCAAAAGAGTGAGAAAGATCAAAAATACAACAATGGCTGGGTAAGGCCGTGCTAAATACACATTCAGATAATACACTGGCTGCAGGGCAGGCCAGCACCTCCAAGGCGTAAAGAGCAAGCTCAGGCCATGTGCCCAATTTGGAGACCCAGAAGTTGAAGGGGGCAGACCCATCATTCAGTACGTGTAGGCGTGTGCACACATACTGCTCCACCATGTTGGTGAAATGCTGCCTCCTGTTAAGACGTTCCATATCAGCTGGTGGTGCTGGTTGTTGTGGCCTGCTGACGAAGCTTGTCCACATTTCGGCCATGCTAACCCTGCCTTATGAGGTGCTGGCGGTGCCCCGGCTGCGTTGGCGACCTCTTCCTCCTCCTCTGCCTTCGCCTTGTGCTTCCACTGTGCCCCCCGCTGTCAGGTGGGAATGCACCAGCGTGCGCTTGTACTCGCACATCTTACGTTCAAGCTCCAGTGAGGGAATTAAGGATGGTACGTTGTCCTTGTAACGGGGATCCAGCAGCGTGGCCACCCAGTAATCAGCACCTGTTAGAATGTGGGCAACTCGGCGGTCGTTGCGGAGATACTGCAGCATGTAATCACTCATGTGTGCCAGGCTGCCCAGAGGCAACGGAAAGCTGTCCTCTGTATCCCCCCAGCCACGCACCAGTGATGGCCATGAGCTGGCCTGGGTGCCACCCTGCTGTGAACATGGTTCCTCCTCCTCCATCTCCTCCTCCACCTCGTCATCCTCCAGAACTGTGCCCTTGTTGGACAATTGTGTACAATTGTGTACGTTTTGTTGGTGCAGGAACCCACCCTCGGAGCCACTTGTGAATGACTGCCCTGAAAGCCTTGGAAATTATCCCTCTTCCTCCTCCTCCTCCTCCTCCCTCCTCATGTGCCACATCCTCTTCCATCATCGCCCGAAGTGTTTTTTCAAGGAGGCATAGAACTGGGATAGTAACGCTGAAGAACGGCGTCATCGGCACTGGCCATGTTGGTGGAATACTCGAAACAGCGCAACAAGGCACACAGGTCTCGCATGGAGTCCCAGTTATTGGTGGTGAAGTGGTGCTGTTCCGCAGAGCGACTCACGCGTGCGTGCTGCAGCTGAAACTCCACTATCGCCTGCTGCTGCTTACACAGTCTGGCCAGCATGTACAAGGTGAAGTTCCACCTTGTGGGCACATCACATATGAGGCGGTGAGCGGGAAGGCCGAAGTTACTCTGCAGCGCTGACAGGCGAGCAGCAGCAGGGTGAGAACACAGAAAGTGCGCACAGACGGCCCGCACTTTCTGCAGCAGCTCTGGCATATCAGGGTAATTTTTAAGGAACCTCTGCACCACCAAATTCAGCACATGCGCCAGGTAAGGGATGTGTGTCAAACCGGCTGAGCCCAGAGCTGCTACGAGATTTTGCCCATTATTGCACACCACCAGGCCGGGCTTGAGGCTCACTGCACCAACCACTCATCGGTCTGTTGTTCCATGTCCCTCCACAACTCCTGCACGGTGTGGCGTTTTTCCCCCAAACAGGAACGTTTTTTAAAACTGCCTGCTGTCGTTTACCCCTGGCTGTGCTGATGGTGGTAAAGGTGTTACGCTGACCGGATGAGGAGGCGGTAGAGGATGAGTAGGAGGAGTTAGCAACAGGAGGCAAACTGAAGCGCCCTGCAATCCTCGGTGGTGGAAGGACATGCGCCAAACTGCTATCCGCCTCAGGCCCAGCCGCCACTGCATTTACCCAGTGTGCGGTTAGGGAGATATAACATCCCTGATCGTGCTTACTGGTCCACGTATCCATAGTTAGGTGGACCTTGCCACAGATGGCGTTGCGCAGTGCACACCTGATTTTGTCCCCCACTTGGTTGTGCAGGGAAGGGATGGCTCGCCTGGAAATGTAGTGGCGGCTGGGCGCGACGTATTGTGGGACAGCCAATGCCATCAGGCTTTTAAAACTCTGCGTCTCCACCAAACGGAATGACAGCATTTTAAAGGCCAAGAATTTTGAAATGCTGGCATTCAGGGCCAGGGATCGCGGGGGGGGGGGGGTAGGGGGTTACTTCCTCTTCCGCTCCAGTGTTTGGGAGATAGAGAGCTGAACGCTTCCATGGGACATTGTGGAGATGGTTGGTGACCCAGGTGGTAGTGTTGCTGGCAGATCCTCTGTTTGTGGGGTGGCAGGTGCCACTGTCACTACAGAGGTGGATGAAGAGGCCGAGACTGCAGCAGAAGAGGAGGCAGGAGGAGCCAGAGACCTTTCTTGGTTTTTGAGGTGTCTACTCCACTGCAGCTCGTGCTTTGCACTTAGATGCCTGGTCATGCAGGTTGTGCTCAGGTTGAGAACGTTTATGCCTCGCTTCAGGCTCTAATTGCACAGCATGCAAACCACTTGTGTCTTGTCATCAGCACATTGTCTAAAGAACTGCTACGCTAGGGAACTCCTTGAACCTGGCTTTGGTGTGCTCGGTCCCTTGCTGCGTTGGGAAGTAGCAGGCGTACTGTCTAGCGGACGGATGCTCCGCTTTTGCACCCTGTTACCTCTTCTGCTGTGCTGGTGGCTTTGTGCGACCACTGCCTCTTCCTCTGAACTACACAGGTCACCTGCATGACATTGATTCCATGTGGGGTCGAGGACCTCATCGTCCTCCACCCAATCTTCACCCCTGCCCTCCTTGTCGGTCTGCACAATTGCGAAAGCAGCAGCAGTTGGCACCTGTGTTTCTTCATCATCCGAGACGTGCTGCGATGGTCCTCCCATGTACTCATCTTGAAACATAAGTGGTTGGGCATCTTGCCCTAAATAAAAAAAATTAGAATAGCAGAATAGAAGAACAGTATCTAAAGTGTGTATCTCACACGTACAGATATGCAGGAAATGCACCAAAAGAAAATCATTTGCCCTAAAAGGGTGTTTTTTGAATAGAAGAATAGAGCAACAGTATCTAAAGGGTGTATCTCACGGTAACATATGCAGTGCTGGTGCACTAAGCTTGCATAAAATGCCCACCGACGCCAACCTAACTAACAGACGGATAAAAGTTATCTTTTCCCTGGCACTGGGCTCAGGGCAGGGTAAAAAGATTGTGCACTGCACCCACACAACAAAATCAAGGTAGATCGCTGAGTAATTTGATTTCTGAATCAGGACTCCTATGATAATTCTCTCCCTCAAAGCAGCAGCAGCAACCTTTCCCTACACTATCTAAAGCAGAGTGACGTGCTGTGCTATGTAGATCGCTGAGTAATTTGATTTCTGAATCTGGACTCCTATGATAATTCTCTCCCTCAAAGCAGCAGCAGCAACCTTTCCCTACACTATCTAAAGCAGAGTGACCTGCTGTGCTATGTGCCTCTAGCTTATATAGAGGCTGGGTCACATGCTGCACTGGCCAATCACAGCCATGCCATTAGTAGGCATGGCTGTGATGGCTTCTAAGGGCACACGAGTTAAACAAATGTTGATTGGTTGCCCTGCAGCGCGCCATTACATTGCCGAACACCGAACCCGAACATACAGTAAATTGTTTGTTTGGGTCCGGGTACCAAAAACCCAAAAGTCTGGTACGAACCCGAACTTTACAGTTCGGGTTCGCTCAACCCTACTAGATACAAGCACCTTAAGCATCTGCCACAGATCTCTTGCTGGGTTCCCTCAATCTATCAACACTCGGGTAGCTTGCAGGAAGTGCTGCACAAAGGGAATTTCTCATACAAACCTACATAGGCCAAAGTGATTCAGCAGAGCCAGCACTGCAGAAACAGCAGAGCCTCCACCACCAGATGCATGGATTTCAATGGGGGTTTTATGTATTTTTTTGAAGCACATGATTAGAGACTGAGGCTTTAATTGGCGTCAAAAAGGATGGACCCGGGGCGCACAGCACTGGCCCCGAGCCCACCCATTTGTGTGACATTAGCGAATGGATATTCGTTAATGTCTCCCTGCTTCTCCTTCCCGGCCAATCAGGAAGCAGGTCCTGAGACCCGATTGGCCAAAAGTCCTAAGACCTGATTGGCCGGGAGTCCTAAGACCCGATTGGCCGGGAGGAGAAGCGACCGCTGGGACTTGTGAGGAGATGCAGGGGGGAAGACGGCATCCTGCATTCAGCCAACCTGGATGTAGTAAGTTCTGGGCTGGCGGGCGAAGAAGCAACAGGGGGGGTTAGGGAGAGTGAGGGGGTCAGGTTTGTTTGCCGCCCCCCCAAAAAAAAACAGCCCTCACAAATTTTAGTTTTCCTGCTTTGTATGTGTCAGATAAGCATAGTATAAAAACACATATTATACTTTGAACATTAGATGGCAGCAAAGTTGACAGTCAGTAGCTGTCAGAGAAACACTCAGCTGTGTAGTGCACGCACCTCATGACTTCTTGGCTGTCTAAAAAGCTGAGCAAGTGCTCAGAGAAATTGCTGGTTTGTCTTCAGCTTCCTGTACCTGAGTTCCTGTTTCCTGTGATTGATTACCTGCTGTGACCCGGATTGACCCTGACCTCCTCTGATCTCCACCTGCACCTGACCCTCGGCTTGCCTTTTGAAACTCTGCTACTATCTCCTGTGTTTGACCCTCAGCCTGCTTACGGATTACACTACCAGTCTCTTGTGCTTGACCTTTAGCCTGATTACGGACTTGCTGCCTATCTCCTGTGCTTGAACCTCATAGTACTCATGAGTAAACGCTGAACAAGTGTGAAACGCGTCAGCTGTCCTGGTTTATGCTGTTTTTTGTAGTGCCTGTCTTTCTTCAATAAACATACGTTGGATTGGAGTGCGGCTGGCCTCACCATTTTTGTTTTCATTGCTATGTGCATTGCCGGCACCCTTGGTCTCTGAGAGAGAAACTTCTTTCCAAAACTTAATCTGCCTGCAGCGGCAATTTCTGGTCTTCGTATTCAGGAAAAAATCCTGCCGAGAAAACCGGTAGTCTGTATGGTTTCCCGAAGGGGGGAAAAAACGTGCTTGCTCGTAAACAATTCGACGCATGTGCTGAAGCATAGAGCGTCATTTTGTCGGCTCGTCGTAGTCTTTGAAGTCACTGCGTTCTTGACATTCCAAAGTTCAGCGGTCTTTTGTGTGACTGTGTGTATGCAAGGCAGGCTTGACCGGAATCCCGTCAGGAAAAACGTAGTTTTTTTTCCTGCCGGGAAAAATGGCTGTGCGTACAAGGCATAAGTCTGCCACGGTCCCATAGGTGGGCGGAGCAAATTTATTTGCCCTCCCTTCTCCCATATATTCACATCTCTGTGTTTTAAGCATGCTTGTGCATAAAAATCCACCCTCGCGCACAGTCTCAGGTCCGGCTGCCGGACCAGAAATGCGCCTTCACATTTGCGGAAGGACATCCGCATTCACCTGGAAGTGCTACTGCTGCTCTGGGAATTGATCCAAAAGAACATGGCGAGGTCCCTGTTTAGGAAGGAGGAGTTGTGCTGATTTGCAAGGTAAGTGTGGGAGATGTACTAGTGTTCACTAGGTTAAGGGGGAGATGCATTTTGTAAAGCACTGCACCAACTGATGGCCCTATAACAATACTGTATATTAAAAATAAAGTGTGTATGTATTTATATACACATATACATACATACATACATACATACATCACACACACACACACACACAGTGCCTTGAAAAAGTATTCATACCCATCCATACAATTTTCCAAATTTTGTCATATTACAACCAAAAACGTAAATGTATTTTATTGGGATTTTATGTAGACCAGCACAAGGTGGCACATAATTGTGAAGTGGAAGGAAAATGATAAATGGTTTGCAATTTTGTTTACAAATATCTGAAAAGTGTGAGGTGCATTTGTATTCAGCCCCCCTGAGTCAATACTTCATAGAACCACCTTTCGCTGCAATTACAGCTGCAAGTCCTTTTGGGTATGTCTCTACCAGCTTTGCACATCTAGAGAGTGACATTTTTGCCCATTCTTCTTTGAAAAATAGCTCAAGCTCTGTCAAATTGGATGGAGAGCGTCTGTAAACAGCAATTTCCAAGTCTTGCCACAGATTCTCAATTGGATTTAGGTCTGGACTTTGACTGGGCCATTCTAACACATGAATATGCTTTGATCTAAACCATTCCATCTAAACCTTTTTTTTTTTTTAGGGATCTTAGGTCAAGGTTTCTAAAAATTCATATGGGCCGGGAAACCGGCGAGAATACGAAGGAAAATCTTGTCACTACCCCAAGGGGAAGGAGGGATTGGATTCCCGGACCCAGTAAAGTACCAGGAAGCATCTCATTTAGTTAGAATAGTGGAGTGGTGTGGGCTTAATAAGAAACCGTGGATAAAAATGGAACAAGCGACAGTGGACATACCGCTGGAAGGCCTAGGCTGGATTCCAGATGCCGAAATGCCAGCAGAAATAAAGAAACATCTGATGATAGGTGCCACTATACGAACAATTAAAACGATTTTCAAGAAAAGCATTTCAGCCAGGAGTGATAGATCAAAGATTCAACGCTCTACGACAAAGGGGTATTAGTAGGATTGTTCATTTTTCAAAAGATAACCGACTAATGACAAAGAGAGAGATTGAAAGAGAAGTAGCACCAGAATTAGATTTTTTTTTAGGATGTTGCTACTTAATGCATTTATTAGAACAAAGGCAAAGACATATACAGAACACTGTCAAAATTTGAGGAGATATGCCTGAAGGTGAACCCTCTGAGACATTCGTTGTCATATTTCTATGCAATATTAATCAATTCAGAAATACCACAAGAACTTACGTTCCTTCAGGCATGGGAGAGGGACTTGGGGTTGACATTCTCCCAAGAACAGAGAGACAGGATTTTGACATTCACCCACAAGGCCTCAGTAGCAAGCAGATATCAGGAGGGAGGATAGAAAATTTTAACTAGATGGTACAGAACACCAACCGTATTACATCGAATATACCCTCAGACGTCAGATGCCTACTGGAGGTGTCATACAACAGAGGGTACGTTACTACATATCTTTTGGGAGTGCGCAAAAATTAAGGAGTTTTGGAGAACAGTATTAGAAATTATTGAAATAATAACAGGTGTGTCCTTAGAAGATAGACCAGCAGCCATTCTATTACTTGACATCCAGTGGCGTAACTAGAGACTTCAGGGCCCCGGTGCAAGAAATCATGAAGGCCCCCCCCCCACCGAAAAGCCTGAAAGAGAGTAGTAATGAGGTGTGCTACAATGAACAGTGGCTGTGGTCAAAATGCATTAACAGTGGGGGGGGGGGGGACTTAAAGGGGCATGGGTAAATAAAATAAAAAAGCATTAGTGTACCCATATAATATGATTCAATTAATAAAAGAAATGTCAGTTAAAATATGAAACTAGCCTACCTTAAAAGTGGACACTGTCAGCCAGTAGAGCAGTGGACGGTGTCAGTAGGGCAGTGGACAGTGTCAGTAGGGCAGTGGACGGTATCAGTAGGGCAGAGGACGGTGTCAGTAGGGCAGAGGACGGTGTCACCCGGTGAGAACTGTATATATGGATGGTGTGTATGGGGGGGGTGGAGAACGATATATATGGATGGTATATGGGGGGGGTGGAGAACTGTATTTATGGATGGTGTATGGGGGGGAGAACTGTATATATGGATGGTGTATGGGGGGAGAACTGTATATATGGGGGGGAGAACTGTATATATGGCTGGTGTATGGGGGGACTGTATATATGGATGGTGTATGGGGGGGAGAGAATTGTATATATGGGGGGACTGTATATATGGATGGTGTATGGGGGGGAGAACTGTATATGTGGATGGTGTATGGGGGGGAGAACTGTATATATGGGGAGAACTGTATATATGGATGGTGTATGGGGGGGGAGAATTGTATATACGGGGGGACTGTATCTATGGATGGTGTATGGGGGGAGAATTGTATATATGGGGGGGACTGTATATATGGATGGTGTATAGGGGGGGAACTGTATATATGGGGGGGACTGTATATATGGATGGTGTATGGGGGGGAGAACTATATATATTGTGAGGGGGTTAGCTCGGCAGCGGGTGTGTGTGACCCCCGGGATGGGCTCCCCACACAAAACAGGCCCAGCAAACGGAGGTTGTGGTTTTCAAAATCAAAAAGGTGCGGTTTATTTTCTATTTACAGTGACAAAACACAGCAAAGCAAAAGAAACATAACCAAAATAAATCCTGGTCAAGTTGACCTCTGACTAAACATACAGGTTTCCTAACTAACAACTGGGATCAGCCTAGTGCTGTCCTAGTCCCTAAGTCCCTGGTTTAGTAAAAGTCCAAACAAATAGCCACACAGGCTTTGCCTCACCACACAGGGGTTCACTCTCCCTAGACAGTCCACACAGGTCTGGTTCCAGGCATGAGCTAACACCTAATGAATCTGGGAGTTCTTATAGAGGCCTAAATGAGCTGACAAGCTTCAGCTGGCCTCATCAACTCCCTGTCTGTACGACGCCCCACACTCTCCCTAGAGGTATGAGTCATCCATGAGCCTACTAGCCTCAGCTGGGCTTATACAACTCTCCACCCTAGTTGTATAAATCAGCATAAAGCCTGAATCTGGGAGAAATATATCTACCCCCCTGGATGCAACCAGGTGACTTTACCTTCCTGCTGTCACATACCCCCCCCTCTTGTTTTAACCTCGGGGTTGGAACACCAGCAATCAGGCATTCATGTACTCGAGACAAAGCATCCACATTCCCCATTTGAACGCCAGGGCGATGCTTTACTGTGAAGTTGAATTCCTGGAGGGCCAGGAACCACCTATTCACTCTTCTATTTGTTTCCTTGTTTTGAGCCATCCACTTTAACGGAGCGTGATCCGTAACCATGTCAAAGTGCCTACCTAGCAGGTAGTACCGAAGGGAATCTAGAGCCCACTTCACCGCTAAACACTCCTTTTCAACGGTGGCGTAATTTACCTCATGGGACTTCAATTTCCTGCTGAGGTAAATGACTGGGTGCTCTTCCCCGTTCCAGACCTGGGACAATACTGCTCCTAACCCCACATCTGACGCATCACTTTGTACGACAAAGTCTTTAGAGAAGTCGGGTGAGTACAACACTGGCTGGCTACATAAGGCTTGTTTCAAGAATTGGAATGCTGCCTCAGCCTCGGGGGTCCATTTAATCATGACCGACCCTTTCCCCTTCGTCAGGTTGGTTAGGGGCACAGCCTTAGAAGCAAAGTGGGGAATGAATCGCCGATAATACCCAGCGATTCCCAGAAAGGCTCGTACCTGCTTCTTGCTGTTGGGACGTGGCCAACTCTGGATGGCCTCGACTTTGTTGAGTTGGGGTTTTATTACTCCCCTCCCAATGGTGTACCCAAGATATTTGGCCTCCTCCTGCCCAATGGTACACTTCTTGGGGTTAGCCGTAAACCCCGCTTCCCGAACAGAGTCCAGGACTGCTTGCACTTTTGGCAGATGTGAGGCCCAATCTGTGCTATGGACAATTACGTCATCCAGGTAAGCCGCAGCATACTTCCGATGGGGCCTCAGCATCTGGTCCATTTTCCGCTGGAATGTGGCCGGCGCATTCTGTAACCCGAATGGCATTCTTTTATATTGGAACGCCCCGTCTGGGGTTACAAATGCGGTTTTCTCTTTGGCCGACTTGGCCAGGGGGATTTGCCAATACCCTTTTGTGAGGTCAAGAGTCGTCATGTATCGGGCTGTTCCCAGCCGGTCGATCAACTCATCTATACGTGGCATGGGGTAGGTGTCAAATTTTGTAACTTTGTTCAACTGACGAAAATCGTTACAAAATCGCCAGCTCCCATCCGGTTTAGGCACCAACACGATGGGACTAGACCAATCACTTTGGGACTCCTCTATCACCCCTAAGTTCAGCATTTTCTGTACTTCCTCCCGTATTGCCTCCCGTCGAGCCTCTGGGATCCGATAGGGTTTTAACTTCACCCTTTCACCGGGCGGGGTAATGATGTCATGCTCTACCCCAGATGTTTGTCCCGGCAGCTCAGAGAATACCTCCTTGTTGCGAAGCACAAACTCCTTAACCTCCTGTTGTTGGGGTTGTGACAAGGTGGCTGCTATTCCAACCTCAGGAATCACGCAACCAGTTTGAGCTGGTGACCAAGTGTCTGCGACTAGGGACTCTCTATCCCTCCAGGCTTTCAACAGATTAACGTGATAGATCTGTTCGGGCTTTCGCCTTCCTGGTTGTCTGACCTTGTAATTCACTTCGCTCACTTTTTCCATTATCTCGTAGGGGCCTTGCCATTTGGCAAGGAATTTACTTTCAACCGTAGGGACAAGTACCAATATCCTATCCCCCGGGGAAAAGGTACGGGTCTTGGCTCCACGGTTGTACACTCTCTGCTGTGCCAACTGCGCTTGGGCCAAATGTTCCTTCACGATGGGCATTACCTGTGCAATTCGATCTTGCATCAGGGCGACATGCTCAATCACACTCCTGTGGGGAGAACTCTCACTTTCCCAAGTTTCCTTGGCAATATCCAACAGCCCTCTTGGGTGTCTCCCATACAGTAACTCAAAGGGGGAGAATCCCGTAGAGGATTGGGGCACCTCCCTAATAGCAAACATCAAATAAGGAAGTAAACAGTCCCAATCCTTTCCATCTCTATCCACCACTTTCTTCAACATTTGTTTTAGGGTTTTGTTGAATCTTTCAACCAGCCCATCGGTTTGGGGGTGATACACAGACGTACGCAATTGCGTCACTTTGAACAATTTACACAGCTCTTTCATAACCCGGGACATAAAGGGTGTACCTTGGTCCGTAAGCAGTTCTTTACAAATACCCACCCGGCTAAAAACAAGAGATAGCTCTTTGGCTATGGTTTTGGCCGAGGTATTTCGGAGAGGGATCGCTTCTGGATAACGGGTGGCATAGTCCATTATAACTAATATGTACTGGTGCCCCCTAGCGGACTTGATTATAGGACCTACCAAATCCATGGCGATCCTCTCAAACGGGACCTCAATGATGGGTAGAGGGACCAGCGGGCTACGGAAATGTGGCATCGGGGCCAACCTCTGACACACAGGGCAGGAGGAACAATAATTTTCTACGTCCTTCATCACCCCCGGCCAATAGAATCTCTGTAATACCCTCTCTCGGGTTTTCTCTGTCCCCAGATGACCTCCAAGAATGTGCCCATGGGCCAACTCCAACACCAACTTCCTGTAAGGTTTGGGCACCACAAGCTGCTCAACGGTTTCTTCTGCCCTTTTTGCCACCCGATACAGTAGGTCCTTCTCTACACTGAAGTATGGGTAAGTGCAGGTATTATCTGGGTTCACTAACTCGCCATCTATTTTCACTACGTTTTCCCGTGCCTTTATTAGGGCGGGGTCTTTCAACTGTTCTGTGGCAAAGTTTTCCCTGTGAACCTCAAGATCAGAAAACTCCACAGACGGTAGGTTTTCGTCTGAGGAGGTGGGCTCCTCTCCAGTTTCTTGAGTCTCCCCTGCCAATACTGATAAGGGAAATTCCGGAGAGTCCTCACCACTCTCAGGGGAGTTCTGGCTATCACATTCCTGGTACATAGGGGCACCAGTGAGGGGCTCAGGATCATCCCACAGTTCCCAGAACTTCGGAAAATCCCTTCCCACAATGGCGTCATGCGGTAACTGAGATACTAAGCCCACTGGATGAGAGAGGGTACCTTTGGGGGTCTCGAAACACACTGTAGTCACTGGATACTCTCGGGTGTCCCCATGCACACAAATAACAGCTACCTTGCTATTCCCAGAGACCTCTGTTTTAACTAACTCAGCCTTTATCAGGGTCACAAGGCTACCTGAATCCAGCAATACCACAACATTTCTACCATTAACACACATTTTGCATAAATGTTTCTCAGTTCCTCGAATGGCAGTGCATGCGACTGTCGCACACAGCGACTGACGTCTGCCCGTCAGAAAGTCACACTGCATGGGTTCCTCCACAACCGGGCAATTGGCTGCAATATGTCCCGCTTGCCGGCAGCGGTAGCAAACGATCCTTCTTGCCGCCTCTTGAGCCGCTGATTTCCCAGGCTGTTCTCGCCAAACTTGGGGTAGAGCTCCCACCCTCTCACTCTCTCCACCCTCACCCCTTGGAATCCTCTTATCCGCCCCTGGGGATGGTCTGGTCTTAGGGTGGAAAGTCCGAGTGTCTCTGGAAGAGGCCGTCAGGTTCTCTGTAGCCAAGTATTTCTCCACACGATCCACAAGACCATCGGCCGTCTCTGGGTCTCCATGGCTTACCCACTTTTGGATGGCAGTAGGAAGAGCTCTCAAAAACCGATCCATTACAACACGTTCCACAATCTTTGGTGCGGACAAAGTCTCTGGCTGTAGCCACTTTCTGCTCAGGTGAATGAGATCATACATTTGAGACCTGGGGGGTTTTCCAAGCTGGAAAGTCCAGTTATGCACACGCTGAGCCCGGACAGCCTGGGTGACACCCAGCCTTGCCAATATTTCAGCTTTTAGCATCACATAGTCTTTTGCTTGGTTAGGCTCTAGGTCATAGTAAGCTTTCTGCGATTCACCAGTTAACAGAGGAGCCACCAGTCCAGCCCACTGCTCCTCAGGCCACTTTTCTCTTTCAGCGGTCCTTTCAAATGTGGTCAAAAATACCTCTGGATCATCCTCTCCAGTCATTTTTGTCAATAAACGACTCACCCCAAAGGACGCGGTATTAGTGGGACGGCTTTCCTCACTGGTCTGCGGACGTTGCTGCATTACTGCTTCCATCTGTTGTTGTAGTCTCTGCTCTTGCTTCTGCAACAGGTCTATGAAGCGGGCCTCAGATTGCTGCTGGGCTCGTTGCTGAGCCTCCAGACTCTGTTGCAAAGTTGCGTTTGTCTGCTGCTGGGCTGCAAGGCTCTGTTGTTGAGCTGCAAGGCTCTTTTGCAAACCTGCATTTGTCTGCTGTTGATTGGCATTTGCTAGAGCCAGCTGCTTCAGTATCTCCTCCATGCTGGCTTAAAAAAAACTGCCACTGGTTCTCCACCAACTGTGAGGGGGTTAGCTCGGCAGCGGGTGTGTGTGACCCCCGGGATGGGCTCCCCACACAAAACAGGCCCAGCAAACGGAGGTTGTGGTTTTCAAAATCAAAAAGGTGCGGTTTATTTTCTATTTACAGTGACAAAACACAGCAAAGCAAAAGAAACATAACCAAAATAAATCCTGGTCAAGTTGACCTCTGACTAAACATACAGGTTTCCTAACTAACAACTGGGATCAGCCTAGTGCTGTCCTAGTCCCTAAGTCCCTGGTTTAGTAAAAGTCCAAACAAATAGCCACACAGGCTTTGCCTCACCGCACAGGGGTTCACTCTCCCTAGACAGTCCACACAGGTCTGGTTCCAGGCATGAGCTAACACCTAATGAATCTGGGAGTTCTTATAGAGGCCTAAATGAGCTGACAAGCTTCAGCTGGCCTCATCAACTCCCTGTCTGTACGACGCCCCACACTCTCCCTAGAGGTATGAGTCATCCATGAGCCTACTAGCCTCAGCTGGGCTTATACAACTCTCCACCCTAGTTGTATAAATCAGCATAAAGCCTGAATCTGGGAGAAATATATCTACCCCCCTGGATGCAACCAGGTGACTTTACCTTCCTGCTGTCACAATATATATGGGGGGACTGTATATATGGATGGTGTATGGGGGGGAGAACTATATATATATATGGGGGGACTGTATATATGGATGGTGTATGGGGGGGGAGAGAACTGTATATATGGGGGGACTGTATATAAGGATGGTGTATGGAGGGGATGATAAATGTGTGTATGAGGAGGAGAGGGAAAACTGGATGGATGGTGTATGGGAGGGGGGTGGCAGAACTGTATGGTAGTGTATGGGGGGGGCAAAACCAGAGGAGAGTCTCCGGCAACATGGAGGCTCCGTCTCTGCCTCTGTGTCCCGTCTGCAGCACACAGAGCGGACAGAGGTGAACCGACAGTGCAGAGGGGGGTAGATAGGAAGGCAGCAGTTGCAGAATAAAGCAGACCGAACTCGAGACGCACACGGCGGTGGCGGCACAGCTTCGGCACAGGCACAGGGAGCCACTGGCGGGTCTGAATAATGTGCCCGGGTCTCAGGCGGGTAGAGACTCAGGCACATGTTTCAAAACCCGTACTGTCCGGGTGAATCCCGGACAGGTGGCAACCCTAAATGGGATCAGTGAAGTGCTGGTGTTGAGGGGGGTGGCAGCGGTTGTACTTAAGGGGGGGTGGCTGCGGTGGCAGTGGTGGTGCCATCCTCTCCCACCACCACCTGTGCCTATTACTCTGTTGTAGAAGTAATGGGGGGGATAGGGATGAGATCAGTGGTAGGGGGATGGGATCAGTAAGGAGGCACAGGTGGTGGTGGTGGGAGAGGATGGCACCACCACTACCACCTCCCTCAAGTACCACCGCAGCCACCCTCCCTCAAGTACCACCGCAGCCACCCCCCAAGTACTACCGCAGCCACCCCCTCAAGTATCACTGCTATCACCCCCCTCAAGTACCACCGCTACCACCCAACCCTAAAGTAACAACGGTGGTACTTGAGGGGGGGTGGTAGTGGTGGTACTTGAGGGGTGTGGCAGCGGTTGTACTTGGGGGGGTGGCTGCGTTGGTACTTGAGGGGGGGTGGCTGCATTGGTACTTGAGGGGGGGTGGCTGCGGTGGTACTTGAGGGGGGGTGGCTGCGGTGGTACTTGAGGGGGGGGTGGCTGCGGTGGTACTTGAGGGGGGGTGGCTGCGGTGGCAGTGGTGATGCCATCCTCTCCCAACACCACCTGTGCCTCTTACTGATCCCATCCCCCACCACTGATCTCATCCCTATACCCCCCAACACCTCTGTTGTAGAAGTAATGGGGGGATAGGGATCAGTAAGACGAGACACAGGTGGTGGAGGTTGGCATCGATTGCTGAGCTTAGCTCTGTCACTTGATTGACTTACCGTCAATCAATCGATTCCCCGGGAATTCCGTTCTGTGGGTCACTCTGACTGAGTCACTGTGTGTGCCTTCTCCCGCCAGGACGAAAATTCCGCCACTCTGCCTTGCCTCATGCCTGGGTAGACGCCGGGAAGGTACTCCACGCTGCCATAGGGGGGAAAGCTTCTCCCCGCCTTCTCTCATTTTTCAGAGTCCGCCCCGCCTCCCTACATCTCTGTGTCTCTGGATAGGCGGAGGTGGTCCACAATCTCAGTCAGTGAGAGTGAGTGCTGCCTCAGCTGCCCTGCTCTCTGCATTATCTCTGTCTTCAGTCAGCGGCGGAAGCATGCCCCACAGCTGAACGAACAGCATGCAGTGCGCCAGGGGAGGGCTGGCAGCCTTAGGCCTGGGGGGCAAGTCCAGTCAAGTGGCCCATTGAACCACAAATCAGCTCACCATCCATGTCCACCTGGTTTTATAACGGATGATTGATGTTATGAAGCAAGACAAATATGATACAATGTAAAAGACGCGCAGTGCTGCTCGCGCATGCGCAGTAGGGAACCGGGAAGTGAAGCCGCAACGCTTCACTTCCTGATTCCCTCACCCATGATGGTGGTGGGGGCAGCCGAGAGACGAGCGATTGCTCGTCTTCTGCTGCCGACTTTGCTGGACTCCAGGACAGGTAAGTGTCCTAATATTAAAAGTCAGCAGCTGCAGTATTTGTAGCTGCTGGCTTTTAATATTTTTTTACGGCAGAGCTCCGCTTTAAACTCTTTCACTGTATTAGTCTCTACCACTTCTGCAGGAAGACTATTCCATGCATCCACCATGCTCTCACCAACCTAAAACTTCCTGATATTGCCTAAACACAACAATATCCCATACTGAAAATATAATGCAAAATTGTATCCAATGCCATGTATTATATTACAACAGTAACAAGAATATGCAAAGTGCTGCTTAATAATGACTTTTACATAAAAAGGAAAAATCCACACAAAGAGCAAAGTGGAAGTATAGAGAATTAGATGTGAATTGTATAAATACAGTATATACATCAAACATATGATTTAGGGCCCTTTCACACGGGGCTGTCCGTGTGCGGGCTCCGCTTTGCTCAGTGGGGATCGCTCCGTCGATCCCCGCTGAGCAGGCAGATGACAGGTCTGTCTCTGCACACTGTGCAGGGACCGACCTGTCAGAGCGCCGCTCTCCTCTATGGGGGATCGGATGACGATGGACTGTAGAGTCCGTCGTCATCCGATCCGCCAGACGGATGGAAAATAGGGTTTTCCTTTGTTACACGCGGATCGGAGCGGGTTGGATGTTAGCTGACATGTCACCGCTGACATCCGTGGCTCCATAGAGGTGCACGGAGCGCCCATTCAGGTCCGCCTAAAAAACTGACCTAAACGGTCCGCCCGTGTGAAAGGGGCTTAAAGGGATACAGTTATTTGGATATCACCAAAACACATTTTTTGCCAGAGGTTAAAAACGTACAAAGCAGCACCTGTCGGTAAAAGCCAAATTAATCATCTTTATGTGGACACAAAAACAAAAATTTAATTTTACCTGGGATTTGACTCATAAAACTCAGGAAGACTATCTGCATTAGATCATAAAGTACAAAATAAAGACGCCTACAGCAACATTAAAGAAGCTGCAAGAATATCTGGCAAGTACTGGCTGTGTGGTGTCAACAATCGCTCGTATTCTTCATATGTCTGGGCTATGGGGTGGAGTGGCAGGATGGAAGTCTATTCTTATGAAGAAAAACACCCAAGCCTGGCCAAATTTTGCAAAAACACACATGAAGTCTCCCAAAAGCATGTGGGAAAATGTGTTCTGGTCTGATGAAGCCAAGGTTGAACTTTTGGCCAGAATTCCAAAAGATATGCTTGGCGCAAAAACAGCACTGCACGTCACTGAAAGAACACCATACCCACCGTGAAGCATGGTGATGGCAGCATCATGCTTTTTGGCTGTTTTTCTTCAGCTAGAACAGGGGCCTTAGTCAAGGTAGAGGAAATTATGAACAGTCCAAAATACCAGTCAATGTAGCCTGATCAGCGTCCATCAATGCAGCCACACCAGTGCATTGCCCATCAACGCAACCTGATCAGTGCCCATCAACGCAGCCTGATCAGTGCCCATCAACGCAGCCTGATCAGTGCCCATCAATGCAGCCTCACCAGTGCAGTGCCCATCAGTGCAGCCTGATCAGTGTCCATCAATACAGCCAGACAGGGCCTATTAATGCATCCTGATCAGTGCCCATCAATGCAGCCACACCAGTGCAGTGCAGCCTGATCAGTGTCCATCAATACAGCCAGACAGGGCCTATTAATGCATCCTGATCAGTGCCCATCAATGCAGCCACACCAGTGCAGTGCCCATCAGTGCAGCCTGATCAGTGTCCATCAATACAGCCTCACCAGTGCAGTTCCCATCAGTGCAGCCTGATCAGTGCCCATCAACGCAGCCTGATCAGTGCCCATCAACGCAGCCTGATCAGTGCCCATCAATGCAGCCTCACCAGTGCAGTGCCCTTCAGTGCAGCCTGATAAGTGTCCATCAATACAGCCAGACAGGGCCTATTAATGCATCCTGATCAGTGTCCATCAATGCAGCCACACCAGTGCAGTGCAGCCTGATCAGTGTCCATCAATACAGCCAGACAGGGCCTATTAATGCATCCTGATCAGTGCCCATCAATGCAGCCACACCAGTGCAGTGCCCATCAGTGCAGCCTGATCAGTGTCCATCAATACAGCCTCACCAGTGCAGTTCCCATCAGTGCAGCCTGATCAGTGCCCATCAACGCAGCCTGATCAGTGCAGACAGTGCCCGTTAATGCAGCCTGATCGGTACCCATCAATGCAGCCTGATCATTGCCCATGGGATGTGGGGGTCAGCTGCGGGTATCAGGGTCTGTCTCACCTTAGCAGGTCCTTGCACCGTGCACGGCCTCCTTGGGGGGGGGGTTATGACAACATCCAAGCTGCCCCACTTGTTCAAAGACTCCAGGAGTGTAGTGGAGAGGGGCAAACTCTGCTGCCTGCTCGTCTCACTCTAAAGAAGGCTGCAGTGCTGCTTTCAGTCACGTCTTCTCTCTCATTTAAGAGGGCAAAGTATGTTATCTAAAGAAAAGAGAAAAATGGAAATGGAAAATGTTGGCCCGTGTAGCTTCACCGGTAAAAACAGTGCCCATCAATGCAGCCTGATCAGTGCCCATCAATGCAGCCTCATGGTCACCAGTGCCCATCAGTGCAGCCTCACCAGTGCAGACAGTGCCCATTAGGGGTGCCCGGGTGCCACCCACTCTCTCCTCTCCACCCCCTATATGCAGTGGATAGATTCATGCATAGTATGAATCTATCCACTGCTGCTCCATATTCATGCATCTGGCCCCTTTCGGGTCACCGGGCACATGAATTACAGCGGCCAGGTTTTTTTTTAATAACCTGATTAGAGCTAGGTGATGGGGTAAGTGCCAGGAAGACAGTGGGCGGGGGTCCTCCTGGATCAGTCGGCTCCGCTAACCAGATGGGGGGGCGGGGGGCTATGTGCGTCTGTGCTCGGGGGGGGTGTGTGTTGCTTGAAGAGTCTGCTGGCAGAGGGGTTTCTGGATGAGGGGGGCTGCTGGATGAGTCCGCTGGCGGGGGGGTTGCTAGATGAGGGGGGGCTGCTGAATGAGTCCGCTGGCGGGGCGATTGGTAGATGAGGGGGGGCTGCTGGATGAGTACGCTGGCGGGGAGTTGCTAGATGAGGGGGGGCTGCTGGATGAGTCCGCTGGTGGGGGAGTGGTGGCTGAATCCCCTAGCGGAGGGGTTGCTGGATGAGTCCACTGGCGGTGGGGGATGTGGCTGAATCCGCTAGCGGGGGGGGTTGCTGGTGGAGTCTGCTGGCGGGGGGGTGCTGGCTGAGTCTGCTGGCCGGGGGGTGCTGGCTGAGTCTGCTGGCGGGGGGGTGCTGGCTGAGTCTGCTGGCGGGGGGGTGCTGGCTGAGTCTGCTGGCGGGGGGGTGCTGGCTGAGTCTGCTGGCGGGGGGGGTGCTGGCTGAGTCTGCTGGCGGGGGGGGTGCTGGCTGAGTCTGCTGGCGGGGGGGGTGCTGGCTGAGTCTGCTGGCGGGGGGGTTAGGGTTGCCACCTCATCCCTTTAAAACCGAACACATATTAATTACACAGGTTCTGTGGCTGATTAAGGTGGTAATTAAACTCACTTGGTGCCTTATCTGCAATAAATTAGCCTCAGAACCTGTGTAATTCATATGTGTTCGGGTTTAAAGGAATGAGGGTGGCAACTCTAGGGGGGGTGCTGGCTGAGTCTGCTGGCGGTGGGGGTGCTGGCTGAGTCTGCTGGCGGGGGGGGTGCTAGGTGAGTCTGCTGGCGGGGGGGTGCTGGCAGGGCTGGCTGAGTATGCTGGCGGGGGGGTGATGGCAGGGCTGGCTGAGTATGCTGGCGGGGGGGTGCTGGCAGGGCTGACTGGGGGGTGCTGGCTGAGTATGCTGGCGGGGGGTTCTGGCTGAGTATGCTGGCGGGGGGGTGCTGGCAGGGCTGGCTGAGTATGCTGGCCGAGGGGGGGGGACGGCCGAGTATGCTGGCGGGGCGGGGGGGTGCTGGCTGAGTCTGCTGGCAGGAGTGGGTATGCTGGCCGAAGGGCAGGGGGTGGCTGAGTATGCTGGCGGTGGGGGTGCTGGTGGGCCTGGCTGAGTATGCTGGCCCAGGGTGGGGGGGGGGGTGCTGCCGGGGCTGGCTGAGTATGCTGGTGAGGGGGGGTGCTGGTGGGGCTGGCTGAGTATGCTGGTGGGGGGGTTGCTGGCCGGGCTGGCGGGGGGGTGCTGGCTGAGTCTGCTGGTGGGGCTGGCTGAGTATGCTGGCGGGGGGGTGCTGGCTGAGTCTGCTGGTGGGCGGGGTGCTCGCGGGGCTGGCTAAGTATGCTGGGGGGGGTGCTGGCTGAGTATGCTTGAGTATGCTGGCCGAGGGGGGGGGGGTGTTGGCTGGGTATGCTGGCCGAGGGGGGGGTGCTGGCTGAGTATGCTGGCGGGGGGGTGCTGGCTGAGTATGCTGGCAGGGCTGGCTGAGTATGCTGGCCAAAGGGGGGGGCGAGTATGCTGGCGGGGCGGGGGGTGCTGGCTGATTCTGCTGGCAGTGGCAGGAGGGGGTATGCTGGCCGAAGGGCGGGGGGTGGCTGAGTATGCTGGCGGTGGGGGGTGCTGGCGGGCCTGGCTGAGTATGCTGGCCCAGGGTGGGGGGGGGTGCTGCCAGGGCTGGCTGAGTATGCTGGTGAGGGGGGGTGCTGGTGGGGCTGGCTGAGTATGCTGGTGGGGGGGGTGGGCGGTGCTGGCGGGGGGGGTGCTAGCTGAGTCTGCTGGTGGGCGGGGGGGTGCTGGTGGGGCTGGCTGAGTATGCTGGCGGGGGGTGCTGGCTGAGTCTGCTGGTGGGCGGGGGGGTGCTGGCAGGGCTGGCTGAGTATGCTGGCCGAGGGGGGGGTGCTGGCTGGGTATGCTGGCAGAGGGGGGGTGCTGGCTGAGTATGCTGGCCGAGGGGGGGGGGTGCTGGCTGAGTATGCTGGCCGAGGGGAGGGGTGCTGGCTGAGTATGCTGGCCGAGGGGGGGGGGATGCTGGCTGAGTATGCTGGCCGAGAGGGGGGGTGCTGGCTGAGTATGCTGGCCGAGGGGGTGGGTGCTGGCTGAGTATGCTGGCTGTGAGGGGGGGGGGGGTGCTGGCTGAGTATGTTGGCCGAGGGGGAGGGGGGGTGCTGGCGGGGGTCATCATTCACACTTACTTTAGCCAGGTCCTTGCACCGTGATGATGATGATCACGTCTCTCCTCTGCAGCCAGTCCCAGCCCACGAGTGTGACGTTCCTGACGCTGCTCGTACCCCCTGACCCTCCCCCGACATGCCACATGACCTGCCTGGCTGCCTCTGAGACTCCTGGGAGGTGGGAGTTGTAGTTTGCTGCGCTGATAGGTCCATTACCTTTAGCGCGGGCCGAGCTACAATTCCCCCAATGCAGTGCAGGGTAGGCAGCCAACCAGCCAATCGGCGGCCACCGCAGGCGACTTTTGGGGAAAAAATTACAGGCAGCTAGCGCCGCGGACCGCGGCCGTTTTAAAGAAATTGGAAGCGGCCCGGGGGGAAATCTCCATCTTGCCACCCGCCCCAGCCCGCACCTGTCAGTGAGTGACAGTCAGGTGGGTGGGCCATTCACACGGGCGGCGGAGTACATGGACAGGTTCCGGGGGCCCCCCGGACTTGGCGGAATTACAGGGCCCAGTCGCAACTGCGACTGTTGCGACCCTGAAAATTCCACCACTGTTGACATCCCTATATTAGTGGAAAGATATAAAAGCTCAATGTTAAGACGTCTTCTGGTGGCTGTGAGAGCGTGTATCCCTGTCTTGTGGAAAAAAGAGAGCCCCCCCAACCAGAGCACAGTGGTTCACTAGAATCGCAGAGATTCAACAAATGGAGAAGCTTACGATGGCATTGAAAGATCAAGATGAGAGGTACTGGATGATATGGGCACCCTACTTGAAATATAGGGAGGAGATGGAGGTAGGGGGGTGGGGGTTGGAGGAGTGGGGGAGAGAGAGAGGATGTTAGGGAGCAAAGAGGAGGGAGGCTAACCTCTCACCCTCTCACAAATCCCCCCCCCCCGGGGATTTTTTTTTCATTTTTTTTGGGGGGGGGGGGGGGGGGAGGGAGGGGGGATGTTATTGGGAAGGAAAGGTGAGGTAAAGAGAATTCACATTAAAGTAATGAAGCATCAAGGAGACAAGAAAATATTATAAGAATGTAATAATGTTTTTCTTGTAGTTGATGAAATTAGAAGGTATAAATTGTGAAAACCTGTAATGTGAAATTTTTGAAAAAATAAAGAATTTATAAAACAATAGATTGTAGCTCTGGCTGTATGTTTAGGGTCGTTGTTCTGCTGGAAGGTGAACCTCCACCCCAGTCTTAAGTGTTTTGCAGACCCTACACACGATCGTAAATGCCGAAAAGAAAAGTCCGATGTGAGCTTTTGGTCGGAAATTCCGACCGTGTGTAGGCTCCATCGGACTTTTCCTATCAAAATTTCCGCCAGCAAAAATTTGAGAGCTGGAAATTCCGATCGTCTGTAGCAATTCCGACGCGCAAAATTCCTACGCATGCTCGGAAACAATTTGACGCATGCTCGGAAGCATTGAACTTTAATTTTCTCAGCTTTTCGTAGTGCTGTACGTCACCGTGTTCTTGATGGTCGGAAGTTCAAAGAACTTTTGTGTGACCGTGTGTATGCAAGCCAAGCTTGAGCGCAATTCCATCGGAAAAAACAACCAAGGTTTTTCCAATGGAAAATTTGATCGTGTGTACGCGGCATAACAGGTTTTCTTCTAAGGTTGCCCTGTATTTGGCTCCATCCATCTTCCCATCAACTCTGACCAGCTTTCTTGTCCCTGCTTTAGAAAAGCATCCACACAACATGATGCTGCCACCACCATGTTTCACGATGGGGATGGTGTGTTCAGGGTGATGTGCAGTGTTTGTTTTCTGCCGCACATAGCCGTTTGCTTTTAGGCCAAAAAGTTCAATTTTGGTCTCATCTGACCAGAGCACCTTCTTCAACATGTTTGCGGTGTCCCCCACATGACTTCTGACAAACTGCAAATGGGATTTCTTATGGCTTTCTTTCAACAATTCTTCTTGCCACTCCATAAAGGCCAGATTTGTGGAGTAATAAAAAATATGCTGCGCAAAGATAAAAACGTGATAGTGACAATGAATGCTAAAATGAACAGAACTTCCAATAATCTCTGTAGGTTTGATCCCACATCAAAAAGGTTAGGTCCAAAGTAATGTCCAAAATACACTTCTCCTGTAGGGCTATCTAAAAAATGACTGGTGTGGATAGCATAGAAAGTCTTATAATACAAATAATATAAAACATGTATGATAAAAACAAATGTCCAATCTTCTAAACATGCATCCGTGACATCAAACTGGAACACCACAGAACAGTGCTGATTTGGAATAGTGAAGAATCCACCACCTCTATTTAAACTGGCTGCTTACTGAAAGTACTGATCCCTGTATGAGATCAGTGCACGCATGCGGCTGTTATCCCTGCCAAGGGCTCTTTAAATCAGCTCTCCTGGTTCCTCTGATGTTTAAACAGGTGAACTCCCGGTGTCCCAACGAACCATGATAAGACAGAAAAGACATTCCATAGCGTAATCCAGTATAGGACTTTTTATTCAAATAATATAAAAAATGCACTTACAATGTACATCAGGTATATAAGCGGGTGGTATGTTACAAAGCCGGCCGGCTCTCACCGCCCGTCGCTTCCGGGACTGTGCGATAGTAAAGTGTGGTGACGTCAGCACGCCGCTCCTCCCTACGTCGTTTCGACAAAAATGTCTTCATCCAAGGGCACAGATTTGTGGAGTGCACAACTAATAGTTGTCCTGTGGACAGATTCTCCCACCTGAGCTGTAGATCTCTGCAACTCCTCCAGAGTTACCATGCGCCTCTTGGCTGCTTCTCTGATTAATGCTCTCCTTGCCCGGCCTTTTCATTTTTGGACGATGTATTGAACAGTGCTCCGTGAGATGTTCAAAGCTTGGGATATTTTTTATAGCCTAATGCCGCGTACACACGATCATTTTTCCCGTCGAGAAAAATGACATTTTTTCCTTTGGACGAGAAAAACGATCGTCTGTGGGCTTTTTGTCGTTTTTCTCGACGGGAAAAACGGCATTAATCAGGACGAGAAAAATTAGAACATGCTCTGATTTTTCTCGTCGTGATTCCCGTCGTTTTTTTCCGCGGCAGTTTTCCCATAGGGAAACACTGCCGGGGAGCCCACACACGGTCGTTTTTTTTCGACCAAAAAAAAAAGTAATTTAAAACGGCCGTGTGTGGGGGGGAACAAGCTGTTCCTCATTTTTCACGTCGATTTTCTCGACGGTGTTTTCACCGTCAAAAAAATTTATCGTGTGTACGCAGCATAACCCTGCTACAAACTTTTCCACAACTTTATCCCTGACTTGCCTGGTGTGTTCCTTGGCCATCATGATGCTGTTAATTCACTAAGGTTCTCTAATGCACCTCCAAGGACTTCAGAGAACAGCTGTATTTATACTGAGATTAAATTACACACAAGTGGACTCTATTTACTAAGTAGGTGACTTCTGAAGGCAATTGGTTCCAATAGATTTTAGTTAGGGGTATCACAGTAAAGGGGGCTGAATACAAATGCACGCCACACCTTTAAGATATTTATTTGTAACAAATTTGGAAAATCATTTATCATTTTCCTTCCACTTCACAATTATGTGCCACTTTGTGTTGATCTATCACATAAAATTCCAATAATATGCATTTACGTTTTTGGTTGTAACATGATAAAATGTGGAAAATTTCAAGGGGTATGAATACTTTTTCAAGGCACTGTATATATACACAGACACGCTGTCCCACCACAGTACATATACTGTGGCGGGGTGGCACGTGCAGACATAATCCATGTACATACACATAGCTCCCAACTGTCCCTAATTTGGAGCAATGTCCCTCTGGCCCTCTTTCTTCCTCATTTGTCCCTCATTTTGGTCTGATCCATATAGCTGTATAGATAAAAAGTGCATTTTATATCAAAAACTGTTTCCCGGTGCTAAACCTTTCTTCCAAATTCTAAATTGCTGCATTTGTACATTTTAAATGCCAATATAAAGGAATAGTAGTGGTAAAAAAAAAAGCCCTTGTGGATTTAATTAACTTTTTTTGGGTTAATTCTCCTTTAAGGGGTTGTGGCAGGGGGCGTGTCTTATGCCTACATACGTTTGCTGGTAGGTGTCCCTCATTCCCATCTCAAAATGTTGGGAGGTATGCATACAGTATATGTCATGGTCTCTAATGGGGCTAAGTGACACCACTTTCCACTTTCCCGCAGTCCCGCGATACCTTCTGTATTCCCGCACACCCACAGCAGGACACAGGAGGCAGAGGAAGGAGGAGGAGGAGGTAAGATCTGACGGACGTCCCTGATGTGTGTTTAGTGAAGTCCGCCCCCCCCCTTGTCGCGCCGCCTCCCCCTCGCTCATTAAGAAGAAATAACTGTGCAGTTCAAGTTTAATAGTAGGATTTTTAAAACAGCTTACCTGTAAAATCCTTTTCTTGGAGTACATCACGGGACACAGAGCAGCATAGTCATTACTATGTGGGTTATATAGAATTACCTTCAGGTGCTGGCACTGGCAACTTCCAAAACAGGAAGTACCCTCCCCTATATAAGCCCCTCCCATCCGGGAGTACCTCAGTTTTGTAGCAAAGCAATACGTGTCCCCAAAAGAGGGGTGGGAGCTCTGTGTCCCGTGATGTACTCCAAGAAAAGGATTTTACAGGTAAGCTGTTTTAAAAATCCTACTTTCTTGTTCATACATCACGGGACACAGAGCAGCATAGTCATTACTATGTGGGACGTCCCAAAGCAATGCCACATGAGGGGGGGGATACACCATACATAAGCTGGGTGCCATCAGGCATGAGGATCTTTTGCGGCCTGCAACACACTGCGCCCAAAGGCGACATCCTCCTGACTTCTAACGTCCACCTGGTAGAACCTAGTAAACGTGTGTACTGAAGACCATGTTGCGGCCTTACAAATTTGCGCCAGGGAGGCCTGGTGATGCACTGCCCATGAAGTTCCAACTGCTCTCGTGGAGTGCGCCCTAACTTTGAACGGAGGCGGTCTACTTCTCAAGCCATAGGCTTGTATTATGACCTGTCGAATCCACTTGGCTAAAGTAGATTTTGATGCTGCCTGACCCTTTCTGGGGCCTTCCGGCAGAACAAACAAAGAATCCGTTCTACGAATCTGAGCAGTGGCTTTTAGATAAGCTTTAACTGCTCTTACTACATCCAAAGAATGCAATAACTTTTCCTCTACCGAGCTTGGTTTGGGGAAAAAAGAAGGAAGAACCACATCCTGGTTCAAGTACAACCTCGATACCACCTTAGGAAGAAAGGCTGGGTGAGGACGTAATACTACTCTGTCTTTATGGATAACCAGATATGGCTCTTTACAGGACATGGCGGCTAATTCCGACACTCTTCTAGCCGAGCATATGGCTACTAAAAATATCAATTTCCTGGTGAGTAGAACCAAGGAAATGTGCCGCAAAGGTTCAAATGGCTGCTTCTGCAGAACCGACAGAACCAAATTTAGATCCCATGGGCATATGGGAGCCTTAATCGGTGGAATAATACGAGTCACACCTTGCATAAAGGATTTGACAAGTGAATGCATAGCCAGGGGCCTTTGAAATAGTATTGATAAGGCCGAAACCTGGCCCTTGATAGTACTTAAGGCAAACTTCCTGTCTACAGCCTACTGCAGGAAGTCCAGAATTCTGCCTATAACGTACTTACGTGGATGCCATTTTCTGGCCTCGCACCAAGTGATGTACGCCTTCCAAACTCTATAGTAGATCTGCCTGGATACAGGCTTCCTGGCATTGATTATAGTTGATACCACAGAGTTAGAGAGACCTCTCTTCTTTAGGATGTGGGATTCAATAGCCAGGCCGTTAAACTTAGAGTTAGTAAGGAAGGGTGGTATATCGGTCCTTGCGAAAGCAGGTCCGGACGACGTGGAAGGGTCCAAGGACTCCCCACAGACATTTTGATGATCTCCTCGTACCAGGCCCTTCGGGGCCACGCTGGAGCCACCAGGATCACCGGCTTCTTCTCCAACCTGACTCTGCGAAGGAGTCGAGGCAACAATTGTAGCGGAGGGAATGCATATATCAGTCTGAACTGATCCCAAGGGAACACCAGAGCATCCGAGCCGCAAGCGAGGGGATCCCTTGTCCGGGAGACAAATCTGTCCACCTTTGCGTTGAATCTGGATGCTAGCAGATCTACATCCGGTGTTCCCCACCGCTGACATATTGCTCGGAAGACCTCGGGATGAAGGGACCATTCCCCTGGGCATAACTGTTGGCGACTCAGAAAGTCCGCCTTCCAATTCTCCACCCCTGGAATGAAGACAGCTGATATACATGGGACATGCTTTTCTGCCCATTCCAGGATGTGACTTACTTCCCTCTGGGCTGCACGACTCCTGGTGCCTCCCTGATGATTGATATATGCCACTGCTGTGGCATTGTCTGATTGAATTCTGACAGGGGACCCTTGGAGTCTGGATGTCCAGGCTACTAGGGCGTACCGGGCTGCTCGTATCTCTAAGAGATTGATGGGCAGGGTTTTTACTACATTTGACCATCTGCCCTGGAGAGACCATTGCTCCAGTACTGCCCCCCAGCCTATAAGGCTGGCATCTGTAGTGACCACCTTCCAAGATATCGGGCTGAAGGGTTTTCCCTTCTGGAGATTCTGGGGGATCAACCACCAGCAGAGACTCTTCCGAACGGAAGGGGACAAAGCCATCGGGAAGTCTAGAGCCTGAACTTTTCCGTTCCAGGCTGACAATATGGCCCTTTGTAAATTCCTTGAGTGGAATTGGGCGTATGGCACAGCTTCGAATGATGCTACCATCTTTCCTAGCAGCCTCATGCACAGGCGTATGGACGGCTGTCTTTTTGCACAAAGCAGACGGACCAAGGCCCTCAAAGAGGATACCTTGTCTAGAGGTAAGAAAATCTTCCTCTGGTCTGAATCCAGCCGTAGCCCTAGATATACCAGGTTTTTCACTGGCTGTAGGGCTGACTTGTCCAGGTTGATGACCCAACCGTGAGACTCTAGATACTTGATTGTATCGACAATTACCACTTCTAGCTTGGCAACTGAGTGGTCCATCAACAACAGGTCGTCTAGGTATGCCATTATCGTTACACCCCGTGTTCTTAGATCGGCCAACAGTGGGGCCAGAATTTTTGTGAACACTCGTGGTGCTGTGGCCAGACTGAATGGTAAGGCTCTGAACTGAAAATGGCGCCCTTCTACTGCAAAGCGTAGGAATTTTTGATGACCTGGAAAGATGGGAACATGCAAGTAAGCATCTTTGATGTCGATCGAGGCTAACCATTCCTCCCCTTGTAGGGCAGCGGTGACCGATCGGATCGACTCCATCCGGAAAGACCGGACGTTTAGAAATTTGTTTAGACTCTTTAGGTCCAATATGGGTCTTATGTCCCCGTTTGGCTTCGGGACTGTAAAAAGGTTTGAGTAGAAACCCAACCCCCACTCTTCCATAGGAACCTCCATAATTACTCCTTGGAGCAATAGTTGTTCTAACGCCAATAGGAGAGACCCTCTTTTCAGAGGGTCTCTTGGCATGCCTGACCACATAAAATGGGACGGAGGAGACTCTTTTAACTCCAACTTGTATCCCAGAGTTACTGCGGAGAGCACCCATCTGTCTTTGATCGTCTCCCGCCAGGTCTCTGCGAACAACTGAAGTCTTCCCCCCACCCGTTTGAGTGGGGGCAGCCCTTCATAGGCTTGACTTGGAGGCTGGTTTAGTACCTCTTCGGATCCAGGGCTTTTTATTACCCTGTGGCTGTCCCTGATTTTTACCTCCTGAGTTTGACTGAGGAGGCCGTCGGAACTGCTTAGTAGCAGACGACGCAGGGATAGGAGAGGTAGTCCTCTTAAAAGATGGACCCCTAGACCTCTTTTTACTCGGTAAGAGAGTACTTTTACCACTGGAAATCTTCTGGATATACTTATCCAGGTCTTCGCCAAAAAGGCGTTCCCCATGAAATGGGAAGCTAACTAAGAGCTTCTTACAGGGAGCTTCAGCAGACCAGTTTTTGAGCCACAGAAGCCTACGCATATGTACCAAAGACAGCGTGAGGCGGGAGGCCTGATGGATAGAATCCTTGATGGCGTCAACCGCAAAGCATAATGCTCTAGGCAGATCAGCCAGAGCCTGGGCCTGCTGGTCTGGCAAATCCCTCAGGACCATTTTCATTTGATCCTTTAAAGCTTGGCAGACCCCAATAGCTGCCACTGCTGGCTGTGTAACAGCCCCTGCTGTGGAAAAAGCAGATTTTAATAAAGATTCCAATTTTTTATCTACTGGATCTTTGAACATTTGAACATTATCTACTGGACATGTCAGTGATTTGTTCACAGAAGAGATGGCTGCATCCACCGTAGGAACATTCCATCTCTGGGTGAACTTTTCCTCCATGGGATAGATCACCGGAAACCTTTTAGGCGGAACAAATAGTTTATCAGGATGTTCCCAGTCCTGGTATATAAGTCCTTCCAATAATGGATGTATTGGAAAGGAGCAATTAACCTGGGGAGCTTTTAGCGACCCCAATGAGGAGACAGCAGTAGTTGATGGTTCAACAAGAGGCATTTTAAATGCAGATCGAACCATGTCAGTTAGGGTCTGGACCCACAATCTTTCAGTCTGTGATGCTGAAAATGGTTCATCTACTGTCGATTCCTCAAAAACAGAGCTAACCTCCTCCTGATCCCCTTCAGGTAGGTCGGTCCCTTCCTGGGACTGTTGCTCTGCCAACAGGCACTCTAATGGAGGTGATGGAGATCTGGCGCGCTTTCTTTCCTGTAGAGAAGAAGCGATCAATGCAGCCAATCTCTGCTCCAATCCCTCCAGAGTTGAGGAAAAAACCTCCTCTGTTATATATGCAGGAGCAGGTGGACTGAGGACAGCCGCAGTACCTGGCACTCCCGGGGGTTCCTTATGGGTATTAACCTCTGATTTCTCAGGGGAGGAGGGTGCAGATGACTGCTCCAGATCCTCAGAGCCCGATGGAGACCCCCTACACTTCCTGAGAGGTATATCTCGGAGTTTTTTAGGCGGCATATTCCTTAGTTCAAAGCTGAGGTATTCCAGCCGCAATACACCCCTTACTGAAATAGTCTAATGCAATTTGCTGCTATGTACATCAGTGGGTGTCTACTAATGCGTCTTTCTGGGGATGCCTGTATCAACCGCCCGCTGTAAGCCCCTATACCATGCTACCAGCTCCTTTTCATGCTCTGTGTCCATAGCAAGCAGCGTGGACTGAGTCCTTTTATCTTGCTGGGACGCCCGCACATGCGCAGAAGCGCTGGGCGCACAGAGCGCGTCATCCGCCAGGCTCCGCCCCCTTTTTTGAAGCTAAACCTTATAAAAGGAAAGCATGTGTGCGCGCGTGCGCGCGTGCACGTGTGCGCTCTTGGCGCCATGTAGGGAGAGGAGCCAGGGTCCCTGTTTCACCAGGACTCGGCGATGGAAGGAAACTACTTGGCAGCATGACAGAGGAATGCAGCTTCCCTGATAGAGAGCTCACTCATCTGCCTGGACTTTCACCATGGAAGGAATAGTCCCAAGAAAAAAGACGTTCCACAGCGGCCTCTAGTGGACAAACACAGGTACCGCACTTTTGTCTTTTTTTTTTTTTTTTTTTAAAACCTCCTTTATGAAAAAACATTTCCAGGTTTACAGTTTTTTTAAAACTTCCCTTATGAAATAACATTTCTAGGATTTCTTAGGCATATACAGCTATTAGCGGGAATACCCTTTAGGTAACAGGCAGAAAGACATATTAGGCTTGGGGGTCCCCTCAATAGAACCAAGTTCCTGAGGGGCCCCCACTTACCTTTTCCCCGCCGCAGGACTTTGTTTGGTCCACAGAAGCCCAAACTTCACCTCTCACGGCAGGCATTGTACTAGACCTTCAGGGACCGGGTTCCCAAGGATTCCACTCCCCTGGACCTGTATAGCACCCTGCACAGATAGCCTCTTGGTTTTGGGTATGACCAGAGCTCTGGATCCCAGGGTCCAGCCCTCCTAAGAGAGGCATTACAGGCAAAACCCTGCTCTTCTCTGCAAGGCCCGGGTACCGACCGTTTAGCTATGAAGCTTTTTTGGTCGGATCCGGAATAGCTTGCTAAGGCCCAGAGAACCTGTACACAAGCCCAGATGAATACATGTTAACCTTGGCCAACACCTTAGACACTGGCAAAAAACTGAGGTACTCCCGGATGGGAGGGGCTTATATAGGGGAGGGTACTTCCTGTTTTGGAAGTTGCTAGTGCCAGCACCTGAAGGTAATTCTATATAACCCACATAGTAATGACTATGCTGCTCTGTGTCCCGTGATGTATGAACAAGAAAAATGTTTAATAAACGTCGCCCCCCCCCTCAACAACTTCACTCTGTGAGTAAAAAAAAACGTCCATCGCGCGGCACCCCCCCCCCCCCGCTCAACAACTTTAATGCTAGTTGGGAGGTATTATGGCTAAGGGGGTCGCTGCATGTCTGTCTGCGTTTGCTGTGGTGCGCAGCATGCCCCTCACAATTGCTGTGTCCAACAGACACAGAGGGTTGTGGCTCACGATACCGCTCCACGTTGAGCAGCCCTGGGCTTATGTGATCGATATGCGATCACATGATCACAACGTCTACAAAGCTGTTATGAATAAATCTCGTAACAGCTTTGCTTTCTATACTAGTGAGCTGTGATTAGCCCAGAGCTATCACATGGTACCTGGGCCTATCACAGCACCCTGTACCATGTAATTAGCTTTAGCCAATCACATTTTAGTAGTAATCACAACTGTCATGAATGAAACTCATGCATGACAGTTCAAAGTATTGCTGGTACAAAGATTTTCATTGTATCACCAATCAAAATGTTAACTAAAAAAAATTGACTCCCCCACCCATTACAGGGCTACTTTGGTGACACAAAACTACTCGGATTGAAGTTACATAAATTAAAAATATATTTTAATAAAAAATATTTACGTTTTTTCAGAATTTAGGAGCCAGAATTGAGAACAGAGTGTAAGTTGGATCAAACAGTGTCCGCCACAAATCAAAATGCAGAACAAGTCCATTTTATTCAAGAACAATTAGATACAGTTTTGTCTAGGATCGACGATTTGGAAAATAGGTCCAGGAGATATAATATCCGTATTAGAGGACTTCCAGAAACCATAACTGACATCCCGGCAGCGATTCAAAATATGATTCAATCCCTAATCCCAGAAATTCCACAAGACCGCCTGGAGCTAGATAGAGCACATAGGGCCTTAGGTCCTCTAAGGAAAGATGGTCTACCGAGAGACATAATAATTAAACCCCATTTCTATGCGATAAAGGAGGAAATTATGAGCAAGGCGCGAAATATGTCTACGATTCTATGCCTGGGTCATAAAATCCAATTATATGCAGACCTCTCTCCCTCTACAATGCAACGCAGACGTGCAATGAAGCCTCTACTTCTAGCCCTCATACAAAAAGACATTAAATACAAGTGGGCATTCCCATTTGCAGTAAAATTCTCTTACAAAGGGAAGAATCATTCCTTTTCTACTTTTCCTGACGGCGAAAAACTGTTATTGAATCTCAAGATCATCACTCAAGAAAATGACATGGACACTTCTCGAAGTGGCCCACAATCTTCAAAGAGACCGAACCCTACCAGCCCTCAATCTCCCTTGTGGACCAGGGCAAGAACCAAGAAAGCCAAAGACAATGGTCCCGCTTGAAGAGACCCAAGCTCACAATTTATACTTTGTACTCCTCGATTCCCATGAGTTCCAGGAAAGATTTATTCTAAGAGTCTGGAACGAATGTTTTTTTTTTGTTCTGATTGTTTAAATTTTTCCAAAATGTTTTGCAAGGGGTTTTTATCCCCCTCTCAATTTTTCTGAGTTCGATCTACTACTTGTAGAGTTCTTTGTCCAATTTGGGGGGGTGAGACTCTCGCTCCTCTATCCACTTCAGGGGGGAGAAGTGGGGGTCCCTCCGGACAGACCTGAATATGGTAGATCTAGTAAGTCTTTAGTTTTTTTTTAAGGGGCGCCCTGGCTGGGGTGGGTCCCATGTGCTTCCACCTTTCCCCTGAGTCTCCTAGAGACTTTGTGGAAGGAATAGCCTTTTCCTTAGGGAACGGGCTTTTCATTTTCTACCTTGGTAGAAGTTTTGGGGAGGAATTTATCCTCCTCGAGATCGTTTTCATCCTTTTTTCGTTTTTTTTAAATTTTAATTAAATTTTTTTATTACTGTTTTTCTATGACAATTTTTTACTCTTCTTATTTTTTCCACTTTTTCATTCCTTTTTTCTCCTTTCCTATCTCTAATCCTATTATCACATGCCTGGCAGTTCTGGTTTTTGCAGATTCAATTGAAGGTACCCGCAACATGATCCTTTGGCTTTTGATTACCCGTCTAGAACACTTACAGATCCTGAGGATGGTGTATTGCGGTAAAGTAGATATAGTGGATGACGATGGCAGCTCCCTCCCTGAGTCCCATGGCTGATTCCGTACTAGGTTCACTCAAAATAGCTACACATAATGTTCAAGGCATGAATTCCCCTGTTAAGAGACGCAAACTCTTTGACTCTTATAAATCCCTGGGTATTGACATACTCATGATTCAGGAAACCCATTTCCCTAGGCAATTCAATCCCAGCTTTATACTCTCCCGATTCCCACAATTTTTTTTAGCTAATGCCGAAAAGAAAACCAAGGGTGTGGCTATTTGTATTTCAAAATCATGCCAGTTTAGTTTCATATCTGATTTCAAAGATCCTGAGGGCAGGTTTATACTGGTTAAGGGCACAATAGAGGGACGAATATATTCTCTGATTTCATATTATTCCCCCAATTCAGGGCAAGATACATTTTTTCGATTCATCCTGGACACCCTATCTCCTCAAATAGAGGGCACAATCATTTGGGGGGGAGATTCCAATGCAGCATTTGATCAGGGGTTGGACAAATCCAAACCCCCCTCGACCCAATTAACCAGACCCACTAAGATAAGCCTGAAAATAGCTAGACTTTTGCATGATAAAGGCCTAGCTGATGTATGGCGAGAATCTAATCCTTCTATAAGAGATTATACTCATTACTCTCACCCACACAACACCTACTCTAGGATTGACCATATCCTGGTTCCTTCCTATATTCTCCCAGATGTTATTAAATCAATCATCAAAGACACGGTCCTTTCTGATCACTCCATGGTTGTCATGTTCCTACGCATTAAAACTGGTAGATCAAAGGGGGGTAATTGGAGACTAAATGAGTCTTTACTTTCCGATCCAGCCATACAAATGGAAATAGATAAAGCTCTTCAAGAATACTTCAGCTTTAATGATATAGAAAATGTTTCCGCTGAAGTCCTTTGGGCTGCTCATAAGGCCTTTATTAGGGGCAAGCCTATCCAAATTTCGACAAGAATCAAAAAGGAAAGGGAAGCGGACATTGATAGATTGGAGAGATCATACAGGACCCTGAGAACACAGCATAAAAGGAAACCTTCTCCATCCTTGTTGTCTAAGATTGAAAGGAGTAGACTAGAACTCAATTTAGCACTCACTACAAAAGCGGAGAAATCTCTCCGTTGGACAAGTAATACATTTTATACTCAAACAGGTAAAATAGGTAGAATGTTGGCATCCAAATTGTCTCCTAAAACGAGAGTTTATTCCATACCTAAGATCCGCATTGCTGGACAGGACCCCACGGCTAACCCTGAAAAGATACTAAAGGCTTTTCAGACATTTTATTCCGAACTCTATAGCGACCCTTCAAATATACCCATGAACTCGGTATCCTCATACCTAGATGGCCTCCCTATTCCATCCTTGAATATGGAACATAGAGATATCCTAGAAGCTCCCTTCTCTGTTGAAGAGGTTACAGCAGTAATTCAAGATCTCAGGGCGGGATCAGCCCCGGGACCTGATGGATTATCAGCTCCCTACTACAAAGCCTTCAAGGACACCCTTACCCCATATTTAACAAAAAATGTTAATTTTACTACAAGGGGTTCCCAATTAGGTACACAACTTAATACAGCCTACATTACTGTTATACCCAAACCGGATAAAAACCCAGAAGAAGTTTCCAATTATCGCCCTATTTCTTTGATAAATAATGATTTGAAAATTCTCACTAAAATTTTAGCGAATCGCCTCTCCTCTTTTATTACTAAATATATTCACAAGGATCAGGTAGGATTTATGCCAGGAAGACAAGGCCCAGATCAAGTGAGAAGAGCGATTGATATTATCTCCCTTTTGCAGTCCAACTGGGACAGAGGTCAAAAACAACAGGGTTTCCTGTTAGCACTTGATCTGGAGAAGGCCTTCGACTCTGTATCCTGGCAATACTTTTTTCCCCTATTAGAACGATGGGGTTTTGGCCCACGTTTTATGGGAGTTATTAGAGCTCTGTATTCTCAACCTAAAGCTCAAATTCGTATACAGGGATATTATTCCTCTCCGATAAATATAGCCAGGGGTACAAGACAAGGTTGTCCACTATCCCCTATTGTCTTTGCTATGGCCATTGAAAGCTTGGCCATAGCCATTAGACAAAATTCTGACATTAAAGGCGTAACCTGTGGGAATCAGATGCATAAATGCGGACTTTTCGCAGATGATTTGCTTCTCTTTCTTACCTCCCCCATTACCTCCCTCCCGAATCTTTATAAAGTAATTTCTGATTTTTCTAATATTTCAGGACTCAGGGTCAATTTTGCCAAGTCACAGGCACTAAATATTTCCCTCCCGTTACCCATAGTTTCCCTCATCAAACAGTCTTTCAAATTTGAATGGAATTCTTCTCATATTAAATATCTGGGAATCTTTCTGACTGCTCGAACAGAATCTCTTTACACAAGTAACTATCCTCCCCTATTCCATAAAATTATTACAGATCTTAAAAATTGGGACAAATTCGAACTATCTTGGTTGGGCAGGATTAATTCAGTGAAAATGACATTACTCCCTAGAATTTTATATCTATTTCGTTCCCTCCCCATTCCCATCAGGAAAGATCAGATAAATTCCTTACAAAGTAAAATTCTCACATTCGTATGGGGCAAATCTAGTTACAGAGTTCCCCAAAACACCCTATATTTAAATAGGAAGAAGGGAGGGGTGGGTTTGCCTAACTTATATAATTATTTTTTAGCTGCCAGACTAGCACAATTATCTATATTTTATTCCAAGAATGAAAAACCGGACTGGGTGCTGGTAGAAGAACAAGCGGTACCACAATTATCCTTAGAGTACCTGCTTTGGTGCCCACAAAGACAGAGACCACCTATTTTATCCCCTTCCTTATCTCAATCATTTGCCCTTTGGGACAGACTCCGTCCTCTTCCCACTCTAGTGTCTGTAACACAACCACTAGCACACATTTTTAATAATCCAAAATTCTTTCCTGGTATGGATACAGAGGCCTTCAGTTGGTGGACAAACAAAGGTCTATATAGGATAGGACAATACTTTACAAATCGGGGTCCTATTACCATGCCCCATTGTCTAAATAAATTTGACCTCCCTGACTCTGAAAAATTTCGATTTGAACAGATTTCACAATTCTTGAATGATATTTGGACAGAGAAACCTCTTCCTCCCAAATTTACGGACTATGAGATCTGGTGCGGATCGGCCGTGGGACAAAGGGGGGGCATTTCTGTCATCTACTCTTCACTTACTTGTACAGCTACTAAAACCTCATACATGAAAGCATGGGAAGATGACCTCCAGCTAAATTGGGATCTAGGATCCTGGCAAAAGGCCAACTTTCGCTCATTCCAAAGTATTTTGAACACCTCCCTCATGGAAGCTAACTTAAAAGTTGTCATGAGATGGTATATGACTCCCATCAGGCTTGCATCCATCTACCCAGAATCGGATCCCAACTGCTTTAGAGGCTGCCATTTATTGGGCTCGATGGTGCATATCTGGTGGGAATGTCCTAGGATCAGGCCGATCTGAAAGAAAAATTTTAATCTCATATTTAAGGTCACTTCGTGTTCAATACCTAGGTCAGCTTCTGTTGCTCTTCTCAATGACAATATTCCCAATGTTTCTAAACCAACTAGAAAACTGATTCACTTTCTACTTCTGGGGACTAAAATTATTATTGCTAGATCTTGGAGGAAGCCCAGGGTATCCATTAAGGCTATACACAATAAGATCTCTTGGATTATGGCTCAAGAGAAGATGGTTAGCATATCAACTAATTTAATCCCTAAATTTGAGGCAATATGGGAACCATGGGCAGTTTTCTGTGGCGTTTCTTTGAAGGTCAGGCATGACCCTGACCGCTCTAATTCCTAAAGGGCCTCATGTTCGGCATGTGATTTCTTCTTATTTCTTTCTTCTTCTATTCTATCTTTTCTTGGTTCTTTTATCTTTTGTTTTATTTATTTTTATTTTATTTTTGTTTCGATACTTAAACATGATTCAAAGATTTGATATCATTATTTACTGTGTTCTTATTGCGGTATTTCCGAGTCTTAAATTTGATGGGCGTTATTGTATATGAGTGTAGTACTGTTCTTCATTAAGATTCCGAGTTCCTTTTTATTGGTTTCATATGAGGATGGCGGGCTGGGGCTGACCTGGGCGCAGGATGATCCCGTTAGGGGCGTCCAGGTGGGGTGTGACTTCCCTGAATGCCTATTTTTCATTTATTTATTTTATTTTTTTAATCTCTTGATGAGAGCATTGTGACATAAACAATTGGAAATAACCCTTTGTCATGTTTAAACAAAAAAAAATAATATTTACGTTTTTTGTACACACGTTTTAGTTTTTTCCATTTTTAACACACTGTCCCCAGTCAGTGTCCCTAATCCCCGCCACACCAGTCATATGCTGACACATAAGAACATAGGTCATTTGCTTGGGCTAAGGGCTGGTTCGCACCACAAAAACACACTCCAGATCTGTTCCGGATGCATTTTTACATGCACATTTGTAAAGCGTTTTTGTAGCATTTCGGTGCATTTTTATGTGTTCCAGTGCATTTTTGATGCGTTTTCGGATGCATTCCAGAATCTTTTTTTCTTTCTCATTTTCACTGTTCTGGGGTCTGGCAACGCTGTATCCTGGCGTAGGCAACAAGGCCCAGGCCTATTTCAGCACTTTGCAGGGGGGCAGCAGGAAAAGAGTCCCCGCCGGCTTGCGCTACACTGTTAGGCAAATTAGTCTAGCGCCCCCATAAAGCAGCCGCGCTGCTTCTGGTATGCGGGCGACCGCTTCTAATTTAGACTGTCCTATCATCCTGGACCACAAATCTTCCTCACTGTGCTATATGTTTTCTGTTGCACCATTGGCATGGTTATATCTTCTAAAGTAGACTTATAGGTAATACTTTTTTTTTTCCATTTTGGATAGAGTAAGGGAGAGTTATAGCCCCTGCCAGTATGTTTTTTACCATCCCTGTCCTCTGCCCTGCTGACCCCTGTCCTCTGCCCTGCTGACCACTGTACACTACCCTGCTGATTTCCCATCTTCTGCCCTACTTGCCCCTGTACACTGCTCTACAAACTAATAGCTTCTGTACACTGCCCTACAAACCCCTGACCCTACACTGTGGGAGGAGCACTGGCTGACCTGCCACTATGATTCTTTTTACGGTGCAGGGAATCGCCGGCTGAAGAGAACAATATCGGGTTGATGGCTTTAGGTGCAGGCATTAGCCCGGTATAACCACAGAAATGGGAGGACGCCCTCCCGGCGGGAAGTGGTTAAAGGAAAAGTAGAGCTAAAGCTGAAGCCTGCTGTCTGTTGAAGTCACAGAGCCAGTCCAGGCTTGGGCAAGATTGCAACAATGAAGTCTGGATCCACCCACATGCTTGGATCAGCACCCGGCTCAGCCTCTCAGCAAGTCGCCGAGAGCCTGAGCCAACCACTTCCACCCCCTCCACAGTCCAGCGCTCGGAGCAGAGCAAAAAGCTGCTGACTGACGAGCGATTGGTCGTGTTAGATCGCTTAGTTCTCAGTGTTAGTGCCAGCGGGGGACAGATGCAGTATTGGACTGAGCATCAGTTTTTTTTTTATTATATGTAGCGATACCCCCAAACTAAGAGAGCCGCTGGTTTTGTTTCGGGCCCTGTACACAGCACAGCCAACCCCCGGCAATCTACTCGACCCTTCTCTGGCACAGCTAGTCTAGGGGTGGTATATATGCATGGCTTTATACCAGTTTATGAACAATCCCACAATAATCCAAACAGTTGTGAAATATAGTAATGGACGCCAATACCAGAATGATTAACTGTAATAGATTTACTTGAATATAAAGGTTAACGATCAATACCATATAACACTTACATGCAGAGCCCTGCAGTAATAATAACACTAGTCAACTATAGTGCACATATAGTTCTATCACACACTGACATATAGCTATTCTCCCTGTGAGCAATATGGCGCTCAGCAATGCTATAAACCCCCAGTCAGGCCTGATTCAGCTAAAGCTCAGTCTTTAAGTGAGGAATCTTCGCATGCAAGATGATCGGTGGTGCACATACAGGAACAACAATTTGTAATCCAATAATGGTCTATGGCAATAGAAGCAACTCCCCGGAGACTATATAACTCAGTTCTGCAACTAGTCTCCTGTCAGGAAAGCAAGTATAACCCAATGGGCCAAGGCAGTCAATAGGCCTAACAAAGTACTCGGTTATAGCTGTGAGCAGGTGCTCTCTCACCCCTCCGGACTCGATCCTAGTCCGGGACTCCCACCGCTGTGTCTCCACACACAGGATCTGCCACAACCGGATCTCTGGTCCAACTGATGTCCGCGAAGCAGGTAGATGTCAGATGCCGCACAGGCTCAGTAGCGAGGTGGAAGGCTCTCTGGAAGTGACTCGCAACAGGTCCGCACAGGAAGTCCTCTTGCCAGCCACGCGGTGTCCAAAGAGCCCGGGCTTAGCCTCGCCCTCCCCTTTTATACCCCACCCATGAGTCTCTGCGGCGGGCCAATGCACCCTAGGTGCCAAACGGGGTTCTGGGTAACGTAGTCCATGGGGCCTCAACGGAGACCCCGCTACATATACTCAGTATGATTTTTTTTTTTTTTTTATGGATTCCCATAAATTTTTTTAAGTCTCTTCTGAGGTGTAAGTGCTGCAGGAACTGGGGCTGATCTGAGTTATGAAGGTGCAGGAATTGGGACTGCTCTTAGATGTGAAGGTGCAAGATTTGGGGTAATCTGATGTGTGCAGGTGCAGGAGCTTAGATGAGATCTAAAAGTGCAAAAATTAGGTATCCTCTTCGGTGCAATGGTGCAGGAATTGGGGCTGATCTAAAGTGTGAAAGTGTAGGAATTGTGGGGAAATGAGATGTGAAGGTGCAGGAATTGGGTTTGCTTGAGATTTGAGGGTGCAGAAATTGGGTCTCATCTTAGATGTGATGGTGCAGGAATGGAGGCTAATCTGAGATGTGAAAGTGCAAGAATTGGGGTGATCTGAGGTGTGAAGGTGCAAGAATTGGGGCGCTCTGAGGTGTGAAGGTGCAAGAATTGGGGGGGATCTGAGGTGTGAAGGTGCAAGAATTGGGGTGATCTGAGGTGTGAAGGTACAGAACTTGGGACTGACCTAAGATTTGATGGTGAAAGAATCAGAACTGATATGAGCTGTGGAGGTACAGGAAATGGGACTGACCTGAGGTTTAATGGTGCAGGAATTGGGAGAGATCTGAGGTGTGAAGGTGCAGGATTTGGTGTTAGACATGTGCAATTCGTTTAGTTACGAATTCGTTATTCGTAAAAATTTGTTATATTCGTTGATTCGTAAACATACGATAAAAACGAACGGTTTGATAAAATTACAAACGAACAACGAATTATCGAAAGGAACGAATATGGAAAACAACGAAAATACGAATTTAGTAAATTTGAAACAGCCAAAATACGAAAAAGTAAAAAACGAAAACATAAAAACAACGAAAATACCGAACAAAGATCAAAAAATAACGAAGATCAAAATGAACGAAAACGCGAAATTACGATTATTTGGAAAACGTAAAACAAAACAACAAAAATAACAAACATAGATCCATATTAACGAAAATCAAAATCGACAATTTTTTTTTTTACGAATGTTCGGAAACGGAAATCAAAACAATGAAAATTAGAAAAAACGTAAATTCTATTTCGTTAGTTCTGAATTAGTTCTGGACGTTGGCCAATGACCAATAAGCTTGTCCCTTCCCCTGAAGAGGTTGTCTCTTCCCCCAATGAGCTTGTTTCTTATTCCCTTGTGTGTTTTTCTGTGTTAGACTGCAGTGCATTCCATCCACAGTCCAGATAGGTTGTGGTTGGGTAGGTTGCACTGTTCTGTTGGATTTGTGAGTAAAGTTGTGACTTGTGAGAGAGAAATTCTTTGTTTCTTAACCACTTCAATACCATGCACTTATGCACCTTCCCGCCCAGACCAATTTTCAGCTTTCAGTACTCTCACACTTTGAATGACAATTACTTAGTCATGCTACACTGTATCCAAACAAAATTTTTATCATTTTCTTCTCACAAATAGAGCTTTCTTTTGGTGGTATTTAATCGCCACTGGGTTTTTTATTTTTTGCGATATAAGCAAAAAAACAGCAATTTTTTTAAAAAAAAAACACTTTTTTTTAGTTTCTATTGTAAAATTTTGCAAATGAGTAATTTTTCTTCATAAATTTGTGCCAAAATGTATACTGCTACATATCTTTGGTAAAATGAACCCAAATTAGTGTATATTATTTGGTCTTTGTGAAAGTTATAGAGTCTACAAACTATGGTGGCAATCACTGAAAATTTATCACATCTGATCACGCCTGATGTACTGAAGGGATATCTCATTTCTTGAGACACTAACAAGCGAGGAAAGTACAAATACCCCAAAATTAAAACTTTTTGGAAAGTAGACAGTCCAAGGTATTTACTAAGAGGCGTGGTGAGTTTTTTGAAGTTGTATTTTTTTCCCACAATTCTTGGGAAAATTTAATTTTTTTATTTTTTTTTACACAAATTGGTCATATTAACAGTTTTTTTCACACAGCATATGCATAATTGCAACTACACCCCAAAATACATTCTGCTACTCCTCCTGAGTATAGCAATACCACATGTGTGAGACTTTTACACAGCCTGGCCATATACAGAGGCCCAACATTGAAGTAGCACTTTCAGGCGTTCTACAAGCATAAATCGCACATATCCTTTCTCAACCACCTATTACACTTTTGAAGGCCCTGGAGCACCAGGACAATGGAATTTTCCACAAAATGACCCCATTTTGGAAAGCACACACCCCAACGTATAATCTATGAAACATTATGAGTCTTTTGAACGGTTCATTTTTTTTCCAGAAGGTTTTGGAAAATGTGGAGAAAAAATGAAAATGCATTTTTTTTACACAAAGTTGTCTATTTATAAGATATTTCTAACGCATAGCATATACATAGCAAAAATGACACCCCAAAATGCATTCTGCTACTCCTGAGTATAGCGATACCACATGTGTGAGACTTTTACACAGCCTGGCCATATACAGAGGCCCAACATTGAAGTAGCACTTTCAGGCGTTCTACAAGCATAAATCGCACATATCCTTTCTCAACCACCTATTACAATTTTGAAGGCCCTGGAGCACCAGGACAATAGAATTTTCCACAAAATGACCCCATTTTGGAAAGCACACACCCCAACGTATAATCTATGAAGCATTATGAGTCTTTTGAACGGTTCATTTTTTTCCAGAAGGTTTTGGAAAATGTGGAGAAAAAATGAAAATTCATTTTTTTTACACAAAGTTGTCCATTTATAAGATATTTCTAACGCATAGCATATACATAGCAAAAATAACACCCCAAAATGCATTCTTCTACTCCTCCTGAGTATAGCGATACCACATGTGTGAGACTTTTACACAGCCTGGCCATATACAGAGGCCCAACATTGAAGTAGCACTTTCAGGCGTTCTACAAGCATAAATTGCACATATCCTTTCTCAACCACCTATTACAATTTTGAAGGCCCTGGAGCACCAGGACAATAGAATTTTCCACAAAATGACCCCATTTTTGAAAGCACACACCCCAACGTATAATCTATGAGGCATTATGAGTCTTTTGAACGGTTCATTTTTTTCCAGAAGGTTTTGGAAAATGTGGAGAAAAAATTAAAATGCATTTTTTTTACACAAAGTTGTCAATTTATAAGATATTTCTAACACATAATATGTACATAGCAAAAATTACACCCCAAAATGCATTCTGCTACTCCTCCTGAGTATGGCGATACCACATGTTTGAGACTTTTACACAGCCTGGCCACATACAGAGGCCCAACATCCAAGTAGCACCTCCAGGCATTCTAGCAGCATTAATTGCACATATCATTTTCTGACTACCGATCACATTTTTGAAGGCCCTTCATATATCTAACACATAGCAGGTACATACCAAATAACAAAAGATTACCTGTGGTTTTAGAAGTGCAGTGGTCCACAGAGGAGAGCATCGGTCCAGGCAGCAGGCAGGGATGAGGTCAGCGACAGCAAAAGCAATCATCCAGGCAGCAGGCAGGAATACTGTCCATAGTTCGCACAGGCAGAGATACTGTCAGCACAGCCAGAGCACAGCCAAAGCACAGGTCCAGGTAGCAGGCAGAGGTGTCCCGGCAGAAATGCTGTCCAAAGTCAGTAGAGGCAGCAGGCAGATATATGGTCAACACAGCCAAAGTATTGGTCCAAGCAGCAGGAAGAAACATGGTCCATAATGTCATGGGTCATTACAGGCAGTAATATGGTCAGCACAGCCAAATTATTGGTCCAGGCAGCAGGAAGGACCATCAAGCTTAGGGCCAGGGGGACAGGGGTAGAGGCTTCTCCCACCCAAATCGCTTTGAAGCCTCCGGGCAACCAGACCCTGTTCTTGGAGCACAGAAAACGAAAAACTGGTTTTCTCTACTCAGAACGCTATTCTGAAGCCCCTCACATATGTGAGACCCCTGTGTACTAAAAGTAGATGGTCAAAAGATCAGTCCAAGTGGCAGGCAAAAACATGGTCGATTAACAGGCCAAGGTCGGTACACGTGGAAGTCAGAAACGTGGTTTAAATCGGCAGGCAGAGGCATCGTCGGTAAACAGGCCAGGGTCAGTTAATTAACATGGAAGGTAGTTAGTAACATGGTAGCAGGCAAATAGGGAAATGGCAGTCTGTTAATAATAAGGGGAACTAATGGATGTATGATAATTTTTGAAGCAATTTCCGATGCACAGGCCAGGTTGGGAGGGACAATCGGGACAATAATAGCTGGTGTCTCTTCTTACTCCTCCTCTGCTGCATACACGGCATTTCTTTTGGCGTCTTCTTCCAGATTCTGTGGGGGGGATGCTAAAGGGATAGTGTCGCTCGTGAAGCCGACTCACACTATCAGAGCGAATGCTTCCTGGGGCGGGATCTTGTTGGTAAATGAGGGCATCGATGATATCTTCGATATATTGGAGGTAGTGGAGTCAGTGATTTTGAGTTGCTTTTTGGTAGCAGACAAACGAATTAAAAAGGGCCATGTGAAACAGGTGAAACGCAACTTTTTTGTGCCAATAATGGGACTTTCTGGTTGATAAGTAGGGCTGTAGCATCTGGTCGTTTAAATCCACCCCCCCCCATGTACAAATTGTAGTCGTGGACACATTCAGGCTTTACAATGGAGCCTTATGTTCAATATGGGCCTTACAAAAAAGAACGAAGTCCATTCATATTGGTCCAAACGCCCCATCCAACACATGCCCACACAGGCCCGCTACCAATATCACCACTAGTGCCGCCATCGGTACCACCACCAGTACCACCACCCGTACCACCGTCGGTAGTGCCACCACCACCTGTACCACCACCTGTACCGCTTGTACTTCTTGGGATCTCCACCATGGTGTCATTGTGGATCGTAGAGAGGATGTGGACATCTTTCTTGTCCCTCCACTTCATGGCCAACACCTCCTCGTTCCTCATGGATGCCGATTCTCCAGGTCGCAATTTTTTTGTCAATAAATTTTGTGGGAATCCCTTCCGTTTTTTTTTGAAGGTACCGCAGGCCGGGGTTTGTTTACTGTAAAGGTGGCGAAAAAGGGGCAGGCTGGTATAATAATTATCAACATATAAATGGTAACCTTTTCCGAACAGGGGGTATGCCAACTCCCAGACAATTTTCCCACTGGTTCCAATATATGTGGGGCAATCACGGGGCTGGAGCTGGGAGTCTTTGCCTTCGTAGATCCTGAATTTGCAGACGTATCCAGTGGCTCGATCACATAATTTATTTAATTTTAACCCATACCTGGCTCTCTTGCTTGGTATGTACTGCTTGAACTGCAGTCGGCCGGTGAAATGTACGAGGGACTCGTCCACACAAATTTTTTGGTCTGGGATGAAAACTTCTTCAAATCGCTGGGAAAAGGCATTGATTAGGGGGCGTATCTTGTACAATTTGTCGTAGTTGGGATGATCTCGGGGAGGGCACTGTGAATTGTCATTGAAGTGGAGAAAGCGCATAATCATGTTGTATCTTTTCCTGGACATGACAGCGGAATATATGGGCATGTGTTGGATGGGGCGTTTGGACCAATATGAATGGACTTCGTTCTTTTTTGTAAGGCCCATATTGAACATAAGGCCCAAAAATAATTTAAATTCCTCCAATGTTAGACGCCGCCACTGGAACATGCGGGCGTAGGAAGAATCGGGGTTGGCAGCAATAAATTGGGATGCATACAGATTCGTTTGATCCACTATATTCTGCAGCAAATCTTGTGGGAAAAATAAACAAAAATAATCAAATTTAGAAAAATTTGTAGTGTCGGGCTGCACACCTGGCTGTGCGGTGAAAGGGGGGATGATAGCTGTAGCAAAATACTGAAACTAAGAATATGGTTTGGATCACTTCAGAGGTGACAGCAAAGATTCATTCCAGGAAATGTAGAGACAGAATGTCTACTGATGTCTGAATAAGTAAATTGGGTTAATTGGGGGTCTGAGGTAGCGTTCCATTCATCTATTGTTCAGTGTGTTAATGAAGTCACCTATTATCTGCTACGGGAGGTAATTACACTCCTAGTAATGTGTCTGGCACGGTCCCATTGTTATGAGTAAATATGTGGAGCTCTGTTCATGGGGAGACAAACGTCTCACGCATACCAAATGTGTTAGAAGTAGTCCCAGGTAATTAAATCACTGTCATCTGTTAATTGTTGAAGGGAATGCCCCTGTAAAATGAGTTAAGAAAACCCTTGCATGGGAAATGATATAAAAAGCCAGCCTGGGCAAAATAAAGCGTTGATTTACTCCCAGAACTGTGTGTCGTCCAGTTACTGGGGGGGTAACAGGGTGCCTTGGATAAGTCAGTACTTCCTCAGCTTCAAGGATTTCCCAGCGGACGTTGGAGCTCCGCAACACTGTTGGCAGCGGTGGGATGTCTCCTGCAGTCCGGGCCATCCAAACCACCACCAGGATTCAAGATCTGGGCAGCCGTCGAGGAGCAATACGGGGACCAGCCAGCATGAGAGCGGAGTTCGGGAGGAGGCTGCAAGGCATGCGGAAGCAACATCGGGGACCAGCGACAGAGCGCACCATGCTCGGCTGGGGGGATGTGATCCGCTGGCAACTCTGGCATGAAACGCTAAGCCACGAGCGGCGCCATCAGGGGAAGATCCTTCCCTCCTCCACAGAGATGTACTGGACGCAGTACCATGCGCGAGAGGTGTTCCTGAGGGAACGACCGCGAGATGAGTGGAAGACGGAGCTCGGAAGATTGGTCCAGGAGGAGATGAGGCTGGACGCCAGCTACAGAGCCCTCCGGTGGTTCGCGGCTCAACTGTGGCCAAGTACAGCAGACGGCAGCCCGACAGAAGGCGTTGGCTACGGCGGCGTGGGGCTGCTCCATCAAAAAATGTACGGAGACCCAGACTTTGGGAGCGATGAGGAGTGGCGGCTGGAAAACATCCTGGACTTCCGAGATGAGGTGCTGGACCTCCCCGAAGAGGCCTGTGACCTGGAGGAATTGGAGTTCCTGGTTGAGCAGGAATGGGAGCTCGAGATTGCCTACAAGCGCTGTTTGACGGTGATCAGCAGCCTGGCATGGCTCCCGTTGCCTGGGACTGTCCTGGAGAAATAGCGGACAGTCACGAAGATGCGGAGCAAATGGGACCAGGAGTGCCCCTACGTTTTCCCGTTCTAACCACAATGGAAGAAGCGGCGATGATACAGAGGGCACTGCGAGTGCTAGAATGCCGGAACGCACCAGAGGTTCCCCAAGCAGAGAGACAAGATAATAGCATAAAGGTCTCAGAAGGGGAAGTTGAGACTGGCGCTGGAAGGCTGGTAAATGGTGATCAGCAGCAAGTCGAGAGTATCGCATCCGGTGCCCCAGCAGAAGCGCTGGCTACAGGGCAGAGTGCCACTAGCCTCTGCCCAGCATCAGAAAAAGAGTTGGATCCGGAGAGTCTGAGAGATGATTTTCGTGAGCCGTTTCCCCAACAGCAGATATCCCCAACGGGAGTGGAGGAAGCAATTCTCCCTCCCCAGCAATTTGACATTACCCCAATGTTCATCCCCCCAGCAGAAGCGCTGACTGCAGGGCAGAGTGCCGCTGGCCTCTGCCCACCCTCAGAGTTGGATCCAGGGAGTCCGAGGGATGACCTCAGTGAGCTGTTTCCCCAGCACTTGGACACTACCCCAGTGTTCATCCCCCCAGCAGAAGCGCTGGTTACGGGGCAGAGTGCCGCGGGCCTCTGCCCACCCTCAGAGTTAGATCCAGGGAGTCCGAGGGATGACCTCAGTGAGCTGGTTGCCCAGCACGTGGACACTACCCCAGTGTATATCCCCCCAGCAGAAGCACTGGCTGCATGGCAGAGTGTTACCGGCCCCGACCCAGCCCTCAGTAGATTTTTGGAGGGTTTGGGAGACAGCCCCTGTCAGAAGTCGCCTCAGAAGCTGGTCACAGAACCAGGAGGGGAGAAAATCCTTCCCCCTCTTCAGCTGCTGAACTCTACCATTGTATATGTCCCCCTAGCAGAAGCACTGGCTACGGGGCAGAGCGATGTTGGCCTCTGCCCAGCATCAGAAAAAGAGACGGAGAGTCCGGGAGACAGTCCCTGCAAGATACCTCCTCAGCGGCTGTTAGCTACTCCAGGAGAAAAGCAAGAACCTTTTCCTCCCCAACTGCATAGCACTGCCAGCCTATGTTCCCTACAAGCTGAAGCGCTGGCATCGGGGCAGAGGATTATTCAGCTCCCCTCAATATCTGCAACCCAGCCCCGGATCACGGGAGTGCGGACAGCTGTTCCCACTCTGCAGCGGCTGTTTTTATTCACGGGAGACCGTATGTGCGATTTTGCTCCCCAGCCCCAGAGACGTACTTTTCCTTTTCCTGGTTGCCTGGGGTGGAAGTTTGCGACTAACGCAGGTCCAGACCAGTTCGGGGTCAGGAACCTGGTTAGTCTGTTTTTAAAAGGGGAGAAATGTGACAGAACCCACTGTCACTGTGTGCTTTGGAAGGGACTGAGGGCGGGCCTCCTACCCACAGATTATGGCCCAGAAGAGACTGGAGACTCGGGGAGAAGCTGGCATTGAGATAATGTAATGTAATGCTACATCCCTTCTCCCCCATCCCCCCCCCCCTCTTGTTGCTGTGTTTAGCTGTGTTGAGTCATGGCACATAGACAATGGTCTGGACTGCAGACATCTCTCTGCAGGGGATGTGTATTGAGGGGTTGCCTGCTTATCATAATCCCTTTGTTTATCTGTAGTCTCTGTTTCAATGTACAAGTGTTCAGTTCCCATTGATTCTTCCTTGTCCCCTACCCCCCCTCTATGACAAGGCTAAGGGGAGTGTCCCTAACTGTGTAAAAGTGTATGTTTTGGATTTAATAAACTGTTGATGCTCTGCATGTTTAACCCTCAACACCTGTGTGGATTGTCTCGTGATTGAGGGGTTAAGGGCTGGTTATGGCGAATCTGCAGGCTGCGGGTGCGTTTGGAGGACAGGAGACACAAGTCTGGCGGATGTGCCCATCTGGGGTATCGGAGATCCGTTACAATAGCGGATCCTGAGTTGGCAGGCAACCATAAGGGGTTTGCCAGGGCATCGGGAAGGTAGGATTGGGGCTGGATTCTTCGGGTTGGGCGTGCATTTCCATTGCTTGTACTGGGCTCCTCTTCCTGGGGTATGGCGCTGCTGGTGGTGGGCAGTTCTCCTGATCTTGGTGCTGATCTTGGTGCTGATCTTGGTGCCGATCGCATTCTTTTGGGAGGGACGTTTCCTCCGGGGACTCGGACTCTGAGCCACTATCCTCCACTGGCTCGTATTCCGAACCAGAATCGGATAATGGGAGCTCCCCGCTGCTCTCATCATCCGACATGGCAAGAATGGCATATGCCTCCTCAGGTGTGTAAACCCTTTGGGACATTATGGCAGTGCTTATTGGTGGGCCTGTGTAATGGTACTGCTGGTGGTAGTGGTGGCGGTCTGTGTGGTAGTACCGATGGAGGTATTAGTGGTGGGCCTGTGTGGTGGTACCGATGGTGGTATGGGTGTGGTGGTACCAATGGCGGTACAGGTGGTGGTGGTACCGATGGCGGTACGGGTGGTGGTGGTGGCGGCGGTACCGATGGCGGTACAGGTGGCGGTACGGGTGGTGGTGGTAGCGATGGCGGTATGGGTGGTGGTGGTACCGATGGCGGTACAGGTGGTGGTGGTACCGATGGCGGTACAGGTGGTGGTGGTACGGGTGGTGATGGTACCGATGGCGGTACAGGTGGTGGTACAGGTGGTGGTGGCACTACCGACGGTGGTACGGGTGGTGGTACTGGTGGTGGTACCGATGGCGGCACTAGTGGTGATACTGGTAGCGGGCCTGTGTGGCAGTATAGATGCTGGGCCTGGTGGCGGTACTGGTGGTGGTACTGGTATCGATGGCGGTACTGGTAGCCTGTGTGGCGGTGCCAATGGCGGTACCGATGGAGGTGGGCCTGTGACAGATGATTGACAGATGGGCTGATTGATTGACAGATGGGCTGATTGATTGATTGACAGATGGGTTGATTGATTGACAGATGGGGTGATTGATTGACAGGTGGGGTGATTGATTGACAGATCGGCTGATTGATTGACAGATGGGCTGATTGATTGACAGATGGGCTGATTGATTGACAGATGGGCTGATTGACAGATGGGCTGATTGACAGATGGGCTGATTGGCTGGGCTGATTGATGTGCTGGGCTGTGTGACAGGTCCTCTTTATGGGGGGGGGGTGTGTTGTGCACTGTAAACTTATGTAGACAAACTACACTGAGCTAACTTACTGATCTCTTCTCTCTCCTCACAGATCGGTGTGTGAGGAGAGAGCAGGGATCAGGTAGTAACTCCTGTGGAGTTTGTTTACATTTGTGACCGGCTGTGTCATGGAGATCCTGCCAGAAACAGGCGCCCCGGACTTCCTGGTCTCCGTTCGCGCGTGCGTCCAGCGGGTGGCGCCAGAGAGACTATTTAAACTTGTCATTTACAGACAGTCCCTGCTGTCTGCTCTACAGCGTTGTGTGCTAAACCCTGATCTGAGACCATACCTGTGCTAAAAGACCCGGCTTACCTTGACCAACCTGTTATCTGCCTGCACCCGACCCCGGCTTGTTGTGACTACCCTTTGCCTGCATCCTGTACTTCTGCTGCCCGCCTGATATCTGACCCGGCCTGTTTACTACCCTGTTCCTGGTTCCGATCCAGTTTGCTAAACCGATCCAGTCTGCTGAGCTGTCCCAGATCCAGCCTGCTAAACTGAACCTGCCTGCTAGCTGATCCTGTCTGCTGTGCTTCTTCCGATCCAGTCTGCGAGACCGATCCAGTCTGCTGAGCTGTCCCAGATCCAGCCTGCTAAGCTGAACCTGCCTGCTAGCTGATCCTGTCTGCTGTGCTTCTTCCGATCCAGTCTGCGAGACCGATCCAGTCTGCTGTGCTACTTCCGATCCAGCCTGCTAGCCGTTCCAGTTCCGGTATTCTGCAAGGAAGCTTCCGGGTGTTTGAATCACCACCTCACCACAGTTGATCCTGCCAGGCACCCGTGCCACTCCTTACTCCTGTGCCAACTGTTACCTTACCAGGGGGCCGGGAGTGGGAGCCGTAAGGGAGGCCGTCCCCTGCAATTCGGGCTCACTACCATCAGGTACGTGACAGTAGCAGACAGCCATGCCTGAGCCTGAGCAGGGAGCCTCCCCTATGGAAGATCTGTGTCAGCATCTGGCAGATCTAACCGAAGCAGTCAAGGACCTTCAACAAAACTACACCCGGCTGGAAGAACGGTTACTGGTTCTTCCCAACGCTACCGGAACCCAAGGATTTCCCCATGCTTCCACCTCTTACTCTGGGACTGAGCCAACCCAAACAATAGTAATGCTTCCTCCAGAACCTAGGGTCCCTGCACCCGAAAGATTTTCCGGAAATCGAAGTAGCTTTAGGGCTTTTCGCAACTCCTGCGAACTATACTTCACCCTCCAGCCACGAACCTTCGCTCTGGAAATCACTAAAGTGGGCTTTGTGGTTTCCCTGCTTACCGGGGACCCCCAAGCCTGGGCCCACCGTCTCCTGGAACGAAAGGACATAGTTCTGACCAACCTTGCCTCCTTCTTTGACGCTATGGCTCAGCTATACGAGGATCCCCAGCTTTCAGCAACTGCAGAAGCGGCTTTGCGTACCCTTCAGCAGGGACGCAGGGCGGCAGAGGACTACGTGGCCGAGTTTAGGCGGTGGAGCGCAGATACAGACTGGAACGATGCCGCTCTCCGTCACCAGTTTCGCATGGGACTCTCTGATTCTCTGAAAGATGAGCTGGCTAGAGTTGGGGTGCCACAGACTTTGAATGCGTTGATCGATTTAACCATACAGATCGATCGACGCCTAAGAGAACGAAGGGCTGAGAGAGCTACAGGGTTTTCTCACCCAACCTGGATGCTCCCAAGGGCTCCAAGTCACCTGCACACAGTACCCGCTACATCACCAGCTTCCGCACCCAACGCACCTGAGCCCATGCAGCTTGGGGTTCTTCGTCCTTCCCTTACCCCGGAGGAGCGACAACGTCGTCGGATGAACAATCTGTGTCTGTATTGCGGAGGGCCCGGACATTACGTTAGGAACTGCCCTCTGAAGCTACGTAAATGTCTCTCTATGATTCCTGAATACACGGGTCCTATAGCCAAGACCGCATCTCACCTGGCCCTTTCAGTCTCATTGCAGCTTTCAGGAAAGACCCTACCAACCCCCGCCATTATTGATTCTGGGGCCTGCAGTTGTTTCATGGACTCTTCATTCGCTGCTAAACATCGGATTCCTCTCCTTCCCAAGACCCATGGACTCTCTGTTCACCTGGCTGATGGGTCTGCTATTAAATCCGGCCCTGTAGTTCTAGAGACTGCTCCTATTTCTGCTGTCATTTCCAGCTCCCACTACGAACTGTTACGTATGGACATCATCTCTTCTCCATTATTCCCTGTGATCCTCGGTATGCCCTGGCTGCAAGCTCACAATCCTGCCATCAACTGGGCCACAGGGGAAGTCACCTTTTCATCACCTTACTGCCAGCAGTTCTGTGGCTCTCACGCCCCTCATGGGCCGTCTAACCTGCTCTGCCTGGATTCAGAAGCTGAATTACGTCAGTCTATTCCAGAAGTCTATCATGAGTACCTGGATGTATTCAGTAAACAACGGGCGGAGGTTCTACCACCCCATCGAGCCTACGACTGCCCCATTGAACTATTACCTGGGGCTGAAATCCCATTTGGAAGGATTTTTCCGTTGACAGAGGTTGAACAGGGGGCACTAAGGGAATACGTTGATGAGAACCTGAAGAAGGGGTTTATTCGCCCATCCACGTCTCCAGCAGGCGCGGGCATCTTTTTCGTCGAGAAAAAGGACCATACCCTTCGTCCTTGCGTGGATTACCGCGAATTAAATAAAATTACGGTGAAGAACCGTTATCCCCTTCCTTTGATGCCAGAGTTATTCCAGAGACTGGGGGCTGCCAATGTCTTCACCAAGCTTGATCTCCGTGGAGCCTATAATTTGGTCCGCATCAGGGACGGAGATGAGTGGAAGACTGCTTTCCGTACTCGATTTGGGCACTTTGAGTATTTGGTGATGCCTTTCGGGTTGTGCAATGCCCCCGCCACGTTTCAATACTTCATTAATGATGCCCTTCGGGACTTTCTGGACTTATTTGTTATCGTCTATCTAGACGACATATTAATTTTCTCTTCCTCCCTCGAATCCCATCGCAGACATGTCAAGAGTGTGTTAGCCCGGCTTCGACAACATGGCCTATATGCGAAAGCCGAAAAATGTGCGTTCGAGCAGGGAAGTATACCATTCTTGGGATTAATCATCTCCAGTGAGGGCATCGAGATGGACCCCCAAAAGATTGCTGCAATCCTAGACTGGCCAGTCCCTACAGACAAGAAGGGAATCCAACGTTTTGTCGGTTTTGCTAATTTTTACCGCAAGTTCATCAGAGGATTCTCGGCCATCATTGCACCAATCACTCAATTAACCCAACAGGGGAACCGCTTCCATTGGTCCTCCGAGGCCCAAAAGGCCTTTGAGGCCCTTAAGGGACTTTTTACCTCTGCCTCCGTCTTAAAGCATCCGGATTCCTCTTTGCCATTCGTCCTCGAGGTAGACGCATCCGAAATCGCTGTAGGGGCAATATTGTCCCAGAGACAAGGAACCAAGGCCCTGCTTCACCCAGTGGCCTTCTTCTCACGCAAGTTGTCAACAGCAGAGAGGAACTACGATGTGGGGGATCGGGAGTTGCTGGCGATTAAGTCTGCGCTAGAAGAATGGCGCTATCTGCTGGAGGGAGCTGCCCATCCAATTCTGATATTTACTGACCATAAGAACCTGGAATATCTGAGATCCGCAAAGAGACTGATACCACGACAGGCCAGATGGGCGCTCTTTTTCTCCAGGTTTTCGTTCCATGTCACGTATCGTCCAGGCTCCAAGAACACTAAGCCTGACGCCTTGTCTCGGATGTTTCACAAACCCAAAGAAGTTTCTCTTCCGGATACCATCCTTGCCCCTGGGAATTTCCTCTTGCTTCAGGAAAACCTGCTCTCCAGACTTAAACAAGCCTCCGCAGGACAGTTGCCCTCTCCTGAATTGGAACTGCAGGTTAAGGACGGGTTGCTCTGGCATAAGGACAAGATCTATATCCCCGAGGATCTACGAGTATCTGTCCTGGAACTCTGCCACGACCATGCATTAGCCGGGCACTTTGGCATAGCGAAGACCACCGACTTGGTACAGCGTACCTTTTGGTGGCCTCAATTACGGGAAGATTGTAAAGAATTTGTGGAGTCCTGCACTACCTGCATCAGGAACAAGACTCATAGAACCAAGGCCTGGGGCTTATTAAGACCTTTGCCTGTTCCAGACAGACCATGGAGGATGTTATCCATAGACTTCATTGTCGAGTTACCTCCAGCAGAAGATCATACCACTATCTTTGTGATAGTCGATCGTCTGTCCAAAATGGCACACTTTATTCCGATGAAAGGCACTCCCTCTGCCCCTGAAACAGCACAGGCATTTATCAAGGAAATCGTCAGACTCCACGGGGTACCAGCCAATATTGTTTCAGATCGAGGGGTACAGTTCACCTCCCGCTTCTGGAGGTCCCTCTGTAAGGCCTTGGATATAGAACTGTCATTCTCTTCCGCCTATCACCCCCAGACCAATGGACAGACTGAGAGGACTAACCAAACTCTGGAGCAGTACCTGCGCTGCTTCTCCTCTTTTACACAAGATAATTGGATTTCCCTGCTTCCTTTGGCCGAATTCGCCTACAACAACTCCATCCACTCCGCCACCAAGCAGACCCCGTTCTTTGCCAACTTTGGTTTTCACCCTTCATTCCTACCCAATTCTCTTCCCGAATGTGCGGTGCCAGCAGTACAGGAGAAAATAAATTTCTTTTCCACCAATAACCAACTTTTGCAGGAAACTATGACCAGGACCCAGGAACACAACAAATTAACTTTTGACAAGAAGAGACGGGGTGAGTTGGTACTGGTACCCGGTGACCTGGTGTGGCTGTCTACAGTGAACTTGAGGATGGCATGCCCTTCAAAGAAATTGGGTCCCAAGTTCCTAGGACCTTTTCCGGTTAAAAGGAAAATCAATGAAGTGGCTTTTGAACTGGAACTCCCGGATTCACTGAAGATCCACCCAGTATTCCATGTGTCACTGTTGAAACCATCTATTTCCAATCCCTTTCCTGGCCGAAGCTCTGTTACCCCTGACCCTGTTATTATAGACGGGGAAGAGGAGTTTGAAGTAGAGGCTATCCTGGATTACAGGAAGAGAAGGAACCAGAACCAGTTTTTGATAAAGTGGAAGGGGTATGGACCCGAAGAGAATTCTTGGGAGCCCGAGGGGAACATCCACGCTAAGAGTCTGGTACAGTCCTTTAAAAGGTCTCACCCTGAAAAGTTTGCCTGGATGGGCATCCGGAGGCTGCCCCTTGGGGGGGGGGCAATGTCATGGAGATCCTGCCAGAAACAGGCGCCCCGGACTTCCTGGTCTCCGTTCGCGCGTGCGTCCAGCGGGTGGCGCCAGAGAGACTATTTAAACTTGTCATTTACAGACAGTCCCTGCTGTCTGCTCTACAGCGTTGTGTGCTAAACCCTGATCTGAGACCATACCTGTGCTAAAAGACCCGGCTTACCTTGACCAACCTGTTATCTGCCTGCACCCGACCCCGGCTTGTTGTGACTACCCTTTGCCTGCATCCTGTACTTCTGCTGCCCGCCTGATATCTGACCCGGCCTGTTTACTACCCTGTTCCTGGTTCCGATCCAGTTTGCTAAACCGATCCAGTCTGCTGAGCTGTCCCAGATCCAGCCTGCTAAACTGAACCTGCCTGCTAGCTGATCCTGTCTGCTGTGCTTCTTCCGATCCAGTCTGCGAGACCGATCCAGTCTGCTGAGCTGTCCCAGATCCAGCCTGCTAAGCTGAACCTGCCTGCTAGCTGATCCTGTCTGCTGTGCTTCTTCCGATCCAGTCTGCGAGACCGATCCAGTCTGCTGTGCTACTTCCGATCCAGCCTGCTAGCCGTTCCAGTTCCGGTATTCTGCAAGGAAGCTTCCGGGTGTTTGAATCACCACCTCACCACAGTTGATCCTGCCAGGCACCCGTGCCACTCCTTACTCCTGTGCCAACTGTTACCTTACCAGGGGGGCCGGGAGTGGGAGCCGTAAGGGAGGCCGTCCCCTGCAATTCGGGCTCACTACCATCAGGTACGTGACAGGCTGTGATTGGACACAGCCGGTCACGTGGTAAACAGCCAATTCATTGGCTGTTTACTCTGATCGGGGACGCGCTGTGTCCAAGGGACACTCGCCTTCCCCGATCCCCGCTCTGCAAGCCCGGGGCAGTTTGTTTTGACAGGTGATCGGCTGTGACTTTGACACAGCCGATCACATGGTAAACAGCCAATGAAATTGGCTGTTTACCGTGATCGGGGAAGCGCTGTGTCCGAGGGACACATGCCGTCCCCGATCACCGCGCTGCGCGCCCCCACGGGCGCGCGCAAGGCATTATCCTGCAGGACGTCATATGACGTCCAGTATCGATATTGCAACCACTTCCCGGACGTCAATTCGCTATTGACTGGGCGGGAAGTGGTTAAGCATACTCTGTCTAGGTTCTAGTTTCTATATTTGTATTTTGTAATATCTCTGACATATTTTTGTTTTCTCCTATTCTGACACATTATGTAAAATTACGAATTATGCCCCGATTACTAATCTACGAAAACAGTGTTACGAAAGTACGAATAAATGACCAAGTCAATCTCACGAAAGTATGAATTACAAAATTACGATGAGTAGTGTTTTGAATAAACTGAAAATGTATTCTAACGAAAGTACGAATGTAATTAAATCTACAAAAGTACGATTTTCCAATCAACGGAAATTAGACACGAAAATACAAATCATTGCAAATCAACGAAAATATAGTTCCTTTTACGAAAATACGAACGCGGCCGAATATAAAATATAACGTAAATACGAATTTTGAATCAACGAAAATTAGACTAACGGAAAAAACGAATCAACAGAATATAACCCTTACGGAAATAGGAAAGAGTCCGAATACGATAACCCACGGCTTACGAAATTACGAATCGTTACGAATCAACGGAAACGCACAGAAACAAAACCAAACTAAACTAATTTTTATGTTGTGCACATGTCTATTTGGTGTGATCTGATGCATGCAGGTGCAGAAATAGTTGCTTACATGAGATCTAAAGGTGCAATGAGGTCTCATCTGAGGTGTGATACTGCAGGAACTGGGGCTGATCTGATGCGTGAAAGTGCAGGAATCGTGTGGAACTGAGACGTGAAGGTGCAGATCTAATGCTGCAGGAATTGGGACTGATCTGAGGTGTAATAGTGCAGGAGTTGGTGCTGATCTGAGGTGTGAAGGTGCAGTAACTGGGGTGAACTCAGGTGTGCAAGTGCATGAATCGATATTGACTAAGGTTTGATGGTGCAGGAATTGGAACTGTTCTGAAGTGTGAAGGTACATGAAACTAGGTGATCTGAGGTGTGAAGATGCAGGAATTGGGCTTATTTGAGATCTGAAGATGCAGAAAGTGTGCCTCATCTGAGGTGTGATGGTGCAGTAATTGGGACTGATCTGCAGTGTGAAGGTGCAGGAACTGGGGTGATCTTCAGTGTGAAAGTACAGGAATTGGGGTGATCTGAGGTGCATAAATTAGGCCTCAAATGAGATATGATGGTGCAGGAATCGGGGCTGATATGAGGTGTGAAAGTGCAGGAATTGTAGTGATCTGAGGTGTGAAGGTGCAGGAATTGGGGTGATCTGAGGTATGAAAGTTTAGGACTTGGGACTAACCTAAGGTCTGATGGTGAAAAGATTGGAACTGATCTGAGGTGTGAAGGTACAGGAAATGGGACTGACCTGAGGTCTGATGGTGCAGGAATCGGGGCTGATCTGAGGTGTGAAGGTGCAAGAATTGTGGTGATCTAAGGTGTGAAGGTGCCAGAATTTGGGTGATCTGAGGAGTGAAGGTACAGGAATTGGGACTGACACAAGGTCTGATGGTGAAAGAATTATAACTGATCTGAACTATGAAGGCACAGAAAATGGGACTGACCTGAGGTTTGATGGTGCAGGAATTGGGACTGATCTGAGGTGTAAAGGTGCAGGAATTGGGGTGATCTGAGGTGTGAAGGTGCAGGAACTGGGGCTGACCTGAGGTTTGCTGGTGCAGGAACTGGGACAGATCTGTAGTGTAAAGGTGCAGTAATTGGGGTGTTTTGAGTTGTGGTAGTGGAGAAATTGTTGCTGATCTGAGGTGTGATAGTGCAGAAATTAGGCCTCATATGATGGTGCAGGAATCAGGGCTGATATGAGGTGTGAAAATGCAGGAATTGTAGTGATCTAAGGAGTGAAGGTGCAGGAATCGGGGTGATCTGAGGTGTGAAGGTGATGGAATTGGGGAGGTCTGAGCTGAGAAGGTACAGGAATTCGGGACTGACCTAAGATCTGATGATGATAGAATTGGAACTGATCTGAGCTATGAAGGTACAGGAAATGGGACTGACCTGCGTTCTGATGGTGCAAGAACTGGGACTGATATGAGGTGTGAAAAGGGTAGGAATTGGGGTGGTCTGAGGTGTAAAGGGGCAGGTTGGACATAATTGAGATCTGAAGGTGCAGGATTTGATGTGATCTGCAGTGTGCAGGTGCAGGAATAGGGGCTTAGATGAAATCGGAAGGTGCAGAAATTGGGTCTCTTCTGAGGTGTGAAGTTGCAGGAAGTGGGGTTATCTGAGATGTAATGGTGCAGAAATAGGGCTTGTTTGAGATCTGAAGATGCAGAAATTGGGCCTCATCTGAGGTGTGATAGTGCAGGAATTGTGATTGATCTGAGGTGTGAAGGTGCAGTAATTGGGGTGAGCCAAGGTGTGAAGGTGCAGGAAGAGAAATTGACTGAGGTCTGATGGTGCAGGGATTGGGACCAGTGGCGTAGCGTGGGTTGTCAGCGCCCGGGGAAAGCAAGAAATTTGCGCCCCCTAACATATGGACTTTTAGCACTCCCTGAGTCCCTTTCCTTCCTACAATAGTACCGAGCAGCCAAATTCCTACAATGGACCACTACACTGACCTACCTGATTCCTTCACTGACCTACCTGACCACTACACTAACCTACCTGACCACTACACTAACCTACCTGACCACTACACTGACCACTACACTAACCTCTACCCTGACCTACATGATTCCTAGACTGTTCACTACTTACCAAACTGTCCACCGCACTGACCTACCTGATTCCAATGCTGACCACTACACTGACTAACCTGATTCCTATATTGACCACTACACTGACCTACCTGTCCACTACATTGACCATTACACTACACTGTCCACTACACTAAACTGTCCACTACAATAGACACTACACTGTCCACACTACACTAAACTGTTCACTACACTGTCCACTACACCACACACACTACACTGACCACTGCAACACACACTACACTACACTACACTGACCACTGCAACACAGACTACACTACACTGACCACTGCAACACAGACTACACTACACTGACCACTGCAACACACACACACTACACTGACCACTGCAACACACACACACTACACTGACCACTGCAACACACACACACACACACTACACTGACCACTGCAACACACACACACACACACTACACTGACCACTGCAACACACACACACTACACTGACCACTGCAACACAGACTACACTACACTGACTACTGCAACACACACACTACACTGACTACTGCAACACACACACTACACTGACTACTGCAACACACACACTACACTGACTACTGTAACACACACACACACTACACTGACTACTGCAACACACACACACACACACTACACTGACCACTGCAACACACACACACTACACTGACCACTGCAACACACACACACTACACTGACCACTGCAACACACACACACTACGCTGACCACTGCAACACAGACTACACTACACTGACTACTGCAACACACACACTACACTGACTACTGCAACACACACACACACTACACTGACCACTGCAACACAGACTACACTGACCACTGCAACACACACAATACACTACACTGACCACTGCAACACACACACTACACTGACCACTACAACACACACACACTACACTGACCACTGCAACACACACACTACACTGACCACTGCAACACACACACTACCCACTGCAACACACACACACTGACCACTGCAACACACACACACTGACCACTGCAACACACACACACTGACCACTGCAACACACACTACACACACACTACACAACACCGACTACACTACACTGACCACTACAACACAGACCACACTACACTGACCACTGCAACACACACACACACACACACTACACTGACCACTGCAACACACACACACACACACTACACTGACCACTGCAAAACACACACTACACTGACCACTGCAACACACACACTACACTGACCACTGCAACACACACACTACACTGACCACTGCAACACAGACTACACTACACTGACCACTGCAACACAGACTACACTACACTGACCACTGCAACACAGACTACACTACACTGACCACTACAACACACACTACACAACACAGACTACACTGACCACTACAACACAGACTACACAACACAGACTACACTAAACTGACAACTGGAAGCCTACAGGCATGGAGAGGTAACCAGCAAGGCAGCAACATCCAGAAGGTTCGCTGGTGTAGCATGGGAGTGCACCAGTGACCATGCTGGGGAGAAGGACGGAATCCCTGTCTGAAAGTGTAGCACTAGCACCCGATAGCTGCAGCCAGGCTATGGGCAGAGACGCCGCGCGGCCGTGTCTAGTACATGGTGTGTGTGTGCGTGGTATGGTACCTGCGGTGTGGGAGGATGTGGGGCCGGTGTTGTGAGAAGAAAAGCCGCGGCGGCCGGCCTAGGCCAAGCTAGTGTCCGAGCGGGCCAGGGGTGTCGCGGTCAACCATCAGGGGAGCCGAGCTGAAAATGTCCGGTGCACTAAAATGACGTCAGCGCGCACCGAGCGTAGGTGGAAGAGGAAAGACGCACAGGCACATGACCCCATTCGCCCAATCACAGGGGCAGCCGGAGACCAAACATGGCAGCTGGATTTTATTGTTAAAAAAAACATGGCGGCTGGAGCGCAGGCCGCGGGGACACAGGAAATAAAGTTTGGGGGACAGAGCCAGGATTGCACCCCCTAAAATGTTGCGCCCGGGGCCACGGCCCCCTCGCACCCCCCACGCTACGCCACTGATTGGGACTGATCTGATGTGTGAAGGTGTAGGAAATGGGGTGACCTGAGGTGTGAAGAAGCAGGAATTGAGCCTATATGAGATCTGGAGATGCAGAAATGAGGCCTCAGCCAAGGTGTGAAGGTGCACGAAGGGAGATTGACTGACTGAGGTTTGATGGTGCAGGGATTGGGAGTGATCTGATGTGTAAAGGTGCAGTAATTGGGGTGAATTGAGGTCTGATGGTGCAGGAATTTGGACTGATCTGCAGTGTGAAGGTGAAGGAACTGAGGTGATCTGAGGTGTGAAGGTAACAGAATTGGGGTAATCTAAGGTGTGAAGGTGCAGGAATTGGGGTGATCTGAGGTGTGAAAGTGCAAGAATTTGTGACTGACCTGAGGTCTGATGGTGAAAGAATTTAAACTGATGTGAGGTGTGAAGGTACAGGAAATGGAACTGAGCTGAGGTCTGATGGTGCAGCAATCAGGGCTGATCTGAGGTGTGAAGGTGCAGGAATGGCGATGATCTGAGATGTGAAGGTACTGGAAATGGGACTGATCTGAGGTCTGATAGTGTAGGAACTGGGTTGATCAGAGGTGTATAGGTGCAGAAATTATCACAGAAAAAGAGTCGCCCTTTGGGACTTTAAATGAGGTGGTCACAGTTTGCCACTGAGTAACAAAAGTAGTAGCAGTATAAATGTTTATTAAAATTGATGTACATACATGAATAATATAGCATAATAGCTCAGCCAATGGATTTGCACATGATAAAGAGAATAAATAAAATTGATACAAACGTTATACAATGCAGTATATACAAATGCACGCATCAGAAAATCCGACGCACGTTTCGCGAGATCATTGCTCGATCATCAGGGGTGGATGCAGATGGGATGTATCTAAATAGACAAAAAGATGTGTCACAGTGGTAAATGTAAGAACAATGGCAAAATGGGCCAGAGCAAAATGGCCCAATACATACCAATGAACAAAACCAGAGTCTCCATCGCTGAACCCCCAAATGGACGGCAGCAGCCAGAGTATGGCACGGGAGCTGAGGGGGAGAAAACACACACAGATACCCCCGGGGGGGGGACGCCAGGTGGCAGACATGGCATGGGTGAAGGTGAATGGTCCTAATTGTCTCAGTATGTGACTTGATAGATATCAGCTGTCAACATAGATGTATATGTCTCAATGATTTGCCAAAATTAGTAAGATAAACGCCAAGTTATATCGTATAGCGATACCCTCAGCTTAAGAGGGCTGCTTGTTTGTTTTGGGCCTTGTAGTGCACCGCTGTCAACCCCAGGCAATCGGCCCTAACCTCTCATGTCACAGTTAGGAAAGGGGAAAGGGTGGTATAACTGTATTATCTCTATACTATTATACGGTACAACCCCCTTTGTATACCAGCACAGTAATTGACACTCACAACCAAATTACTTAACTATAACTTTTTACTATAGGTAAAAGTATAAAAGGTAATTTGTATACAATATCTTATGCAGATCCCTGCAATATAGGTGTACACATTAAAAGGGTATGACATTCAATAATGCAATGAACATATATTAACCCCGCTGCAGCTACCCTCCCTCGTGAGCATAAAATGGCGCCCAGCAATGTCCTATACTACCCAGTCAGGCCTGACTATAACTTGGGTATAGTTTGTTGAAGAATCTTCGCTAGCAACTCTTGGTGGTGCACATAAAGAAACAAACTGTAATCCAATAAGGGTAGCAGATGATCGCTAATTTGGTAAAGCTGGAGAGACTGGCAAACTCAGTTCAGCAAAACAGTCTCTCCAAAGTATAACTGTGGTCAATGGTGGGCCTAAGCAAAGTTAATAGGCAACAAAGTTACTTAGATGTGGCTCTGAGCTGGCGCTCTCTCACCCAGACCGGACCGATTCCTGTCCGGTTCCTCCACTACTGTGAGTGGCTTCACAGTGCCCACGATGCACCGGGTCTTCGGTCCTCCAGAAGATGGTGGCACCTCAGGTGGATCGGGTGCTCCGCAGGCTCCTCGGCGGAACGGAAGGCTCTCTGGAATAAATGTGCGAGGCCCAGGCTTCAGGCCTTGCACGTGCAGCAGGTGAGTGCAGGGAACCTCTTGCAAGGAGGGCGGCGTTCCAAGAGAAAGAGCGAGGCCCCTCCTCCCCCTTTTAAATTCCACCCCAGCAGTCCTTGCGTGGGGAAATGCACCCTGGGTGCCTCAAAGCGTGCTGGGAACTGTGGTCTCGTGGGTGAAACGATACCCCGCTACACACTCCCCCCACTTGAAATCTTTGGTCCCCAAAGACATTATTAACAGTAGGAAAATACAAACTAGTTAAGGGCAGCTAGAGAAGTTGGCAGAGGAAACTCCCACCAGAACGGGGAAGGGAGTTTGTCCTGCCCACTAAGTACATCAATGGGGTTGACCTGCCTAACTGTGCCAGAGAGTGAGCTGGGGTTGCCTTCCACCAAATGCCCAGCAGAAGGATCAGGTGTTGGAAATGTCCTTCGAGCAGTGGTCACTGTATCCTCAGAACTTTCCCCCATCTGGGTATAGGTTAACTTCCTAGGAGGACGAATGGTTCTCTTGGCCCTTTGTTCTCTTGGGGTGGCTGTTTCTTCCCTCTGTATCTTCTTCTAAAGTGGGTACACTGGGCTCCAATACTCCTGGTACATCCAGTTCAGATGCAGGAAGATGTTGTGAGTAATCTTGGTGATCCGCAGAAGGTGACCATATGGCATCTTCCCACTCTTCAGACAGAGGACTAGACGGAACAAACTCAGTGGCTTCCACATTCAAGGTACTATCCACAGTACCTTCAGATGGTGGAAGATCTATAGACATGGGTTCTGGGGTCTGAGAAGGCCACAACCATCCAAGCTCTTCTTCCTCACTCTGATCAGAGACATCCATTTCTCCAGACTGAGATACCTGAGACCGAGTGTTTGGCCTAGGTGTCTCCAAGCTTGAGGATGGTCCAGGGGAATCTTCTACAGGAGGTATCCGAACCGCTTCTGAAAGTGGGAGTAAATGGTTTCTGTGCCATGTCTTCAGCGGCCCTATCTTCCAGTCTGGTTTTAGCTGATACACCGGCAGGTCTGGTAACTTCTTACAGATCACATATGGTTCAGGTCTCCATCTGTCTGCCAATTTATGCTTCCCTGGAACTCCTAGGTTTCGCAACAGCACTCTGTCTTCTGGCTGGAGGTCCTGGATTCGAACCTTGAGGTCAAAGTTCCTCTTGTTCCGGGCTCCTCTTTGCTCCTCTTTGCTCCTCAGGCCCACTCTCTGGCCCACTTGGGCCTGTTCAAAAGCTAGCTTCAAACTCTTCCTCAGTCTGTCTACATATCCCTTATGTGAGGTGGCTGAAGTGCGATCCGTTGATATGCCGAATGCCAGATCCACAGGCAGTCTTGCTTCCCTGCCAAACATAAGGCGATACGGAGAGTACCCTGTGACATCGCTAGTGGTACTGTTGTAAGCGTGCACGATGGCCGCTATGTGCTTGCTCCAGTGCTGCTTCTGCTCACTACTCAGAGTCCCCAACATATTCAACAGAGTCCTGTTGAACCTCTCCGGCTGAGCATCACCCTGAGGGTGATAAGGGGTAGTGCGGGTTTTCTTGATACCCAAAGAGTCCAACAATTTCTTAATTAATCGACTCTCAAAGTCTCTCCCTTGGTCAGAGTGTAGGCGCTGTGGCAGTCCATAATGCACAAAGTATTTCTCTATTAGGATTTTAGCTACAGTGGATGCCTTCTGGTCTTTGGCTGGAAAAGCCTGGGCATAACGGGTGAAATGGTCGGTTATCACCAGAACATTTCCTTGTCCACTTAAGTCAGGTTCGAGACAGAGAAAGTCAATGCACACCAAGTCTAAGGGTCCTTGACTCTGCAGACGGCCCATTGGGGCAGCTTGGGGTGGCAATGTCTTCCTCTGGATACAACGTGCACAGGAGTGGCAGTACTCCTCCACTTCAGCCCGCATACAAGGCCAATAGAACCTATCCCTTACAAGTTGGAATGTTCGTTCGGCCCCCAAGTGGCTATGATTATCATGTAAGGCAGCCAGAACAGTTCTTCTGTATTTCTCTGGCAGAAACAGCTGCCACTTCTCTTCTAGGTCATCAGAGGGTCCCCTTCGGTAGACCACCCCTTGATGCACCTGCAACTTGTCCCATTCTTTGTGGACCAACCGGGCCACCTTTGAGGGGTCCTTCAGAAGTCTACCTGGATCCTGGTCCTCCAAAGTTTCCAATGCCAATCTTCCCCAAGGATATTCCAACTGGTCCCTCCTTAGGTCCTTTTTGAACAGTTTGGGTAGGTCATCCTCTCCAACTTGGGTCACATTGCAGTAACACTTAGGCACCCCAACCGCAGAAACACCGATCTCTTCAGCCCTTGACCCACCACTAGCTTGAAGCTGTACTCCTTGACACAAAGCCTGTACCCCATCTGGGGTTACCTGGGTACAATATTCTGGATGGTGGGTGGGTGAATGGCCTCTTCTGGACAATGCGTCTGCATCACGGTGTCCAGCTCCGGGCCTATACTTCAGGCTGAAGTTGAATCCGGCTAGGGCTGCTAACCAACGGTGTCCAGTGGCATCCAGCTTGGCCGTGGTGAAGAGATAAGTGAGTGGATTATTGTCAGTCTTTACTGTGAAGTCAGCTCCATACAGGTAATCTCTGAGTTTATCCACGACTGCCCACTTTAGGGCCAGGAACTCCAACTTGTGGGTGGGGTAGTTCTTTTCTGCGGGTGCCAGACTTCTACTAACGTAGGCAACTGCCCTTCATATTCTTGGTATAGCACCCCTCCTAGACCATCATGGCTGGCATCTACATGCAGTTCATATGGCTTTTTGGGATCAGCATAGGCCAGGACTGGTGCAGTGGTAAGACTCTTCTTTAACATCTGGAAGGCTTCTTCGCACTCCCCTGTCCACTGGTCTTCCACTGACTCTCCAGGCTTCCTGGGGCCAGTATCATCCTCCTCTCCTTCCGTCTTCAGTAGCTCATTTAGGGGTTTGGCAATTTTTGCAAATCCTTCCACAAATCTGTGGTAATAGGAACAGAAGCCTAGGAAGGATCTGAGCTCAGTCACTGTAGTTGGTCTGGGCCAGGAGATGACTGCCTCCAGTTTATCAGGGTCTGTAGACACTCCTTCAGCAGATACTATGTGCCCCAGATAGTGAACCGAGGACTGGTAGAACTGGCATTTTTCTCTGGAGAGTTTTAGTCCTTCCTCACTAAGTCTCTTCAGGACCTTCTCCAATCTCTCTTCATGCTCCTCCAGAGTCTTCCCAAAGACAATGATGTCATCTAGGTACACCAGGACTTCGATCAGATTCATGTCCCCAACGGTCTTCTCCATCAACCTCTGGAAGGTAGCAGAGGCTCCTGACAGGCCTTGGGGCATCCTATTAAATTCATAGAATCCCACTGGGGTGATGAAGGCCGTCTTCTCCTTATCTTCAGGGTGCATTGGGATTTGATAATACCCACTCTTCAGATCCATGACACTGAACCACTTGGCCCCAGACAGACTCTGCAAAGCATCTTCTATCCTGGGGGTAGTGTACTGGTCAGGAATGGTCCTCCTGTTGAGAGTCCTATAGTCTATGCAGAGTCTCAGCGACCCGTTTTTCTTCTTTACCACCACAATGGGTGAGGCATATGGACTTCTAGACTCTCGGATGACCCCTGTCCTCTTTAGCTCTGCCAACTGCTTACGCAAATCTTCCAGGTCAGCCAGTGGAACTCTTCGGACCCTCTCCCGAAAGGGTTTGTCTTCTTGAAGACGAATTTTATGGCTGGCACTTCTCGCACACCCCACATCAAACTCATCTTCTGAGAATATTCTTCTCCACCGAGTCAGCTGAGCCTTGGCTCTCTCCTTCCATTTCTGTGGCAATACTGTTTCTTCAAGGCAGAGCTCCTCCAGGGTGGCTTCTCCATCTTTTGACTTTAATTCAGACAGGGTCACTGGGTTAGCAGAGTTCACCTTGCCCAGTAGTACCCGGGCTGGGATCTTCCCAGGAGAATTTGTGACATTTCTGACACTCACTGGAATATGGCCCTTGGCTTTCTTCAGTGCCCTCAACGGGACCACTTCAGGGAGTACTTCCAATCCTTGGTGAGTGTTGAAGGGGTCTGGTTCCACGACTACAAAGGGACCCGGCTGCTCCCAGGAGAGTTTTACTGTAGCCTGAACACAGGTCACCTCACCAGGCTGCAGAATCTTCTCTCTTCTAGACAGTCTCCAGACTCTTCCCATCCCTTCTTCTGGGGCCTTTTGCTCCAGGATCATCTTCTGGTAGACCTGTTGCAACATGGGGTAAATCTTCTGTATGGGAGAACTCCGCTCCTGCACTAATGGGGTCAGCAGTCTCCGGACCAAGTCAGTGTTGGTCCCTATCAACATGGACATCGTGTTGGCTCCTGGTGGGCGAGGGCAAACCACTGCCAGGGTGTCAAAAACTTCGGCCTTCCCGGTCACAGAGGGGTCAAAGGCCAGCTTTATTGAAACATAACCGTCATAGGGGAAACTGTGAGTGCCAATCCCCCCATCTTCAGGTCTTCCAGCTTCTGCAAAGGCACGTGACTCAAATGCTTCTGATAAAAGTCTCTGTATAAGAGAGTCACTTGGGCTCCTGTGTCTAAGAATGCCTTTGCATAGACTCCCTCCACTTGAACGGAGACTAGAGGGGAGGGTCCAACTAATTTATCTGGGAACTTCTTAGGAGGTATTTTATCCTTTGGACTTCTTGATTTTTCCAGTGTTTTTTTTTTCTTTTTCCATTTCTCTCTGGACCTCAACCCTTTTTGAACCTGGTATGCATTGATCTTTCTCTGGTTGTCAAATTGCAACTCCCGACAGGCGATATGGGAGTTTTTAGGAGGGGCATTGTTGCCCTTCTCTTTACTCTCTACTTGTCTTTGGATCTTCTTGGAGCTTTCTGTAGGTAGCGGGCGCCCGGCTGACTCCTTCACCGGGGCCCTCTGAAGTTTTCCACCGGCTGGTATTGAGTGCCTCGGTTCTTCCTTGGACTAGTACACACTCTTTCTGGGTGACCAATTCCTCCACAATTGAAGCAGACAATTTCCTTCCTTATTTTTGGGGATGCTGGAGTAGGGACATTTCGGTCCGATTCCTTCCAGATCTCTTCTTTCTCCTTAGCTCCTGAGTTCTTGGCCAATAAAGAGGTCAACAAGTCCAGTACTTGGGCCATTTGAGACTTCAAGGTTTCTACTTCTGGGTCACGTTCAGTAACTACTGTCGTTCTGACTCCTACCGAAACAGGTGGGGTGGTCTTCTCAAACCCCTCTTGATCCTTCATCAAGGCCTCTTCGTCCCTTATGATCCGCACAAGGCCTGTGTAGTTCAGGGCCATGACTTCGTCAGAGGTCTTCAGGTGGAGCCAAACTGGATCCGACCGTAAGGCTCCCCTTAGGATCTGTTTCATCCCGGTAGCATCTATAACCTGTGGCTGCATTCCTTTTCTCAGTACAATCTGGCACAGCGTTCTATTCAGTCTCCGGGCATACTCAGACAACTTCTCCCTTGGCTGTTGGAAGGTATGTTCAAATTGATACACCAACTCCAACACCTTCTCCAGCTGGCCAAACTCCTCCTGCAACATAGACAAATAATCCATTGCTGTACACACAGTATTGCTGCACCTAAGATTTTTCACAGCCTCAGCAGCAGGACCTTTCAAGCTCTCACTGATGCGCTGCTTCTTCTGCGCTTCTGGAACTTTCCAACCTTCTACTGCCTGCATTGCCTGCTCGATCCAAGTATCGAAATCTTCCTCCCCGGGTGGCACAAGTTATGTTCCTGAAAACACCCGGAGTTTCCGCTAACCCAGCTTCCACGTGCACCGTGTTGTTTTTTTGGCACTTAACAACAAAGTCCCCCAAAGCAGTCAGCAGTTCGGGACCTATAGCGGTCAGGGGTGACTTTGGTGCTTTCGTTTCGCTACTGCCTCCCATTTTGGAGAAGAGTGACGGAGATAACTGTGGGGAGGTCCATGGGGACTCTTTCTTCACAGCCCCAGTATGCACTAAGCGATACGTTCGGTCATCTATGTCTTTTATACTCTGCCCTTTGAACTCCTCTGGGACTCCTCTTGTCCACTCTATTAGCGCATATGCTCCCGAGGTATTTGTCTTTACATCCACCGCCCATGCTTTCCAGTTTGGGGACATTGACAATTATTAGCTGCTTTACCTCTTCTTTCTCCTTTATCCCTCCCGGGAGTTCAATAGCTACCGCCCGGAGTGGATCCACACCCTCCTCGGTGCACCATTCTGTTACTGCCTGCGAGTCCATGTCGGTACTTCAGACCGCCTTGATTGCAGCGTGCAATGTACAAGGATCCCGGAACCGAGCCCCCACGTATAGCGATACCCTCAGCTTAAGAGGGCTGCTTGTTTGTTTTGGGCCTTGTAGTGCACCGCTGTCAACCCAAGGCAATCGGCCCTAACCTCTCGTGGCACAGTTAGGAAAAGGGGGAAAGGGTGGTATAACTGTATTATCTCTATACTATTATACGGTACAACCTCCTTTGTATACCAGCACAGTAATTGACACTCACAACCAAATTACTTAACTATAACTTTTTACTATAGGTAAAAGTATAAAAGGTAATTTGTTTACAATATCTTATGCAGATCCCTGCAATATAGGTGTACACATTAAAAGGGTATGACATTCAATAATGCAATGAACATATATTAACCCCGCTGCAGCTACCCTCCCTCGTGAGCATAAAATGGCGCCCAGCAATGTCCTATACTACCCAGTCAGGCCTGACTATAACTTGGGTATAGTTTGTTGAAGAATCTTCGCTAGCAACTCTTGGTGGTGCACATAAAGAAATAAACTGTAATCCAATAAGGGTAGCAGATGATCGCTAATTTGGTAAAGCTGTAGAGACTGACAAACTCAGTTCAGCAAAACAGTCTCTCCAAAGTATAACTGTGGTCAATGGTGGGCCTAAGCAAAGTTAATAGGCAACAAAGTTACTTAGATGTGGCTCTGAGCTGGCGCTCTCTCACCCAGACCTGACCGATTCCTGTCCGGTTCCTCCACTACTGTGAGAGGCTTCACAGTGCCCACGATGGGTCTTCAGTCTTCCAGAAGATGGTGGCACCTCAGGTGGATTGGGTGCTCCGCAGGCTCCTCGGCAGAACGGAAGGCTCTCTGGAACAAAAGTGCAAGGCCCAGGCGTCAGGCCTTGCACGCGCAGCAGGTGAGTGCAGGGATCCTCTTGCAAGGAGGGCGGCATTCCAAGAGAAAGAGCGAGGCCCTTCCTCCCCCTTTTAAAGTCCACCCCAGCAGTCCTTGCGCGGGGAAATGCACCCTGGGTGCCTCAAAGCGTGCTGGGAACTGTAGTCTCGTGGGTGAAACGATACCCCGCTACAATAGTATAATAATATTTTTGTATGAGAGCATGTATGCTCTAACATAAGTATGTATATCAAGCCTTACTAAATAAGCAAAGTAGACAAAAGTTGTACAATTATTTGTATAGAAACATATATGGACTTACCTGATCCAATAATGGAGCAGAAATAGAGACCATGGGTAAGAAACTACTGTATTTATTGGCGTATAACACTCACTTTTTTACCCTGAAAATAGAGGGTAAACTGTGCCTGCGTGTTATACGCAGGGGGCTGTTGAAAGTTTTTTTCCTGAAACTTCCCTCTTAAAGTTAGGGTTAATTGTGAGGTGGAAGGACCAGGCATTTCAAGTGTCCTTTTTGAGGTAAACACAGCCTCTTCAGAGCTTTCACCCAGTTGGTCATAAGTCAGTCTCTTTGGTAGGTGAATAACTCTCCTCTCTCTTTTGTTCCTTTGGCTCCGGTGCTTCAGGCACACTGGACTCTGTTTCTTCCACAGCTTCTTCCTCTTCCTGCACATCAGTTTCCAGTTCTCCCCCTGTAAGGGATGGGACCTCTTCAGGATCTTCCAGGGAGACTTGAGTATCTTCCAACTCTTCAGAGAATGGACACAGAGGCACAAACTCATTGGCCTCTGGTCTGAGGATCACAGAATCGGTCACTTCAGGTAGAGACAAAGGGGGGGTCGTGAACCCTGACAACTGAGGTGGCCACAGCCATTCCAAGTCCATCTCTTCATCCTCAGAGTCTTCATCGTCCACAACTTGGGGCACTGACTGAGATCTAGTGACCGGTCGTGACCTTTGAGAGGTAGAAGGAGCTTCCTGTGAGTCTGGTAGCGGTGATAGACGAACCGCTTCTGATAGGGGCAGCAGATGGTTGCGGTGCCAAGTCTTCAGGGGGCCAACACTTCCTTCTGGCCTAATCTGGTACACCAGAAGCCCTGGCAGCTGCTTGCAAATGACATAGGGCTGTGACTTTCAGCGGTCAGCCAACTTGTGCTTCCGAGGGACACCCAGATTCCTTAATAGCACTCTGTCGCCTGGTTGCAAAACCTGCACTCGGACCCTGAGATCAAAACTCTTTTTGTTCCTTTGTCCTCTTGTGTCTGACGTAGCTTGGGCCTTGTCATAGGCGGTCTTAAGGCTTTTCCATAGGCGATCTACATACCCTCTGTGGCTGGTTGCTGAGGTATGGTCCAAGGATGTGCCAAAGGTCAGATCTACAGGTAACCGGGCCTCTCGTCCGAACATTAGACGATAGGGAGAGTACCCTGTAGCATCGTTTGCAGTATTGTTATAGGCATGCACAATTGCGGCTACATGTCTGCTCCAATGCTGCTTCTTTTCTGAATTTAAAGTTCCCAGCATATCCAGAAGAGTTTGGTTGAATCTCTCGGGTTGGGGGTCTCCTTGAGGGTGGTATGGGGAGGTCCTGGACTTTTTGATGCCTAATAAGTCTGAAAGTCTTTTGATAAGGCTGCTCTCAAAGTCTCTCCCTTGGTCTGAGTGGATCCGTTGGGGCAGACCATAGTGCACAAAGAACTTTTCCACTAGGACCTTGGCTACTGTTGATGCTTGTTGATCCTTCGTGGGGAAGGCCTGGGCATATGTAGTAAAATGGTCAGTCACCACCAAGATATTTCCCTGTCCACTCAGATCAGGCTCCAAGCACAGAAAATAAATGCACACCAACTCCATGGGTCCCTGACTCTGAAGATGGCCCATTGGGGCGGCTCGGTGAGGCAAAGTCTTTCTTTGAATACATCTGATGCAGGAGTGGCAGTAGGCCTCGACTTCAGCCCACATGCAGGGCCAGTAGAATCGGTCCCTCACCAAGTGGAAAGTCCTCTCAGACCCCAAGTGGCCATGGTTGTCGTGAAGGGCAGTTAGCACGGTCCCTCAGTGTTTTCTTGGGAGAAACAGCTGCCACTTTTCTTCAAGGCCATCAGAGGGGCCCCTTCGGTAGACCACCCCTTGATGTAGCTGCAGCCGATCCCACTCTCGGTGCAGTAGATGGGCATCCTTTGGGGAGTCAGTGAGGAGAAGGTCAGGGCATTGATCCTCTAGGGCCTTCAATGCCAAGCTACCCAGGGGGTCTTCTGACTGGTCCCTTCGCAAGTCTTTTTTTGAAAGTTTTGACAACCCTTCATCCCAGACTTGGGTTACATTGCAGTAATACTTGGACACCAGCAGCAGAAACTCCAATGTCTTCGGCTCTAGATCCTCCCCCAACTTGATGTTCAGCACCCTGTACAAGGCCCTCACTCCTTCAAGTGTGAACCGAGTCCATTCTTCTAGAGGGTCCGAGGGACAATGAGGCCTTCTTGACAGGGCATCTGCATCCCTGTTTCCAACTCGATACTTCAAGCTGAAGTTGAATCCTGACAGGGCAGCCAACCACCTGTGTCCAGTGGCATCCAGCTTGGCTGTGGTGAGAAGGTAGGTGAGTGGGTTGTTGTCGGTTTTGATCACGAACTCTGCTCCGTAGAGATAGTCTCTCAATTTATCCACCACAGCCCACTTCAAAGCTAAGAACTTGAATTTATGAGTGGGGTAGTTCCTTTCAGCAGGGTTCAAGCTTCGACTCACATAAGCAACAGGTCGTAGGTGACCGTCATGCTCCTGATACAACACCCCTCCAAGCCCATCTCGATTGGCATCGATATGTAGTTCATAGGACTTGGCTGGTCTGCATAGGCCAGTACTGGGGCAGTTGTTAGGCTCTGTTTCAGTCGTTTAAAGGCTTCCTAACACAGTGTAGTCCACTGGTCCTGAATGGACTCTCTGGGTTTTCTGGGCCCTCCTCCTGGTCTCACAGGCTTAACTGAATCTGGAACATCATCCTCTCTTTCACATTTCAGTAGCTCATTTAGTGGGCGAGCTATTTTCGCAAATCCTTCCACAAATCTTCGATAATAGGAGCAGAATCCCAGGAATTACCTAAGCTCGATCACATTAGTGGGCCTTGGCCAGGAGGCGACGGCTTTCAGCTTCCCAGGGTCTGTTGCCACTCCTTCTGCAGACACTATGTGGCCCAGGTAGTTGACCGAAGACTGATAGAACTGGCACTTCTCTATGGAGAGCTTTAAACCTTCACCATGATGTCTCTTCAGGACCTTCTCCAGACTCTTCATGTTCTTCCAAAGTCCTGCCAAACACTATGATGTCTCTGGACTCTCTCCCTGAACGGCTTGTCTTCTTGCAGCCTGATCCGGTGTGTAGCGCTCTTCGCACACCCCACATCGAATTCGCTCTTGGAGAATGCAGCCTGCCATCTCAAGAGTTGAATTTTAGCTCTTTCTCTCCATTCTGGGGGAAGAGTGGTGTTCTTCAGTTGAAACTCCTCCAAAGGGATCTCATCCTTCTCACTCCCCACCAAGTCAGACGGTGAGACTGGGGTGGCCGTGTTCACTTGACCTAACAGCATTCGATTACAGGTGAAGTGGTTGTGTTTCGAACACTCACTGAGACCTTCCCATGATTCCTCTGCAGGGCCTTGATTGGAACCACCTCAGGAATTATTTCTATTCCCTTGTCTTCCTTCTGTCTGTCAGCTTCAAGGACGATAAATGGGCCTGGTTGCTTCCAGTAAAGTTTGATAGATGCTCTCATACAAGCCACCTCACCTGGCTGTAACACCCTCTCTTTCTTGTCAAATCGCCAGATCTTCCCCACTCCTTCAGCAGGGGCCTTCTGCTCTTGCACTAGGCACTGGTAAGCCTGTCTCAGCATGGGATGCACGCCTGTAGCGGAAGAATCCTGCTCTTTAGCCAGATATGTCAGCAGTCTCCTGACAAGATCAGTGTTGGTCCCTATAATGAGGGAATTTTTTCTAGCCCCGGGTCGGCGAGGGCAGATCACTGCTAGAGTGTCAAAAGTTTCCGCTTTACCGGCCACTGAAGGATCGAAGGTTAGCTTGATGGGCAGATGGCCATCATAGGGGAAATTCTGAGTCCCAATACCCCATATCTCCAACTTCTGCAACGGCAGGTGTTTAAGGTGTTTGTCGTAGAAGTCTCGGTAAAGGAGAGTCACTTGAGCTCCAGTATCCAAGAGTGCTTTGGTATAAATTCCTTCTACTTGTATGGAGACTACTGGGGAGGGCCCCACTAGTTTGGCAGGAAAGTGTCGGGACGGGGCAAGCTTGACTTGTTCAGTAGCCTTTATCCTCACTCCTGTCTTTCTGAGACGCTGAGCTGGTTTTAGTTTCGGTTGTGTGTGGTGTGCACTGACTCTCCAATGCCGGGCAGCCTGGGTCAAAGGGAGTGAGACAATGGGTCGCTCGGGGGCAACAACGGGAGCCCTCTGCTGGGGTCTAGACTCCCGATGCTGTCTCCTCGCGTTGTTGGATTGGCTGGAGCTAGCTAAAGACTGTGGGCACCCGGTTGACTCCTTCACCGGGGCCCTCTGGAGTTTTCCGACGGCTTTCGGTACTTTTCTGAAGCTTTCACTGGGCTAGGGGCAAATTTGACAAACATGCCCCACTCCTCCACAGTTGAAACAGATCACTGGGTTGTGTGGTCTCTGCACCTGGGCAACAGTAGAACTTAGAGGTTTCTTAGACCCTTCTGAGACTTCCTCACTGGGCGGAGTAGTTGGAGTGGCGGTCAACAAAGACATCATATCTATCAATTGAGACACTTGAGTCTTAAGAAGCTCAATCTGTAGTTCACCATCATTGGCATTGATCATCCTGACCCCAGCAATGAATTCAGACTTCTGACTCTTCTTCTTTTTGTTGTCTAACATGACTTCTTCCTCCCTTACAATCCGGATCAGGTCTGGATACTTCAGGATACCACCATCTTGACGGGTTCTCAACAGGAGGGTAATAGGGTCCAAGGGTTGGGCTCCCCTCAAAACTTGTTTGGCTCTGACTTCATCCACCTTCCGGGGGTCTAACCCCTTCTTTAGCAAGATCTGGTGTATAATTTTATCCAGAAGTCTCATATACTCTGACAACTTCTCTCCTTCTTTTAAATAAGAGTGCTCCAGCTGGTAGATGAGATCAGAGACTTTCTCGGTGCGTCCAAACACGTCCTGTAGGACACTCAGATAGTCCTGGGCAACACAGTCTCGCTTACTGAGCTTCAAGTTGCAGATGGCTTCTAAGGCAGGCCCCTTTAGGCTCTCTGTTATTCTCTTTCTTGTGAGCCTCTGGGATGTCTCATTCATCCAGGGCCTGTGTGGCCTGGTCCAACCACTCTTCAAAACTATCTTCTGCTGAGGGTACTGGTTGTCTTCCAGAGAAAACCCTGAGTTTCCTGTAGCCAGTTGCGGAGTATGTTGGAGAGTCCTTCTGACATTTAAAAAAAAAAATCTCCGAGAGCAGCAAGGAGTTTTGGTCCAATTGTGGACAGAGATGACAGGGCAGGACTTCCTTCTTTACTTGGTCCAGCTTGACTGGAAGAGGTAGGGCCCTCTTCTGAGGCCTTCAGATGAATCACACCACATTCTGTCTTGTTTGCCAACTTCACACTGGCTCCCTTGAAGTTCACAGGAATTTCTCGATTCCATTTCACTAATGCATAGGTTGCGAAGAGTTCCATAGTCTGTCTTAACTGCAATCACCCACGCCTTCTGGTCAGGGCATAGTGTCTTGACAGCTTGACTAATTTGGTCCTCAGTCCAGACTTCTCCTTGAAGTTCAATCACCACGCTCGATTATGGGCAGGCGTTTTCCTCCAGGAGACAGAAATCTCCCTTAGCATCTCGCAGCTCCCATGCCAGACAAAAACCGCCAACCGCCAGAGGAGACAGCAAAGGACACAGAACACCACCACTGTTGGAGGCAAGGTCAAAGGCTAAAACATGTATATGAAGTATATTTGTAAAACACAGTGGCTGGTGGTGACAGCATGCCAGTTTTTGGGCTAAATGGGTGTCTTCCACCCGGGTTCAATAGAAACAGAAATGGTGCAGAAATTAGGGTGATCTGAGGTGTGATAGTGCAGGAATTGTTGCAAGGGACTGATCTGAAGTGTGAAGGCGCAGGAATAAGGATGATCTGAAGTGTAAAGGTGCGGGAATTCGGTTGATCTGAGGTGTGATAGTGCATGCATTGTTGCTGATGTGAAGTGTAAAGGTGCAGGAATTATGCTGATCTGAGGTTGAAGGTGAAGGAATTGGAACTGTTCCGAGGTTTGAAGGTACATGAATTGGAATGATCTGAAGTGTAAAGGTGTAGGAATTGGGTTGATCTGAGGTTTAAAGGTACATGTATTGGGACTTATTTCAGTTCTGAAGGTACAGAAATCTGGGTTATATGAGGTGTGAAGATGCTGGAATTGGGGCTTACCTAAGGTCTGACTCTGGTGTAGGAAATGGGACTGCTCTGAGGTGTGAAGGTGCAGAAAATAGGTCTCATCTCAGGTGTGATGATGCAGGAATTTGGGTGATCTGAGGTATGTAGGTACAGGAATTGGGGCTGATCTGAGGTGTGAAGGTGCAGGAATTGGGTTGATCTGAGGAGTGAAGGTGCATTTGGGCCTGATCGGAGTGAACTTTATTAGGTTGATTGCTATCACCCCCCACTGTGTTTCCAACTGTATAACTGAACTAAATATACTTACCTTGCTGCACACATCTTATGGAACAAGGTTAAGTTACCATTTACTTTACCACTTACCACTGATCTTTGAAATCTCAATTTACACTTGATACCATTATTCATGTCGTTTACATATATAATGTACAATAGCTGGCACTCTCAATTTCATCTTTGAAAACATTTTTCAGCACACTATGCTCAAAAGGTTGCCTACCCCTGCCCAAATGTTTGGCTTTTGGGAACTTACACTCCGACCAAACACTGAACTCATCCCTATTGACCACGTAAAATAATAAGATAACTAAACAAAGCATGTTGTATGACTATGGTCCAATATGGCTTGAATTTGCAGAGGCCATCGGTAACCATCAGACACTTCACACACCCCACTCCATCAGACCATCATGAGAAAGGAGAATTCAAACATTCATTGCACAATTATTATTGAAGCCAACAAAAGCACAGTAAAGAGTTGTGCATGTGCAGGATTTGTAATGGTCGCACAATAGACAAGCTCTGCACTACCTAGGGGGTAAAACAGAACTCTAAAGCTATCAAAGCTTGTCACATCGCTGTACTATGTCCAGTGCTGCTGAGATGAAGTATTAGCCTGCCCGACTAATAATGAAAGAGGTCCTAGCTAGAGTAACTGTCAAGATGGCGAAGATGGACTTGGATCATGACACATCAATAGAGGCAGCAACAGTCAGTCCCTGGACAAAAATCCAGCTATCTTTTCCACACCGGCCCTATCAATATTACTAGAAAAATTCAAAGACATCTTGAGCAAAATCCTGGACGCAACATCACACAAGATAACTAAACAGCTGGCCTGAGAAATCTGGGTTACCAAATCCAACAACAAGACTGTGTAGTGCAGGGGCAGGCAACCTCGTCCCTCCAGCTGTGGTGAAACTACAAATTCCATCATGCCTCTAGCTCTAGGAGTCATGCCTGTGATTGTTAGGGTCTTGCAATGTCTCATGGGACTTTTAGTTTCAAAACAGCTGGAGGGCCGAGGTTCCCTACCCCTGGTGTAGTGTTTATCCCTGAAGGAGTCATTTATAAATGGGTTCCCTGATTCTGATTCTAGATGCCAACAACACCCTCCAGGATTGTCACACAAAAAAGCAACAGCAGTAAACAGTCAAAGCAGCTTTGCACAATACAGCAATAACAATGCATAAGCCAAGTACCTTACCCTATGGGTATCTGAAGCCATATTCAGGGGGCAGGGGGCTAATTACAGGTAATACTCATTTAGAGGCTCAAATTCTTAGAATCTCTTTGCAACCCTTCCCACTGGCCAGTGTGATACTGTACATTGGCAAGCATTGGGGCCCTGAGTCCTGTGTTGGAGCGTTCAAATAACTTTGTACTCCAACAGTAAAGGGGTAAAAAATCCCCAAACTACATTCCAAATTTGGGTGGTATCCTCCCTTTAAGAGGAGGGTAACGAGATTGTGGCCAGTGGCCTCTCACAAATAAGTAGTCTGTTGTGAAGCCTCCTTCCTTTCTTTGGTGTCCAGAAGGCTGAATGCTTAAAGGCTGCCTCCTGTGAAATCTGCAGCAATGATGGCAACTCTGGACTTTGTAGTGACAAACTCTTCTGAAGCCAGGGGGGCCCTTCTCCTTCAGCTCACTGGGTCCTTTTGACAACAGTGGCCTCTGAGTGAGTGTAACATCTCAGTCCCACTACGATATCATGGCAAGCTCTAGACATAAGCAGCATCTCTGACTCAACAGTCCACAAGCTGTCTCTCCTCACCCTTCACATGAGACTTATCGAGCCCAGGCTTTTGTTTTCCTTTATCTCTCTAGCGCACCTTTCTCCTGGGACTTGAAGTCCCTCTTAGTGTAGTGTCTCCAGGTGGGAGACCCACAAATTCCTACAGCACCCAGCAGTCCTTTCACAGCTGTGGGGCTAACTATTCTCTTCTCAGACAGTGCTGCAGCCAATCACTTGCCTCCTGATGCAGTCCTGGGCAGTTGATAGAGCTAGAACAGCCAGCAGCCAATCGCAATCCTCCTGCCTGGTTGCTTGGGGTGGTCCTGCTTCTTGCCTGCACTTACAGCCAATAAGTTCTCAGTCCTTCCTCTTCCTCCCTGCAGCTGCCACTCAAGCATGGAGGAGAGAAAAAAGAGCCCAGCCCAGTGCTACAGCTGCATGAACAATTTTTATTTCTGCACATTAAAGTGGATGTAAACCCACTCTCATCCTTTCTAAACTACTGTCATAGTGCTGATCTATAAGGATATACATGCCTCCTGCATGTATTCTTACCTGTCAAATGTCTCCCTTCTGTCTGTTGTAAGAACTGAAAAACTGCAGATTCTGTGGGTGGATCTGTTGTCTGGAGCTCGGTGGGTGGAGTCGTGATATCAGTAGACTCCCCATCCACCTCTACACTCCCCTTGTCAACATGCATTTTCTCCTGTGTATTCCTTCTGCTATGATCACTAACATCCAGTCAAAATCCAGAAAACTAACCACATGACTTCCGAAAAGGAGTGGGGGTGGAAATTAAAAAATAATGCCTGTCTAAAGCTAGTGCACGAGATATGTAAATAACCTGTCACTCAAAGCAAGGGGGCGGAACGGACAAAGGTTTTTCTGTTTGTCCGTTTTATCTCACTGAACAATAAAAGAGGATTGCTCAGAGCTGGATTAACTCTTTGTGGCAAGACCTGGCACAAATGATAGGAAATCTTATACTCTACATTGTGACAGCAAAAAAATTAAATAAAAAATTTGGGTTTACATCCACTTTAAGGGTCCAGTTTAACACTGCTGTAGCCATCCCTTTACTTAGCCCTTATGCCGTGTACGCACGATCGATTTTCTCGACGGTGAAAACACTGCCGAGAAATTCGACATGAAAAACGAGGACCGGCTTGGTCCCCTACACACGGCCGGTTTTCATGACATTTTTTCTCTTGGTCGAGAAAACTGACCGTGTGTAGGCTCCCTGGCAGTGTTTTCCTATGGGAAAACTGCCGTGAAAAAAAATGCAGTGAATTACGACGAGAATAATTAGAGCATGTTCTAATTTTTCTCGTCGTGATTCTTGCCGTTTTGCTCGTCGGGAAAAATGCTGGAAAGCCCACACACGGGCGTTTTTCTCGTCAAAGAGAAAAAATTTCATTTTTCCAGACGAGAAAAATGGTCGTGTGTACGCGGCATAATAGAGCTAAATATTTTGACAGGACTACCATTCACAAGTTGTTATTCCATTTAAGAAGAATTGAATTATTAAACAGCTTAGAAAGTTAAGCTCTCTAATGCCTACTAGGCACAGATTGTTTTGTCGTGGAAGAATTCCCTTGGGCTTTGTACGCAAATCCACACCGCGCCTAAATGTGGACTTCCAGCGTCTAAATGCACACAAAGCACAAAACAATTCCTTCGTGCTTAAAAGCACGTTTGTATCAAGCTCTTTGGTACAAGCAATATGAAGTACTTCAATGGCACCAGGTAGAATCAGAAACGATGCTGCTTCAAGCTGGAATCTCAAGCGTCTGGGGTGAGCTCAGACACTCGGATTCTTTTATTCATTGGAAACAAAAGGATAACAAAACAGGAAGTGATGGCCCCAACAGCCAATCGCTTCCCTTAATACAAAATGACATCACAGGAAATGACAAACAGTAAAGGGGAGGGCACTCACAGGAGGGAAAGGGGAGGAAGTGCACACACCCCATCTTAATCAGCATGGAGCCCACTCAATACTGTTCAAAGTAAACAGTATCTAGGAAGATCATTCTACTTGTTCTTATAGTTTTGGGACAATCTGCGGGGACATTGCTACTGCTGTTGTCAATATACGGTACAAGTACACCGACAAGGCAGATATCAATGTCCTCTTATAAATACAGATATGTATCCATAAAGGGGATAACGAAGTCCGTAAGAGAGATATAATAGGTTTCTCTCATTATGGGGACTTTGCTTCTCTAATGTGCATAGTCATTGGAAAGCAAGCAGTCCAGCGCATTGCGTCATCAACATACTGGAGCAGCACCACCTCTGGATTCGTTGGGGTCCATTGATCCAACACTATTTTAAGTTTGCAACTGTACTCCAAGGGACTAGTCACAATCCCCTGAACGAGACGTGTCAGTTGTCGACCCTGGAATGAAAAAGCAAAAAGGTACTGGCACTGGGGGTCCAGTGGTACCGAAAAAAATGCATTAGTCAGATCAATATCACTGAAGAAAATTGCGTTAGGTGGTATAGAGGCCAACAAGGTGTGTGGGTTGGGTACCAAAGGGGCATCGCTGATAATGATTTTATTGATAGCCCTTAAATCATGTACTAAACGGAAAGTTGTTTCCTGACCCTTGACAGACTTTTTAGCCACTGGAAACAAAGGGGTGTTACAGGGGGATTTGATTGGCGTAAGAACTTTTATCAGCAGGTACTGGTCTATTTGGATTTTAAGGCTATCCATCTGAGCCACACTCAAAGGGTATTGTGGTAATTGGGGCAAAATGCTCCCTGGTCTGATGTTTACTGTGGTTGGCGGGATCGGCAGAAGACCCACATCATACTTATCAAACGCCCAAAGTTTGGGATCCACTTCTGCTAGCACATCCAACCCCAGAAAACAACCAGGTTTTATCATATACGGTAGAGCCACCATTGCACATAGGCGCTCATCCGTCAATGCACTGCTAACCACAACACCTGTTGGAGTGTACTGAATGACCGCTTGTATCTCAGATAAAATATCAGCTCCCAATAGGTTGATGGGAACATCATCCGATACCAGTACCGACTTAATGGCTTCTGTGTGTTGGCCCAACCTACAATGGAGTGGTTTGGTGGTATGTAGAGACACTGTCTGACCTGTGAGACCCACAGTGGGTATAGTCTCCCCAGAAAGGGGAACCTTGCCTCTGAGATCTTTGGATCTCAGAACAGTTCAAACGGCACCGGTGTCAATGAGGCAAGGGAGGGGATATTTTAATTCCTCGATAAACAAGTTGATATGTCCTGACACCGCTTTGCCAATGTCCTATGAAGAATCATAGTCGTGGCTGGCCATCCCTACAACTGAAGTTGTTGGATCGCGTGAGCCTGGTACCGGATCGTCTGGGATGAACTGCCACTTACCCTTGGGTCTGTTAGGACAGTCACGCCTTAGATGTCCTTCCTTTCCACAGATGTAACAAGTTCGGGCTTTCCAGCGTTGTGTCTTTTTCCCACCGTCCTGGCCCGTTTGTCCTGCAGAAGGGGCTTGAGACACAAGGATTTTGGATGCTTTGTCCTGTTTTTTCCTATCCATGTCTCTCTCTATAGCGGAGAGAGTGGATAGAATGGCAGGTATTGTCATTTCATTAAATTCGGGTCTGGCTAATAATAACCGGTCTTGAATTTTCATATGGATGCCTTCTAAAAATTTGGCTCTTAGCAAAAGGTGAATGGCGGATAACTTACCTCCGTCGGTTGGCACATCCGGACCAACCTCCAGATGTGCATCCAATGCAGCTTGTTTCAGGCGACGCCAGAAACAAGCACATTCCTCGCCTGAGTTTTGACTGAGTTTCATCACATCTGTGGTAGAAGATGCACCATACAACTCTGGAAGTTTGGCTAGCAGGGCCACACAGAATTGCTTACATCCAGAAGTGGCTTGTTCATGGGTGACAATGCCGCAACGGGAGATTATAACCCCTGCCAGTTCTTCTCCTACTTTCGCCCTCAGAACCTGACAATCTGTTCCGCTCATGCCATAACTAAATTGATTTTGACAAAACATTCTCGCAAACTCTCGTGGATTTGTTCTATAGTCAGGCAGTTCGGCCAGTATGGTCCTGATTTCTGAGGAAGCAAAAGGGACATGCCATACCACCCTTTCCCCCAAAGTCCTTTCACTGTTGGTATTTGGAACACCCTCGTATTGTTGCACCCGGACTGGGTAAGTACCACGTTCAGTGACATAAGTGGGGCTAGGTGTGTACTTTGGAGGTTGTGGCTTCATTGGTTGGCTAATGTGTGCTATCTTGCCCACAACGTTCCCTGTCTGGAAGCCAACCAATGAAGGGTAGATGGCAGGTATGACTGAGTCAAAAGCTCTCAGCGCAGTTATGCAATCCCCATGGTTCCTTAGTCTGGTCTCAATTCCCTTAGACTCACATAGCATCTGTAGATCACCAGTTGAAAATGATTCATAATCAGCCGCAATCGGCGGAGAAAACGCCCCAGATGTGGGGAAAGGCGACTGATAGAGAGGGTTAGCTTGAGGTTTAGCGTCAGAGGTGACACGGTTAGGTGGAGACGTGGGAGAGAGAGAGATGTTAGTTGGAGAGTGCAGAGTAGGGTTGGTTAGATTGGCAATGGCAGAAGCATCAGAGGAAACTACAACAGATCCAGTGTTGGTGGACCCAGCCTGCCTTAGCAGAGTTAGCCCAGAACGATCCTCTTCCGCTTCCAGCATTAGATCACCAGTCACTGCTATCCCCTCAGGCCAGGTGTACATAATGCGGTTCTTCCGGACTGAAACCGCCTTCTGTATACCCTGCCGGCTTACCATAATAGACTTCTGAAGCCACAGCTCAGCTACATCTAAGGTTTTTGCTGCCCAGAGCCTGGGTTTAAACTCAGTTATAAATTTCTCCCACCTCCAGGCATCAAATGTCCCCTCTAGAGGAATAGCCCAAGTAGTATCCTTGGATCAACTATGCCATTCCTTTAGAGGTTTCATGACCTTTGCCCCAAAGCTAGATTTCATGTACTGTGCAGCCGTCTGACTCTGGGAAGCCTCACATTCCTTCCCTTGCATGGACTTCAAATTGCCCATGGCGATTCGAATCAGCTTATAGTCTTATTCCTGCGTCCAGGAAAAACCCCTGCACCTATTTAGGAGAGCACCGCCGGGTGCCTTCTTCTACGGTGGATTGACGGACTGCGACCACTATATCTGGTCCAGTCCCCCAACTAGAAAACCTAACCGAGGTGTTATTAACTCTATGGCTTGTTGCCCCAACACTTTTGGCACAGAACTACAGAGTACTACTCTTTTACACCGCAATACTCGTAATAACTATGCCCAATGATTAGTCAACAACCACAGACCACCCCCCGAATTATGTCTCTACCCCTTACAGTGTATGCATACATACCTCTGTACAACTTGTACACTGCGTCGTCAGACTAAACTGCACAGCACACTTCCGTTTGTTTTCGCTACAGAGCAATGTGGCTTCTATAAATAATCACAAAAATTAAATAATAAAAAATTAAATGGGGATAGCCTTCTGTTGTCTATTTCAGCAGTTGTACGATGTCTCAGTAGTTACACAATAAAACTAATAAAATAACAGTCTGAGCGTGAACAAAAAATTGACTACTCGCTGCGCAAAAGTAACTCAATTAACAATAAAGTGAATATAAAGCGAGTTTTAAAACCGAAGCCTTTCTTTCCTACCGCAAGCTATACAATAAAAGATGCAGCTCTAAAACCAAAAACAATGGGGGAGGGGCATGAATTGCCTTCTGAGAAACTCAAAGAAAATGGCCAAACAATTAAAAATTTAAATTAAAAAAAAAATTTAAAAATTAAAACACACACACCCTGTTAAGAGTACAAAAACTCAGTTAAAGTTAGTTTTACTATCTATTGAAATTCAGTTTAAAGCACAGTTTTCACTTTAAACCGAAATTAAAACCAAAAGAAAACCCAATAGTTTTACAAAAAATTATGCAAAAATAACTAAACCTGAAGATTGGATTCATACAAAGAAAAACAAAAATGGTGACTCAGACCACATGGCTGAACACACACAAAGGAAGACAAAATGGTGTCTTCAAAACAAGATGGTGCCCTCAGGCCACATGGCTGAACACACACAAAGGAAGACAAAATGGTGTCTTCAAAACAAGATGGTGCCCTCAGGCCACATGGCTGTACACACACACAAAGGAAGACAAAATGGTGTCTTCAAAACAAGATGGTGCCCTCAGGCCACATGGCTGAACACACACAAAGGAAGACAAAATGGTGTCTTAAAAACAAGATGGTGCCCTCAGGCCACATGGCTGAACACACACAAAGGAAGACAAAATGGTGTCTTAAAAACAAGACCAAACCGTGCCTCTTACAAACAAAAATCACTGTTTTAACACAAAACAGACTGTGCTACTTAACTCATACTGAACATTAGACAAACTATAATAGCTACACACTTTACAAAGTTATTTCACACGGTGACCAGCACTATGAAATAACTCAGCCACACAATGTTATGTCAGTCAATCTCTGCCACACATTTAAAACATCAACTAGCACACTCCATGCATACCGTCACGTTGTACTACAGGAAATGGTTTTACATTTAACATAAACCCCATACAAAGACCCTCTAGGCTGTATTGACTATGGGGTCTACAGAGGACAGTAATATAGACTTCTATCCCAAGCCAACACAGCTATCCCATCCAGTACAAATATAAATCCCCGTCCTTGTACACAAAGAGTGAAACCGCAAAAATTTGTTCTTTTGCTAAGCGGAGTTACCTGCAACAGCGAGCAGAGAGACTAGATTCCGGTTCTAGAACAACAAAAATTTCAAAAATTGAAATGGAGTCTGTCTTACCAAACTTTGCCGGCCTTTTCCTGTCCCAGAACCGGGGACCCAATCTCTCCTCTCGGATCGCTGCGCTGGAACTACGTTGGCTCCAAGCTGGCTCGCCGAAATGTCGTGGAAGAATTCCCTTGGGCTTTGTTCGCAAATCCACACCGCGTCTAAATGTGGACTTCCAACGTCTAAATGCACACAAAGCACAAAACAATTCCTTCGTGCTTAAAAGCACGTTTGTATCAAGCTCTTTGGTACAAGGAATATGAAGTACTTCAATGGAACCAGGTAGAATCAGAAACGATGCTGCTTCAAGCTGGAATTTCAAGTGTCTGGGGTGAGCTCAGACACTCGGATTCTTTTATTCATTGGAAACAAAAGGATAAAAAAACAGGAAGTGATGGCCCCAACAGCCAATCGCTTCCCTTAATACAAAATGACATCACAGGAAATGACAAACAGTAAAAGGGAGGGCACTCACAGGAGGGAAAGGGGAGGAAGTGCACACACCCCATCTTAATCAGCATGGAGCCCACTCAATACTGTTCAAAGTAAACAGTATCTAGTAAGATTATTCTACTTGTTCTTATAGTTTTGGGACAATCTGCGGGGACATTGCTACTGCTGTTGTCAATATACGGTACAAGTACACCGACAAGGCAGATATCAATGTCCTCTTATAAATACAGATATGTATCCATAAAGGGGATAACGAAGTCCGCAAAAAAAGATATAATAGGTTTCTCTCATTATGGGGACTTTGCTTCTCTAATGTGCATAGTCATTGGAAAGCAAGCAGTCCAGCGCATTGCGCTTGATATCTACAAACCAACAAACATCCACACACGCAGAGAACATGTTTCAATCCCATAAGAAGGTTTTCATATTGATCGTTTTTACCGCTGGTCTCGATTCAACCCAAGTGCGCTCTGCTAGAGCGCTCCTCGATTAAACATCAGACACAGGGAGACAGATGACAATCTATAAAACGCACATCCTAAAATAAAATGTCCACATAAATCTTATATAATAAAATTTCCACAACAGTTTATGCTTATATTGATGTGAACTACAGCTTATTGGTTTATGCAGACCGATACCTTAAAGCTCCCCTGATTGTCCTGGGGATCAATTAATGTTGTTTCTTTCAGATAGTCAAGGAGATGCTAACTGGACTGTGAAATTATCTTCCCAGATGGTCCCCTGGACCAATCGCATAAGCCTGTGTAAATTCACATAGACTTGTGAGTTTATATACCATATTTTTCGCTCCATAAGATGCACCTGACCATAAGGCGCACCTAGGTTTTAGAGGAGGAAAACAAGAAATATTATGAACCAAATGGTGTACTAAAGTATTTACCAGTGCCCATAAAATGCCGCCTGACCAGTGCCCATGAAATGCAGCCTGACCAGTGCCCATGAAATGCAGCCTGACCTGTGCCCATGGAATTCAGCCTGACCTGTGCCCATAAAATGCAGCCTGACCAGTACCATGAAATACAGCCTTACCTGTGCCACCTCCACCTCACACAGACTGACATTCCTGTATGCATCCGCATGTCACTCAGATAAAAGACAGAGCAGCCCAAGCGGCCGTCTTCTGTCTGTGGCTGAGTGACAGGCCCAGCGGGAGATCGCACCACCGCCAGCCCGGTATTGTAACATGGCGGTGACAGGGGGGGCCTGGTCAGTATTCCCTCCATAAGACGCAGAGACATTTCCCCCCATTTTTTGGGGGGAAAAGTGTGTCTTATGGAGCGAAAAATACAGTATATTTCATGGTCTTTACCTGAACCAGGGGAAGCTGAAATATCTCAATCATGACTGTTAAATGTTGTTAGTTTAACATAACTGAGTTACATTTGAGTATTGAAAATGTATGTTGTTATATGGGCTTTGCTGAGGAATAAGTACACTGTGTGGTGAAACGCCCTTCATTTGTTATGAAACTTGGTGCCTTATCCCAGATATTGTTATACATACTCTCAGTGGTACAAATTGTTGACACAGGAGTGGCATCCTGACTAAAAGCAAGCCACATTTGAAAAACACAGTGACCCCTAAAGAAGCTGCTGGATGAATTGGGTTCCCTGTTCCAGTACCCTGGTAGCAAAAGAGATATAAAACAAAAGCAATGATACAGCAAACAGTTGAACTATAGCAAGGAATATATTGCAAAAAGGGGAACAGTAAAATGAAATATACTGGAAAACAAGCAATGGGTGTAGAAAACAACTTCTCCTAAACCCTATACTGGGGCAATTCTAACTAAGGAGAATTACGCCACTCTAACAGTTCTGCAGTTTGTAATATACTATTTTCTACTGGCCAACTCATTGGGGCCCAACTGTTAGGTTGAAGTGCTCAAGATAAAGTCTCTTCAAGCACTGATGATGACACTGACTCTGTACCATTTAACCACTGATAAAGTCATTGACTCTGTGATACTTGCAGGCAACACTGTGCCTCTTTTGTCAAAGTGCAATGTGGATTTGGCCAGCAGCTTCTTAACAACTTCTTGTTAAAGCAGGTGGTCTCCCTCTGTATACTGGGAAAAACACAGATGACCTGCATCTGCAGTGCCCTTCCCCCTTGATCAGCCAACAAGCTTTATCAGTATCTGTGGTGCTCTCCAATGTCCCAGAATGTCTGGAACATTGGAATGTCTGGGACAAAAAAAAAATCCCCTGTAGATTATTATTATTATTATACAGGATTTATATAGCGCCAACAGTTTGCGCAGCACTTTACAACATGAGGGCAGAAAGCACAGTTACAATATAATTCAATACAGGAGGAGTCAGAGGGCCCAGCTCGTTAGAGCTTACAGTCTAGGAGGGAGGGTCAAGTGATACAAAAAGGTAGTAGCTGTGGGGAAGGAGCTGATGGAAAAAATTTAAGTACAGTTGTTAGGTGAAGGCAAGATAGGCTTCTCTGAAGAGAAGGGGTTTCAGGAATTGTCTAAAGGCAAACAGAGTGGAGATAATCAGACAGATTAGGGTATGGAGTTCCATAAGATGGGAGAGGCTCGGGAAAAGTCCTAGAGGTGAGAATTGGAGGAGGTGCCAAGGGAGCTAGAGAGTAGGAGGTCTTGGGAGGAACAAAGAGAATGATTAAGTTGGTATTTTCAGACTAGGTTAGAGATATAGCTGGGAGCAAAGTTGTGTATGGCTTTGTAAGTTGTTTTTAGTATACTGTAGATGTGCCTGTGTAAAAGTCTTCTCTACTGCCAGACACAGAATTCTTTTCTTGCCAGTGCTGCAGATTGAGCTGCACTTTTTTAAAAAGGAAGTGAGTGGCCTACACCTTTATCCGGGACTGGGGAATAGAGTCTGTTTCTGGAAACTGTCCAACCAATCCACCTTATATATTCTATGTTTGGGGTGCAAAACCCTGTTTTCTTGTTGGACCTTCCCAGTTAATAGGTTGTTATATAATTGATCCCCAGCTACTCATGTCTAATTGGTATATATGTTCAGTAGGGATGAGCCGAACACCCCCCCCCGTTCGGTTCGCACCAAAACCTTCGAACGGACCGAAAGTTCGCGCGAACGTTAGAACCCTATTAAATACAATGGACGCGAACGTTCGAAATCTAAAGTGCTAATTATAACGACTAATATGCATGTTATTGTCCTAAAAAGGGTTTGGGGACCCGGGTTCTGCCCCAGGGAACATGTATCAGTGCAAAACAAAGTTTTAAAAACTGCAGTTTTTCGGGAGCAGTCATTTTAATGATGCATAAAGTGAAAAAAAAAAGTCAAATATTCCTTTAAATATCGTACCTGGGGGGTGTCTAAAGTATGCCTGAGAAGTGGCATGTGTTTCCCGTGTTTAGAACTGTCCCTGCACAAACTGACATTTCTAAAGGAAAAAAAGCCATTTAAAACTGCTTGCGGCTTTAATGTAATGTCTGGTCCCGGTAATATGGATGAAAATCTTTGAGAAAAATGGCATAGCTACCCCATCACCCCCCCCCCCCAGCCCATTACCAGCCCCTTTGGGTCTTGTATGGATATTAAGGGGAACCCTGCACACAAAATAAAAAAGGCCCTATATACTCTGAACAGCAGTATACAGGCGGTGCAAACAAGACAGGGACTGTAGGTTTGTTCTTAAGTAGAATCTGTTTTTTAATTTTGAACAGGTACATTGTTTAAGTGTAGCTCCAGCCAAAAAATATATTTTTAAGCTTTTTGGAAAACATAGGGAAGGTTTATCACCCCTGTAACATTTGTTTTCCTGTCTGTGCCCCTGTTCAGAACATTTCACCTCACTTTCCGTCCCAATGACAACTGTTTTTGAAAAGTGTGGTTTTTATTGAAACAAGGATTGGTGATAAAGCATCAGTAGAGAGGAGACACCTTTTTCCAATATTAACTCTTACAGGAGAGAATTTCCCTTCCTATGGGTAGATTTCCTCCCACTTCCTGTAGTCTCCTTCCGTTTGCAAGTAGGAGTCGTTTGTAAGTTGGATGTTTGAAAGTAGGGGCCTGCCGTATATACTCTGCTGAAATTTGCCCCTTACATGTTGGTGTTGCCACAACACTGTGAGCCCTCACAGTTACTCTTGGTGGGCGCTGGAACGCCCTGCTGTGAACTATTATATCAGGAATTGTAATTACATGCCATTGTTGAACAGTGGTAGGAAAATTTGGGCCTTTGGTGGTCGTGCTGGTGCTACAACACTGTCAGCCCTCACAGTAACTCTTGGTGGGCGCATGAATGGGCCCTACTGTAAATTATTAGATCAAGAATTGTAATTGCATGCCCCTGTTGAAGAGGGGCAGAAAAATTGGGCCTTTGGTGGTGGTGGTGGTGGTGGTGTTGCCACAACACTGTAAGCCCTCACAGTTACTCTTGGTGGGCGCAGGAATGGGCCCTGTTGCAAAGTATTGCATCAAAAATTGTAATTACACGCCCCTGTTAAACAGGGGCAGAAAAATTGGGCCTTAGGCACTGGTGCCACAACACTGCAACCCCTCACAGATACTGTACTTGGAGCACAGTAATGAGCCCTGTTGCAAACTATTGCATCAAAAATTGTAATTACACGCCCCCGGTTAAACAGGGGCTGAAAAATTGGGCCTTAGGCACTGGTGCTGGTGCCACGACACTGCAACCTCTCCCAGATACTCTAGTTGGAGTGCAGGAATGAGCCCTGCTGCAAAGCATTGCATAAAAATTTTTAATTACACGCCCCTGTTAAACAGGGGCTGAAAAATTGGGCCTTAGCCACTGGTGGCGGCACCCAGAAACAAAAATGTTCTTCCAAGCTATCATCATGAATCGGATCATTGAGGAGGAGGAGGATAGTCAGTCAACATAACAGGACAGTCACTCAGCATCAGCATCAGTCTTGAAGGGATGTGACATTTGAAAATAAATTATTCTGTTATATCAGCTTCAGGTGCTTGGTAGCTGGTGGTGATCCAAGACTGGTTCATCTTTATGAAGGTCAGTCGATCAACCGAGTCGGTGGACAGGCGCACCCTGTGATCCGTGACAAAGCATCCAGCAGCACTGAATGTGCGTTCCAAAAGAACGCTGGATGCAGGACAGGCCAGTAGCTCAATTGCATACTGTGCAAGCTCTGGCCAGTGATCCATCCTCAAGACCCAGTAAGCCAGAGGATTTTCGGTGGGAAAGGTGTCCAAGTCTGACCTTGCCCCTAGGTATTCCTGTACCATGTATATCAGACGCTGGCGATGGTTGCTGGAACCGATCATACCTTGGGGCTGCAGACTAAAGAATTGTCTGAACGCATCGGTCAGACGGCCACCTTCCCCACCGCTCCTTCTTTGACTGACCGAAGCCTCAGCAACTCGTTGTCCAGGACCAGGAGTTTGTAACCTCCCAGTCTCTGGGAACGCGTTGCACAGACCTTTCTGCAAGGCCTCCCGGAGTTGTCTCATCCTCTGCTCCCTCTGCGACGGTAAGATAAGGTCCGCAACCTTACCCTTGTACCGTGGATCAAGGAGAGTGGCCAGCCAGTAATGGTCCCTCTCCTTGATCCGAAGAATACGAGGATCCTTCCGCAGACTTTGCAGGATCAGGGAGGCCATGTAGCGTAGGTTAGCTGAGGCATTCGGTCCGGAGTCCTCTGGGTCACTAAGGACGACATGATCCGCAGCCACCTCCTCCCAGCCACGTACAAGTCCACGTGTTTCTTGGGACTGTAAATCATCCCTAAAAGACTGCTGCTGTTGATGCTGAGTGCCAGGCTCCACCTTCATGCTGATACAATCCTCCTCCTCCTCCTCCTCTTCCTGTGGGATGGGTGGGACAGAAGGAACACTGTCTGGGTAAAGGGGGCCTTGAGAGGCAAGGAAGTCCTCCTCTTCCTGCCTCTGTTCTGCCTCAAGTGCCCTGTCCATTATTCCACGCAGCGTATGCTCCAACAGGTGGATAAGAGGTACAGTGTCACTGATGCATGCACTGTCACCGCTCACCAACCTCGTGGCCTCCTCAAATGGTGCCAGGACAGTGCATGCATCCCTGATCATGCCCCACTGGCGTGGTGAAAAAAACCTGAGCTCCCCTGACCCTGTCCTGGTGCCGTAGTCGCACAGGTACTCATTGATGGCCCTCTGCTGCGTGTGCAGCCGCTGCAGCATGGCCAACGTTGAGTTCGACCTGGCGGGCATGTCACATATAAGGCGGTTCTTGGGCAGGTTCAACTCCTTTTGCAGCTCAGCCAGCCGAGCACTGGCATTATATGATCGGCGGAAATGCACACAGACTTTCCTGGCCTGCCTCAGGACATCCTGTAAGCCTGGGTACCTGCCCAAGAACCGCTGCACCACCAGGTTAAGGACGTGAGCCATACAGGGCACATGGGTCAGTTGTCCCTGTCGCAGGGTGGAGAGGAGGTTGGTGCCATTGTCACAAACCACCATTCCTGGCTTAAGCTGGCCTGGCGTCAACCACCTCTCGGCCTGCCCCTGCAGAGCTGACAGAACCTCTGCCCCAGTGTGGCTCCTGTCCCCCAAACACACCAGCACAAGCACGGCATGGCATCTTTTTGCCTGCGTACTTGCGTAGCCCCTTGAACGCCTACGGAGCACCGCTGGTTCCGAGGACAAAGCACAGGAAGAGGCCATGGAGGAAGAAGAAGAGGAGGGGGTGGAGGAGAGAGGTGTGTCACAACCAGTAGTAGCATTTTGGAGGCGTGGGGGCGGAACAACCTCCAACACTACTGCACCTTGTCCTGCATCCTTCCCAGCTGCCAAAAGAGTGACCCAATGGGCCGTGAAAGAAAGGTAATGTCCCTGTCCATGCCTGCTGGACCATGAGTCAGCGGTAATATGCACCTTACCGCTGACCGCCCTGTCCAGCGAGGCATGGACATTGCCTTCCACATGCCGGTAGAGAGCCGGAATCGCCTTCCGTAAGAAAAAGTGGCGTTTGGGAACCTGCCACTGAGGAACCGCACATTGCATAAACTCACGGAAGGGGGCAGAGTCTACCAACTGAAAAGGCAGCAGTTGAAATGCTAGCAATTTAGCCAAGCTAGCATTCAACCGCTGGGCATGTGGATGGCTGAGAGTGAACTTCTTTTGACGGTCCAGCAGCTGGGGCAGGGAAATTTGCCTGCTAGAATCGGACGTCGGTGTACTGCTAGCAGAGTGCCCGCAAGTACTTGGCTGTGACACACCTAATTCTACACCTTCATTCCTCTCAGTGCAGGTTTCAGAGAGGACTGAAGGTATAGTGGGGTTGGAGATCCCAGCTGATGCGGAGCAAGGAGAGGTCCGCTTTGTTCTTTGGTGTGGGTCTTTAAGGTAGGCTTGCCAACGAGCTGCATGACAGGTCAACATATGTCTAGTCAAGCATGTGGTGCCCAAGCGGCTGATGTTTTGGCCACGTGAGATACACTTGAGACATATGTTGCAAACAGCAGCGGTGCGATCTGATGCACTCGACTCAAAAAAGGCCCACACTAAAGAACTTTTGGAATAACGGGCAGAGGCAGCGCCCTGCACAGGCGGAGCTCTGCGGTGTGATTCAGTCGGTGTGCTGCCATTACGCTGGCCCCCGGAGGGCATCCTGCCTCGTTGGAGATGTGCCTCCTCCTCATCCTCCTCCTCCTCCTCCTCTCTCCTATCAGGCACCCACGTGGAGTCAGTGACCTCATCATCCCCTCCCTCCTCATCACTGGAACCAATCTGGCAGTATGCTGCAGCTGCTGGAACATGACTGCCAGATTGGTGTCCTTCTTGAGCATCCCCTCTCTCTGCTCTCACGCTACTGCCTTCCTCTAGCTGGGTATCATCTTCAGACCCTTCGAAGTGCTGGGCATCCTCCTGGAGCATGTACCCAACACTGTGCTCAAACAGTTCGGGGGACTCCTCAGGAGGACACGGTGGGTCTAGGGAAGGAGTGACTGATGATGACATTGAGGACGCTTTGGCAGCTGCTTTTCCAGTACCCTGAGCCTGGGTGAGAGAGGATGAGGAGGATGAGGAGGGCTTGGTCATCCACTCTACCAAGTCTTCGGCATGATGTGGCTCAACACGTCCAGCTGCCGAAAATAAGGACAAGCGTGTCCCATGGCCACGTGCTGATGACGATGCACCGCGTCCACGACCGGCACTGTTGTCTCTAGACAGAGAGCCTGCTTGCCCTCTTTTATTGGCTCCTGACTGTCTGCCTCTCCTTGTTTGCCTTCCAGACATTCTAAAGGCCTGCAGGGAGATGGTAAAACCAGCAATAAGGGGTAGCTTCATGTGTATATTTTGCAAGAAGCACACTACCCCTGATGTAAGTGCTGCAGATGCCTGCCTGTGTTACACAACAGGAAAACACAGCAATAAGGCCTAGCTTCAGGTGTATATTTTGCAAGAAGCACACTATGCCTGCTGTAAGTGCTGCAGATGCCTGCCTGTGTTACACAACAGGAAAAAACAGCAATAAGGCCTAGCTTCAGGTGTATATTTTGCAGGAGGCACACTACGCCTGCTGTAAGTGCTGCAGATGCCTGCCTGTGTTACACAACAGGAAAAAACAGCAATAAGGCCTAGCTTCAGGTGTATATTTTGCAGGAGGCACACTACGCCTGCTGTAAGTGCTGCAGATGCCTGCCTGTGTTACAGAACAGGTAAAAACAGCAATAAGGGCTAGCTTCAGGTGTATATTTTGCAGGAAGCACACTACGCCTGCTATAACTGCTGCAGATGCCTGCCTGTGTTACACAACAGGAAAAAACAGCAATAAGGGCTAGCTTCAGGTGTATATTTTGCAGGAGGCACACTATGCCTGCTGTAAGTGCTGCAGATGCTTGCCTGTGTTACACAACAGGAAAACACAGCAATAAGGCCTAGCTTCAGGTGTATATTTTGCAAGAAGCACACTACGCCTGCTGTAAGTGCTGCAGATGCCTGCCTGTGTTACACAACAGGAAAAAACAGCAATAAGGCCTAGCTTCAGGTGTATATTTTGCAGGAGGCACACTACGCCTGCTGTAAGTGCTGCAGATGCCTGCCTGTGTTACACAACAGGAAAAAACAGCAATAAGGGCTAGCTTCAGGTGTATATTTTGCAGGAAGCACACTACGCCTGATATAACTGCTGCAGATGCCTGCTTGTGTTACACAACAGGAAAAAACAGCAATAAGGGCTAGCTTCAAGTGTATATTTTTCAGGAAGCACACTACGCCTGCTATAACTGCTGCAGATGCCTGCCTGTGTTACACAACAGGAAAACACAGCAATAAGGGCTGGCTTCTGGTGTATATTTTGCAAGAAGCACACTACGCCCGCTGTAAGTGCTGCAGATGCCTGTTAGTGTAACACAAAAGAAAAAAAACTACGATCAATAAGGGCTAGCTTCAGGTGTATAATGTGCAGGAGGCACACTACGCCCGCTGTAAGTGCTGCAGATGCCTGCCTGTGTTACACAACAGGAAAACACAGCAATAAGGCCTAGCTTCAGGTGTATATTTTGCAGGAGGCACACTACGCCTGCTGTAAGTGCTGCAGATGCCTGCCTGTGTTACACAACAGGAAAAAACAGCAATAAGGGCTAGCTTCAGGTGTATATTTTGCAGGAAGCTCACTACGCCTGCTATAACTGCTGCAGATGCCTGCCTGTGTTACACAACAGGAAAAAACAGCAATAAGGGCTAGCTTCAGGTGTATATTTTGCGGGAAGCACACTACGCCTGCTATAACTGCTGCAGATGCCTGCCTGTGTTACAGAACAGGAAAACACAGCAATAAGGGCTAGCTTCTGGTGTATATTTTGCAAGAAGCACACTACGCCTGCTGTAAGTGCTGCAGATGCCTGCCTGTGTTACACAACAGGGAAAAACAGCAATAAGGCCTAGCTTCAGGTGTATATTTTGCAGGAGGCACACTACGCCTGCTGTAAGTGCTGCAGATGCCTGCCTGTGTTACACAACAGGAAAACACAGCAATAAGGCCTAGCTTCAGGTGTATATTTTGCAGGAGGCACACTATGCCTGCTGTAAGTGCTGCAGATGCCTGCCTGTGTTACACAACAGGATAAAACAGCAATAAGGGCTAGCTTCAGGTGTATATTTTGCAGGAAGCACACTACGCCTGCTATAACTGCTGCAGATGCCTGCCTGTGTTACACAACAGGAAAAAACAGCAATAAGGGCTAGCTTCAGGTGTATATTTTGCAGGAAGCACACTACGCCTGCTATAACTGCTGCAGATGCCTGCCTGTGTTACACAACAGGAAAACACAGCAATAAGGGCTAGCTTCTGGTGTATATTTTGCAAGAAGCACACTACGCCCGCTGTAAGTGCTGCAGATGCCTGCCTGTGTTACACAACAGGAAAACACAGCAATAAGGGCTAGCTTCAGGTGTATATTTTGCAGGAAGCACACTACGCCTGCTATAACTGCTGCAGATGCCTGCCTGTGTTACACAACAGGAAAACACAGCAATAAGGGCTAGCTTCAGGTGTATACTGTGCAGGAGGCTTAGCAAAAATATCACTGACACTGTCCCCTGCCTATCCTTCTCTCTGCCTGCACACAAGGTTTAGCAGAATATCACTGATACTGTCCCTGCCTATCCTTCTCTCTCCCTGCACACAAGGTTTAGCAGAATATCACTGACACTGTCCCTGCCTATCCTTCTCTCTCCCTACACACAAGGTAAATAAACAAATATCACTAACACTGTCCCTGCCTATCCTTCTCTCCCCCTGAACCGGAACACACTACACAAGGCCACCGCGCTGGGGGCCTTTTATAGTGTGGGGCGTGTACTAAACCCCCTGAGCTATAATTGGCCACAGGCATCCTGCCTGTGGCCAATTATGGCTCTCCTCGCTGCCGGTGCTGGGATTGGCCAAGCATGCGGGGTCACAGTGCATGCTTGGCCAATCACAGCGCCGGGATTGCACTGCGATGGCGCAGTGTATTGTGGGCCGTTCGCGTCACTCGAATTTGGCGCGAACGGCCCAAAACGTTCTATCTTCGTCGAACGATCAAACAGCCAATGTTCGAGTCGAACGTATGTTCGACTCGAACACCGAGCTCATCCCTAATGTTCAGTATAATCTGAATGTTTTGGACCCAGTCTCATTAATTATAAGGCAGAATCACATTATTTTCCCTGTTCCCTTTCCATCCTCTTCCCTCCCCTTCCCTCTTATCATCACTCATATTTCCATTGACTATAATGTCACAATTTTCAGGACCTATATGGGAAAAATATTTAGACACCATTCAAACCACATGTGCCCCTCAGGCTAAGTCCGAGGTAGGACTTGATGTTTTCTTTTTAAAACTCAAAAGACTGATGGGGAAAAAAAGTCAAATCTAGGTTGGCATTTCCGTTTCTTTGACCGCTACCTCAGGGAGGAAGTAAACCCCCAGGGGCTGCGAGAACAAATCTTCCCAACCTTTGAGGTTATGGACATTACGTTTAAGGAAAAATGGGAACCCTCAATCAATGTTCGGCCAAAATGATGGGAAGACAAACATAGCTTGGATCTGGCATAATTAGACAGAGAGATTGAAACATTAATAGCTACAGCTAACCAGTACTTGTCAAATACTGAGTTTCAAAAGAAAGAGCAGGAGTTGATGCAACACCTTGAAAAATATAATAAAAATGTTGTTCTTAAAAAGGACCAAAAATTCTATAAGGATAAATTGGCCTTTGCAGGTGGTTATGCCTATAGATGGCAAAAAGGATTTTCTAATCAAAGAGGTAGATCCTCTAGACAAAATGTTCATCAAGACTCTATGTTATATGTATCTGACTCTGATGTTTCTGTCTCATCTTCTGTCTCTTCTCAGAAACAAACAAATAGAAATAATCGAGGATCAACAACCAGAGGACGTGCACAAAAGAGGGGTAATGGTGGAGGTCATAACATCCAGGGCGGCACAAAAAAGAAACGTATTGTCTCTCCTCAGAGACATGTATCAAGTAATTTGTGAAATGTTCAAAATGAGGAAGTGGAGGGTGCACAAGGTGACCTGGTGACGGGCAGCATTTCCCTGACAATGTTTTCAGATGAAAGAGTAAATTAACCTAGACTAATCAGAGATTTAGGTGCCACACTCAAAATTACTCAACCCAAAAATACTTACTCAGGTCCCGGCCCTTTAGGGACAATTCATACCCCAATAACTCCTGTACTACATACACGGATGGGCAAAATAGACCCCTTTGTAGTCAAACAGGGGTTGATAAATCAGGATTAGATGTGGTCAACCTTTCTTCCTATGATCTTTCCCAAGTAGAAATTGAGGTCTTGAGACTTGGTTTAAGTTTCTGTCCATCGCAAAAAATTGACAAATTCACTATTGCAAAGGATTTACATCTTTTTGCCAGAAATTTGACATATAAATACATCTTTGATAATGATAGGAAGATAAAGGTGGGAATGTGGTCGTGATGGACAAAAGTCAGTATATCACTATGGGGCTGATTTACTAATAACAGTGCGCTGCGCTGCTTCTAACCTTAATTGGTGCGCCTGATAACTCCTTCACTGGGCGCAGGAAGCAGCGGCGCACTGTTATAGTAAATAGAAATGTCAGCGGCGCTCTATTAAAAATGAATGGTTCCCTATGGGAGCCCATTGATTTGAATAGAGGTCGCCCGGGAAGTCGGATCCGACTTGCGGGCGACTCGTGTGCCGGCTGACACAGGGACAGCGCGACTCTGCCAGGCGACCTGGACACGACCTGAGCGCGTGAAGCAGCCGCTAAAGTCGTCTCCTAGAGGAGACTAGCCGGCCGAGAATGTGTCCAGCGCGATGTCATCGCTCTGGTCCTCTGCAGCCTCGCTGTCCCATGTTTGGTATGAATCATGAAGGGGAACTCCAGGCCAAATTTTAATGAAAAAACCGGCATGGGTTCCCCTTCAGGAGCATACCAGGCCCTTAGGTCTGGTCTGGATTCTAAGGTGAACCCCCTAAGCCGAAAAACGGCGTGGGGGTCCCCCCAAAATCCAAACCAGACCCTTATCCGAGCACGCAACCTGGCAGGCCGCAGGGGAAAAGGGGGGGACGAGGGCGGCCCCCCTCCCTCCTCCCTCCTGAACCGTACCAGGCCGCATGCCCTCAACATGGGGGGTTTGGTGCTTCGGGGCAGGGGGGCGACCTGCGGCCCCCCCACCCCAAAGCACCCTGCCCCCATGTTAATGGGGACAAGGGCCTCTTCCCGACAACCCTGGCCGTTGGTTGTCGGGGTATGCGAGCGGGGGGCTTTTCGGAATCAGGGTGCCCCCAGATGCCGGCCCTCCACCCTATGTGAATGAGTATGGGGTACATCGTACCCCTACCCATTCACCTGGTGGCAAAATAAGTCAATAAAAAAAGACAACACAGGTTTGAAAAGTAATTTATTGGGCAGCTCCGGGGGTCTTTCTGCCGGGCCCCCGCTATCTTCTGCTAGCTCTTTTGCTAGCGGGGGTCCCGGGCTTCCTCGCCGTCTTCTTCCGACTTCGGGGGTCTTTCTGCCGGGCCCCCGCTATCTTCTGCTAGCTCTTTTGCTAGCGGGGGTCCCGGGCTTCCTCGCCGTCTTCTTCCGACTTCGGGGGTCTCTTGTTCTGTTCTCCGGTTCTTCTCCCGCTCTCCGACGCCTTCTCCACGATCTTCGGTTCTTTCTGCCGGACGCCCCGCTATCTTGTGCCAGCTCTTTTGCTAGCGGGGGGCGGTCTTCTACGTCGCCTCCTTCCTTCTTCTCTTCGCCCGATGTTGACTCGTCGCTCTCCACCGCCGCAATGATCTTTCCAAGCAGCGGTGCCACTTTTATTGGCATGGGGCGTGGTCACCGGATGATGCCACTGCTGACCCCGCCCCCGTTTCACGTCACAGTCCCATCATTCCCCGGGACTGTGACATCATACGGGGGCGGTGGCATAAGCCGGTGACCACGCCCATGCCAATAAAAGTGGCACCGCTGCTCGGCCAGATCATTGCGGCGGTGGACAGCGACGAGGCAACATCGGGCGAAGAGAAGAAGGAAGAAGGCGACGTAGAAAACTGGCCCCCGCTAGCAAAAGAGAGAGAAAGAACCGAAGATCGTGGAGAAGGCGTCGGAGAGCGGGAGAAGAACCGGAGAACAGAACAAGAGGGGCCCGGCAGAAAGACCCCCGAAGTCGGAAGAAGACGGCGAGGAAGCCCGGGACCCCCGCTAGCAAAAGAGCTAGCAGAAGATAGCGGTCGGGAAGAGGCCCTTGTCCCCATCAACATGGGGGCAGGGTGCTTTGGGGTGGGGGGCCACAGGTCGCCCCCCCTGCCCCGAAGCACCAAACCCCCCATGTTGAGGGCATGTGGCCTGGTACGGTTCAGGAGGGAGGGGGGGCCGCTCTCTCTTCCCCCCCTTTTCCCCTGCGGCCTGCCAGGTTGAGTGCTCGGAAAAAGGGTCTGGTGTGTATTCTAAGGGGACCCCACGCAATTTTTTTTTTTTTTGGGAGCGGGGTTCCCCTTAAAATACATGCCAGACCTGAAGGGCCTGGTATGGATTCTGGGGGGACCCCCACGCCATTTTTTTTTTCATTTTTTTGGGGGGGTCCCCTTTGAATCCATACTAGACCCAAGGGCCTGGTATGGACCTGGGGGGGGACCCCACGCTGTTTTGTTTTTGGTTTTGTTTTTTGAACCGTTTTTTTTTTTTACATTTCCTTTTACAACCAGCTATAAACAGGTCAAACAAAAAATCGCCGCAAAATTGCGGTACTTGCGTTTTGGATGCGGGTCCATTGAATTCTATTACATCCAAAACACTGTTTTTGTCCTGGCAAAAAAAATCTGCAGTTGCGTTTAAAATCGTTTTTCACAAACCCTCAAAATGCCTTCAGACGCCAAAGATTTCCACGTTTCAGGCGCGGTACCAGCGTTTAGCCGCATTTTTGTTTAGAAGCGTTTTTAAAGGTGACCTATTTTTTTACATTGATAAACTCCAAATTTATGGCAAATGAGGAAAAACCATAATATATATATATATATATATATATATATATATATATATGCAATTGCTTCCATTGCATTGTGGACAATCCACAACTTGGGGCAGCTGACGTGGCAAGTGACACGCTAAATACAACTACACTGCTGCTCTCAGCTGCTCATATCACTCTGGTCTCACTAAATAGCTAAAATCGTAAATAATACTGTTTTTGGAGCTTAGGGCGGCTCCTTATCATATACACGCAAATGTGGTAAAACACGGCATGCAAACGCCACAAAGAGCGCCTTTCTAAACGCCACTTTCAACCTTACTTCTGAACACTTTGCACCAGCGTCCCGTCTACATGGGGCCTAAAAACGCCTATGCCATTTACAGCTCAAAAACGCCATGGTGGCCATGAGGCCATAGGCTAACATGGAGAGATATTTTTAAGCTGCAAAAAACGCTCAAACAAGCGGCTTGAAAAACGTCCGTGTGCATGTAGCCTTATATTAACCACTTGTGCACTGCCCAGACCAAGTTTCACATTTCAGCGCTGATGCACTTTTAATTACAATTGCGCGCTCATACAACACTGTAACCCACTGAAAATATTTTATTTGTTGGCACACAAATAGAGCTTGCTTTTGGTGCTATTTGATCACCTTTGTGTTTTAGTTTTAGTTTTTTTTCTATAAATACAAAAGACCGAGTTTAAAAAAAAAAAAAATGGATATTTTACCCACTTCAGCACTGGGCCTATTCTGGCACTTCTCTCCTTCATGTAAAAATCATAAATTTATGGCTATAAAATTACTTCAAAACACCAAAAATTATATATTTTTTTGGAGCAGACACCCTAGGGAATAAGATGGCGGTCATTGCAAATTTTTATCTCGCTCGGTATTTGCGCAATAAATTTTCAAACGCCTTTTGTTTGCTAAAAATATTACAAAACAGTACAGTTACGGCCAATTTTTTGGTATAATGTGAAAGATGTTGTTATGCTGAGTAAATAGATACCTAACACGTCACGCTTTAAAATTGCGCACACACATGGCATGACACCAAACTTCAGTAATTAAAAATCTCCCTAGGTGATGCTTTAAAATTTTTACACGCTACCATTTTGGCATTACAGAGGAGGTCTAGTGCTAGAATTGTTGCACTCGTTCTAACGCACGCAGCAATAACTCACATGTGTGGTTTGAACGGCGTTTACATATGTGGGCGGGACTTACGTGTGTGTTCGCTTCTGAGCGCGAGCTACCGGGGACATGGGCGTTTTTTCTTATTTTTTTATTTTTATTTTATTTTTTTTACTTTTTTGTATTTCTTACTCTTTTTTTTTATTTTTTTAAATTTTTGGGGATCACTTTTATTCCTATTACAAGGAATGTAAACATCCCTTGTAATAGGAATGTGTGTGACAGGTCCTCTTTATGGAGAGATACAGGGTCAATAAGACCCCGCATCTCTCCTCCAGGCTGGAAAGCATGATACTGTTCCAAAAAAATCACCAATCTCATGCTGACAGCCGAGATCACGGCTTGGTTAACATACGGGAACACAGCGTGATGTCATAACATCGTGCCCGCGCCTCCGACGGTCATAGAGATCATCTGGTCCCCAGTCATCTCCAAATCGTTCTCCGGGCCCCAGATGGCACGGGAGAGCCCGGAGAAGCACCGGATGGCGGCAAGAGGGGGGGGGAACGTCCCCTCCCCCCGCCTATAAGAACAAACAAGCGGCGGAACTGCCACTATGATCGTTTTTATTGTGCACAGAATCGCCGGCTGAAAAGAATGATATCTGAATGATGCCTGCAACTGCACCCAACATTCAGATGTCACCGCACAAAGCCAAGGATGTCATTTGACGGTGGGCGGTAGGAGACTGGTTAATATTTTAAAAAAAGGTAATTTTTCTTCTTCATTGATGTACACTGAGACTGCACTGATGGGCACCGATAAGGTGGCAAGGGTGGGCACTGAGAGGTGGCATTGCTATTTGGCACTGGTGGGCAGTGAGAAGTGGCACTGCTAGGTGGCAATGATAGTTGGCAGTAGTGATGAGCCGAACACCCCCGGGTTCGGTTCGCACCAGAACCCGCGAACGGACCGAAAGTTCGAACGAACATTAGAACCCTATTAAATACAATGGATGCGAACGTTCGAATTCTAAAGTGCTAATTATAACAACTATTATGCATGTTATTGTCATAAATAGGGTTTGGGAACCCGGGTTGTGCACCAGGGGACATGTATCAATGCAAAAAGAAGTTTTAAAAACGGTCGTTTTTCGGGAGCAGTCATTTTAATGATGCATAAAGTGAAAAAAAAAAGTCAAATATTCCTTTAAATATCGTACCTGGGGGGTGTCTAAAGTATGCCTGTGAAGTGCCACGTGTTTCCCGTGTTTAGAACTGTCCCTGCACAAAATGACACTTCTAAAGGAAAAAAAAGCCATTTAAAACTGCTTGCGGCTTTAATGTAATGTCTGGTCCCGGTAATATGGATGAAATTCTTTAAGAAAAATGGCATAGCTACCCCATGACCCCCCCCCCTACCCCAGCCCATTACCAGCCCCTTTGGGTCTTGTATGGATATTAAGGGGAACCCCGCACATAAAATAAAAAAGGCCCTATATACTCTGAACAGCCGTATACAGGCGGTGCATACAAGACAGGGACTGTAGGTTTGTTCTTATGTAGAATCTGTTTGTAATTTTGAACAGGTACATTGTTGAAGTGTAGCTCCAGCCCAAAAATCTATTTTTAAACTTTTTGGGAAACATAGGTAAGGGTTATCACCCCTGTAACATTTGTTTTGCTGTCTGTGCCCCTGTTCAGAACATTTCACCTCACTTTCCGTCCCAATGACAACTGTTTTTGAAATGTGGTGTTTTTCTTGAAACAAGGATTGCTGATAAAGCATCAGTACAGATGAGACCCCTTTCTCCCATATTTATTCTTACAGGAGAGAATTTTCCTTTCTAGGGGTAGATTTCCTCTCACTTCCTGTTGTCTTCTTTCGTTTGCAAGTAGGAGTCGTTTGTAAGTTGGATGTTTGAAAGTAGGGACCTGCCGTATATACTCTGCAGAAATAGGCCCCTTAGTTGTTGGTGTTGGCACAACACTGTAAGCACTCAGTTACTCTTGGTTGGTGCTGGAACGCCCTGCTGTCAACTATTATATCAGGAATTTTAATTACATATAATTGTTGAACAGTGGTAGTAAAAATTGGGGCTTTGATGGTGGTGCTGGTGCCACAACACTGTAAGCCCTGACAGTTACTCTTGGTGGGTGCAGCAATGGGCCCTGCTGTGAATTATTAGATCAAGAATTGTAATTACATGCCCCTTTTGAACAGGGGCTGAAAAATTGGGCCTTTCGTGGTGGTGGTGGTGGTGGCGTTGCCACAAGACTGTAAGCCCTCAGAGTTACTCTTGGTGGGTGCAGCAATGGACCCTGCTGTGAATTATTAGATCAAGAATTGTAATTGCATGCCCCTGTTGAACAGGGGCTGAAAAATTGGGCCTTAGGCACTGGTGGCACAACACTACAACCCCTCACAGATACTGTACTTGGAGCACAGCAATGAGCCCTGTTGCAAAGTATTGCTTCAAAAATTGTAATGACACGCCCCTGTTAAACAGGGGCTGAAAAATTGGGCCTTAGGCACTGGTGCCACAACACTCCAACCCCTCACAGATACTGTACTTGGAGCACAGCAATGAGCCCTATGGCAAATTATTGATAAAAAAATTGTAATTACACGCCCCTGTAAAACAGGGGCTGAAAAATTGGGCCTTAGCCACTGGTGGCGGCACCCATAAACAAAAATGATCTTCCAAGCTATCATCATCAATCGTATCATTGAGGACTCGGAGGAGGAGGATAGCCAGTCAACATAACAGCACAGGCACTCAGCATCAGCATCAGTCTTGAAGGGATGTGACATGTTAAAATCAATTAGTCTGTTATATCAGCATCAGGTGTGTGGTAGCTGGTGGTGATCCAAGACTGGTTCATCTTGATGAAAGTCAGTCGATCAACCGAGTCGGTGGACAGGCGCACCCTGTGATCCGTGACAAATCCTCCAGCAGCACTGAATGTGCGTTCCGAAAGAACGCTGGATGCAGGACAGGCCAGTAGCTCAATTGCATACTGTGCAAGCTCTGGCCAGTGATCCATCCTCAAGACCCAGTAAGCCAGAGGATTTTCGGTGGGGAAGGTGTCCAAGTCTGACCTTGCCCCTAGATATTCCTGCACCATGTTTATCAGACGCTGGCGATGGTTGCTGGAACCGATCATACTTTGGGGCTGCGGACTAAAGAATTGTCTGAACGCATCGGTCAGACGGCCACCTTCCCCACCGCTCCTTCTTTGACTGGCCGAAGCCTCAGCAACTCGTTGTCCAGGACCAGGAGTTTGCAACCTCCCAGTCTCTGGGAACGCGTTGCACAGACCTTTCTGCAAGGCCTCCCGGAGTTGTCTCATCCTCTGCTCCCTCTGCGTCGGTAACATAAGGTCCGCAACCTTACCCTTGTACCGTGGATCAAGGAGAGTGGCCAGCCAGTAATGGTCCCTCTCCTTGATCCGAAGAATACGAGGATCCTTCCGCAGACTTTGCAGGATCAGGGAGGCCATGCAGCGTAGGTTTGCTGAGGCATTCGCTCCGGAGTCCTCTGGGTCACTAAGGACGACATGATCCGCAGCCACCTCCTCCCAGCCACGTACAAGTCCACTGGTTTCTTGGGACTGTAAATCATCCCTAAAAGACTGCTGCTGATGATGCTGAGTGCCAGCCTCCACCTCCATGCTGACACAAGCCTCCTCCTCCTCCTCCTCCTCCTCCTCCTCCTCTTCCTGTGCGATGGGTGGGACAGAAGGAACACTGTCTGGGTAAAGGGGGCCTTGAGAGGCAAGGAAGTCCTCCTCTTCCTGCCTCTGTTCTGCCTCAAGTGCCCTGTCCATTATTCCACGCAGCGTGTGCTCCAACAGGTGGACAAGAGGTACAGTGTCACTGATGCATGCACTGTCACTGCTCACCATCCTCGTGGCCTCCTCAAATGGTGCCAGGACAGTGCATGCATCCCTGATCATGCCCCACTGGCGTGGAGAAAAAAAACCAAGCTCCCCTGACCCTGTCCTGGTGCCGTAGTCGCACAGGTACTCATTGATGGCCCTCTGCTGCGTGTGCAGCCGCTGCAGCATGGCCAACGTTGAGTTCCACCTGGTGGGCATGTCACATATAAGGCGGTTCTTGGGCAGGTTCAACTCCTTTTGCAGCTCAGCCAGGCGAGCACTGGCATTATAAGATCTGCGGAAATGCACACAGACTTTCCTGGCCTGCCTCAGGACATCCTGTAAGCCCGGGTACCTGCCCAAGAACCGCTGCACCACCAGGTTAAGGACGTGAGCCACACAGGGCACATGGGTCAGTTGTCCCTGTCGGAGGGCGGAGAGGAGGTTGGTGCCATTGTCGCAAACCACCATTCCTGGCTTAAGCTGGCGTGGCGTCAACCACCTCTCGGCCTGGCCCTGCAGAGCAGACAGGACCTCTGCCCCAGTGTGGCTTCTGTCCCCCAAACACACCAGCGCAAGCACGGCATGGCATCTTTTTGCCTGCGTACTTGCGTAGCCCCGTGAACGGCTACGGAGCACCGCTGGTTCATAGGACAAACCACAGGAAGAGGCCATGGAGGAAGAAGAAGAGGAGGGGGTGGAGGAGAGAGGTGTGTCACAACCAGTAGTAGCATTTTGGAGGCGTGGCGGTGGGACAACCTCCAACACTACTGCACCTTGTCCTGCATCCTTCCCAGCTGCCAAAAGAGTGACCCAATGGGCCGTGAAAGAAAGGTAACGTCCCTGTCCATGCCTGCTGGACCATGAGTCAGCGGTAATATGCACCTTACCGCTGACCGCCCTGTCCAGCGAGGCCAAGACATTGCCTTCCACATGCCGGTAGAGAGCCGGAATAGCCTTCCGTGAGAAAAAGTGGCGTTTGGGAACCTGCCACTGAGGAACCGCACATTGCACAAACTCACGGAAGGGGGCCGAGTCTACCAACTGAAAAGGCAGCAGTTGAAGCGCTAGCAATTTAGCCAAGCTAGCATTCAACCGCTGGGCATGTGGATGGCTGGGAGTGAACTTCTTTCGACGGTCCAGCAGCTGGGGCAGGGCAATTTGCCTGCTAGAATCGGACGTCGGTGTACTGCTAGCAGAGTGGCCGCAAGTACTTGGCTGTGACACACCTAATTCTACACCTTCATTCCTCTCAGTGCATGTTTCAGAGAGGACTGAAGTTATAGTGGGGTTGGAGATCCCAGCTGATGCGGTGCAAGGAGAGGTCCGCTTTGTTCTTTGGTGTGGGTCTTTGAGGTAGGCTTGCCAACGAGCTGCATGGCAGGTCAACATATGTCTGGTCAGGCATGTGGTACCCAAGCGGCTGATGTTTTGGCCACGCGATATACGCTTGAGACATATGTTGCAAACAGCAGCTGTGCGATCTGATGCACTAGCCTCAAAAAAGGCCCACACCAAAGAACTTTTTGAATGACGGGCAGAGGCAGCGCCCTGCACAGGCGGAGCTCTGCGGTGTGATTCCGTCGGTGTACTGCCCTTACGCTGGCCACCAAAGGGCATCCTGCCTCGTTGGAGATGTGCCTCCTCCTCATCCTCCTCCTCCTCCTCTCTCCTATTAGGCACCCACGTGGAGTCAGTGACCTCATCATCACCTCCCTCCTCATCACTGGAGCCAATCTGGCAGTATGCTGCAGCTGCTGGAACATGACTGCCAGATTGGTGTCCTTCTTGAGCATCCCCTCTGTCTGCTCTCACGCTACTGCCTTCCTCTAGCTGGGTTTCATCATCAGACCCTTCGAAACGCTGGGCATCCTCCTGGAGCATGTACCCAACACTGTGCTGAAACAGTTCGGGGGACTCCTCAGGAGGAGGACATGGTGGGTCTAGGGAAGGAGTGACTGATGATGAGTCTGACATTGATACCAGGGAAGAGGACGCTTTGGCAGCTGCTTTTCCAGTACCCTGAGCCTGGGTGAGAGAGGATGAGGAGGAGGAGGAGGGCTTGGTCATCCACTCTACCAAGTCTTCGGCATGATGTGGCTCAACATGTCCAGCTGCCGAAAAGAAGGACAAGCGTGTCCCATGGCCATGTGCTGATGACAATGCACCGCGTCCACGACCAGCACTGTTGCCCCCAGACACAGAGCCTGCTTGCCCTCTTTTATTGCCTCCTGACTGTCTGCCTCTCCTTGTTTGCCTTCCAGACATTCTAATAGATGGCCTGCAGGGAGATGGGAAAAAAGCAATAAGGGCTACCTTCAGGTGTCCTTCTCTGTCCCTTGAAACAAGGACTTTGACAGTGAAAGAAACTGACACACTCTCCCTACCTACAGTTTTCTGTCCCTAGAAAAAATGTTTTTTTTAAGCACAATTTAGCACAAGGAGAATTCACTCACTGTCCTTCCAGGTCCCTGGAAACAAGGACTTTGACAGTGAAAGAAACTGACACACTCTCCCTACCTACAGTTTTCTGTCCCTAGAAAAAATGTTTTTTTTAAGCACAATTTAGCACAAGGAGAATTCACTCACTGTCCTTCCAGGTCCCTGGAAACAAGGACTTTGACAGTGAAAGAAACTGACACACTCTCCCTACCTACAGTTTTCTGTCCCTAGAAAAAATGTTTTTTTTAAGCACAATTTAGCACAAGGAGAATTCACTCACTGTCCTTCCAGGTCCCTGGAAACAAGGACTTTGACAGTGAAAGAAACTGACACACTCTCCCTACCTACAGTTTTCTGTCCCTAGAAAAAATGTTTTTTTTAAGCACAATTTAGCACAAGGAGAATTCACTCACTGTCCTTCCAGGTCCCTGGAAACAAGGACTTTGACAGTGAAAGAAACTGACACACTCTCCCTACCTACAGTTTTCTGTCCCTAGAAAAAATGATTTTTAAGCACAATTTAGCACAAGGAGAATTCACTCACTGTCCTTCCAGGTCCCTGGAAACAAGGACTTTGACAGTGAAAGAAACTGACACACTCTCCCTACCTACAGTTTTCTGTCCCTAGAAAAAATGTTTTTTTTAAGCACAATTTAGCACAAGGAGAATTCACTCACTGTCCTTCCAGGTCCCTGGAAACAAGGACTTTGACAGTGAAAGAAACTGACACACTCTCCCTACCTACAGTTTTCTGTCCCTAGAAAAAATGTTTTTTTTAAGCACAATTTAGCACAAGGAGAATTCACTCACTGTCCTTCCAGGTCCCTGGAAACAAGGACTTTGACAGTGAAAGAAACTGACACACTCTCCCTACCTACAGTTTTCTGTCCCTAGAAAAAATGTTTTTTTTAAGCACAATTTAGCACAAGGAGAATTCACTCACTGTCCTTCCAGGTCCCTGGAAACAAGGACTTTGACAGTGAAAGAAACTGACACACTCTCCCTACCTACAGTTTTCTGTCCCTAGAAAAAATGTTTTTTTTAAGCACAATTTAGCACAAGGAGAATTCACTCACTGTCCTTCCAGGTCCCTGGAAACAAGGACTTTGACAGTGAAAGAAACTGACACACTCTCCCTACCTACAGTTTTCTGTCCCTAGAAAAAATGTTTTTTTTAAGCACAATTTAGCACAAGGAGAATTCACTCACTGTCCTTCCAGGTCCCTGGAAACAAGGACTTTGACAGTGAAAGAAACTGACACACTCTCCCTACCTACAGTTTTCTGTCCCTAGAAAAAATGTTTTTTTTAAGCACAATTTAGCACAAGGAGAATTCACTCACTGTCCTTCCAGGTCCCTGGAAACAAGGACTTTGACAGTGAAAGAAACTGACACACTCTCCCTACCTACAGTTTTCTGTCCCTAGAAAAAATGTTTTTTTTAAGCACAATTTAGCACAAGGAGAATTCACTCACTGTCCTTCCAGGTCCCTGCAAACAAGGACTTTGACAGTGAAAGAAACTGACACACTCTCCCTACCTACAGTTTTCTGTCCCTAGAAAAAATGTTTTTTTTAAGCACAATTTAGCACAAGGAGAATTCACTCACTGTCCTTCCAGGTCCCTGGAAACAAGGACTTTGACAGTGAAAGAAACTGACACACTCTCCCTACCTACAGTTTTCTGTCCCTAGAAAAAATGTTTTTTTTAAGCACAATTTAGCACAAGGAGAATTCACTCACTGTCCTTCCAGGTCCCTGGAAACAAGGACTTTGACAGTGAAAGAAACTGACACACTCTCCCTACCTACAGTTTTCTGTCCCTAGAAAAAATGTTTTTTTTAAGCACAATTTAGCACAAGGAGAATTACCTCACTGTCCTTCCAGGTCCCTGGAAACAAGGACTTTGACAGTGAAAGAAACTGACACACTCTCCCTACCTACAGTTTTCTGTCCCTAGAAAAAATGTTTTTTTTAAGCACAATTTAGCACAAGGAGAATTCACTCACTGTCCTTCCAGGTCCCTGGAAACAAGGACTTTGACAGTGAAAGAAACTGACACACTCTCCCTACCTACAGTTTTCTGTCCCTAGAAAAAATGTTTTTTTTAAGCACAATTTAGCACAAGGAGAATTCACTCACTGTCCTTCCAGGTCCCTGGAAACAAGGACTTTGACAGTGAAAGAAACTGACACACTCTCCCTACCTACAGTTTTCTGTCCCTAGAAAAAATGTTTTTTTTAAGCACAATTTAGCACAAGGAGAATTCACTCACTGTCCTTCCAGGTCCCTGGAAACAAGGACTTTGACAGTGAAAGAAACTGACACACTCTCCCTACCTACAGTTTTCTGTCCCTAGAAAAAATGTTTTTTTTAAGCACAATTTAGCACAAGGAGAATTCACTCACTGTCCTTCCAGGTCCCTGGAAACAAGGACTTTGACAGTGAAAGAAACTGACACACTCTCCCTACCTACAGTTTTCTGTCCCTAGAAAAAATGTTTTTTTTAAGCACAATTTAGCACAAGGAGAATTCACTCACTGTCCTTCCAGGTCCCTGGAAACAAGGACTTTGACAGTGAAAGAAACTGACACACTCTCCCTACCTACAGTTTTCTGTCCCTAGAAAAAATGTTTTTTTTAAGCACAATTTAGCACAAGGAGAATTACCTCACTGTCCGTCCAGGTCCCTGGAAACAAGGACTTTGACAGTGAAAGAAACTGACACACTCTCCCTACCTACAGTTTTCTGTCCCTAGAAAAAATGTTTTTTTTAAGCACAATTTAGCACAAGGAGAATTCACTCACTGTCCTTCCAGGTCCCTGGAAACAAGGACTTTGACAGTGAAAGAAACTGACACACTCTCCCTACCTACAGTTTTCTGTCCCTAGAAAAAATGTTTTTTTTAAGCACAATTTAGCACAAGGAGAATTCACTCACTGTCCTTCCAGGTCCCTGGAAACAAGGACTTTGACAGTGAAAGAAACTGACACACTCTCCCTACCTACAGTTTTCTGTCCCTAGAAAAAATGTTTTTTTTAAGCACAATATAGCACAAGCACAAAACACACTGACACTCTCCCTACCTATCCTTCTCTTTCCCTAAACTAAAGGAATCCAGGTTAAGCAAGAAAGAAATAAAAGTCACTGTCCCTGCCTATGCTGCTCTATCCCTGCTCCGGAACACACTACACTAGGCCGCCGTGCTGGCGGCCTTTTATAGTGTGGGGCGTGTACTAAACACCCTCAGCAATAATTGGCCACAGGCATCCTGCCTGTGGCCAATCATTGCTCTCCTCGCTGCCGGCGCTGTGATTGGCCAAGCATGCGGGGTCACAGTGCATGCTTGGCCAATCACAGCGCCTGGATGACACTGCGATGGCGTAGTGCATTGTGGGCCGTTCGCGTCACTCGAATTTGGCGCGAACGGCCCAAATCGTTCGATCTTCGTCGAACGATCGAACAGCCGATGTTCGAGTCGAACGTATGTTCGACTCGAACACGAAGCTCATCCCTAGTTGGCAGTGATGGGCACTGATAGGCAGCACTGGTGGGCATTGATAGGTGGCACTGGCAGGGGCTACTAATTGTCACAGATGATGCAGAATTGCCTCTTCCTCTTCGGGCCCCATGTCCCTTGCACATAAGCCGGTGATTGCCTTTTTTTTATGCTCACGCTGTCAGCACAAGGAGAAAACAAAAACCATTACCCAGATTTTGTTTACATCACGTGATCAGCTGTCATTTGCTGACAGCTGATCACATGGTAAAGGGCAGGGATCGGCCCCTTACTCGGATCTATCATCACCTGAGTCTCAGTGACCACAGCGTGCGCAAAGGGGAGGACGTTTATTGACGGACTCCCGGCAATTGAGGACCATGCTGTGGCCGTCGATCAGTTATAGCGCTGATCTCAAGTGATTAAAAGAGGGTCTAAATGGGCCATTGACATGCATCACAATTGAACTTAGGAATGAGTCTTTGAAAAGTTAAACTAAATAATTTGGCCACTTTATCCTTCCAAATAATTCACTTCCTGTCACATAGCCACACAGGAAGTGAGGGAAAATCCCTAACAATGTCTTTCCTTGGGGACACACAGGTCAGTCTAAATACTTTCCCCATTATGCACATTGCACTCCAGTATATTGCGGGGTACACCACAATTTATTAGGTAGTTTGGACTGTGGGGTTTATTTACTAAAGGCAAATCTACTTTGCACTACAAGTGCACTTGCTGTATATCTGAGGGGGACATGCAAGCCAAAAAAAAAAACATCTTTGCTTTTACATGATTGTAACATCCAATCACCAGTACTTTCCCTGGAGATTTTCAGCAGCTACACTTTTACTGCAGAGTGGATTTGTCTTTACTAAACCCCAAACTACCCAATGATTTGGGGTGTACACAACAAAGTGCTAGAGTGCAATTTGCTTAATGGGGACACTAGTTAGATTGATCTGTGTGTCCCCAAGAAAAGCCATTGGTAGGGTTTTACCTTCACTTCCTGTTTAGCTGTGTGACAGGAAGTGAAGCCAATGTTAAGAAAAGGAGACCAAGGCCAAACTACAAAAAAAATAAAAATAAAAATAAAAATACACACAAACAGGGGTTCTAACACTTACTTTGTTTCCCTCAAAATGCCCACAATTAGAATTGTATGGCCTTGAGCTATTTTTAAGTGCAGTGCTCTAAATCAGTGCTTTGCAAGTACCCCCAACAGGCCATGTTTGCAGGTTTTCCTTCATCTTGCACATGTGCTTTAAATCACAGTCAATGGTTTTGATTTTTGGACAGAGATTCTCGATAAGCTAAATTCACAAAACATGTCCTGTTGGGGGTACTTGAGGACTGAGGCTGAGAACCACTGCAGTAAAAAAAAAAAAAAAAAGGAAAATTGAAGACTTACCGCTCTGTATTTTTCATTTCCTGGTGACGCTCCATGGCAGCACACAATCCATGCATATACTACCATGAAGGCACCAGGGTAGACAAATCACAGCAGTTTTGTTTTGACATGCCAATCAGCTGTCACATTTGTTGCAAAGAAAACACAAAACAAACATCAAAATTTTGCATCTAATTTTATTGTTCAACAAAACAAAAGGGAAGGCAAAATAAAAAACATGGTCAATTTGAAACAGTTACAGACTCAACATCTTGAGCAATTTTTGGCCAAAAAAATGCAGCAGACAATTAAATCAAAGTGAACAAACAACACACATTAACAACATCAGAATTATTTCAGGGGAACATTTCCCCCACACAAAAAATATACAATCCACAAAATAAACCAAACACCTGTTTTGCAAAGACATAACAAATAAAATACATGTGTTACAAACTCGATAAGGACACAAACATGTACATTTTGCCACACACACACTCTGTGAGCTTTATATAACATATGTTTGTGTGCTAATGAGGCAATTGAAAACACATGCACAGTCCATGAAACACCCAAAATGCAAGTTCACTCAATGTAGAGACTGAAATTCAAAGTGGGCACACCTGTTAAGGATGTCCTTCAATTTCTAACCCATAAAACACTCTCTGAGCATGCCCAGAAATATCCAAGCGCTGTTCACACACAAAAAGCACGCCAAAAAAAACTAACTGGCTGGGCATGTGCAGAACAACACCAATGCAGCTAGCAAAAAATAACCCCCCCTCCCCCCGTCCAAAATTAAGCACATCATCCAGCATGCTACAAAATTAGAGATGGAGAGATGGGACAATCACCCCTCCCCCACCAACAAATACCATTGCAGTCTATGGGAACTGACTTGTTAATTTTGCTAGTCCCCACTTGGCTGGCTTATCTTCTAGTTATTGGCCTTAAAATGGGGGCCCACCCTAAGGGACATATATCAATGTCACCAATTTGGAAAACACCAAAAACAAAACAAGGAGAAGTGCCTTTAAATATGCCAAATTGCTTAAGGGCCATTTCACACCACATGCAGTGCATTGCGTTTTTTATGCATCCAAAATGCATGGAAAGTTGGTTATATGGTTCTAAATGGCAGTGTTTGTTCCAGTGCGTTCCAGTTCCACCAAAAAAGTAGAACATGCTGCATTTTACCTGCACTGGACTGTACTGGAACGCATCAAAACGCATCATAAATGCACTGGAACGCACAGGAACACACCTAAATGCACCAAAAACGCACTGGAACACACTTGTCCTTATCTATGGTTAATAAAAAAGAGGGGTGAAAAAAAAGCACTGGACTGCATCAAAAACTTACCAAAAATGCACTGGAACGCATGAAAAATGTGCATGCAGAAAAGCACCTGGAACACATCCAGATTGTGTTTCTATGGTGTGAACTGGCCCTAGTTCACACTATAGAAACGCAGTCTGGGTGCGTTCCAGGTGCTTTTCTGCATGCGCGTTTTTGACACATTCCAGTGCATTTTTGAGGCGTTTTTAATGCAGTCCATTGTTTTTTTCCCCCTCTTTTCACTTAGGACAAGTGTGTTGCAGTGCGTCTTTGGTGCATTTAGGTGCGTTGCGGTGCATTCCAGTGAATTTTTGGTACGTTCCGTTGCGTTTTTGATGTGTTTTACTGGGGTCCAGTACAGTTTTGTACCTTAAAAATGCAGCATGACCAATTATTTTTTGGCTTTCTGAAATGCACTGGAACGGACTGCAGTGGTGTGAACTATGCCATTGGCATTAATGTGATCAACTTTCTTTGCGTTTTTCAGGCATCAAAAAAACGCTCTGCACTGCATCCGGTGTGAACTGGCCCTAAATATCATCCCCAGGGGTGTCTATAGTATGCCTGTAAAGTAGCACATGTTTTCCATGTTTATAACAGTTGGAGAGCAAAATGACATTTCTAAAGTAAAATAATAGTCATTTAAAAGTCCTTGCGGCTGTAATGAATTGCTGGTTCCCGTCAATACAGATAAAAGTCATTGAAAGTCTTTGCTAACCAAAAAAAAAATGCGTGGGGGTCCCCCAAATTCCATAACCAGGCCCTTCAGGTCTGGAATGGATATTAAGGGGAACCCCGCTGCAAAAAAATTTTAAAAAATGACGTGGGGTTCCCCCCAAATATCCATACCAGGCCCTTCAGATCTGGAATGGATTTTAAGGGGAACTCCACCCCAAATTTTTTAAAAAAATGGCGTGGAGTCCGCCTAAAAATCCACACCAGACCCTTATCCGAGCACATAACCTGGCAGGCCGCAGGAAAAGAGGGGGGGACGAGAACGGCCCCCCTCCCTCCTGAACCGTACCAGGCCACATGCCCTCAACATGGGGAGGATGTCCCCATGTTGATGGGGACAAGGGCCTCATCCCCACAACCCTTGCCCGGTGGTTGTGGGGGTCTGCGGGCGGGGGGCTTATCGGAATCTGGAAGACCCCTTTAACAAAGGGGACCCCCAGATCCCGCCCCCCCTGTGTGAAATGGTAATGGGGTACAAATGTACCCCTACCATTTCACAAAGAAAGTGTCAAAATGTAAAAAATGACAAGAGCCGGTTTTTGGCAATTCCTTTATTAATGTCTTTTCTTTTCTTCCATCTTCTTCCTTCTTCTTCCATCTTCTTCTTCTTCCATCTTCTTCTTTTCTCCATTCAGGTTTCTTCCTCCATCTTCCTCTTCATCTTTATCTTCATCTTCCTTCTTCCTTCGGTGTTCTTGTCCGCATCTTGCCCCGGCGTCTTCCCTTCTTCTTTCTTCTCCGCCGCTCCATTTGAATTGGAGGTTCCCGCTGTGCGACGCTTCAGTTCTTCAGTTCCCCATCGGGTCCGCTTACACCCGGTGACCCCGCCCCCCTCTGACGCACATGGATTTCACAGGGACTTTCCCCATGGTGACAGAGGGGGCGGAGCCACCGGGTGGTTAGCGGACCAAGTGGAGAACTAAAGCGTCACCCAGCGGGAACCTCCAATTCAAACGGAGCGGCCAGAGAAGAAAGAAGAAGGGAAGACGCCGGGGCAAGATGCGGACGAGAAGACCGAAGGAAGAAGGAAGATGAAGATGAAGATAAAGATGAAGAGGAAGATGGAGGAAGAAACCCGAATGGAGAAAAGAAGAAGATGGAAGAAGAAGAAGGAAGAAAAGAGAAGACATTAATAAAGGAATTGTCAAAAACCGGCTCTTGTCATTTTTTACATTTTTGACACTTTCCTTGTGAAATGGTAGGGGTACATTTGTACCCCATTACCATTTCACACAGGGGGGGCGGGATCTGGGGGTCCCCTTTGTTAAAGGGGTCTTCCAGATTACGATAAGCCTCCCGCCCGCAGACCCCCACAACCACCGGGCAAGGGTTGTGGGGATGAGGCCCTTGTCCCCATCAACATGGGGACATCCTCCCCATGTTGAGGGCATGTGGCCTGGTACGGTTCAGGAGGGAGGGGGGGCCGCTCTCGTCCCCCCCTTTTCCCCTGCGGCCGGCCAGGTTGCGTGCTCGGATAAGGGTCTGGTGTGGATTTTTAGGGGGACTCCACGCCATTTTTTAAGAAAATTTGGGGTGGAGTTCCCCTTAAAATCCATGCCAGATCTGAAGGACCTGGTTTGGATATTTGGGGGGAACCCGCACGTCATTTTTTAAAAAAATTTGCAGCGGGACTCCCCTTAATATCCATTCCAGACCTGAAGGGCCTGGTTATGGAATTTGGGGGAACCCCCACGCTTTTTTTGGTTAGCAAACACTTTCAATGACTTTTCTCTATATTGTCGGGAGCCGACAATTCATTATAGCCGCGGCTGCTTTTAAATGGCTTTTTTTTCCTTTAGAAATGTCATTTTGCAGGCGCAATGGGAAGTTCAGGGCTGCGCCTGTTCAACTTATGCAAATTAGTTTAGGTGACTTGACATTTACTAAGATTTTGCCGGCGCAGTGAACCGGCGCATTTAAACCATTGAAATTCCCGCGCTGAGCTCAAAAAAACCTCTCGCAGCTCGAATCGGAATTGCCGGCGCAGCGGGCTGGTTTTGAAAAAGTTACTTTCCCACTCTATTTTGGGCATATTAGTTATTTGGGCAGGTGTCACTACACTTCCTCACATCACCCCATGTCACCCCCATTATATTCTCACTTCCAACTTCTTTATATTTATATTTTAACATGCCCTGCGCCAGGTCCATAGTAGCGCACTGAGCGCCTCCTCCCGGGCGCAGAGAACACTATAGTAAATGGGAAATAGGGCTGCGATACCGGCGCTAATGTTTTGTAAATACCAAAACAGCCATTGCGCACGCAGATGCGCCAATACTCATGGCGCAAACGTTTGGTAAATCAGCCCCTATGTGTAATAAAATCCTAAACAACCAGGAATGGTATCAGCAGGTTCCATACGAACAGTTAAGTACGGCTAGATTACAGTATAAATCCATCATTACAAATGCATTTCAACAGAACCTTATTGATAAGGATCTCTATGAGTACCTTGAGATTAAATGGCCAAACACCCCTACATTCTACTCCATACCTAAGGTACACAAAAACATAAAGAAAAAAAACGGGACGTCCGATCATATCGGGGATAGGCTGTCACACAGAAACAGCTAGTAAATATGTAGATAGCCAACTTCGCCCTCATGTGTTGGGTTTGCCCTCTTACCTCAAGGATACCTTGGATCTCCTGAGGGTAATTGAAGGCCTGACTATACCAGCGGGAGCCATATTGGCCGCCATCGATATTGAGGTGCTGTATTCTAGTATCCCCCCATCAGAAGGGGATAGAAATTATCTCTGGATTCCTTAGGGAACAGCACAGGAACAACTGGAAGCTATGCCAGTTTGTGACCACTTTGTTGGAACACATCCTTACTACCAATATCTTTTTGTTTGATGGCTCCACTTACCTCCATGTACAGGGGGTTGCGACGGGGACTTGTTGTGCCCCATCGTATGCCAACCTGTACATGGGGGGGTGGGAGAGGACCCTATTTTTCGACGACGGCGCCTTGATGTACCTCCGCCACATTCTCCTGTGGCGGAGGTACAATCGATGATGTCCTGGTCGTCTGGACGGGATCTGCTAGTGAACTATCTGAGTTTATGACATTCATTTCCCAGAATTCCTCTAACCTTAAGTTCACTATCCAATCGGATACTTTGAGTATTCCGTTCCTGGACTTGCGGCTTTTCTTAAATGCTGATGGAACTATACACAGTAGTCTCTATAGAAAGGAAACAGCGGGGAACACTATTCTCCACTATTCAAGTGCTCATCCCCGCCCTTTAGTCCGTAGCATCCCTTTTAGCCAGTATCTTAGGCTTCGCCGAAACTGTGCTAGGGAGGAGGACTTTGAAATGGAAGCAAAAGCACTTTATCTACGGCTACTAAGCAGAGGCTATAGCAAAAAGGTTCTTAAAAAGGCCTATAACAGAGCCAAATCCCACACTAGGGAATCATTGATTTTTTAATCTAAAAATCATGAAGGCAAGTCAACTACTAAGTTCATTACTACGTTTAGCTCACATCAGGATGTGTTCCGTAAATTAGTGGCCAGTAACTGGCACTTCCACTCTGAGGACCCGGTTATTTCAAAATATGTAGCAGAAAAACCCGAAATTGTATATAGGAGGTCACGGTCTATTACAGGTCCTTCTCAAAAAATTAGCATATTGTGATAAAGTTCATTATTTTCTGTAATGTACTGATGAACATTAGCCTTTCATATATTTTAGATTCATTACACACAACTGAAGTAGTTCAAGCCTTTTCTTGTTTTAATATTGATGATTTTGGCATACAGCTCATGAAAACCCAAAATTCCTATCTCAAAAAATTAGCATATTTCATCCGACCAATAAAAGAAAAGTGTTTTTAATACAAAAAAAGTCAACCTTCAAATAATTATGTTCAGTTATGCACTCGATACTTGGTCGGGAATCCTTTTGCAGAAATGACTGCTTCAATGCGGCGTGGCATGGAGGCAACCAGCCTGTGGCACTGCTGAGGTGTTATGGAGGCCCAGGATGCTTCGATAGCGGCCTTAAGCTCATCCAGAGTGTTGGGTCTTGCGTCTCTCAACTTTCTCTTCCCAATATCCCACAGATTCTCTATGGGGTTCAGGTCAGGAGAGTTGGCAGGCCAATTGAGCACAGTAATACCATGGTCAGTAAACCATTTACCAGTGGTTTTGGCACTGTGAGCAGGTGCCAGGTCGTGCTGAAAAATGAAATCTTCATCTCCATAAAGCTTTTCAGCAGATGGAAGCATGAAGTGCTCCAAAATCTCCTGATAGCTAGCTGCATTGACCCTGCCCTTGATAAAACACAGTGGACCAACACCAGCAGCTGACATGGCACCCCAGACCATCACTGACTGTGGGTACTTGACACTGGACTTCAGGCATTTTGGCATTTCCCTCTCCCCAGTCTTCCTCCAGACTCTGGCACCTTGATTTCCGAATGACATGCAAAATTTGCTTTCATCCGAAAAAAGTACTTTGGACCACTGAGCAACAGTCCAGTGCTGCTTCTCTGTAGCCCAGGTCAGGCGCTTCTGCCGCTGTTTCTGGTTCAAAAGTGGCTTGACCTGGGGAATGCGGCACCTGTAGCCCATTTCCTGCACACGCCTGTTCACGGTGGCTCTGGATGTTTCTACTCCAGACTCAGTCCACTGCTTCCGCAGGTCCTCCAAGGTCTGGAATCGGTCCTTCTCCACAATCTTCTTCAGGGTCCGGTCACCTCTTCTCATTGTGCAGCGTTTTCTGCCACACTTTTTCCTTCCCACAGACTTCCCACTGAGGTGCCTTGATACAGCACTCTGGGAACAGCCTATTCGTTCAGAAATTTCTTTCTGTGTCTTACCCTCTTGCTTGAGGGTGTCAATGATGGCCTTCTGGACAGCAGTCAGGTCGGCAGTCTTACCCATGATTGCGGTTTTGAGTAATGAACCAGGCTGGGAGTTTTTAAAAGCCTCAGGAATCTTTTGCAGGTGTTTAGAGTTAATTAGTTGATTCAGATGATTAGGTTAATAGCTCGTTTAGAGAACCTTTTCATGATATGCTAATTTTTTGAGATAGGAATTTTGGGTTGTCATGAGCTGTATGCCAAAATCATCAATATTAAAACAAGAAAAGGCTTGAACTACTTCAGTTATGTGTAATGAATCTAAAATATATGAAAGTCTAATGTTTATCAGTACATTAAAGAAAATAATGAACTTTATCACAATATGCTAATTTTTTGAGAAGGACTTGTAGAGATAACCTTGTTCATAGCCATCTTCCCCCAGATGTTCCTAGTTTGGGGGCTATGGGTGGAATAGGTACCTTTTAGATGTGGTAGCTGTGACCAGTGTCCATGAATCAATCCAAGGGCTATGCTGACTGCCAAACCATTGGTATTGTGTATTTAGCCACCTGTTTATGTGGCGCGTTTTACATTGGTAAAACCAAACGCCCGTTTGCAAAGCGCATACAAGACCACTTATAATATCTGGATGCAGGCTTGCTCTATACCCCAATTTGTAAACATGTTGGACTACATCATAGCTATGACCCCTCATTTGTTTCCTTTTTTGCGTTAGAAGTAATTCCTGAACAGGATAGGGGAGGAGATTTTGACAAGAAAATACTCCAGAAAGAGGCAAGATGGATTTTTAATCAGAGAGCTACCTACCCACCGGGGCTCAACATGGCATTATCCTTTAAACCCTTTTTATCATTTTAATCTCTATAGTATTGCTGTAGATAGATTTTCCAAATTCATATCATTTTGTTTTATTTTGTTTCATTTATTTTATTTTTATTTTCATTTTTCTTTCCTATTTTCTTTCTTTATTTATATTCTTTTAATACCCCTTTTAAAATTTATCATCTTTTTTCTCATTTTTATATATATTTTTATAATGCCCTGCTGAGATTCTGGTGGAAACATAAAATCATTTTGTCCAGCAGATAATCCATCTTCATGCTGGTATGTTATTTATCTAAAAGCGCCACCTGGTGGCATTTAGCAGCTAATCTGCATATACGTTTTTCTCTCTTTTTTCTTGTCATTGGTTATGTCTGTGATTGTTCTGTCTTGTTGTTTTGTTTCTGGTCCGGAATGACTAGCTGAATCTATATTAGCCAATAATACATTTATTGTATGTTTTTTAAAATAATTGAGATCGCTAGTTCTTTATATATTTTATTTTCTGTATGGTCTTTCATGGTTTTTGTATGGCTACAGCATTGCGGTCGAGGTTGTCATGGGGATGGATCGGTTCCCCTGACTTGCGATGCAAGTGGAGATGTTTGTGTGTCCCATAAGGGGAGGAGTCCACTCTGCCTCCCCTTACCCGGCCCGCACTAACCAGTGCGAGGCATACGACGCATTCGCGGTACGACCAAATCTCTGGTCCTTCTGCGCAAGCACCGTCTAGGGACACCCACGCCGGAAGTAATGTCAGGGGTCAAGCTGACCCTTCACTTCTGGTGGGATTGTGTCCACATAAGCTGACGCTGACGACGGCATGTCGGCATACGCAGCTCTGTGGATGTAGGGCTAACTCAGCTATCGCTCCAACTCACAGCACCACCGTCTGATCAAGGTAACAGCACTATTTATTGCTTAATCTTCACCTTGATAGGTACATTCTGGTCCTTATATTATTTCAGGCTATGCGTAACATTATGTGTTTTCCTTTTCTTTTTCTTCTGTTCCTTTTTCGCTTTTTCACTCTTGCTTCGGTTCCTGGTTTGGTATCTGACTTGGTCCCCTGGCTATATACATACATTACTAGCTCCAATTGGTAACCTTCCCTTCATTTTGGGACATCTCATCATTTTTTCTACCCTTCTTTATTACTATAAGCCCTTATTTGGACTCACTAGTTAGAGTCTGTGGCATTACTATCTGCTACTAATGTTTCTATACTTTAGCAACCCAGCATTAGGTTATGCTAGTATTTTGGTGTGGCTTTCAAGCTCCCAGCCCTTTCCCTCCCCTTTTTTCTTTCTTCTTTTTTTTTTCTATCTTCTTGTCCTCTTTTTTCCTTTCCCCTTTTCTCCCCATTTTTTCTTTCAACCCCCCCCCCCCCTATTCCCCTCCTGCCCCTTACTCTTCTAATATTTTTTTCTTTTCTCTCTTTTTTCTCTATTTCCACACCCGCTCTGGTTTCTAGGCTATTATCATTACTAAATTATAATTTTCTATTTGAATTACCAGTGGTGCGCTTGCTTGGAGGATGGCCAGTATCCCTACCTCCCTATCCATGTCGTCACGGATTAAAAAGAGGATACATTAAACTCAGCTACAGCTGCAGGTACATATCCAAAATCCCTTAGTTGATTATGGGTTATATTATTCCTTTTTCAAATTGCGCTCCTAGAGATGGGACAGGAAGTGTGCTGACCCGGGATGGGTCATATATGTGCACCAACCCAAAACCATATATCTCTGTTAGGCATGCATCAGAGATGGATTCCCATATATATATATATATATATATATATATATATATTGTTTTTCCTCTCTCTTTTTCTTTTTCCTAGTTGCTGTAGCCATTTATTCTAATTTATTTTATAGACTTTCTACCGTATATATTATAGTGAGGATCCACACAGTCCAGCAGCTCCACGTATCAGTCTGGTGGGTCTGGCTCCCACCGGCTTCTTAGTCCTGTGGACCGATTACTAGTCCCTCTTTTGAGTTGACACCTGACCGGCAGTGTATGTAAGCTTTTCAAACACGGGTAGACCAGGTGAGCACATGTAATCTATATTGTAAATTTGGCATTATTAAACATGTTTAAATTGAATAATGTTGCAAAATATTTTACTGAATGTACAATTGTTGTATACTAATGACATGTTTTATGTCTTATATAATTAGATGCAAATGTAGATGTATGCAGCGCCCTGATGACGCATTTCCTGCGAAACATGTTGGCTTCCTGCATCATATTCCATCTTTTACCACGCATCCAATATTGTTCATTGTCTAACTGTATTTATGACTATGTCATGTTTTAATCAAGCTATTATTAAAATTTTGTATTTTTTCAATTATTGTTTCTGAGTGCTCACCTATAAACTATGTGACAGCAGGAAGGTAAAGTCACCTGGTTGCATCCAGGGGGGTAGATATATTTCGCCCAGATTCAGGCTTTACGCCGACTTATACAACTAGGTGGAGAGTTGTATAAGGCTAGTGGGCTCATGGATGACTCATACCTCTAGGGAGAGTGTGGGGCGTCGTACAGACAGGGAGTTGATGAGACCAGCTGAAGCTTGTCAGCTCATTTAGGCCTCTATAAGAACTCCCAGCTTCATTAGATGTTAGCTCATGCCTGGACCCAGACCTGTGTGGACTGTCTAGGGAGAGTGAACCCCTGTGCGGTGAGGCAAAGCCTGTGTGGCTATTTGTTTGGACTTTTACTAAACCAGGGACTTAGGGACTAGGACAGCACCAGGCTGATCCCAGTTGTTAGTTTAGGAAACCTGCATGTTTAGTCAGAGGTCACGCTGACCAGGATTTATTTTGTTTATGTTTCTTTTTGGCTTTGCTGTGTTTTTGTCACTGTACATAGAGAAATAAACCGCACCTTTTGATTTTGAAAACCATAACCTCCGTCTGCTGGCCCTGTTTTTGTGTGGGGAGCCCAACCAGGGGGTCACACACACCCGCTACCGAGTGAACCCCCTCACAGTTGGTGGAGAATGCGGGCAGTTTTTTTTAAGCCAGCATGGAGGAGATACTGAAACAGCTGGCTCTAGCAAATGCCAATCAACAGCAGACAAATGCAGGTTTGCAAAGGAGCCTTGCAGCCCAGCAGCAAGCTCATCAACAAGCCCAGCAGCAATCTGAGGCCCGCTTCATAGACCTGTTACAGAAGCAAGAGCAGAGACTACAACAAATGGAAGCAGTAATGCAGCAACGTCCGCAGACCAGTGAGGAAAGCCGTCCCACTAATACCGCGTCCTTTGGGGTGAGTCGTTTATTGACAAAAATGACTGGAGAGGATGATCCAGAGGTATTTTTGACCACATTTGAAAGGACTGCTGAAAGAGAAAAGTGGCCTGAGGAGCAGTGGGCTGGACTGGTGGCTCCTCTGTTAACTGGTGAATCGCAGAAGGCTTACTATGACCTAGAGCCTGACCAAGCAAAAGACTATGTGATGCTAAAAGCTGAAATATTGGCAAGGCTGGGTGTCACCCTGGCTGTCCGGGCTCAGCGTGTGCATAACTGGACTTTCCAGCTTGGAAAACCCCCCAGGTCTCAAATGTATGATCTCATTCACCTGAGCAGGAAGTGGCTACAGCCAGAGACTTTGTCCGCACCGGAGATTGTGGAACGTGTTGTGATGGATCGTTTCTTGAGAGCTCTTCCTACCGCCATTCAAAAGTGGGTAAGCCATGGAGACCCAGAAACGGCCGGTAAACTTGTGGATCGTGTAGAGAGATACTTGGCTACAGAGAACCTGACGGCCTCTTCCAGAGACTCTCAGACTTTCCACCCTAAGACCAGACCATCCCCAGGGGCGGATAAGAGGATTCCAAGGGGTGAGGGTGGAGAGAGTGAGAGGGTGGGAGCTCTACCCAAAGTTTGGCGAGAACAGCCTGGGAAGTCAGGGGCTCAAGAGGCAGCCAAATGGATTGTTTGCTACCGCTGCCGGCAAGCGGGACATATTGCAGCAAATTGCCCGGTTGTGGAGGAACCCATGCAATGTGACTTTCTGACGGACAGACGTCAGTCGCTGTGTGCGACAGTCGCATGCACTGCCATTCGGGGAACTGAGAAACATTTATGCAAAATGTGTATTAATGGTAGAAATGTTGTGGTATTACTGGATTCAGGTAGCCTTGTGACCCTGATAAAGGCTGAATTAGTTAAAACAGAGGTCTCTGGGAATAGCAAGGTAGCTGTTATTTGTGTGCATGGGGACACCCGAGAGTATCCAGTGACTACAGTGTGTTTCGAGACCCCCAAAGGTACCCTCTCTCATCCAGTGGGGTTAGTATCTCAATTACCGCATGATGCCATTGTGGGAAGGGATTTTCCGAAGTTCTGGGAACTGTGGGATGATCCTGAGCCCCCCACTGGTGCCCCTATGTACCAGGAATGTGATAGCCAGAACTCCTCTGAGAGTGGTGAGGACTCTCCAGAATTTCCCTTGTCAGTATTGGCAGGGGAGACTCAAGAAACTGGAGAGGAGCCCACCTCCTCAGACGAAAACCTACCGTCTGTGGAGTTTTCTGATCTGGAGGTTCACAGGGAAAATTTTGCCACAGAACAGTTAAAAGACCCCGCCCTAATAAAGGCACGGGAAAACGTAGTGGAAATAGATGGCGAGTTAGTGAACCCAGATAATACCTGCACTTACCCATACTTCAGCGTAGAGAAGGACCTACTGTATCGGGTGGCAAAAAGGGCAGAAGAAACCGTTGAGCAGCTTGTGGTGCCCAAACCTTACAGGAAGTTGGTGTTGGAGTTGGCCCATGGGCACATTCTTGGAGGTCATCTGGGGACAGAGAAAACCCGAGAGAGGGTATTACAGAGATTCTATTGGCCTGGGGTGATGAAGGACATAGAAAATTATTGTTCCTCCTGCCCTGTGTGTCAGAGGTCGGCCCCGATGCCACATTTCCGTAGCCCGCTGGTCCCTCTACCCATCATTGAGGTCCCGTTTGAGAGAATCGCAATGGATTTGGTAGGTCCTATAATCAAGTCCGCTAGGGGGCACCAGTACATATTGGTTATAATGGACTATGCCACCCGTTATCCAGAAGCGATCCCTCTCAGAAATACCTCGGCCAAAACCATAGCCAAAGAGCTATCTCTTGTTTTTAGCCGGGTGGGTATTTGTAAAGAACTGCTTACGGACCAAGGTACACCCTTTATGTCCCGGGTTATGAAAGAGCTGTGTAAATTGTTCAAAGTGACGCAATTGCGTACATCTGTGTATCACCCCCAAACCGATGGGCTGGTTGAAAGATTCAACAAAACCCTAAAACAAATGTTGAAGAAAGTGGTGGATAGAGATGGAAAGGATTGGGACGGTCTACTTCCTTATTTGATGTTTGCTATTAGGGAGGTGCCCCAATCCTCTACGGGATTCTCCCCCTTTGAGTTACTGTATGGGAGACACCCAAGAGGGCTGTTGGATATTGCCAAGGAAACTTGGGAAAGTGAGAGTTCTCCCCACAGGAGTGTGATTGAGCATGTCGCCCTGATGCAAGATCGAATTGCACAGGTAATGCCCATTGTGAAGGAACATTTGGCCCAAGCGCAGTTGGCACAGCAGAGAGTGTACAACCGTGGAGCCAAGACCCGTACCTTTTCCCCGGGGGATAGGATATTGGTACTTGTCCCTACGGTTGAAAGTAAATTCCTTGCCAAATGGCAAGGCCCCTACGAGATAATGGAAAAAGTGAGCGAAGTGAATTACAAGGTCAGACAACCAGGAAGGCGAAAGCCCGAACAGATATATCACGTTAATCTGTTGAAAGCCTGGAGGGATAGAGAGTCCCTAGTCGCAGAAACTTGGTCACCAGCTCAAACTGGTTGCGTGATTCCGGAGGTTGGAATAGCAGCCACCTTGTCACAACCCCAACAACAGGAGGTTAAGGAGTTTGTGCTTCGCAACAAGGAGGTGTTCTCTGAGCTGCCGGGACAAACATCTGGGGTAGAGCATGATATTATTACCCCGCCCGGTAAAAGGGTGAAGTTAAAACCCTATCGGATCCCAGAGGCCCGACGGGAGGCAATACGGGAGGAAGTACAGAAAATGCTGAACTTAGGGGTGATAGAGGAGTCCCAAAGTGATTGGTCTAGTCCCATTGTGTTGGTGCCTAAACCGGATGGGAGCTGGCGATTTTGTAACGATTTTCGTCAGTTGAACAAAGTTACAAAATTTGACACCTACCCCATGCCACGTATAGATGAGTTGATCGACCGGCTGGGAACAGCCCGATACATGACGACTCTTGACCTCACAAAAGGGTATTGGCAAATTCCCCTGGCCAAGTCGGCCAAAGAGAAAACCGCATTTGTAACCCCAGACGGGGCGTTCCAATATAAGAGAATGCCGTTCGGGTTACAGAATGCGCCGGCCACATTCCAGCGGAAAATGGACCAGATACTGAGGCCCCATCGGAAGTATGCTGCGGCTTACCTGGATGACGTAATTGTCCATAGCACAGATTGGGCCTCACATCTGCCAAAAGTGCAAGCAGTCCTAGACTCTATCCGGGAAGCGGGGTTTACGGCTAACCCCAAGAAGTGTACCATTGGGCAGGAGGAGGCCAAATATCTTGGGTACACCATTGGCAGGGGAGTGATAAAACCCCAACTCAACAAAGTCGAGGCCATCCAGAGTTGGCCACGTCCCAACAGCAAGAAGCAGGTACGGGCCTTTCTGGGAATCGCGGGTTATTATCGGCGCTTCATTCCCCACTTTGCTTCTAAGGCTGTGCCCCTAACCAACCTGACGAAAGGGAAAGGGTCGGTCATGATTAAATGGACTCCCGAGGCTGAGGCAGCATTCCAATTCTTGAAACAAGCCTTATGTAGCCAGCCAGTGTTGTACTCACCCGACTTCTCTAAAGACTTTGTCGTACAAAGTGATGCGTCAGATGTGGGGTTAGGAGCAGTATTGTCCCAGGTCTGGAACGGGGAAGAGCACCCAGTCATTTACCTCAGCAGGAAGTTGAAGTCCCATGAGGTAAATTACGCCACGGTTGAAAAGGAGTGTTTAGCGGTGAAGTGGGCTCTAGATTCCCTTCGGTACTATCTGCTAGGTAGGCACTTTGACATGGTTACGGATCACGCTCCGTTAAAGTGGATGGCTCAAAACAAGGAGACAAATAGAAGAGTGAATAGGTGGTTCCTGGCCCTACAGGAATTCAACTTCACAGTAAAGCATCGCCCTGGCGTTCAAATGGGGAATGTGGATGCTTTGTCTCGAGTACATGAATGCCTGATTGCTGGTGTTCCAACCCCGAGGTTAAAACAAGAGGGGGGGGTATGTGACAGCAGGAAGGTAAAGTCACCTGGTTGCATCCAGGGGGGTAGATATATTTCGCCCAGATTCAGGCTTTACGCCGACTTATACAACTAGGTGGAGAGTTGTATAAGGCTAGTGGGCTCATGGATGACTCATACCTCTAGGGAGAGTGTGGGGCGTCGTACAGACAGGGAGTTGATGAGACCAGCTGAAGCTTGTCAGCTCATTTAGGCCTCTATAAGAACTCCCAGCTTCATTAGATGTTAGCTCATGCCTGGACCCAGACCTGTGTGGACTGTCTAGGGAGAGTGAACCCCTGTGCGGTGAGGCAAAGCCTGTGTGGCTATTTGTTTGGACTTTTACTAAACCAGGGACTTAGGGACTAGGACAGCACCAGGCTGATCCCAGTTGTTAGTTTAGGAAACCTGCATGTTTAGTCAGAGGTCACGCTGACCAGGATTTATTTTGTTTATGTTTCTTTTTGGCTTTGCTGTGTTTTTGTCACTGTACATAGAGAAATAAACCGCACCTTTTGATTTTGAAAACCATAACCTCCGTCTGCTGGCCCTGTTTTTGTGTGGGGAGCCCAACCAGGGGGTCACACACACCCGCTACCGAGTGAACCCCCTCACAACAGACACAACATCTCCATAAAAGTCCTATTCCGCTTAGAGAGAGCTCTGTCTCTCTCTTTATCTTCTTTTGGCTTATATATTTGTAATTGTTCCACATTGCCCTATGTTTACACCATTACTTCCTGTTAAAATAAAAAAACTATATATAGTCAAAAGGGACTTTTGAGGCACAACATTTTATCTAAAAATTTAGTTTTATTAAATAATATTTATAAAAATCTTGTAGGAGCATCATAATTACATATAAAAAAAATGTATAACATCACAACACAAAATGATAAAAGCATTTTTTTTGACAATACAAAATATCATATCCAAAAGTGATGATCCTAAGTCTCAACGCATTTCCTGGACTTAATTCCCATCTTCAGAAGCCATTGGTATATTAACCACTTGAGGACCGCCGCACGCCAATGTACGCCGGCAGAATGGCACGGCTGGGCACATGGGTGTACAGGTAGGTCCCCTTCAAGAGCCCAGCCATGGGTCGCGAGCGCGCCGCAGGCGGTGCGCTCACGACTCGGTCCTCTTCTCCGTGACCGTCCCCGCGGGAACAGCGGACCCGATCGCCGTTGGTGTCCCGGGATCGGTTCACAGAGAGGAAGAACGGGGAGAGGTAAGTGTAAACAAACCTCTCCCGATGCTTCCTAGTGACCCTGTCACTGATCGGCTGTTCCCTGTCATAGGGAACGACGATCAGTGACGTCACACACTAAGCCACGCCCCCCACAGTAAGTAAAATACATCAGGGCACACTTGACCACTATAGCACCCCCTCTTGGTTAACCCCTGCATTGCCAGTGTCATTTTCACAGTAACCAGTGCATTTTTATAGCACTGATCGCTGTGAAAATGACAATGGTCCCAAAAATGTGTCAAGTGTCCGATGTGTCCGCCATAATGTTGCAGTAACGAAAAAAATCACTGATCACCGGCATTACTAGTAAAAAAAAATAATTAATAAAAATGCCATAAAACTATCCCCTAGTTTTGTAAACGCTATAACTTTTGTGCAAACCTATCAATAAATGCTTATTGCGATTTTTTTTTTTACCAAAAATATGTTGAAGAATACGTATCGGCCTAAACTGAGGAAAGAAAATGTTTTTTTTTATATATATTTTGGGGATATTTATTATAGCAAAAAGAAAAAAATATTGCATTTCTTTCAAAATTGTTGCTCTATTTTGGTTTATAGCGCAAAAAATAAAAACCACAGAGGTGATCAAATACCACCAAAAGAAAGCTCTATTTGTGGGAAAAAAAGGATGCCAATTTTGTTTGGGAGCCACGTCGCACGGCCGTGCAATTGTCAGTTAAAGCGACACAGTAACGAATCGCAAAAAGTGCCCAGGTCTTTAAGCTGCATAATGGTCCGGGTCTTAAGTGGTTAATTCACCAAACAATCTAAATGGAATAATATACATCATTTTTTACAACTCATTATGGTGTAATAAACAATATCCCATTGACAATTTAGCGGAAAAACCCAAAGTGTGCGAAAAAGGGGGGAGGGGGAATTAGACCCATAAGAAGCCTGCAAATGGAGATTCCCAACATACAGGCACCCCCAAGTATTTAACCCCATACTTCCCCTCTCCTTTACTTAAAATTTAGGTGTAAATCCAAAAAACATATTGAAACTCATTATTACAAAACCCTGGAAATATCCTAGTATATATAAATCAAGCACCTCATGGTGCCCCGTAGCCTTAGGTGGGAGGTATGCCCCCAGAAGGGAGAAGTAGATCTTGAAGGGTGGTTCAAATATTTTAACGAAGCAGGCGTAAACTTTTTAAAAATTTTGGTAGATAGAAAAGGGAGCAAATTAGTGAGACTTGATGATGAAATCAAATTGATGAAAGACAAATTAACTCCCTTTAAATCTAGTGAGGAATATTTGGAGAGGTCTAAACTTTTGCTCAAAATTCTTGAAAAAGAGGACAAAGAGCAGAGAGTAAAAAAGAAAAAGAAGTTTAACCGTGACTTTTCTGACTATGACTCTAGTATTGTTTTCGAGTGGCAAAAAAAGCTTCTGGCTGAACAAGCTGCTTTGGCAGGCCCTGAGATGGATACTACCCCTCAGGTTGCTAGCCAAGTCTCATTGAGACCATTGGGGACCACTGGTAAACCCGGTCCTTCTGGTCCTGGACGTGGCCGCTCTCCTGTGAGAGGTCCACCTTTTCAGGCTCAGTCACGACCTGGCAACCGACCCAACACTTATAACAATGGAGGATGGGGAAAAAATGGCCCTAAACAGCCTAATGGTCCCCCCTCTCGACCCCCGGGACGTGGACAATACCAACAAGGCTCCGTTGGGCCACCACGTAATCAGGGACGAGGATGGAATCAGGGCTTATTACCTCTACCCCCTAGGGGCCGACCGACTGTTGCACAATCTAGGTCGAGTTATTATGACGGACAGGGTGCCCACCCTCGTGGTCAGGGGTATGATTTGCCTCATGCCTATGAGCAACAATTTGCACACTATGAGGGGGATTTCGATGATGGTTTCAGTGTCCCTACTCAGAATAGTTTCTTTCCTCTAAGAGACCTGGCACATGTAGACCAAGGGGTCTCCCGACCCACCTATGATGTGAGCAGTAATGGTACGTCAGGTGGATATTACTTGCCTGGGCAGGAGGATCCTCATGAAGTGGACCGTAACGTCAGATATGATCACCAGAATTGGGGTTTTCCCCGTCCCAGCCAAGGATTAAAAAGAGTGGTCGAGTTAAGAGAGGAACTAGAGGGGGGAGGAGAGCTCAGTCCAAAAATAGCAAAGATGTAGGTGATGCTGGAATTTTCAATTTAAGCTCTCACACACTAACGGTACCAGAATTAACTGTTTTGGACAAAGGTCTGAAGTTTGCTCCACCTCAAAATATGAGCAAATTTCAGACCTACATGGACATTCATAAATATGTCCGCAAATTGGATGTCCAGAGGTATCTGGCTTCCAACCCTTTCAGTTCTTCTGCCAATCTTACTGATCACATCTCCCATTCCGGGCTTTCGAATGCTTCCCTTTTCAACCCTCCAGGTCATCTGTCTCCCTCTTTGAGGGTTTTTAGAGACTTGGCACTAAAAGAGTTAGATGCCATGCAGATCAGAATACACAAAAATAAAAGGGATATAGAGCTGGGTTTGAATTCTTTGTGCTCCAACAAAAATGTTTTCATCCGACCGGCTGACAAGGGGGTGGGTATAGTCGTATTGAATAAATGCGACTATATGCAAGAAATGCACCGCATCTTAAGCGATACGGCCACCTATACCCCATTGACCTCCAATCCCAATTTAAAATACAAGGCACGTTTGGAGGTTATTGTCCAAAGAGGTTCGGATGACGGGATCCTTAATAAGAAGGAACGGTTATTTTTGGTGCCTAAGGCACCGCGAATTCCGATAATATATTATCTACCCAAGGTGCATAAGAGTCTGACTTGCCCCCCGGGACGTCCCATTGTTAGTGGGATAGATTCCATCACGTCCCGGGTGGGCAAGTACATAGACTTCTTTTTGCAGCCCATAGTGCGGAAAATCCCTTCCTTTTTAAAGGATACCCGCCATGTGATCAACCTCCTTTCTGAAATAACATCTAGTGAAGGTATTTGGCTGGTCACAGCGGATGTCACATCCCTGTATACTGTGATCCCCCATCAATTGGGTTTGGACGCAGTTCGTCATTATATGGATCGCGACTCCGACTTACTCCCAGACCAAATCAGTTTTATTATGGAGTTATTAGAGTATGCAGCTACTCATAACTTCTTTTGGTTCGATGGGGAGTTTTATAGGCAGGACAGAGGTGTCGCCATGGGGGCTAAATATGCCCCTAGTTTGGCGAACCTTTTTATGGCCAAATGGGAGGAGGATGTCGTCTGTGCTGACACCAGGCCCTATGTGGCCTTGTGGGCTCGTTACATAGACGACATCCTCCTCCTATGGAGGGGTAGCCACCCTGACCTTGTAGACTTCATGGATTCTCTTAATAACAACTCTAGAGGTATCCATTTAAGTTATGTGGCTAGTCAGGATCGGATCAATTTTTTAGATCTGACTATTTCGGTGGGTGATCGGGGTTTTACCACTTCAACCTTTTTTAAACCTACCGATAGGAATTCATTTATTCCCAAAGGTAGTTGTCATTATGCCCCCTGGTTGGGTGCTGTGCCTAAGAGTCAGTTTCTAAGATTAAAAAGAAATTGTTCGGACCACACCACCTTCTTAGCACAGTCCGATATCCTAACCAGAAGATTTATAGATAAGGGTTACTCTCCTAAGTCCCTTAAAGCTACCCTTGATTCAGTCAGTTGTGTGGACCGTGCTGTTTTGTTAAAAGAGAAAGTTAAGATGGATGCTGGGTCGTCATTTCGCACCCCTTTTATTACCAACTTTTCTTGCCAACATTCTCAGATTAGGCACATTGTTAATAAACACTGGCATATTCTGAAGAATGATAGGGTCCTCAATACCATTTTACCAGATAGACCTCAAGTGGTTTTTAGAGGAGCTCCGGCTCTGAGGGACAGACTTGCACCCAACATTATGGATCCACCCATGACTAGATCCACCTTCTTTCCCAATCTCACTGGTTATTATCAGTGCAGGAGGTGTCAAGTATGCTCTTTGAATGGGTGTAGATCTAGGAGAACTACTCAATTTAGCTCTACTTGTAATTCCAGAACTTTCGACATCAAACCTTTTATTACCTGTTCGACGGAGGGCGTGGTCTATTTACTGCAATGCCCGTGTGGGTTGCAGTATGTGGGCAGGACCAAACGCCCACTTCAGGTACGCCTGAACGAACATATTGGTAATATTAGAAGAGGGTTCACAAAGCACTCTGTGTCGAAACATTATCTGGCTGTGCATGATCGGAACCCTAAGGGTACTATCTTTTTGGGAATAGATAAATATAGCCCTCACTGGAGGGGTAGCAATCTGGTCCAGAGCATCTCTAGGTTGGAGATGTCGTGGGTGCATAGGATTAAGAGCTACACCCCTTTTGGTCTTAACATAGATGTAGATGTGAATTGTTTCATAGACAATTCTTGACCTCTGTGCCGACCAGTTAAAATGTACAAATTGAGGTAGGGAAGAGTGTCCTGTCTAGATTAGTGTGATTCCCTATTTATTTATTTATTTTGTATATTTCTCCTCCTTTTTTTCCCCTCCTCCTCCTCCCCCCTCCTTTATATGCACCTTGTAGTATTCCCTCTTCCCCTTCATAGGTTTGGATCTCGACCTCAATGGGTTAATTGGGTTTATGTGAAGGAGGATGGAGCTGGGACTCCACGTTTGGATTATAAAGTGCCATGTCCAATTTAGTTAATATATATACAATTTTGGTACAGTGTCCAATTATTGTTAATATATTGTTAGGGTGTTGTTTTTATTTATAGTTTTTATTTATAACAATTTTTTAGGATCAGGTTTACGATGGTGGCATACTGTACTAGCCTTGGGTAATTCCTTGTGTTTTTGTACACTCGATGTGAATCTTGGGAATGATCCAGTTCGCCTTTTCCATTGGATGAGGTTCTCTCCTCCCTTTGGTTGTTATTTTTCAGCAGTAGAGGATTAACCTCTATATGTAGTTGTTATACATTCAATGGTTTTTAGACCGTTTGTTGCTTTGCCCCCTTCCCTTTTTTAAAATAGATTGTGTTCAATAATGTTATTTCTCTGCGCACACTAATCACTATTTGCTTTGGGTTTGCCAATCCCTTCATAGCATCTAGCGATATCCTTTCCCTCAGTCAAAATGGCGGTGCTTCGGCATCCCGCGGTTCACATCAAGGCTTGGCTGTTTGAGATGGTTATATTAGAGCGGTACGTCAGAACGCCGCCCGTATCCCGTGAACACGTCTTTGATGACGAAACGCGTAGGGAGGAGCCACGTTCTGACGTCATCGCGCCCACGCTACCCGGAGGCATACGGGCTGTTTTATGTCTAAGAGCCGGCCGGCTTATTTTCGCTTGTTTTTATCTGCATTCATGTAAGTGTGCATTCGTCTTTTTTTATTAAACATGTAAAAAGGTTTTACACTATAGTATATCCTTCTTTTTATTTACGGGGACCGTGTTTCCTATCATTGAGAGTTGTGGATCTCCAGGTCAGTGAGACACTGCCTGCCCCATACCCTTGGCTGGGGAATAGCCACAGGCTTTCTTTGATCCCCTGTGACAAGGGATCCATCACTTTCGGTAAGAGGCAGTAAATCTATTGGTGGAGGCTGTCCTATCCTACACTTGCTCGTGGTGTAATACATTGGATCACAATCAGCACGGTGGAGGAGCATTCTTTGTGCATATGAACTTTATTGTTTGGACTATATGCGACAACTTTTGTGGTTTTTTGTTTATGTGATTTTTTATCACATGTTCGCATCACTCACTTTCATCAATTTGTGTCATATATTTACTGTGTGAGCCTTTTGGCTCATATTTACACTTTCACCAGCTGCTGTACTGGTGATATTCTCAATAGCGCAACTTTTTTTCTCCTATATATAACGCTGTACGGGGCGTGGCCAGGATCGGCATGTGAGCAGCCGCTTTTACACAGAGCTCCCACCAGTCACCCTGTAATTGATCCTGTTCCCGGCTTCCTCGGTTAGATCCGACGGCACAGATCGGTACCGGAACCACCGCAGGGTACCCCGACCCGTTGTGAGTCCTCCAGGGATGATGGTGACCCGCAAAAACAAGGAAGGAGCGGACCGGCCCAATATCCAACATGGCGCCGCCGGGACTCCTCAGCAGCGTGGCCAGCGTGGCAATGAGAAGAAGGACACAGTGAGTAAAATCCCCAAGTCCTCCAAACTACTAGCCGGCGATCAGCCCAAGGACATGAGATATTATGCCCAGAGACTTACAGGGCCGCCTACACTGGATGATAAGTCCGTGGCTGAGGCAGGGACAGAGGGAGAGGACATGGAGCAGGAGGAGGGGGGTGGTGACCAGACGCAGGCAGCCATTGAAGAGCAGCAGGATGAGTCAGAGCCAGAGCCAGAGGCTGAGGACACTGAACAGCCGACTCTGGCTGATATACTGCGGGCAGTTTCTAAATGCACTGCTTCAGTGAATGCGTTACAGGCTAGGTTTGGTGGGCTTGAAGAAGCAGTAATCCTGATCAGACAGGATATGCAAAAAATCAGGGAGAGAACAACTGCAGCGGAGAGCAGGATCAGTGACCTGGAGGACAAGCTACCTCCCCTGATCAGGGAAACACAGGCTAACACCAGACTGATCAAATCGGTGGATATGCGTGCTGACGACCTCGAAAACAGGATGAGACGCAATAATGTGCGCATCATCGGTCTGCCAGAGAAGGTGGAGGGGAGAGATCCTACACAATTTGTGGTGCAATGGCTCGTGGACATTTTTGGGAAGAAGGCCTTCACCACCATGTATGCAATTGAAAGGGCGCATAGAGTCCCGTTGCGGCCCCTCCCACCGGGTCACCCTCCAAGGCCCATGCTGGCTCGGCTATTACATTATCGGGACAGGGAGATGATCCTGCGGCTGGCCAGGGAAAAACAGAATATACAGTTTAATGGCGTGCGGATTTCATTCTACCCTGACTTTTCGTCGGATGTGCAAAAACGCAGGGCGCGATTCACCGAAGTCAAAAAGCGGTTGCAAAAGTTGCAGGCGCCATATGCTATGTTATACCCTGCCAGGCTCCGGATCATAGCTCGGGGGCAAGCGCATTTCTTTGAAAACGCAGCGGAGGCTTCTGATTGGCTGGATGCTCATGCAAATGCATTTCCCCGGGTCGGACGGCAGGCTGAGGAAGAAGATTGAGTCGCTGCAGGTTCCCAGGAGGTTTCCGGGTTCCCGGGAGGACCGGCGGGTGATTTAATATGCAGTGCCGTCGGGGCGTCTGAGTGAGGAGACGGGAACATGCTTTCCTTTTGGTTCAACGAGAGCGTTTTCTGTCAACAAGAAGTTTTTTCCTTTCCCAGTGGAATGTGTTATTCCCATTTTCTACTTTTATACAAGATGGTACTTTGGTCCCTGTTGGACCTCATGTTGCCAGGGACGGGGAGGACCTGTTCTCCTACCACTGATTCGGTGGTGATATGCACTGCCACAGGTACTGTATGTGAGATCCCTCGGTGCACATTGGGGGATAGTGTCTGGCGGCCGGGGGTGCACGCTCAGCTTGCTGGTCGTGTGCATCGGACCCATTCCTGTGAGACTGTGATGATACACCACCTTTCAATTTTGTTGTTCTTATTGTTGTTTTTGTGTCTCCGTTTTTTCAGAGCATCACCTATTTTCCGAGACATTTTCACAGGGCTGGTAGTTACAAATGTGCATCTTCCGAATCCAGTTAAATTGATGAGGGACATTGTGCTTTTTATTTACACTGTAACGTATAGATTTTTGGATCCAAAATGGCTGCGATCCCCGTAGTCTCATGGAATGTTAGGGGGATACATGATTCCCTGAAACGTACCATGGTATTTACCTCTCTTCGCAAGTATATGCCCGCTATTTGTTCACTACAGGAGACTCACCTTACCGTTGATTCGGTCTCATGTTTGAAGCTGTCTTGGGTGGGGTGGTCGTATCACTCCACTCACACCGCCTATTCAAGGGGTGTGAGTGTACTGGTTCATAACTCCTTAGACTATCAGGAGATAGAAAGTGTCATGGATGCAGAGGGGAGATATGTAATTCTGTTATGTCGCATTTTTACTCTGAAATGTATTCTTGCATTTGTGTACATCCCGCCTCCGTACAATCACCAGGTGCTCCGGACAGTGTTGGAATATCAGTTGTGTCACCAGGACGTCCCCTTATACATCATGGGTGATTTTAACTGTTTTTTGGACCCGGCATTCGATAAGCACCCGGCGGTAACTGCGCCGCAGGGCGCTTACCACACACCTTTGAAAAAGTTCATTGAGGAGGTGGGCTGGACTGATCCCTGGCACGATAGAAACCCGGGCAACAAAAGTTTTTCTTGCTTTTCTAAATCATATATGTCTCTATCCCGCATAGATCTAACTATTTGTTCTACAGTGGCCGCCCGGTTCATATCGGAGATCACGTATGCCGTTCGCAGCATATCTGATCACTCGCCAGTGATTACTAAATTAGAGGTGAGACCCCAGTCGACTATGACCAGGGCCCCCTGGAAGTTGAATGCCTTCTGGCTTAATCTGTTCTCATCACATTCTCAGATAGCGGACCAGATTGGGGAATTCTGGCAGGATCAGGGGGACCATACTGGGCCGGTGACTGCTTGGGAGGCCTTTAAGTCCTTCCTTTGCGGTATATTTATTAGGGAGATCCACGGGATTAAACAAACTACTAGTGCACAGAGGGAGGGATTGGAGCGACTGGTGAGTGATCTGGAGGCGAGGTTTATATCGGACCCTACTGTGGAAAGCAAGGACTCCTGGTTGGCTGCCAGTGAGGCACTCAGTCGGTGTGCTACTTCAGCAGCAGAAAGAAAACGTTTTTTTAATAAACTGGCTTACTATGAGGAGGGGGAGCAAACCGGTCGCCTGCTGGCCAAAATTGCCCACGCACAACAGAGGTCACCCTCCATTGGTGCACTTAGAACCAGGGCTGGTGCAGTAACCAATGCCCCAGATGTCATCATGTCTGAACTAGTATCGTACTACTCTACCCTATATCAGTCTAAACAGACCTACTCTGAGAGTTCCCTACTCACATACCTAGAAACGGTAGATCTGCGCAAAATATCTGAAGCTGCTAGGCGGCAGTTGGATGCTCCTCTTACATTGGAGGAGCTCCAGTCGGCGGTCGGGATGTTCCCTAACTCTAAAGCTCCGGGGGAGGATGGTATACCGATTGAAGTGTACAAGCAATATGCGGGGGGTATGTTGCCCAAACTACTTAATGTGTTCGAGGTTGCCAAGGCAACAGGCTGCCTCCCACTGTCTATGACCAAAGCTATTATCGTATTGCTTCTGAAACCGGGCAAGGATCCCTTGGATCCAGGGTCCTATAGACCGATTTCCCTCTTACAGAATGATGTCAAGATTCTAGCAAAAGTTCTGGCAGTGCGTTTAAATGGGGTAATATCCACTGTTATACACTCTGATCAGGCGGGGTTCATGCCCCAGAAATCCACGGCAATAAATTTACGTAGACTTTATCTTAATATGCAGTCGGTGGCGGATAATGGGGGGGATAGGGCGCTACTGTCTTTGGATGCCCACAAGGCGTTCGACAGTATTGAATGGTCATTCCTGTGGGCTACTTTGAGGAAGTTTGGGTTTGGGGAGGAATTTATTTCATGGGTACAGTTGCTATATCACACCCCAAGGGCTGCCATCAGGGAGGCAGGCAGAGCGTCACCAGACTTTCGGCTGTACAGGGGCACTAGACAGGGGTGTCCCCTGTCGCCACTTCTATTTGCCCTGGCTGTTGAGCCACTGGCGGCCCTCATCCGCTCCAACAATGCTATCCGAGGCTTTCAGTACGGGGACCTACAGGAAAAGTTAATGATGTATGCGGATGACACTATGCTGTTTCTGGGAGATACCGGGGGTTCACTGAGTGAAGCTATGAGGGTGGTTGAGACCTTCGGATTTTATTCAGGGCTGGTGGTGAACTGGACTAAATCCTCGCTCATGTTTCTTGACGAGGGTTCGGACCAGCGACTACCAACGATTCTTGATATCCCAGTGTCCAGGAAAATTAAATACTTAGGAATACACGTCACCCCTGATCCATTGGAGTATGTTGGGCTGAATCTTACCCCTTGGCTGAATCGCAGTCGTGATAGGATCAAGGTGTGGTCCAGGCTAAAACTGTCACCAGTGGGTAGGATCAATCTGATAAAAATGATTCTTATGCCACAACTTCTTTATGTGTTGCACAACTCGCCTCTTGTAATCCCTCTAAAACAGTTCCGAATCATTAACTCTATGTTCAGCTCCCTTATCTGGCATTCTTCTTCAGCTAGGGTGAGATTGGAACAGCTTCAGCGTCCTAAAGAGGCAGGTGGACTAGCACTGTCAAATCCCTGGCTGTACTACTTGGCTGCCCAATTGCAACACATAGCTAGATCATTGAACCCGGCCCCCGACCCAGAGTTGAACTTGGTGGACTCCACCACCTCACTCATTAAATTTACGATTAAACAGGGAGTAGCGGAGGGGTTGGAGGCTTTGCGGATGGGTAAATCTAATAAACGGTACCCCACTTATAACCTAATGCAAAAAATCTGGAATAAAGTCAGGTCACTACAGCAGGTCACGGGGTTTACTAAATTCAGCCCTATATGGCACAATGAACGGTACATGGAGATAGGAAAACTACAATACAGTAAACGGTGGCAGAAGTACGGTGTTAACTACCTGTATCAAATATTCAGAAATGGAGAGCTGCGTCCCTTTGCCGCTCTCCAAGAGGAATTCGGACTCCCTGGTTCCATGCTATTTTACTATGTTCAGCTTCAGCATGCGGTGAGGGCCGAGAGGGGAGTGGAAGTCTGGGTCCAGACTAAAGCTCCTATCTTTAACTACATGGCAGAGGTGGCATCGTATAAAGGCTTCATATCTAGTACCTATTCTATGCTTCTTAACATGTTTCTGCCCGACCTGACCCGTAAGGTGATAGCCCAGTGGGAGGGAGATGTCGGGCCCTTTGAAGAGGAACAGTGGGAGGAAGCACTTTTGGCAGTCTCTCAGTGTTCGCTGAATGTAGCTCAGCGTCTATCGCAGTTGTACATACTTCTCCGAGTCCATTATACGCCCGCCAGACTGGCTAGAATGGGGGTGCGTGATGATCCAGCCTGCACACGATGTATGCGGGATCACGGGGACTTAATACACCTGCTGTGGCGTTGCCCCAAACTTCATGCTTACTGGACGGGGGTGGTGGAGGTCCTTAACCGAACCTTTCAGGTTCAAATTGCTAAAGAGCCCAAATCCTGCGTGTTGGGTATTATTGAAGGGTCTGGGATCTGGGGGTCCCCTTTGTTAAAGGGGTCTTCCAGATTCCGATAAGCCCCCCGCCCGCAGACCCCCACAACCACCGGGCAAGGGTTGTGGGGATGAGGCCCTTGTCCCCATCAACATGGGGACATCCTCCCCATGTTGAGGGCATGTGGCCTGGTACGGTTCAGGAGGGAGGGGGGGCCGCTCTCTCGCCCCCCCTTTTCCCCTGCGGCCGGCCAGGTTGCGTGCTCGGATAAGGGGTCTGGTATGGATTTTTAGGGGGACTCCACGCCATTTTTTTTTAAATTTGGGATGGAGTTCCCCTTAAAATCCATGCCAGATCTGAAGGGCCTGGAATGGATATTTGGGGGAACCCCACGTCAATTTTTTTTTAAATTTGCGTCGGGGTTCCCCTTAATATCCATTCCAGACCTGAAGGGCCTGGTAATTGAATTCTGGGGAACCCCCACGCTTTATTTTTTATTTTTATCAATGACTTTTGTATGTATTGCCGGGAGCCGACAATTCATTAATAGCCGCGAGTCAGTTTTAAATGACTTTTTTTCTTTCAAAAATTACATTTTTTGCAGGGACAGTTCTAAGCACGGGAAACATGCGCCACTTTACATGCATATCATACACACCCCCCAGGTACGAAATTTAAAGGAATATTTCACTTTTATTTTTTCATTTTAAGCATTATTAAAATCACTGCTCCCGAAAAAACGGCCGTTTTTAAAACTTCTTTTTGCATTGATACAAGTCCCCTGGGGCAGGACCCAGGTCCCCAAACACTTTTTAGGACAATAACTTGCATATAAGCCTTTATAATTAGCAATTTAGATTTCTCCCATAGATTTTTCGAATTTGCCGCGAACACCCCAATTTGTTGGCTGTTCGGCGAACGGGCGAACAGGCAATGTTCGAGTCGAACATGAGTTCGACTCGAATTTGAAGCTCATCCCTACTAGTCAAATGTGATTATAATACTGTGATGGGTGCTGCAAAAAAAGAGAAAGCTGGAATAACCGCTATATAGGTATGTGCAAAAAAATTGAGAATACAATTGCGCTACCCTTGAAGAAAGCAACAAAGTGCAAAATAACGTCCTGTATATACAGTGTTTTATAAAAACATAAATAAACAGAATATGTGTAAAAACAAAATTATATGTGAAAAAAAGTTCCAAATGTAGTTGTATCCAAAGGATTGGCCAAACAATCACATCTGCTTGTGTGTTGGCAATACAGTCCTCAGAAATATCTTGGATGTAGATTCAATCTCCAAACTATTCCAGATAACAAATGTAAAAAATGGGGGCTTACCGACTCCGGTGGATCTCTATGACGCCGATCATTAGGGCCTCACGCACATATAATCCTCCCACGAGATTGATGATCAGCATACACTGGACCCGGACTCCTGATTTCAAGAAAGTTAAGGGAATCTCCCTCCTGGCTCCAGCCAATACGTTGATCTCACACAGGAGGAGTTATGTGAAAATAAGTAGAAGTAGGGAAAATCATGGTGCAGTAATCCAAATCCTGGTTTAAGATATCCTTTATTGAGGCTGGATAAAATACAACATGCTGGTTTCCATTGAGGGGCGGCAGATTCAAAAAAACGCTTGCTAGTATTCAGCTGCGGTCTGTGACGATCAGCTGCTGCGTAGTGACGTCACGTTCGACAGCTCCACCCTACGCAGCAGCTCACTACGCAGCAGCTGATCGGCACAGACCGCAGCTGAATACTAGCAAGCGTTTTTTTGAATCTGCCGCCCCTCAATGGAAACCAGCATGTTGTATTTTATCCAGCCTCAATAAAGGATATCTTAAACCAGGATTTGGATTACTGCACCATGATTTTCCCTACTTCTACTTATTTTCACATAACTCCTGCTGTGTGAGATCAACGTATTGGCTGGAGCCAGGAGGGAGATTCCCTTTACTTCCTTGAAATCAGGAGTCCGGGTCCAGTGTATGCTGATCATCAATCTCGTGGGAGGATTATATGTGCGTGAGGCCCTAATGATCTCCGTCATAGAGATCCACCGGAGTCGGTAAGCCCCCATTTTTTACATTTGTTATCTGGAATAGTTTGGAGATTGAATCTACATCCAAGATATTTCGGAGGACTGTATTGCCAACACACAAGCAGATGTGATTGTTTGGCCAATCCTTTGGATACAACTACATTTGGAACTTTTTTTCACATATAATTTTGTTTTTACACATATTCTGTTTATTTATGTTTTTATAAAACACTGTATATACAGGACGTTATTTTGCACTTTGTTGCTTTCTTCAAGGGTAGCGCAATTGTATTCTCTATTTTTTTGCACATACAAATAATCCTGCATAGTTCGGATGTAAAACAACTCAGACTAGATCCAGAATAATCTACTTGGTGCTTATCTTAAAGGGACTGTAAAGGCAGAAGGTTTTTTATCTTAATGCATTCTATGCATTCTTTCCAGTGACTCGGTCATCCGGAACTCTCCCTCCTGATTGGCTGAGATACAGCAGCGGCGCCATTGGCTCCTGCTGCTGTCAATCAAACTCAGCCTATCAGGAGAGAGAGGGGGAGGCCAAACCGCAGCTCCGTGTTTGAATAGATACACAAAGCTGCAGCTGCTTGCTGTGGGGCACTGAACAGGATTGAGGGGCCAGGAGCTCCAGTCAGGGACCCGAGAAGAGGAGGATCTGGACTGCCCAGTGCAAAACCACTGCACAGGGAAGGTATGTATAACATGTTTGTTATTTTAATAGAAGAAAAAAATAGACTTTACAATCACTTTAAATAAGAGATACAGTCAGGTCCATAAATATTGGGACATTGACACAATTCTAATCTTTTTGGCTCTATACACCACCACAATGGATTTGAAATGAAACAAACAAGATGTGCTTTACCTGCAGACTTTCAGCTTTAATTTGCGGGTATTTACATCCAAATCAGGTGAACGGTGTAGGAATTACAACAGTTTGTATATGTGCCTCCCACTTTTTAAGGGACCAAAAGTAATGGGACAATTGGCTACTCAGCTGTTCCATGGCCAGGTGTGTGTTATTCCCTCATTATCCCATTTACAAGGAACAGATAAAAGGTCCACAGTTTATTTCAAGTGTGCTATTTGCATTTGGAATCTGTTGCTGTCAACTTTCAATATGAGATCCAAAGAGCTGTCACTATCAGTGAAGCAAGCCATCATTAGGTTGAAAAAACAAAACAAACCCATCAGAGAGATAGCAAAAACATTAGGTGTGGCCAAATCAACTGTTTGGAACATCCTTAAAAAGAAAGAACGCACCGGTGAGCTCAGCAACACCAAAAGACACGGAAGACCGCGGAAAACAACTGTGGTGATGGAATTCTTTCCCTGGTGAAGAAAACACCCTTCACAACAGTTGGCCAGATCAAGAACACTCTCCAGGAGGTAGGTGTATGTGTGTCAAAGTCAACAATCAAGAGAAGACTTCACCAGAGTGAATACAGAGGGTTCACCACAAGATGTAAACCATTGGTGAGCCTCAAAAACAGAAAGGCCAGATTAGAGTTTGCCAAACAACATCTAAAGCCTTCACAGTTCTGGAACAACATCCTATGGACAGATGAGACCAAGATCAACTTGTACCAGAGTGATGGGAAGAGAAGAGCATGGAGAAGGAAAGGAACTGCTCATGATCCAAAGCATACCACCTCATCAGTGAAGCATGGTGGTGGTAGTGTCATGGCGTGGGCATGTATGGCTGCCAATGGAACTGGTTCTCTTGTATTTATTGATGATGTGACTGCTGACAAAAGCAGCAGGATGAATTCTGAAGTGTTTCAGGCAATATTATCTGCTCATATTCAGCCAAATGCTTCAGAACTCATTGGACGGTGCTTCACAGTGCAGATGGACAATGATCCGAAGCATACTGCAAAAGCAACCAAAGAAAGAGTTTTTTAAGGAAAAGAAGTGGAATGTTATGCAATGGCCAAGTCAATCACCTGACCTGAATCCGATTGAGCATGCATTTCACTTGCTGAAGACAAAACTGAAGGGAAAATGCCCCAAGAACAAGCAGGAACTGAAGACAGTTGCAGTAGAGGCCTGGCAGAGCATCGCCAGGGGTGAAACCCAGCATCTGGTGAGGTCTATGAGTTCCAGACTTCAGGCTGTAATTGACTGCAAAGGATTTGCAACCAAGTATTAAAAAGTGAAAGTATGATTTATGATTGTTAATCTGTCCCATTACTTTTGGTCCCTTAAAAAGTGGGCGGAACATATACAAACTGTTGTAATTCCTACACCGGTCACTTGATTTGGATGTAAATACCCTCAAATTAAAGCTGAAAGTCTGCAGTTAAAGCATATCTTGTTCGTTTCATTTCAAATCCATTGTGGTGGTGTATAGAGCCAAAAAGATTAGAATTGTGTCGATGTCCCAATATTTATGGACCTGACTGTATCTATATAAAATTACCTGACTTGGTATGTCTTTACTAGTAAGGAAAAGTAGAATAAGGCTGCAATATGCAAGTACTTTAAAAGAAAGATGGAACACAGATTCAAGTGCTTGTAAATAGAAGGATCCTATTCCCTTTCATAGGGTCTGCAATAACAGAAGTGTATCTCCATATCAGCTGGCTTTCTCTTTATGAAAAAGAAGAGTGGTGAACTGAGATCTTGTATCGATTATACGGGTCTCGATCGCAGTTAAGATTGCTTATCCGATTCCATTGATTACGGAATAATTTGACCTCCTCAAGGGAGCAACTATCTTCACTAAACTCAATTTGAGAGGGGCATATAATCTCGTGAGGATTAAGAAGGGTGACAAATGGAAAACTGTGTTTATTACTAGGACCGGACACTACAAATACCTTGTAATGCCCTTTGGTCTCTGCAACGCCCCTGCAACTTTCCAGGAACTTATTAACAATGTCCTCCGAGATATGCTGCAGCAATGTGTGGTGGTTTACCTCAATGATATTCTCATATATTCGAAATCCCTAGAAAACCACCACACAGACATCTCCCGTGTGGTACAGAGGTTGAGGAAAAATACCTTGTATTGCATGTTCCATCATGAACAGGTTACATTTTTGTCATTTCCACTGCAGGATTTTCGAAGGGCCCAGAGAAACTATCTGCAGTCTTACAGTGGCCTCTTTTCTAAGAAATTGTCTCCTGCAGTATGCAAATATGAGAGGGGACAGGAAATTGTTAGCCATCATTTTAGCTCTTAACCACTTCAGCCCCGGACCATTTCGCTGGTTAAAGACCAGGCCACTTTTTGCGATTCGGCACTGCTTCGCTTTAACGGACAATTGCGTGGCCGTGCGACGTGGCTCCCAAACAAAATTGACGACAATTTTGAAAAAAAAAACAATATTTAACTTTTTGCTATATTAAATATCCCCAAAAAATATTAAAAAAAAACATTTTATTCCTCAGTTTAGACCGATATGTATTCTTCTACATATGTTTGGTAAAAAAAAAATCTCAATAAGCGCTTATTGATTGGTTTGCGCAAAAGTTATAGCGTCTACAAAATAGGGGATAGGTTTATGGCATTTTTATTAATATTTTTTTTTTACAAGTAATGGTGGCGATCAGCGATTTTTATCGTGACTGCGCCATTATGGCGGACACATCGGACACTTTTGACACCATTTTGGGACCATTGTCATTTTTTCAGCGATCAGTGCTATAAAAATGCACTGATTACTGTAAAAATGACACTGGCAGTGAAGGGGTTAACCACTAGGTGGCGCTGTAGGGGTTAAATGTGACCTGGTGAGTGTTTCTTACTGTAGGGGGGATGGGCTGTGTGTGACATGACACTGATCTCCGCTCTGATTACACGGAGTGGAGATCAGTGTCAGTGTCATTGTCACTAGGCAGAGCGGGGAGATGCTTGTTTACATTAGCATCTCCCCGCTCTATCTCTCCGCGAGACAATCGCGGGTATCCCCGCGGCGATCGAGTCCGCGGGACCCACGGTCGGGCTCACGGAGCTCGCGGCAGGGTCGCGCGCCCTTATGCCTGTCCGTGCCATTCTGTCGAAGTAAATAGTCGTGCGGCGGTCCTTAAGCGGTTAAAGACTAGAGGGAATGGAGGCATCTCCTTGAGGGTACTACTGTGCCGGCCCTCATTTTGACTGACCATAAGAATTTCACATTTTTATCTGAGGTAAAAATCTCCTAGAAGGGCACAATGGCCCCTTTTTCTGTCAAGCTTCAATTACATAGTCTCATGCCGTGTACACACGATCGAGTTTCACGGCGGTGAAAACACCGCCGTGAAACCCGACGGGAAAAATGAGGACCGGCTCGGTCCCCTACACACGGCCGTTTTTCACAACATGTTTTCTCTTGGTCGAGAAAACTGGCCGTGTGTAGGCTCCCTAGCAGTGTTTCCCTATGGGAAAACTGCCGAGGAAAAAAATGCCGTGATTCGCAACGAGAAAAATTAGAGCATGTTTTCATTTTTCTCGTCATGATTCTCGCCATTTTTCTCGTCGGGAAAAATGCTGGAGAGCCTACACATGGCCGTTTTTCTCGTCCAAGAGAAAAAATGAAATTTTTCCAGACGAGAAAAGTGATCGTGTGTCATTATTCTTACCTTTTACAAAGAATATAAGGACTGATGCATTGTCAGGGCAGTTTTTTTCCTCTTCCAAGATGGAGTTGATTCCTACTTCTGTGATACCTCTGGATCGCATTTTAGCCACTATTCGCACTAGTCTCACTTCACATTTGGGTGAGAGAATTTTGGCTTCTCATGCCTCGTACACACGGCCGAGATTCTCGTCGAAAAAAACATGTTTGTTTTTTTCGACGAGATTCGTGGACAAGAAACTTGTCCCGGCCGAGTGTACACACGCTCCTTTCAAAGAACCCGCGGTTCTTTGAATGGAGCGAACGCGGTGACGTCATCGAATACGACGAGCATGCGCTCGTCACATTCGATGCCATCGCCGCCATCTTTGTTCACCCTACCTATGCCTAGGAAGCTACCGCGCATGCGTCAAAGTCATTTCGAGCATTCGCGGGCTTCCCGGCGAAAAGGTAAGTGTACACACACACAATTTTCTCGTTGAGAAACAGGCTGACGAGAATCTCGACGAGAAAATAGAGAGCAGGTTCTCTATTTTCTCGTTGAGATTCTTGTCGCTTTTCTTGACGAGAAACCATACACACGAACGAATTTCTCAGCAAGAAATCTCTGCCAGCAAGTTTCTTGCTGGTTTTTGCAGAGAAACTCGTTCGTGTGTACGAGGCTTTAGATCCATTCTCCCCATGGAAAACCTCATGACTGCTGCTTTGTCCCAGAGAATCTCTACACAGCTTTGCTCCAGATCTACCATTCTCCTAAGGCAGCTGGGCACCCTGGGAAGAATCAACTCATATGGTCTGTCTCAACAATTCTGGTGGCCTAGTCTCTGAGCTGATGTAACCACCTCTGTAGCTGCTTGTCTCATGTGTGCTCAGAATAAGACACCATGACACCTTCCAGTGGGCCTCCTTCAACCCATACCTCCATATCCAGTGGGGAAAGACCTTGGACCCACTTTTCTATTGATTTAATTGTGGATTTACCCAACTCCCAGGGCAACACAGATATTCTTATGATGGTTGAGCGGTTTTTGAAAATGTCTCATTCAGGCCAGGACTAGGACAAAAAATAGGCCCGGGCATTTTAGACTGAGCAGCCCGGGGGGGCGCGGCGGCGGTTAATGATGGGATGTGGGGTTCCAGCACCTTGTACCTCTGGACCCCTTTACATTACACAGCACCCTACACCTCTGGACCCCTTTACATTACACAGCACCTTGCACCTCTGGACCCCTTTACATTACACAGCACCCTGCACCTCTGGACCCTTTTACATTACACAGCACCCTGCACCTCTGGACCCTTTTACATTACATAGCCCCCCACAGTTTGTTACAGACACCCCCCTAACAGTTCTGGACCCCCTGCATATTACACAGACCTCCCTACAGAACAGACCCCCTCCCTACAGTGCAGACCCCCTCCCTACAGTACAAACCCCCTCCCTACAGTACAGACCCCCTCCCTACAGTACAGACCCCCTCCCTACAGTACAGACCCCCCTACATTACAGAACCCCACCCCTACATTACAGAACCCCCCTACAATACAGAACCCCCCCTACAATACAGAACCCCCCTACAATACAGAACCCCCCTACAATACAGACCCCCCTACAATACAGAACCCACCTACAATACAGACCCCCCTACAATACAGAACCCACCTACATTTCAGACCCCCCTACAATACAGAACCCCCTACATTACAGACCCCCCCTACAATACAGAACCCCCCTACATTTCAGACCCCCCTCCTACAATGCAGAACCCCCCTACATTTCAGACCGCCTCCTACAATACAGAACCCCCCTACATTACAGACCCCCCCTACATTTCAGACCCCCCTACAATACAGACCCCCCCTTCAGACCCATAATGTACCTCAGATCAGCGCGGGACTGCATGTCTGGTCCAATCCCCCTGTGTAGACATAAAGGAGGAGGTGGAGGCGGCTTCACTCTGCTAGGCTGTGTGAGACAGCCGAGCCGAGACTGATCAGATCATCAGTGCCACGACCACCTTGCCAGAGAGAAGGGGATCACTGCCGACGGGTGTCACTGTCACTCGAGTGCGGCTCTGACTCGCAGCTGAGAGTGCCCTGGGGAGAGACGTGACATGCGGCCCACCGGGCATATGCCCGGTATGCCCTATGGCCAGTCCGGGCCTGGTCTCATTGTATTCCACTAAAGACGTTGCCACTGTCCACAGTTGGGAATTTAGTTTTCCTTTTCCTCGGCATATCACCTGCAGTCCAATGGGGCCACAGAATGGGCTAACCAAGCCTTGGAGCAGTTCCTACGTTGCTATATTTCTGACCACCATAACAACTGTTCAGACCTGTTACCTTGGGGAGAGTTTGCTCACAATAGCGCAATCAATGCTGCTTCCTGATGGTCTCCGTTTATGGCAAATTATGGGTTACAGCCATCCATGTTGCCTGACACATTTGTTCCATAAGGAATTCCTGCATTAAAGGAACATCTTCGCCAATTCCATTCCTCTTGGGTGCAGGTCCAAGAATCCTTGCAACACGCCAGCGAAAGCTACAGACTCCATGTTGACCGCCGACTCCCACATGGGCCCTCCTACCAAGTTGGGGAAAGGGTCTGGCTGGCTTCTCGCAACCTCTGACTCCGTGTTTCCGCACTAAAACTGGTGCCGCAGTATATTGGGCCTTTCCACATTCACCGGATAAATTAACCATGTGACCTACGCATTAGATCTTCCTTCCAACATGCGTATTTCTAACGAGATCCATGTTTCTTTATTAAAAACGTTGGTGTGCAACTGCTATACCACCTCGGTACCACGCGGTGAGGATTATGAAATACAATCTATCATTGACTTCTGTAGGTTTCGTGGGCGCATACAGTACCTTGATCATTGGAGGGGCTAGGGTCTGGAGGAACGCTCTTGGGTCTCATCCTCGGACATGCATTCTCCTGCCCCCCTCTGTGCTTTCCATAGACTTTTCCCCTCAAACTTGGTGCCTCTCCGAAGGGGAGGGGCCATTGAGGTGGGGGTACTATCAGGGCTGGGCTTCTAACGGCTCTCTTCTCAGTGCTCACGGCTGCTCAGCTGTCAATTACCAGACACTCATTGTTTCCACAGTGACTCACTTGGTTAGGTTACCATTTCCTACCTCATTAGTCCAGCCTACAGCCAGACCCTTTTTGCTATTTAACCCCTTTTGGACCGCCCCACACAGATACAGGTAAAACTCGAAAAATTTGAATATCGTGCAAAAGTTCATTTATTTCACTAATGCAACTTAAAAGGTGAAACTAATATATGAGATAGACTCATTACATGCAAAGCAAGATAGTTCAAGCCGTGATTTGTCATAATTGTGACGATTATGGCTTACAGCTCATGAAAACCCCAAATCCACAATCTCAGAAAATTAGAATGTTACATGCAATCAATAAAAAAAGGATTGTACATAGAACAATATCGGACCTCTGAAAATTATAAGCATGCATATGTACTCAGTACTTGGTTTGGGCCCCTTTTGCAGCAATTACTGCCTCATTGGGCCGTGGCATGGAAGCTATCAGCCTGTGGCACTGCTGAGGTGTTATGGAAGACCAGGATGCTTCAATAGCGGCCTTCAGCTCTTCTGCATTGTTCGGTCTCATGTCTCATCTTTCTCTTGGCAATGCCCCATAGATTCTCTATGGGGTTCAGGTCAGGCGAGTTTGCTGGCCAATCAAGCACAGTAATCCCACCGTCATTGAACCAGGTTTTGGTGCTTTTGGCAGTGTGGGCAGGTGCCAAGTCCTGCTGGAAAATGAAGTCAGCATCCCTATAGAGCTGGTCTGCGGAAGGAAGCATGAAGTGCTCCAAAATCTCCTGGTAGACGGCTGCGTTGACCCTGGACTTAATGAAGCACAGTGGACCAACACCAGCAGATGACATTGCTCCCCAAATCAACACAGACTGTAGAAGCTTCACACTGGACTTCAAGCATCTTGCAGTGTGTGCCTCTTCATTCTTCCTCCATACTCTGGGTCCTTGGTTTACAAATGAGATGCAAAATTTGCTCTCATCAGAAAAGAGGACTTTGGACCACTGAGCAACAGACCAGGTCTGTTTTTCTTTAGCCCAGGTAAGATGCTTCTGACGTTGTTTGTTGTTCAGGAGTGGCTTGACAAGAGGAATACGACATTCAAAGCCCATGTCCAGGATCCGTCTGTGTGTGGTGGCTCTTGATGCACTGACTCCAGCCTCAGTCCACTCCTTGTGAAAGTCCCCAACACTTTTGAATGGCCTTTTCCTGACAATCCTCTACAGGCTGCGGTCATCCCTGCTGCTTGTGCACCTTTTTCTTCCTTCCACATAACTTTCTATTAATGTGCTTTGATACAGCACTTTGGGAACATCCAACTTCTTTTTCAATTACCTTTTGAGGCTTTCCCTCCTTATGGAGGGTGTCAATGATGATTTTCTGCACAACTGTCAGGTCAGCATTCTTTGCCATGATTGTGATTCCTACTGAACCAGACTGAGAGACCATTTAAAGGCTCAGGAACCCTTTGCAGGTGTTATGGCTTAATTAGCTGATTAGAGTGGGACACTTTGAGCCTAGAAAATTGCACCTTTTCACAATATGCAAATTTTCTGAGATTGTGGATTTGGGGTTTTCATGAGCTGTAAGCCATAATCATCACAATTAGGACAAATCACGGCTTGAACTATCTTGCTTTGCATGTAATGAGTCTATCTCATATTATTAGTTTCACCTTTTAAGTTGCATTAGTGAAATAAATGAACTTTTGCACATTTTGCATATTCAAATTTTTCGAGTTTCACCTGTATACTGAGGCAGGGTGGCCCTCCTGCGCGAAATCGCAGCAGGAACGAGTCAGCGGGTCTGGCAGACCCGATGTTCGCCGGCACCTCGTGATCATTCTCAGGGGAGGCAGAACGGCGGTCTGCCTATGTAAACAAGACAGACCTCTGTTCTGTGAGAGGGGAAGATGGAGATCTTGTGTTTCTGCTAAGCAGGAACACAGATCTCTGTCTTCCCCGAGTCAAAAAGCATCCCCCACACAGTTAGAAAGCACTCTCTAGGAGCACATTTAACCCTTTGATCACCCCTGATGTTAACCCATTCCCTCTGTTGTGGAATTCCAGGCTGCTGTTTACAGAGCACACAGCCTATAATTCCTGTGCTATCTAAGCACACATCAGATTTCATCTTTTTGCAATAATGCTATCTTTAAGTTTGCTAAAGATCCACTCACCGTTCATTCCATCATTCATCCAAGAAAGGCAGCACCACAAAAGCTTATCTTCTTATCAGACCATTCCAGCAAAGACTGACTAGCCGACGCCTAATCATAGGCTTTTATTAAACTCAAAAGATCTCACACAGGAGGTGATTGGTTGCAGCAACCAGTCACCTCCCCCCATGGGCGGGAACATCACAGGATGTTCCTTCCACATGAGAATGACAATACCTGGACATTCCTTCCAGCAGGAGATGTCATACATGAATACAATAACGTAGGATGGCTAAAGTTACCGTTGATAGGAATTCTTATTCTGCGCTATTCCATAGAATAACGCATATTAAGATTATACTATTATTGAATGGGGGAGGGAGGCTATCTGCAGATGCGCACTACGAACTCCAACCAATGTTGATCAGACACAGCAGAGACAAGAGTACGCATCTGCTCATAACCAATGATGTTGTTGCAGAGCGAGCATATCCCCTCCTTAACGATCGTCCATGCTAATGCACAGAGGGCCCCCGTTGGCGGACATATCCGCACCCTGCAAACATCACACTCCAACCTCAAAACGTTTTCCCCTATCAGACGGGATTCAACCAGCCTCAGACTACCCCAATCAGCTCTTTTAGAGCGGGTTGCGGAAGTACTAACACTGGGTGACACTATGACAATACATATTAAATACATCTCCATAAAAATCTCCACAACAGTCCTCCCTTTTTTGTCATATGCACCCCATGTGTCCCTCGATGAGTTGATATGCTTCTTACACCTGGAAATGAATCAGTTCTTAGTCCATAAAAAGGAAAACACGGCTTGACATGTAGACTCTACTCTTCAGGGGCATGACTTATAAAGGAGGACACGACATGGTGAGCTGTAGTAATCGCCGATCCGTCTGTGATTCTCTGTCTTGTATGTGGGTCCGGCTTTGGCGCGTCTCATCAAGGAAACTCTGGTCACGCGTCAAATCAGGCAACAGGAGCCTCTTGTCACGACATAGAAAGAATAGAAATAAAAACGACATGAGTATATATATTCCCACTTCCTTTAACCACGATCCGCTGTAAAATAAAAAATTAGATCCCCAAAGATTCCCAGACCCTTAAAAAGGACTCCCAACCTTCACTTAGCTACAGCTCTGGCTTCAACAATTACATGAAGAACCCTATCCTTAACGGATGAGAATTGTTCAATCGTATCCCAAGCCCGAGCCCCCCCCCCCACCTTGTACATGCAGGACCCCATGCCCAGACCTGGTCGGGATTGGTGAACAAATCCCTTCTAGCTGTCCCTGCCATTCTTAATTTCCTGCGCCATCAGATCCTCGCGATCGGCCGCGACCTAAAATGTTGGGACAGCTTCACCATCGCGCATGAACCTCTTGCTTTGGGGGAATTACCTTTATAAGCTGCAGATCCACATAAACACCAAACTAAAGTTCAAACACACTTGTGGGCTGCCTAGATACCCAAACCGACAAGAGACAGAGCCATTAAAACTAAAACCAATTTTACCCTCTAAAAATACATCGTTAGGTTCCATTGACAAGTGTCTGTCTGGAGTCTTCACTAGTTTGTCAAAAACTCCTCATACCCATAATAACATCATAAATGGCATGTACCGCTGTCATCGCTGGGGACTAAAACTCGGTGAAGACTCAGAACAGACCATCGGTCCTGTTCGCTTTCTGAGCTAGTCAGGACATACACTTTAAATAATAACTTGGGATGCTTTTCACCGTTACCCTCGCTAAAATTTACTAAACAACAAAAATATAAATAAACAAAGATACTCCTCATTCTTTGGTGTGGTTGAGCCGCTTCTTGCAGTGGCTGGCGTGGTCTCATCCCTCAAGCTTCTTTACAACGACCCAGTCACCTGGTTGGAAAGAATGTAAACTGATTATTGAGTCGGGTCCAGGAGGGACTCGTGAAAACCTTTTGGTGGACATTTTGAAGTTCATGTCACAACGATCGCACCTCCCCCATCAGCCGAGAATATAAGTGACAGCTAATGAGGAGAGTACGACCCTGGTTTTGACTGACCTCCAAACAACCCTCATATGACAATAACCCAGACATCGGGACTGTGGTCACTGCATAACCTGTGCGTGGCTTACAATACCTGGAACCACTGACAAAAGGTTCTTAGCCTCTGGGATGGGAACCTACTTCACCAGACTGCTGCTTGCCGATTCAAATTCTATTAAAGAAAGACAGTCTTGGCACAAACTTGGTTAGAATTACAGAGGTTATTATTAGTTTGACAACAAAAAAAAAACTGTCACTCTTACATTTATCATTCTCCCCCCTTTTCTTTCTCATTACAGACTGAAGGAAGAAATGCGTGGTGCAGGAAAAAAGAAACAATGAAATAGCCTATGATACTTTTACCGCCTTAGACTCATATTTATCCATATGTACAGCTGTCTACATACACCTGTTCTCTGTGTACAAACTCCTTGGACCTGAAAAATACTTATAAGCAAAATCATTACTCTATCCTTCATATTTAACCTGCAAAGAATGGAAAATAATATTGACATTCCTGTACATTGGTAAATTGTCAATGACATTCTTTCAAAACTGATTCAAACAAAACCCTCTGTAACCCTTACTTTTCCTGTTCCTACAAAAATACAACAGCCGTGACGCATCGAAGGATCGCCGCGGTAAGTTCGAACATATTCACGTTACTACATATAAACACTCAGATACAAACGTGGGGGAGATACTTCATAGTTTCCAAAACCAAAAATTAAAAAAAACAAACAGTCAGAATTTTCCCTTCACTCTTTCAGCAATAGAAAAAAATACAATGGGAATATGAGAGCAACTCGAGAAGCTTGCATGGACCAGCCATACAAAGTTCAAACAAACGGGCATGAGACTACACCTCCATCAACACTCATCATTACAGATTTCTGAAGCCACAGCTTACCTACATCCATTCCAGAGGGATACCCAAAATAGTATCCTTGGACCACCTATGTTAATCTTTTTGGGGTTCAAAGGCCTTTGCCCCAAAACTAGGCTTTGTGCACTGTGTGACCGTCTGACTATGGGAAGCCTCCATTCCTTCCCTTTGCACAGACCTCCTTGTGTCCATGGCGATTCGAATCAGCTTATCGTCTTAAACCTGCGTCCAGGTTAAACCGTTGCACCCTTTCGGAGATCACCGCCCGGTGTCTTCTTATACGGTGAATTGCAGAACTACAACCACTATATGGTCAAGTCCTCCAACTAGAAACCCTAACCGAGGCGTCAACTCTATGGCTTGTTGTCCCAAAGCAACAACCACAGATCAACCCCCGAATTAGGCCTCTACCCCTCACAGTGCATGCATACACAAGCATTTTCCGCTATACACCCATACACTGCGTTGTCAGACTAAACCACACAGAACACTTACGCCAGTTTACCACCTGCAGAACAATGTGGCTTCTCTCTGTATCTAGATGATAAAATAATGGTTATACCCCCTGTTTTTCTCTCTACCCAAAACTGTATTACAGTACAAAACTTCACAAAACTGGAACGAAATATAAAACACTTTTAAACGCCAAAATGCTTTCCATTTTCCTTCCAGACACAAATCTCATTGCTCAGCTTTAAAAACCCCAAGCTCCTCCCACTAACTTTCTGCTGATATATAAATGCTGAAAAGAAACTTCCGGTTACATGCTCAGCTACTTAAAAAACCAAACTGGTTTATTTACATATCAATTGTTCAGGAAGAGGGAGGGGGTGGGGAGGCGTTAGCCATAATCGCCTTGTCTATCAAGACTCCAAAAAAAATCCATGGCTACACATTATATATTTCAACCATTTAAAACCTTGTCCAGGAAATGATGGAGTAAACCCCCCTTTGCAAATGGGAGGGAATCCCCCCTGACCCACATTCCCTGGAAGTCAAACCATAAGTTGGGACTCAAAATACAAACTCCTGCCAAAAGATGGCTATACAGTACAAGATCCAAAAAAATGAATTGCCCTCTGGGAAACTCCCAAATATTTAAACATAAAAACACATCATTGTACAAAAACTCTGTTAGTCTTACAATCTATCAAAATTCAGTGTAAAGTGAAGTTTTTTCTTAAAACCAAAATCCAAAACCCCAAACCCCTGCTCATATACTGCTAAGTCAGCCGATCCTGCAATAGCCCACACTCACCCAAATGAAAACAGAGAAATCCCCAACCTAACATCATGTGCATGGAGTTTGCATGTCCTCCCTGTGTCTGCGTTGGCTTCCTCCCACACTCCAACTGCTGGTAGGCCAGCCAGATCCCATCCATAAATAGGCCCCAGCATGTGCGTGTGTCCGCAAGCACGTTGTGGCCCCTCGGGGTAAAACCGCGCTATTTTAAGATACCACTCAACTCAAAAGGCGATGCTTAGAAAAACAATTTAAACCAGCAAATTCATTAAACAAAAACCAGTCTCTCAGTATGTCCCCCTGGTGTCTCACTACTCTTCCCAGCAGTGCACAGGTCAAACTGTAAACGCATAAAACATAAGAAAACTGCGCCGATCAACAAATGGCAATACAGCATATTCAGGAGTCGTGTTTGCTAAACTGGAACTTCCTATCTCAAACTGTAAACGTCTCTCAAAATGGCCGACAAGCCAGGACTACAAAATGGTGGATGACCCACCACAGCACCTCATGGACAACAAATATTGCGCCATTGACGCATGCAATTTTTCCCGCCAAAACCGGCATGGGACGTCACAATGAACACCACATTGGTTCCCCTACACAAAGAAAAACACAAATTGCCTCTAACAGGTTCCAACACAGAAAAGATCGCACTATATTCGCACCAAACATCAAAATCTGCCCCAAAGGCTGAGAAATTCCACCAGCGAAATAGCAGATGAATGCCACATGGTATAGTGCCCAAAAGAAAGGTGGCTGCACCTTCCCTTATAGGATACCCACAGGCTAAGAAAAACTGTGCCTCAAAATGGCAGACAAACCTGCAAGGCTAACAAAAGCCAAGAATGGCGCCATTACTTTTTCCCGCCAAAACCAGCATCTCTTTAAAAGAAAATCAAAAATGTTTTTCTCCACAAAGACTGACTACACCATTGAAACTTTTCTAAATTATCATCAAAATCCACTGAAAAAGGTGTCAGCTACACTCTACAAGGACCACATGTACACTTACAAACTTAGCCTCCCTTTTGCCAACTAAACAGCACATTCAATAAATGTGAGTTACATGACAATATTAAAAACATATTCATTTCTCTAAGTTCATATACTCTGAGATATTCACCACTTTTCTCTACCTAAAGTTCACACACAGTGGCCTCAGCTTCCATAACAAAGCCATTGCAGAGACATACCTCCTCAATGCTAGCATCCAAAACAGCCTGCAACCATTCAAAGGGCGTATTCCTTTCAACAAACAGCTACTATTGTCTGGCTTCCAACAATGCCTGGCCACAGAATATACCCAAGAGCCAGTTCTGTAGACTGAGACACAATTGTACCCGGTCACAGGATTATATCTCCCATGGCTCGATGCTAAAAACCAAATTTTTGGAGAAGGGCTACCCAGATGAGTTAGTGGAGGGAGCCTATCTACATTATCTTAATGCTGACGTGAGGAAGAATAGAGTTATGAGTACAGAAGACAGTATCCAACCAGTCCGTTTCGTAACCCAATTTCATAGTCAATTCAGGAAGATGGAACGGATTTTGGCTAAACACTGGTCCATATTGAGGGAGGACCCCCATTTAAAATCTACACTTACAGACCGTCCCATAGTAAGTTATAGAAAGGCCAAAAACATCAAGGCCCAGATAGCCCCTAGTAAAATCAAACCCCCAGGGCCGTCTGCTAGCGCTTCCTTGACATTCTTCAAGCTGAAGGGTATGTATCAGTGCAGGAAGGCATTGTGCCTCACGTGTAAACATGTCACTCATAGACAGAAAGAGTTTACGTGTAAAGGTAAGCAATACACCATACCCGATTTCTATACATGCTCTTCTGAGTATGTGGTGTATTGCCTGACGTGTCCGTGTGGCCTATTTTATGTAGGCCGCACTATTCGCACCCTCCGAAAAAGGTTTGGAGAACACCGCAATTTTGTTGAGAAAGGTCTCGATAAATATAGTGTAGCGAGACATTTCAAAGAGTTCCATCAACAATCATCTGTGGGTTTACGTGTTTGGGTTATAGAAGCCATCTCTAAACATATTCCCCAAGCTGAGCGCTATAAGAAATTATGTGAGCGTGAAAATTATTGGATCTATACCCTCGATAGCCTCTCGCCTGGGGGCTTAAATGTGGGTATCGAAATTAATATTCTTTTATAATGATCAATATTCTTTTACAATGATTCGTTCATAATGGCTTCATATATTGGTACCGTTATGTGCATATATATGTTTATGTTACCATCTGTTATTTTTATTCTTCATCTCTCTAGTATGTTATGAGTTCAATACCTATATTTGGTTTCCGTTTGACACGTATTCCCCTTGTTCATATTGATTCGACTTGAATAGGTGTGTATGTGTGTATATGTATACGTGCGTCTGTTTATGTATATTGCACGTGTAGATTTCATACATGCACTGCCACCCTATGTAGTTACGCATGGATGTGGGGATATCACCCTGTGCGCATGCGTTTATGTTCTTGAGAGTTTATATAGCTATTATGGGTATTTTGATATCAACAGTTTTTGGTAGTACACTCTTCATCCCTCTGCATATATTTTATATAGTTTTTTATATAATCTCTTACAAAAAACTTTTTATATAATAATTTTATCATGTAATAATGTTCAGATATCACTTTTTGGGCTATTAGGATATCATATTTTATATATATTTATATATATGTATATTTTTTATATATATTATATATAAAAAATTTTAGGAATTTTTAGGTCCTCTTCATGATTGTCGGTCCATATGGGATCACTTCTTTTTATATTACATATGTCCCCTTCTTTTTTATATATTTCTCTTATCTATTTCATAAACTCTTTAATGACTATTGTCAGCGCCAGGATATACCATCTAGTGGCCGCAGTTCATTTCCGGTTTCCATGGTGATAGTAGGCAGCCTTTCAGGTAGCTCCTGATTATTACTTATAGCCCACATCGAATATGGCCCCCATAGAGCCTGATGAAGAAGCACGCATGCTTCGAACGTCCAGGTATTCGAACAATACCTGGACATTCCTTCCAACAGGAGATGTCATACATGAATACAATAACGTAGGATGGCTAAAGTTACCGTTGATAGGAATTCTTATTCTGCGCTATTCCATAGAATAACGCATATTAAGATTATACTATTATTGAATGGGGGAGGGAGGCTATCTGCAGATGCGCACTACGAACTCCAACCAATGTTGATCAGACACAGCAGAGACAAGAGTACGCATCTGCTCATAACCAATGATGTTGTTGCAGAGCGAGCATATCCCCTCCTTAACGATCGTCCATGCTAATGCACAGAGGGCCCCCGTTGGCGGACATATCCGCACCCTGCAAACATCACACTCCAACCTCAAAGTTTAAGGAAAAATAACTTACATTTAAATGCAGCCTTGTCAGTGTCCATTGCAGCCTTGTCACAGTGCAGCCTTGTCAGTGTCCATTGCAGCCTTGTCACAGTGCAGCCTTGTCAGTGTCCATTGCAGCCTTGTCACAGTGCAGCCTTGTCAGTGTCCATTGCAGCCTTGCCCCAGAGTCCATTTCAGCCTTGCCCCAGAGTCGCCGTGCAGCCTTGCCCCAGAGTCGCCGTGCAGCCTTGCCCCAGTGTCGCCGTGCAGCCTTGCCCCAGTGTCGCCGTGCAGCCTTGCCCCAGTGTCGCCGTGCATCATTTTAAAATTGGCGCGAGACTGTGCGGACGTCGCCGAGAACGCCGGGGACGCAGGGGACGCAGGGACTGGGCGGAGCCGCCGCCGAGATACACACAGCCGAGTGTACTCGGCTATACTCGGCTTTTCTCGGCTCCGCTCACAGTCACGCCGAGTCCCGCCCTATGATGGACATAACACAGGTCCAATGGTGGGACTGGGCGTGACTGTGAGCGGAGCCGAGAAAAGCCGAGTATAGCCGAGTACATTCGGCCATGTGTATCTCGCTCCGCTCCGCTCACAGTCAGCGGAGACAGCTCAGGGATGTCAGTATCGGCGTATAACACGCACCCACGATTTTCCCCTGATTTTCAGGGGAAAAAAGTAAGTACGTGTTATACGCCGATAAATACGGTAGTTTTTTAAAAAAAAAAATATTTTTTTGTTTATAGAGCAGAAAATAAAAACCGCAGAGGTGATCAAATACCAGCAAAAGAAAGCTCTATTTGTAGGATAAAAAGGACATCAATTTTAGTTGGGTACAGCGTCGCATGACTGCGGTATTGTCAGTTAAAACTAACACAGTGCCATATTGCAAAAAATGGCTTGGTCATGAAGGGGGGTAAACCTTCCTGGGCTGAAGAGGTTAAACTGCCTTGTTCATTTCCACCATTGCCTTCGCCTGGTCAACATCTCTGGCTCTGCTGTGTTCCTGTTATGACCTTGCTGGCTGACATTTTTTCTGGTTCCTGATCCTGAGCTTTGGCTTCTGACAACGCTAATTCCTGGCTTCCCGATCCCAGCTCGTCTGATTACCTGTTTTGGCTTCATAACCCTGGCTTCTGTTTTTGACTTTGTTCTTGATCTGTATTATTTTTATTATTCATACAATAAAGGTGTGATTTTAACTGCATTTTCTGTCTCTGCCTGGTTCATGGTCTCTGACATAATTTCAGGCTGCAAAGTAACAAAATGTGATTATTTTAACCACTTCAATATAGGGGCACTTATACACCTTCCTGCCCAGACCAATTTTCAGCTTTCAGTGCTGTCGCACTTTGAATGACAATTGCGCGGTCATGCTACACTGTACCCAAACATCATTTTTATATATTTTTCCCCACAAATAGAGCTTTCTTTTGGTGGTATTTGATCACCTCTGAGATTTTAATTTTCTGCTAAACAAATAAAAAAATACCAAAAATTTGGAAAAAAAATAGTTTTTTTTGTTTCATTTACAAAACTATGTAAATAAGTAAGTTTTCTCCTTCACTGATGGGGCTGCACTGACGGGCACTGATAAGATGGCACTGATGGGCACCGATGAGGTGGCACTGATGATGGGCACTAATATGCGGCACTGATGGGCACTGATAGGTGGCACTGATGGGCGGCACTGATCGGCGGCACGGATGGGCACTGATCGGTGGCACGGATGGGCACTGGTCAGCGGCATGGATGGGCACTGATAGGCGGCATGGATGGACACTGATCGCCGGCACGGGTGGGCACTGATCGCCGGCACGGGTGGGCACTGATCGCTGGCACGGATGGACATGGATGGGAACTGATAGGTGGCACTGATGTTATGTATTGTACTGATGGATGCCAATCAGTGCCAAACAATATTGCCTGCCAATCAGTGATGCCCATTGTGGGCACTGATTGTCATCCATTGTGGGCACTGATTGGCATCCCTGGTGGTCTAGGGTGGCATACCTGGTGGTGACATCCCTGGTGGTCCTAGTGGCGTCCCTGCTGGTCCAGTGTGGGCATCCTCGGGGGGGGGGCTGCGCTGATAATCGATCAGCACAGACCCCCCCTGTCAGAGGAGGAGCCGATCGGCTCTCATCTACTCGTGTCTGACAGACGCGAGTGAGGAAAAGCCGATCACCGGCTCTTCATGTTTACATCGTGATCAGCCGTGATTGGACACGGCTGATCACTTGGTAAAGAGTCTCCGTCAGAGACTCTTTACCTAGATCGGTGTTGCGGGGTGTCAGACTGACACCCCGCAACAACGATCGCCGCAATGCGCGCCCCTGGGGGCAGCGGCTCAATATCCTGATCACGTCATATGACGTCCGGTAAGGATATTAAAACCACTTTGCCGCCATCATTTTGTAATAGGGCGGGCGGCAAGTGGTTAAAGGGGGGGGATCTTTTCTATATCCAATGTATATGTTAACAGAGGAAGGCCTTCTAAATAATATTTCCCTTAATAAAGTTCATATAAGGGCTTTACCCCAAGGTTAGCAGCGTCCAGCTTCAAATGTTTGGCAGTTTTCAGCACAGTTGCAGCACATAGCCAGGTCTCCTCTCAATCCCTACTCCACCCTGTAGCATTCGGAGCTTCCTGCCTTATGTGTTGCTTCCTGGAGGCTGCTTTAACTTGTAGCGACCGGAATCCCCGTAGTCAGGAGTGGAGGTCCTTTTTCCACCCGAATTTCACTCTGGACCTCCAAAATTCTGGGTCTCAAATAAGCCAGTTCTCTCCTTTACTTGACGAGCCCGAAATTCCTCACCCATCCCGGGTGAGACCCCTGAGGATACAAAACATTTCCCTTAAAGGGACCACAACCCAAATATTGGCATCATTTACAAATCCCCTCCCCCCCTTTCCCCTCTGCCACAACGTGGAGGTGTTGGGGGCAAAATTCGATACCATACAATGTAGTAAGGAGAGGGAAATGGCATTTTGATGCTGTCTCTCAGGTCTGTGTTCTACTACAAAATTGAACTCCTGAAGAAAAAGGAACTCTGGCATTGGCCTGCTTGTTCTGTCTCATCTAGGTCGGTGGGGCATAGTCTGACACCAGACAAAACCTCCTGCCTAGCAGGAAGTACCACAGAGAGTCCAGAGCCCACATCGATTTCAGTTTTTTTTTTTTTTAACCTCTCAATGAGTCCCCTCTGTCTGCAGATGATAGACGGACATCCACAACTGCTTAATCTGAAAGAGTTTGCACAAGTTCACCCTTACCTTTGAAATAAAAGGGGTACCCTGGTTTGTCCGTATCTCTTTGGGCAACCCAGTTCTTGCAATCATTTTATATAACTCAGAGCAATAGTCTAAAGCCGCTTACACACGACCATTTTTCTCATCGGGAAAAATTAAATTTTTTCTCTTTGACGAGAAAAACGACCGTGTGTGGGCTTTTCATCATTTTTCCCGACAAGAAAAACGGCATGAATCACGACGAGAAAAATTAGAACATGCTCTAATTTTTCTCGTCGTGATTCACGGCATTTTTTTCCGCGGCAGTTTTCCCATAGGGAAACACTGCCGGGGAGCCTACACATGGTCGTTTTTCTCGACCAAGAGAAAAAATGTCGGGAAAAACCGCCATGTGTAGGGGAACAAGCCGTTCCTCGTTTTTCCCGTCGATTTTCTCGACGGTGTTTTCACCGTCGAGAAAATCGATCGTGTGTACACGACATTAGAGGAAGTTTTCCTTAAAGGGACCGCTTCTGGATTCCGAGTTGCATAGGACTACTAATGTACAGTATATGGATGTCCCATTGCTGACTTTACAAAGGGTCCAACGAGATCCACAGTGATCAGTGAACAGTAGCTCAATTATTGGCAAGGGTAGCAGGGGGTGTCTGTAGTGCGACACCAGGGCAGTTAACTAACAAGTGGGGCAGGACGCACAGTACCTTTTCACCTCAGTCTTCACGGCTGGTCAGTAAAAATAGTAGGATATTCTGGCCTCTGTATGGTGTTTGTGGCAAATTCAAAAGCCGCGGAACACCCTTTAAAAGTCTATGGGAGAAATCAAAAATGCTAATTTTAAAAGGTTAATATGCAAGTTTTTGTCATAAAATGTGTTTGGGGACCTGGGTCCTGCCCCAAGGGACATGTATCAATGCAAAAAAAAGTTTTAAAAACTGCAGTTTTTTCGGGACCAGTGATTTTAATAATGCATAAAGTGAAACAATAAAAGTAAAATATTCCTTTAAATTTCGTACCTGGGGGTGTCTATAGTATGCCTGTAAAGTAGCGCATGTTTCCCATGTTTAGAACTGTCCCTGCACAAAATGTCATTTCTAAAGGAAAAAAGGTCATTTAAAACTACTCGCAGCTGTAATGAATTGTCGGGTCCCGGCAATACAGATAAAAGTCATTGAAAAAAACGGCACGGATTCCAGTGACACCACGGGAAACTGCCGGAAACCCCCGTTGCATGACAGGGGGGGGCCAGGTCACCCGTCCACGTCACGGGTGGCCCAGCCCTCGGTTATATAAGAATTGTCAGACGGGGAGCACGTCCTTCGGCCGGGAGCCTCGGAGGAGGCTGTATCGTTCGTAGCGGCGGGTCCGGGTCGTAGAAGGATTTACAGCGCTGGAATTTTTATTTTTTATTTTTATTAAAGGACTTGTCCCAAGCTGTGTGTGTTTTTTTTTACCTTTTTTATCACTTTACTGGGTGAAATGGTAGGGGTACAATGTACCCCGTTACCAATTCACATGGGGGGCGGCATCTAGGGGTCCCCTTTGTTAAAGGGGGCTTTCAGATTCCGTTAAGCCCCCCCGCCCGCAGACCCCCACAACCACCAGGCAAGGCCCTTGTCCCCATCCTCCCCATGTTGAGGGCATGTGGCCTGGTACGGTTCAGGAGGGGGGGTGCTCTCTCGTCCCCCCTCTTTTCCTGTGGCCTGCCAGGTTGCTTGCTCATATAAGGGTCTGGAATGGACTTTTGGGGGATCCCATTTTTTATTTATTTTGGTGCGGGGTTCCCCTAAAAATCCATACCAGACCTGAAGGGTCTGGTATGGATTTTGAGGGGGACCCCACACCATTTTTTTTTAATTGGTGCAGGGTTCCCCTTAACATCCATACCAGACCTAAAAGGCTTGGTAATGAAATTTGGGGGGAACCCCCACACATTTTTTTTTTTTGTTCGTTTGCCGTTCATTTTGCGTTTTTTTTCAATGACTTTTATCTGTATTGCCGGGACCCGACAGTTCATTACAGCCGTGAGTAGTTTTAAATGACTTTTTTTCCCTTTTAGAAATTACATTTTCTGCAGGGACAGTTCTAAACACTGGAAACATGCGCTACTTTACAGGCATACTATAGACACCCCCTAGGTAAGAAATTTAAAGGAATATTTCACTTTTATTGTTTCACTTTAAGCATTATTAAAATCACTGCTCCCGAAAAAAAACGCAGTTTTTAAAACTTTTTTTTGCATTGATACATGTCCCATGGGGCAGGACCCAGGTCCCCAAACACTTTTCATGACAATAACTTGCATATTAACCTTTAAAATGAGCACTTTTGATTTTTCATGTTCGTGTCCCATAGACTTTAACGGTGTTCGTGTGTTCAAACAAATTTTTTGCCTGTTCGCAAGTTCTGGTGCGAACCAAACTGGGGGGGGGGGGGGGGGTGTTCAGCTCATTCCTACTCCTAGTGTGTCGTTGTGGGCTAGATTGAGGAGCATCCACCTATGCGGCTGGGGCACACCAATTAAATTGTTCTAAAATTTCCCCTCAGATATCAGACACTCGATACAGCAAGTCCCCATTCAACGCAAAATGAGGAAACCTTGGGTCTGCCCCATTAATAACAGAAACCTGCTCTCGAGCAAGTGCGATCCTGTAATTGGGCGGAACCAAACGCACCCCTGAATACCTCCAAGTCTGGGTGCACTGGCCCAGTGGAGGTTTCTCCTCCATCCTCCTCAACCAGGATCTGCAATGGGGAAAGATCCTCTTCGTCCTACCCCAACATTACCTGGCTACAACAAAGAGATCCCCCCCCTCTGAGGCTAGTGTTGTTGTGGGTGGTTTTGGACAGGATCCCTCAAAATTTGGTCCTATAAGGCCCAGTGACCCCAGTCCTCTTGGCTGTACCTGGCATATCAGATGGGATATATCCCTGAATGATGGTGTGAGTGAGAAAGGTCTTATGGAATAATGGTATAAATTCTTTAACCAAAGCAAGATTGATCTGTTATAAATGATCATGAAAAGGAGACAACATAAATTGAAGAACATTGAGGTGGGGATATTGCAAATAAACGAACAGCTACTCCCCTTTACAGACTCTAGGGAATATAAAGAAAAAGAACGGTAAAAACAAAATAAATTTTGTAGGGATGTTGTCACGTACCTGGTTGGAGGCCGAGATGCCGAGAGGGCTCCCCTTGCGGCTGAGTGCAGTACACCTCTGAGGTTGGGTACAGAGGGTGTAGTGCCCACAGAAGCACAGGTTGCCAGATGGGTCCAGGAGAGCACAGCTGGTGGGATCCTGAGGAACACCGGTGGATGCAGGACACCGCTCAAGGAGTAGTAGTGGCAGCCAGGCTGGGGGTCAAACCCAGTATATCCAGCAGGAGGAAGAAGCAGGTTGCAGGAACGGAGACAAGCCAATGGTCTGGTAACAGGAAACAGGCAGGAACAGAAGACTGTGGCAAAGTCCGTGGAACAAGCCGGGATCAGGTGAAGGAGAAGGCAACAGGTCAGAAAGGCAAGCCAGGGAGTCAAACCAGAAGAGCAGATCAGACAGGTCAGGAACAAGCCGGGTCACAACAGGGAATCCAAACAGCAGTTTAACAGAGTCTCAGGAACACAGGAAGGCTGACGACCATCAAGCAATGAGATGGGCTCAGTGGCAGTCTTATATAGGCCAGCAAGTGGCTGCATCTGTTGTGTGCGCCGATTGACGCGCCCGGGGATGCGCGCGCGCCTGTTGGTTTCATTGCGCATGTGCGTGCGCCCGTTGGTTCCATTGCGCATGCCTATTTACGCCGCTTGCGGCAATGCGCACAGGGATGTGCTGGAAGCGGCCATTACCAGTACTGGCACTATTGCCAGTTCTCCTACGGCCATTTCCCTGACAGATGTGTTGGATTACAAAAAACAGGTGTATAAGTGGCAGGCAGATGATGACTACGGCGGAGAAGAAATAACAGATGTCTTCATTAATAAAGAATCAATGGAACCCTCTGAAGGAAGGGAAGAAGAAGAATATACAGAAGTTAGACATACTCCACAAAGGATGCCCAGACCCGCACAAAGAAGAGTTTAAGAGGAAACTCCCACATACAGGAACTGACCACACCATGAACACAGTCCCAATAGAAATTACAAACTGAATACACACACACCCTAAGGACTCCAAGAACACCAAGGATACCAAGAGACCCCAATAGGCATTCACCGCTCAGAAATCAGGACACACCATATAGAGAATCACAATACAGAAAAGATTTTTTTTTTCCAGGGGACACAAAGGCAAAGGAAGACCACCAAAAACTTGGGGAGGATATGGACCACCCAGACCCCAAGGGGGGTGGGGTCCTCCAAGGAACCAAAATTGGGGCATACCAAGAAAACAAGGATGGCACAACACATGGCACTCCCCTCCCCCCCCCCCCCCCCAAGACCCACATACATAAACCACAGAGAGGTAAATTGGAAACAAAGAAGAAATCATTGGGAAGAGAGACTGGAGGAACCCCCCAGACCCCAAGGTTTATATTGATTTGCAGAAATGTATAAGAAAATTAAATATTAACCACTTGCCGACCGCCTCCTGTAGATATACGTCGGCAGAATGGCACGTACAGGCACATCAACGTACCTGTACGTCCCCTTTAACTGCCTGACGTGGGGGTCACGGGCGCGCCGCCGGCTGCACGTTTGCGACCCTGCTGCCTTCCCCGTGAGTCGGACCGCGAGTCCCGTGGACTCGATCGCCGCGGGCATCCCCGCAATCATCTCATGGCGGCATAGAGCAGGGAGATGCTTGTGTAAACAAGCATCTCCCTGCTCTGCCTAGTGACAATGACACGGATCTCGGCTCCGTGTACTCAGAGCGGAGATCGGTGCCATGTGACACAGAGCTCAATCCCCCCTCAGTTAGAAACACAATGCAGAGAACATTTAACCCCTACAGCGCCACCTAGTGGTTAACCCCTTCACTGCCAGTGTCATTTTCACAGTAACCAGTGCATTTTTATAGCACTGATCGCTGTGAAAATGACAATGGTCCCAAAAATGTGTCAAAAGTGTCCGATGTGTCCGCCATAATATCGCAGTCACGAAAAAAATCACTGATCGCCGCCATTACTAGTAAAAAAAAAAAATTTATAAAAATGCCATAAAACTATCCCCTATTTTGTAAACGCTATAACTTTTGCGCAAACCAATCAATAAACGCTGATTGCGTTTTTTTTTACCAAAAATATGTAGAAAAATACGTATCAGTCTAAACTGAGGAAAAAAAAAATTATATATATTTTTGGGGGATATTTATTATAGCAAAATGCAAAAAATATTGCATTTTTTCCAAAGTTGTCGCTCTATTTTTGTTTATAGTGCAAAAAATAAAAACCGCAGATGTGATCAAATACCACCAAAAGAAATCTTCATCTGTGGGAAAAAAAGGACGTCAATTTTGTTTGGGAGCCACGTCGCACGACCGGGCAATTGTCAGTTAAAGCTACGCAGTGCCGAATCGCAAAAAGGGGCCTGGTCTTTAACCAGACAAAATGGTCCGGGTTTTAAGTGGTTAAAAATGTTTTTGCAATAAAAAAGGGAGCACAACAGAAACCAGGAGACATGGAATTCAAACGCACGGAACTAAATATTTTTTTTATTGATCCTAGCATTAGTACTAAGTACATACATTAAACGTTTATGAACAGTTCCTTATGTATTTAATAACAATATAAATCGCTTACTGAATATGTTCTCCCTCTTGTTTTGGACGTTTTCATCTTTACTGTGGGCATGTGAGGCCCAATCGATATGTATTCCTGGTTTGCTATGGAGAGGTGTATGCTTGGTAACTAGAATGCACCTCTCGATCTCGCGCATGCGCTATTCAATGGCGGCCGTAGCGCCGATTGTTTCTAAAGTTGCCATAAGAACGGGTGGCGACGGAGGAAGGTCCCGCCCTGTTTGTTATGACAACTTAGATAAACACATCTCGGTGCTGTGATCCTGTCAGGAAATAATGCGATTTTTGATCACAGTACTGCCCACAGACTCCTGGGAAATGATGTGCTATCATTTCCCAGGAGCACAGGCAAGGGTGGAAGTGACCCAGGAGCTCCGTGGACCAGGAAGTGGCAGATTAGGAGGACTAAATAGCAACAGGGCGATTCTGGTAAGAAAAAATTAATTTCCTCCAAATGTTGTTTTATAGGTTTTCAGGAGTCTGATAATGTAAAAAAATAAATTTAGGGTGGAACTCCGCTTTAAGAAACAATACTATTTTTAATTCAAAAATCCCAACTAATGATAGCTTAGAAGTATTCAAAAAGATCGTGGAAGAAGACACCAAGAAATTGAAGGTGAATATTACTAGCAAAGAGAACATCTGAAAAACAAAGAAATAGAAAACAAAAAATAAGTAGTTGTCCACCCAGCAGATAAGGGAGGAGGGCTGGTCATCCTCAACAAAAGAGATTATTCACGACGTGAATTTTCACGAAACGCGTAGGGCAGGATACGAGCTTTGTGCTGACGTCACCCTCCACTGCTCGGCTTCCACGGACGTATTTGTGTGCCAGCGCTTCTGACCGGTCGGCGCTGACACACTTTAAGGCTGTCTTTTTAACTGCTTTTGTGAGTATGATTCCAATATTCTTTTAATAAATGTACACCAAGGATTTTACACTATTCGGTGTCCTTACTTCTTTTCATGTTGATGTTGAACATTCGCATGATGCTGTATGAGCTGTCGGGCTACTAAACCATTGAAGTTCATCATTTGCTGAAATCCGGAGGTTCCACTGAGTATCATTTGAGGCTGTTTTAGGTCCTCTGTCATAGGGGACCATCGCTTTTTGGTAAGCAGGAATTCTTACTGGTGGTGGTGAAAGTCACGGATTATAAGAAGATTTTCTGTCGTTGGCTTTTTTGGACACTAATTCACGGGTATTTTGTTTATCATGGACTTTCAGACATGAACTTTGAGAGTCTCATATAGCAGTTGTGGACTATCATCTTATTAACTGTTTAATCATAGTTCACTCACCTTATTATTATTTATAATTTACTGATCTTTCATGGTTCTTCATTGAGTATCTATATGATTTATCACTGTTGGTATTTGGATTTTTTCAACTATTCAGTGGTGGGCTTATGTTCAGTCATAAGTTAGCGCGACTATATATATTTTTTCTTATTTACATGCACTGATGATTGTTTTCAGAATAGTTGCTGCTTTCCTTTATTTCTTTTTTTCTAGGTAAACTTTAATCATTTACCAGGTTTTACACTATAGCGCAGTTTCTTTTTATTTTTTTCTAAAAGAGATTATGAAATAGAAATGAAGAACCTACTGAATTTGGAAAACACATATAAGAAGCTCAAACATGATCCAAAGAAAGAATGATAAAAAAAGTTGAAATCATATGAAAAGAAATGGAAAGAAAGGGGAATCCTAAACAAAAAAGAGGCCAGATACTTGACCTTGGAAGTGGCCAAAACATCGAGGTCATTTGAAAGGGTACAGAAGAATCGCTGCAAGAGTTCTTTTCTGAAATTAATCAGAACATCTATGGAGTAAGCATAGCATTGTTTATCTGGATTTACAAATCTATAAGCAAAATTGAAGACTTATGCACCAGAATCTTTTTTAAAAAGATGGATTTAAACGAATACATACCCACCAAAAACTGCCATCATCCGAAATGGATAGGAAATATACCCAAAGGACAATTTATGAGGATGCATAGAATTTGCAGCGACCAAAAAGAGCACGAGCCCCGATCCAATGTATTAATGCAGAGATTTATTGAGGATTTATTGGCATTGGAGGAAGTTGTGAAAAAACAAGGTATTAAAAACAATCCTTCCACAACGACCCACTTTTATTTACAGAAAAGCGCCCACTTTAAGAAACAAACTTGCTAATAATGCACTAAATCCCCCAAACCAGTCAGTATGTTTACAAACCTGAAAGTGTCCTTCAAATGCAAAAAATGTCTACCATGTAGAACCAGTCAACAAACAAGCAGAAAAAAAGAAAGCTTCATATCTACAGTCACTTGCAAGGAATACAGGATTAGAGAGTTAATCACATGCAACAGTACGCATGTAATGTATGTCTAATGCCCTGTACACACAATCGTATTTCCGATGGAATAAAATCCAATGGAATTTTCTGTCGGAATTCCGATGAAGCTGACTTCCATCAGTCTTGCATACACATCAGACAAAATTCAGACCGTCCAAAACACGGTGACGTAAAACACTCCGACGAGCCGAGAAAAATTAAGTTCAATGCTTCTGAACATGCGTCGACTTGATTCTGAGCATGCGTGGGTTTTTTCTCTGTTGGAGTTCCACACAGATGATCTGAATTTCCTATTGTTTTTTTTTTTCCATTGGAAAAATTTAAAACATGTTCTATTTTTTTACACCGATGGAAAAAAGTTCGATGGGGCCCACACACGATCGTTTTTTCTGATGAAAAAAGTCCATCAGACTTTTTTCATCGGAAAAAACAATCGTGTGTACAGGGCAATAGAGTGCCCATGCCGACTTCAATACGTGGGCAGAACAACCAGGCCACTATGGATTCTAGAGCATATCAATAATATTATATATATATATCCACTAAGCACAGCGCATCTAGACACTTTAGAGAATTCCATTAAAAAAAAAAGAAAAAAAAATGTCATGACCTTCTATGCAATAGACAAAATTAAAGGGCACTGGGGAGAAGATAATAAGAAAAAAAGCTCACAGAATGAGACAAAACTGATTTTTATGCTCAATACCCTCCAGCTAGAAGGCTTGAGTTGTTTTATTTCTTATTTCTAAATAAAAATATTTAATCTTAAAAATGCCTGCTCTTTTAAATAATTAGCATAGACCTTTTAAACAACTAGCATAGACCTGGAAAAAAGGACCCTATCCCCCAGAAAACGGAAACCATCAGCGCACCTACGTGCTTTTGTTTAGCATACATTCCCCAATTAATCCTTAGTTTAGAAATAATAGATATCCATTAATCCAATTTCCCTCATTTGGCTTTTAATTAATAAATTAGTAAACCTCAAATCATTAATCCCATTTCCTCCCCTAATAATTTTAAAACCTACAATTTTAAAACCAAATATTTTAAATAAAAATTAAAATGTATCTTATCATTTAATTATATTTTTTCCTGTTATTTTTTATATGTTTCTTATATTTTATATAGTTGTAATTCATTAATGTGAAATCTGAAAAATTGCACTTTCTGAGATAAGTTCTTATATAAGTAATTATGTATACGCCTCTGTGGATCACAAAATTGAGGAATATATTATGTGGTGTCCCCTATATTAACATGCATGGGACTCACTGGTTGTGTGACACGACTGGAGTGCCCTGTGCAGTGTGCATGCTGTTCAGCTTGAAACAACATATCCAACATGGGAGCAGCATAAAAGAGCGGCCGGTATACCACCAAGTCAAGTGGAGCAACGTTAAACCACCAATAAATAGAAGAATTATATTGTAAAAACAAAAGTACAAACAAAACTGTAGTTCCGGCCTGGGCCATCCAAACATGGTCACTAAATTTGCATAGTTGGACTAACCAAAAATGGCCGTCAATTTTTATTTACCTGTATATTTTTTATAGAGCACTGGTCACTTTAATCTATAAATGTTGTTTATTTAAGTAGGAGGTCCAGCTTCCCCATTAAGAATTAAAAGTCAGCAGCTACAAATATTGCTGACTTTTAAAGAGGAAGCAAACCCGGAAATTTTGTTTTAAAAAAAAAAAGCCTGCAAAAGAAAGGCATAATGAGCTAGTATGCATAGCATACTAGCTCATTATGAATGACTTACCTAAGATCGAAGCCCCCGAACTGCTCCTCGTTCCCCTCCGCCGCCATCTTGCCTCGATGTCCCTAACGTGTATCGCCGCTCCGGCGCTGCGATTGGCCGGAGCGGCGATGATGTCACACGCATGCACGCGGAGCTGGAATTCTCCCATTCAGAAAACCGGCACCGCTCAGTGCGCCTGCGCCATTGTCTATGGCGCGCATGCGCCGTAGACATCGGTGCAGGGTTTTCTGCAAATATCTCCTTAACCGTGTAGGTTAAGGAGATATTTCTTGCACCTACAGGTAAGCCTTAATCTAGGCTTACCTGTAGGTGCAAGTTGTGTGGTTGGGTTTACAACCACTTTAATATATGGACACTTACCTGTCCAGGGAGCCAGCGATGTCGGCACCCCAGACGATCTTCGGTTGGGCTGTCGGGTGCAGCCGCCGCCATTCCTGTTAAGGGAACCGGACCTTTCGGCTTCAAAGCCGGTTCCCTACTGCGCATGCGCAAAGCGCGCTGAGCTTTCTAATTGGGGGAAGAGGGCCGATCTTCCAAGAGACGAGGCCACGGCCCGTCTCCCGGAAGTGGGGAATGGTACCTGTCAAAAACAGGTCCCTGTTCTCCCCTCTCCCCTGAAAGGTGCCAAATGTGACACAAGAGGGGAGGGGAGGGGAGGAGACTGATAAGCGGATGTTCCACTTTTGAGTTGAACTCTGCTTTAATTCGTTTTTTTGCACAACAAAGGTTTATCAAATGATCGGCAATTTATTTAAAGAGCACCTGTCACTTTATAAATGTATTAACTAAATAATTCACCGGTTATGAAAATAACCAAAGTTGTTTACCTGAGGATATTTTCTGTAAAGTTCATCAAATATCTATGGGATTTATTCATTTATTTTTGATCAACTAAGAGCACCTGTCACATTATACTTTCATTAATAAGAGCAAGTTCAAAATTAAAGAGCACTTTAAGATATAAAAACAAAACTAATCAAACAGCACATACTTACTTAAAGGGCACCACACATTTTAAACCAACAGAACAGTGCCACACCTACTACTGTTAGAGGGATTGTATACCATCATGGTTTTTCATCTTAATGCATTCTATGATTTCTAAATTGCTGCATTTGTAAATTCCAAAAGCCATTATAAAGGAATAGTAGTGGTAAAAAAAAGTTGTCCTTTAAGGGGGCGTGGCAAGGGGTGTGACCTATGCCTGCATACTTTTGCGGTAGGTGTCCCTCATTCCCATCTCAAAAAGTTGGGAGGTATGCCAGAACCTGTGTAAGTAATATGTGTTTGGTTTTATAGGGATGAGGTGGAGTGGAGGAAAATAGGGGCAGAGGGTGAAGGTTCCGCTTTAAGTGAGGTTCTGCTGATGTAACCAGAGCCTCACAGCTGCATCCTCGGAGTTTCCTGTCCTACAGTCAGAGTACCAGGAAGAAAGGAAGGAGTTATCTGCCCTCAGTAAAAACATCTCCCTGAGGAAACAATGGAGAGGCAAGAAAAAGTTAGCAATAAAGAATAAACAGCCTGCAATTATCTCTAAGCATCTGTTTGGAGATTGTTGCTACTCGTTTGTAAAGGTTGTTACAATGTTTCTAATAAGAGGGAAGTTCTCCCACGGCTTGCTGAAGCATTGTATGTATTTAGGACTATGAATAAAGTTATGTGAGAAAAAAAAAGAAATCCAGGAAGGTTGGCGTGTAGGGTGGCTCCTAACCTGACGGCTTCTGGCCCTACGTGACGTCACGGCGCCGCTGTCAGAGAGGCAGGAGACCCGCCCAGGCAGCAGCAGCAGCAGCAGCAGCAGGTCTCGGTTGAAGTGTGGGCGGCAGCGGAGCCCGGGGATTGCGGCGAGAATAGAGCGGACTTATGTGACGTCAGGCGGTCATTCCGGAATCAGCCCCTCCCCGCCCGACCGTGTGAGGAGAGCTTTTCTTCCGCCTTCTCTGGAACAAGCAGCGGTCGCTCGCTGCTCACCGCGGCCCCTGCTGCGAAGGCTGCCATGGACGAGCAGGCGGGGCCCGGCGTCTTCTTCAACAACAATAACAATTCGCTGCTGTCCGCCGCTGCCGGAGGTCCTGGGGGAGCCGGGAAGGGATTCGAAGCCGGGGCTGCTGATGCGGCATCGGTGGCCGGAGGAGCTGCAGGAGGCGGAGGAGGGACGGCCGGCAGGGCCCAGTACAGCATCCCGGGGATCCTGCACTTCCTACAGCATGAGTGGGCCCGCTTCGAGGTGGAGAGAGCTCAATGGGAGGTGGAGCGAGCCGAGCTGCAGGTAACAACCAGCACCGGGATGTGTCACCACTCATTAGATATGGATGACTATTATCTGGCCAGGGACACCCTGACAGCACCGACTACACTTGTCTCATGTGTCTGGGGGGGGGGGGGTCCAGAGATGTGTCTGGGGGGGGGTCCAGAGATGTGTCTGGGGGGGGGTCCAGAGATGTGTCTGGGGGGGGGTCCAGAGATGTGTCTGGGGGGGGGTCCAGAGATGTGTCTGGGGGTCCAGAGATGTGTCTGGGGGTCCAGAGATGTGTCTGGGGGTCCAGAGATGTGTCTGGGGGTCCAGAGATGTGTCTGGGGGTCCAGAGATGTGTCTGGGGGTCCAGAGATGTGTCTGGGGGGGGGGGTCCAGAGATGTGTCTGGGGGGGGGTCCAGAGATGTGTCTGGGGGGGGGGGGTCCAGAGATGTGTCTGGGGGGGGGGTCCAGAGATGTGTCGGGGGGGGGGGTCCAGAGATGTGTCTGGGGGGGGGGTCGTCCAGAGATGTGTCTGGGGGGGGGGGTCGTCCAGAGATGTGTCTGGGGGGGGGGGTCGTCCAGAGATGTGTCTGGGGGGGGGGGTCGTCCAGAGATGTGTCTGGGGGGGGGGGTCGTCCAGAGATGTGTCTGGGGGGGGGGGTCGTCCAGAGATGTGTCTGGGGGGGGGGTCGTCCAGAGATGTGTCTGGGGGGGGGGTCGTCCAGAGATGTGTCTGGGGGGGGGGTCGTCCAGAGATGTGTCTGGGGGGGGGGGTCGTCCAGAGATGTGTCTGGGGGGGGGGGTCGTCCAGAGATGTGTCTGGGGGGGGGGTCGTCCAGAGATGTGTCTGGGGGGGGGGGTCGTCCAGAGATGTGTCTGGGGGGGGGGTCGTCCAGAGATGTGTCTGGGGGGGGGGTCGTCCAGAGATGTGTCTGGGGGGGGGGTCGTCCAGAGATGTGTCTGGGGGGGGGGGGTCGTCCAGAGATGTGTCTGGGGGGGGGGGGGTCGTCCAGAGATGTGTCTGGGGGGGGGGTCGTCCAGAGATGTGTCTGGGGGGGGGGTCGTCCAGAGATGTGTCTGGGGGGGGGGGGTCGTCCAGAGATGTGTCTGGGGGGGGGGGGGTCGTCCAGAGATGTGTCTGGGGGGGGGGGGGGTCGTCCAGAGATGTGTCTGGGGGGGGGGGGTCGTCCAGAGATGTGTCTGGGGGGGGTCGTCCAGAGATGTGTCTGGGGGGGGGGGGGTCGTCCAGAGGTGTGTCTGGGGGGGGGTTCCAGAGGTGTGTCTGTGGGGGGGGGGCAGGGGGGGTCCACAGATGTCTGTGGGGGGGCAGAGATGTGTCATACGGGGGGCAGGTCGGCTCATTCCTGCAAATCACTGTAGCTGTATGGTGGTCCCTTAAACAGCTACAGCGGGGATGTGCATGGCTGCAATTTCCGCTGGCCACCCGCGATCGCTCCACAGAGAGCCAGAATGGGGATCTGTCAATGTAAGCAAACAGATCCCCATTCTGACAGGGGAGTTCAGAGTAATTGTCTGTTCCTAGTGATTTGGAACATCTCTCCCTCTCCCAGAGATGTGTATGTGGGGTGCAGATAGAAGGCTCTCATCCTGTGTCATCTCTCTACCATTTAAAGTAGAAGTCGCCCTAACACTAAAATCCCTGCATCTATAGTTTTAGGGTGGACTTTTAATACAATCATGTCCAATAGGATTATTTATTTAGGCATCCTATACACTATAGTGACTATACTATCACTATTGCTGTTGGCTTCACCAAAACTATTTAACAAGGTCACATTTACATGGGCGACCTGCCCCAGTGCGAATGACAGCAGCAGCAATCTGCTGATTCCTGCTGCAGTTTTTGTCACTGCCTAGCTGCAACCACTGGCCCCTGTACATTTTCGGTGACAGGTTCACGGTGTCCACAGCTATCCGTGGCTGTACCTAAAGCCAGTGATCACTGCTGATGCACTGTAAGGGGCCCCTTAGATCTACCATAAACTACGTAGTAGGCCATGCCGGGTTTGATCCTTAATAAAGGGATCGTTTAGGTCTTATTTGGCTACATTCGCATGGGTGACTAGTGACTACCCCCCGGTGTGACACTAAGGAGTGCAGCAATATTTACCTACAGGCACACTGCCTTCTTGCATTCATTTTAAATGTAGGAGAAACTATTTGGGAAGTATAAACTTTTTGCTTCCCAGATCAAGTATAGTATCATAGTATAGTATCATATAGAAGATGCATTTAAAGTACCGTATCTAATCTGCCCCTGGAGGCACAGAATTAAGTTTTCTCTAAACATAGCTAAACTTGATAAACCTGCACAGTGTTTATTATACCCTTTTATTTAAAATATTACATGAATTTAGAAATGTCCTGTAAATACCTACTTCACGTACACGAAAAGGCACAGATAATTGCAGCTGGACATACAGGTAGTTGCAAACAGCTCGGACCGCTCAGCCTGTACAAAGCAATGACAGGCAGACAGAAGCCGCAGCTGTCTGCCGATCTTTGCATGTATCTGCACATTGAGTGCTTCGGGGCAGATATTCTTACCTGGGCACTCTGCATCTAGGGTAAACATTGGTCTCTAACAGTAGGTAACTGCTGGATGTGCAGTTACATGTGGACAGCTGTGGCTCTTTTCAGCCTGTCGTTACTTTGTATGGGCTGAATGGCTGCAGCTGTCCGCAACCACCTGTCAGCTTTGCTGCGAGAATCCAGTGATTCCTGTGCCTACCCATGTCTATTTGACCATGTGTAGGAGGCCTCTTTGCTTCGCCAATTAAAGTGAACCTGTGCCCAGACTGTGGATTTACATATTATGAACAAGCAGTAAAAGGGTTCTTGTTCACCTCTGTTGACAATACAGGCATTGAAATTGTGGCTTTATTTCCCTATTTTCTGTGATAGTAACATGAAAGCCTGTCTGCACTCTAATGTAAACAAATGGCAGCGCTTGTGAACTGTTAAACTCAGTGAAACTGATGGGCCCCCATCACGCTAGTGCTTGTCACTGGCGAGAACTCGCTTGTAGTAGAGTTGCCATGCAGGACATTGCAGGGAAGCAAAAAAAAACTCATCTGTTTGTTTTATGTTTCACTGGCTGGATAAGTGAGGTGTCCCCTTCTTGCTGGCATCTTACATTTAAGTCGGTGATGGAGCAAAATGCACAAAAAGGCAATTGTTTTCCCTGCACGTTTTAGTCATCCTGTTCTGGTGAGAACTCCTAGGCTTACTTGTTTGTGTCATCTCTGTGTCAGCACGTCAGTCCAGGAAGAACATGTTGAAATGTGATCTCTGTGAGAGGTAATAAATACCTGGGTGTTATTCTTACACATTATTTAACATGCATGCACCTAACTGATGTAAAGTCCACTTTAATCTGAAAAAAAATCTTCAGGTTATTTGACTGCCTTCTTTCAGGAAACCTTTTGAGAAAAACTTGGAGGCTGCCATTGCTCTCCTTATAAAATACCAGTTGCTTGGCTGTTACAGTAAACGAATGAGCTGTAATTTCTCCTAGAAGGAAACACCCATTCACACTTTCTATGCATGCTTGATGTGGTGGTGCTGTTCTCTGCAATGAAAAACCCTGGTCTTTCATTAAATTGTCTATACATGGCCAGAATTTTGGCCCTGACGGTACCACCCGGCTAAACAAAACTTGATGGAAAAATTGAAGGAGACTGGAAGAAAATTGCCAGCATGTTCTTTTACAAAATTTTTTATTGTCATTTAAATCAACAATACAGGTTTGCAATAGAGTGTTACAGCATTCAGTATACAAAGTAGATCTGGACTCGAAGCCCTCAACAACAGGAAGGAAGCATGGGCCGTGATCTGATGTTATATTCAAGATAAAAATAAAAAATAAATGAAAAAGCCCTCAGGACCCGATGGTCCAGAACCTGGGCCATGCCCAGATGGGTGTAAACCTGTAGAATGGGTGTATAATACACAACAATAAAACCTGAAAGTTGGCATCCACTAGAAAAGATGGAACAGTTAAACCTCAAGTAAGAGCCTAAGAAGAAAAAAAAAAAAAAAAAAAAAAGACAAAAACAAAACAAAAATTGGAGAAAGAGAGAGAAAGAGAAAAAGAAAAAAGGAGGTAGGACAAGAAGAGGAGAAGGAGAAGAGGGAGAAAGAGAAGAGGGAAGTAGGAGGTCCACGGGGTGCGCGCAAGAGGGGTCCTACAGTGACAGCAAAGCAGTGTCGAATCTAGAAGGGTGGTAGTATGTGATCCAAGGTTGCCAGACTCTGAGAAACTTGTCATGCGTATCAGAAAGAATAGCTGTTAGTTTCTCGTTGACCATGATATCGTTCAGGCGGTTCTTGACTGCCTCAAAGCTTAGTGTAGGGGTTTTCCATGCTCTCGCAATTGTCAATCTAGTTGCAGTAAAAAGATGTTGGGCTAGTTGCCGTTCTGGACGCAGAAGTTCCACGATGGGCTTACCAAGGAGAGCTACATAGAGGTCTCTTTTAATATTAATCTGAAAAAGATTGCGGAGGAGAGTATATACCCTAATCCACAGTCTGTACGCCCGCGGGCATGACCACCAAATATGTGCCATGGTGCCTTCCTGGGAACACCCCCTATAACAAAGTGGAGAATAATTTGGGATAAAGCGAGCCAATCTCGCCGGTGTGTAGTACCACCTATACAGTACTTTATAGGCATTTTCCAAAATTGACACATTACGTGAGCATTTGGACAGAGTTAGTGTCATCGCCTGCCAGTCCTCAGGATCTAACTGCCTCCCCAGCTCTTTCTCCCATTGAAGGTGATAAGGCCTCAATGGGGGTCTCTTTATTGATATCACCGCCGAGTATATTAGTGATATTAGACCCGGAGAATGGGGCCTGGCTCTGCAAATGCTCTCAAATGGGGTCAAGGTATAAGGGGTAGATTGAAACCTAATAAGGCTCTGAAGAAAGTGGCGAATTTGTAAATAGCGATAGTGCTCACGTAAGGGAATACCATGAGAAGAGCGCAAAGCGTCAAAAGCCAAAATCCTGGTAGGCCGTAGCAGTGAGTGAACATCTGTGAACCCGTTCATGGTCCACCATAGAAATTGGGAGGGATTATCACAACCTGGAGGGAACATCGGACAGTGTAAGAGTCGTAAGAGTGGAAGATGTGGGGAGATCAGCCCTGCAGAATACTTTACCGAGTCCCATAGTCGCAAGGAGTGGGCCAAGCAGGGCCCCATGACCGCCGGACGATGCACAGGTGGGAGCCAGGGTAATGAGGAGATAGGAATGGGGTCAATGTCAACCAGGTCAAGCATAGCCCAGAGCGGGAGCTGATAGGTTTCATGAAGGCACGAAAGTGGGGCTATGTTAGCAGCTATGTAATAGGCTTGTAATTTAGGAACCGAAAGGCCCCCATTGACTCGTTTAGCAAACAAGACCTGTTTGGCGATTCGAGGGCGGGACGAACCCCATATAAATTGCATAATTCTTCGCTGATGTATGCGGAGGATATGCGAAGAAACCTGAACCGGCAAGACACGGAAAAAATATAATAGTTTCGGGAGATAGGACATACGAACGGCCGTTATCCTGCCGAACCAAGACAAAGGCAAATGAGACCAAGACAACAGCATATCTGTTAGTCTCTTGAACAATGGTGGAAAGTTGGCCTGGTACAGTCCGGAGTACGTGGGGGTAAGGTGGAAAATTGCCAGCATGTTCTATCAGATGAAGTGAAGGCATCTGATAGAAATACATTTCTGCATACATAATACAGACAAAGGGCTAATGCTTTGTCTGAACCCAGCTTTATTAAAGTGGAACTATACTTGCCTCAGCTCTAGCAATGCGGTGTCTCTGGGTGGCCAGTTTCCTGGGTCTCGATAGCCAGTCGCTTTCCTTGGGCAGGGACGACCTCACTAGTTGGGTCAGATTTGAGATGCACAGTGAGCTGCTCGTGCGCTGGTCACTGTACAAAAGTGGACTGGTAAGTAACTGTAATGCAAAAGAGACAACACATCTCTTCTGCAATAAAATTCCTACCTGTTGACCCATTTATTTTTATTTTTGACTTAACGTTCCTCTTTAAATTTGACTAAATCCTAATTAAAATGGTTGAGAACTACTTAACAATCGGCAACTTGTGAGACGATGAACACTTTGGTCAGTAGTATGTACTGTACGGCACAGCTTGCAGGGTGCAGCGGTCAGTTGTATGTAGTGTACAGCACAGATTGTAGTGGAAAGGAGTGTCTGTGGAAAGCATTGTACTCTGTGGAAACCTGCCCCTCTTATGTTGGCTGTTGAGGCCTCTAGGTAAATCTATTGCGGTGGTGGTTACTTATCTTTAAGAGTACAGGCTTCATGTTTTGTGTAGCTATTGTGCTCTGCTGAGTGTTGTCAGCTGGGAATCCTCTGCAGAGTTTATTGGGTGGGATCTGCTGAGCATGTACCCCAGGTTCTGGTGACCCCAATGTAACCAGCTGTGGGCTTTTTAAGATGTTTGTTTTTCTAATTGCAGTTTTATGATAAACTTATCTCCTTTTGTGTCCTGGATAGATTTCACTGTGTGCCCTCCTCTCAATACAGTACTGTACATCCTTGCATGAAAAATGGTACTCCGGTGCATAAAATAACACTAGACTAATGTGTTTCTTAAAGGGGGGGAAAAAATAAACATACATACTCAAATGACTGCAGCATCAATCCGATGCTGCAGATGTTCCCTGTTGGCTCTAAGACCGAGAGTCGAGCGATCAATGACCATTGATTACTCCGTTTTCGGGCCTTCACTAAACAGAGTGTAGTGACTATCTGCTCTGCCCCTCCAGTGCTTACTGGAGCTGTGGAAGGGGCAGGAGTGGCTTGCTCAGGCACTGTGGTACACTGAGAGGCTGAGCCAGCTGCTGGTCAGACGACATCTGGGTGGATCCTGACTTTAAAAGTCAGGATACTTCTAGAGTATGGACTGGCTCTGTGACGTCAGCTGACTGCATACTTTAGCCCGCTGTTGCCTGCAGAAATAAGTACACTCCTGTGACCCAGAAGGGAAGTATGGGCAAAAAAGCTTTATCAATACTTCTCTTTGAACAACTTAAATACCAGAATGTTATACCCTGTTCCTGTCCAAGCCATTTATGTGTTCATGCTGTTATAGTTTGACAGACAATTACTCATTAGTCATGCAATAGTGTACCCAAATAAATTTTTTATATTTAGATATAGATTATTATTTTTTTAGATGGGGGGGGGGGGGAGGAGGAGAAGAATCTTTGTCTTGGGGGAATTTAATAATCACCGGGCTGTTAACTTTTTTTTTTATTAAACTATATAAAAAAAACCAAAAAAAAAAAAACCAAGACATACGAAAAAAAGATGCCTATTTCCCTTACTTTGTTTTAAAACATATTAGATGAAAATGCTGGAAAAGTATAAAAAGATAAAAATGCTAGGACAGTATGAAAACCCCCAAAATGTCCCTCCTTTGGAAAGTAGACACCCCAAGGTGATTTTTTTTTTTTTTTCATGTTGGTATTGAGACAGCAGGATCAGTGGGGAACACAGAGAAAACTTTTCAGGCAAACAGCATCCAAAAATGTTCTTGGGCAGGACTTTTTACACATAAGTATGTAATATTACATGACACTGTTAAATCAAAAGATCTCAGTGCAGTCCTGTGTCAAAATGAAGTAATGCCTGAGTGCATGTGTGGGAGTTACTTTATCCCGGCCAATCAAGAGGTCAAAGATGGAAACCTGGGAGAAGCACTGACATTGCTGAGCTGGAGGGGTATTGCTTGCAAGAAAGTCTGCCATAGTGTATTCATATTCTGTGTATACTAACACATTATGGCAAATAGCAGCTGGGGGCACAAAGTTTTTTTTTTCTTTTCTTTTCTTTTGTTGTGCTTTAGGCAGACTACATACGGTTTATTATTATATTACTGTTTAAGTCTCCTGGTTGGATTAAGCTACTGACTTACCTGTGTTTAATTATTCATTCGTTTTTTTTAAATGGTATGGGAGTAATAAGGTAGTGAGTAGCTTTTTTATTGATAAACAGGGAATTCTACACATGTCATATTGGTGTTCTACTACACACAGTTTTTTTTAAGATGGCCTGGTGTGTTTTTCATTTGAATATAGCATAAAAGTGTTTCAAGTCATGTGACTTTCCTGAACTGTGTGATCTTGTTTTTCCACTATATGCATGTTTGTTTAAAGGTCTAGATGTGCCGGAGATTGCTGGAAATTTAGTTTCAGGACTGGACAAATCTTACCTGGAGCTAGGAGCCAGCACTAAAAGCCTTAGATTCACCATTACACAACCTGTATTGTTGACTGTGTATAGGTAACTGAAAGATGTGTAGTTTACCCTACACTGGTCTAGTTAGAACCCATGTGGGTATCCATATCCGAGGGCCACTGGAGATGACAATCGCTGTAGCAGTTTGCACTATGGCCATGATCATCTGGCTGCTGCTTCAGCAGCTTCTCCTTTTGCACACTGAACACAGGAAGTCACTTGCTCGGCTCCGGCACTGTTCAGAGAGGATATATATATATATATATATATATATATATATATATATATATATATATATATAGCATGTCATTTTTTTTTGGGGGGGGGGGAAGCGGAAACCCTCCTTTTTTTTTTTTTTTTTTTTTTTTTTTTTTTTTAGAGGGTTCCAGCTCCCACTTCCTCCCTAGGCCTCCTCGGCGGTGGAAGTAAGCTCGCCTCTCCCCCCTCCCTCTCCGCAATCATCTGGGACACGTCCCAGGTGATTGCTCCGCCAGTCACAGTGCGCCGCAGAGAGGAGGGGGAGACGAGCGGGGCTTAGTTCCCCCGCATCGCTGGACCCTGGGACAGGTAAGTGTCCGATTTATTAAAAGTCAGCAGCTGCAGTATTTGTAGCTGCTGACTTTTAATAAAAAAATTTTTAGGCGGACCTCCGCTTTAACTGCTCCATCATTTCACTTAGTCTCTCTTGGTTTTCAGGGATGCCAGCTAGCCCTGGAAGGGGCATCGGGGGGCTCTGCCTTCTCTAATATACCCACCCTGGTACTTGTATATATGGTGTGGGAATCTGTTAGGAGGATATTGGATTGGGGGTTTCCTCTTTAACTAAATATACCCCTATTTGGGTCAATGAAAGGCTACCTGAGATATTGACCCTCCAGGGCTTTCAGCGATGGAAACGAGTGGGGATTCTTCAACTCTGAGAGGGGTGTACCTAAACCTTTTTGATCAGTTGGTAAGGGACTTCTCTTTGAACCCTAGATGGTTCTATCAATTTTTGCAGCTGCAATGGCTTATTTGCCAAATTTTCATTGTACTCCTGTTTTGTTTCCCCGGTCCCAGTCTTGGGAAAAAATGGTTCAGGCAACCGCTACTAAAAGCCTAAAGTATAAGGCTCTATTATAATGCACTTCTAATAAGTTTCATTGTACATCTAGAGAGAAATAGGACCAATATCACGTTCCCATCTCTGATCATGTCTGGGATAGGATTCTTTGGGCTCTTCCCCTTGTATCTTTCACCCTCATGTAGTTTAACACAATTTTATATATTGCATAGGACATGTAGGACGCCAGCATCTTTGTTTAATGTTGGCTTAACAACTGACTCGGCTTGTTCCAGATTTGACAATCCGGGGTCATTGATACATTTACTATGGCGATGCCCAAAACTACAGAGGTATTGAGAAGAGGTTGTGTGTACACTAGGATCTTAGATTTAAATCTTTCAGTTGATCCTTTTAATATGTCTACTGGGCTATCTTGAAACTCAGTGCTTAAACCAACAAGGTGGTTTACTGTTGCACGAGCGCTTTTTGTGACTCGGAGACAAATTGCCATTAGGTGGACCTCCCCTCACCCTCCTACTATATCTGATTGGATATTCGATATCAATAGATGCATTTCCTATGAGAGGCATATTTTCTTTGAGGAATTAATCAAAGAGGTTCAATACTATCTGGAAGCTGTGGCTTGACCATATGGATATGTGATTGCGTTGGGTACGTTTGCCGGAATATAGATGTATGGAAAAAAATTGTTCTTATAGGATAAAACGATTGTGTATTGACTTGACAATAGAAAGAATGGGTAAAAAATGGGGGTTTGTGTATGTTTCTGTGATGTTTATGAATATTTGTGTCTTGATTTCAATGTTTTTTTGTGTACGTGATGTTGTAGTCTAAAAAATGGAAAATAAAATCTGATAAAAAAACCTTTACAACCCCCTATAAAACAGGCAATGAGAAAGCGATCTCTCCCTGCCTGTCAAAACGTTGGTGAAAAGCAAGGTCTGCCACTAGTGTAAACTTATCCTAGCTGTGCAGACATATTTCCTTAAAGGCCCCCCCCCCCAAATCGGCACCAGTTCCGCTTTCCGCCTGTTCATTTGAATGGGCTGAAATTGTGAAAACTCCAACACGCAAAAATCTCCAACCACGTCATTTCCGGTAACTCCAGCAGCAATAATTGGAGATTTCGACGAGTTGCCTGTTATCACAGAGCAGTAGGGTACACGACGAGTTGCCTGTTATCACAGAGCAGTAGGGTACACGACGAGTTGCCTGTTATCACAGAGCAGTAGGGTACACGACGAGTTGCCTGTTATCACAGAGCAGTAGGGTACACGACGAGTTGCCTGTTATCACAGAGCAGTAGGGTACACGACGAGCTGCCTGTTATCACAGAGCAGTAGGGTACACGACGAGCTGCCTGTTATCACAGAGCAGTAGGGTACACGACGAGCTGCCTGTTATCACAGAGCAGTAGGGTACACGACGAGCTGCCTGTTATCACAGAGCAGTAGGGTACACGACGAGCTGCCTGTTATCACAGAGCAGTAGGGTACACGACGAGCTGCCTGTTATCACAGAGCAGTAGGGTACACGACGAGCTGCCTGTTATCACAGAACACCGGGTAGGGAGGAAAAAAGTTGTCACCACCTTGGAGGCGGCCATGTTGTTGGTTAGTACCAAGCAGACTAACAATTTTCCACTTATGGTATACCGTAGTGTATACGCTGCCGATGTTCTGGCAAAACAGCCATCTTGTCCAAATCTTCAATTAATGGTGCTGCAGAGTCACCGGAAATGATATGGTTGGAGTTTTTAGCAGAACACCAGACTGCACCAAATGCAGTGCATGTACTATTTTTATACGACTCGCAGGAATCGGATCACAGGACACAATAGTACCATGCAATCCGGTTTCTGTGCAGGCAAACGTACTGCGTTTGGGGTGTCATTGACACGGACACCTGCTGCAGACTACAAGTGCAGTGTGTTTTAAATGCGGTGTGGGAAACGCACGGTGTTCTGTTGGGAACTGGCCCTCAGTACAAAATAAAATGCACACAAATCCTTGCATACATAAATTGAGAGCTAATAGAACACAACATGGCATACTAAGATCATTAATTTGTTATATCATTTTCTTACCTTCTTACCTTTTCCTCCCTCCTGTGTTGGCTTTGAAATAGGATATTACCGTATATCAGGGCTTAACAAATTTGCTTGGAATCTAGGAGCCAGCTAAAAAAGTTAGGAGCCAGGAACGCGCCCTGTCCCGCCGAACTCGCGTGCAGAAGCGAACGCATACGTGAGTAGCGCCCGCATATGAAAGCGGTGTTCAAACCACACATGAGGTATCGCTGCGATCGGTAGAGCGAGAGCAATAATTCTAGCCCTAGACCTCCTCTGTAACTCAAAACATGCAACCTGTAGAATTTTTAAAACGTCGCCTATGGAGATTTTAAAGGGTAAAAGTTAGTCGCCATTCCACGAGCGGACGCAATTTTGAAGCGTGACATGTTGGGTATCAATTTACTCAGCGTAACATTATCTTTCACAATATAAAAAAAAAATTGGGCTAACTTTACTGTTTTTATTTTTTTATTAAAAAATAAAAGCGCAATTTTGGGAAAAAATACACTTAAGACCGCTGCGCAAATACGGTGTGACAGAAAGTATTGCAACAACCGCCATTGTATTCTCTAGGGTGTTAGAATAAAAAATATATATAATGTTTGGGGGTTCTAATTAGAGGGAGGGAGATGGCAGGGAAAACAGACAGGAAACTCCATTAGCATTGCTGGTTGTCATACCAACTGCCACCACAAGATGGCGCTAGTTCACAGAAGGAAGCCTAGGCCTGCAGAAGGCCGCAAAGCCGCGGCCTCAATTACCGGCCGGCGCGGCCCGACGCGATCCCGCGGAGGGGGGGGGGCACGGAGACACAGGATACCCCAGCTGTGCTGCCCCAGACGCCAGGTCGCTAATTCTAGTCGCAATAGCGACCTGGCGCCCGAGGTTTGTCGAGCCCTGCCGTATATACTTGAATATACCTAATTTTACCACAAAATCTGTGAAAATGTATTGACTCAAGTATAAGCCTAGGGTGTCCATCTGCATGCCGCACTGTGCCCATGCCTCACTGTGCCCATGACTAGACTGACGTTTAACATAGGAGTCTATGGAAGGGGTGCCGGCTTTGAAAAATCGGTGGTCCCCTAGACAAAAAAAACTTATACAGGAGATATGGGGCTACATGTGTGCCAAGTTTAGGGTCCAGGGGCCCTAGGACCGGCCGGTACCGGGTCCCCAAAATCACCAAAAAAATGACCGTTGTTTAACATTGGAGTCTATGAAAGGGGTGACCGGCTTTGAAAAATCAGTGCTCCCCGGCTGTAGGTCCCCCGGACAACAAGCTTTGCACACTTGTAGAGGAAGAGTGAGGCTACATGTGTGCCAAGTTTCCAGCCAGTACCAGGTCCCCAAAGTCCGGGAGATCAGGCGCAAAAATGTGACTCGAGTATAAGCCGAGGGGGGCATTTTCAGCACAAAAAAAATGTGTGGAAAAACTTGGTTTATACTCGAGTATATACGGTAACTTTTAAGCAAATAGCATTTTGCTGGTAGGAAAGTAGTAGACAATTTTTCATAACTTTTCCCTTTTTTTTTTTTTTTTACAAAGTATTACAATTTTGGAGCATACCAGGTTTGCCTAGTAGAGTAGTAGAGTTACTGTATGTCCTGTGACAATTCATGGAATAAATTGTGTTTACTGTTAGATTCACACGGATATGTTAATAGCAGCTGGCCTTACACTGTTACATCTAAAGACTTTGCAGCTGCCTTATGGTGCAGCTTGTGTGCTCCTCTGACCATTGTTTAGAAAATTGTTAAGAGTGTTAGGCGTACGTTACAGGGACCAGTGGAAATATGAGTTCAAGAAGTTTTTTTTTTTTTTTTTTTCCAGCAAGATCATGTTTGTGTATCGGCATGAACTCTAGGATTGTTACTCACACTTACTATATTATGCATTTCTGTTTTATGTCAAGGTGACACTCCTTTTTGTAAGGTTGTTTTCCTGATATAAGCAGGGCGATACAATTGCTGTTCCACAGGGATTGCTTAAACTCAATGAAAGCTATTTTTGGTAAACAAAATTTTAACTAGACTTGGTTAGTTATATGCAGACGGTCGCTACAAATTTAGTTTTGTAGCCATTTTTTTCCAAAACGTCTTTCAGGACAGCACCCGAGAGATCATGGCTCCTCCTCCTACAGGAAACACCTCATCAATTAATTCTTTAATTGGAGGCCTCCACGTTGCTTCCATCAGTTTTTTTGTGTTTCCTCCAGCCGGAGGAACACCTCTGGTGAGAGCCACGATCTCTCAGGGCTTTCCTGGGAGACAAGGTTCTCAGTCAGTCTTTTTTTCTTAGGAGAGTGATCCTCCCACTTACCTCCTAGCATGGATGGTCCCGTGGGCTCCCTCTCCCTCTTCCGTGCTCGGGGAGAGCCTGTACAGCCCGGGAGTGCTGCCTCCTTTTTGTCTTCAGAGCGGTGGTTTGCTGTGTTCTCGCCGACCGATTGCGAATAGCGGCGTGGAGCTTTACAGCGGCCGCCATTGTTCTGGTGGCCGAGGAGAGCCTCGGCCGCGTCCTGTATGGGAAGAGGCAGCACTTCCGGGTCGGCGCGCGCGTCATTTCCGGCCGCAAAGCGCAGAGGGAGAGGGCAGGGTCACCTGGTGCCTTAAAGTTCCGGTTCCAGGTCAGCGCGGCGGCGTTTTCGAATCTGGAACCGGCATTTTTTTCTTCACCACGCATCCGCAGACAGCTATGGACAGCGATGCAGCGGATAAGGGGGCAAGCCAAGGCACCAGCAAGGCTAAGGTAAGGGACTGTGTCCTATTTTACACTGGGCCGTTTTCTCCTGTGGGGGGGGTATTCACCTTCTTCCCCCTCCATCTCCCCCACCCCCCATCTCCCTGGTGGTGCAGTGGCTGGTGATTTAGCATGTCTGCATAATACTAGGGGTCTTTTTGTAAAAGGTGGTGGTGGTGCATGGCTTGCGGGGCACAAGGAAGTGAAAGTGTTTTTTCCTATGTGTACCTGGGTGTATTGATTTGTACTGTGTAACAGTTTTTTCTTAGCGTGGTCCCTGGTTTTTTTCTTTTCTGTTTGTGCAGGCCAAAAGTTCTGCTCAACCAGTGAAGAGAAGGTGCCCTGTCTGCAAGGAAAAGTTAAGCGAGGCTTGGACCAAGTCGCTTTGTGCAGATTGCACTGCAAATGTAGTCAGGGAAGAGTCTCCATCCTTTTGTGGTGATCTAGTATCTACAATTAAGGATGAACTCCGTGCCACCTTTCAAGCTTTTAGGTCAAACCTAAGAGAAGAACCAGGCCCTTCAAGGGAACCTAGGGCTCCGCAGCCTTCTTCAGAACCCCAAGACGGCTCTCAAATATTATTGGGAGGTCCGATAGACGCTTCCCAAGAATCTGCTTCCCTTGCTCCAGATGGAACAGACTCTGAGGAGGAAGAAAATGAAGCAGAGAGCGCTTCTAAGTACAAAATGTCGCTTGAAGAAGTCGCAGGACTTTTAAAAGTAATCCATGCGACTTTAGGGATTGAAGAGGAAAAGAAGGAGCTCTCCCTACATGACCGCATGTATGCAGGTTTGGGTGATCCAAAAAGCCGTGTTTTTCCAGTCCATTCAATAATCTCGGACATGATTAAAAAAGAGTGGTTGGAACCCGAGAAAAAGCCATTTTTTTTCCCGGTCTCATAAGAGAAGATTTCCATTTGAGGACAACCCGGATTCCATCTGGAACAAGGTTCCAAAACTGGACTCTGCTTTTTCACAGGTCTCAAAATCAACTGACCTTGCCTTTGAGGACATGGGCATGTTAAAGGAGCCCATGGACAAAGGAATGGATTTGCTTCTTAAAAGGGCTTGGCAGTCTGTGATGAACAATCTAAAACCAGCAATAGCAACAACCTGTGTCGCTAGGAATTTAGAACACTGGATTAACCAGACGAAGGCCCATGTTACGGCAGATTCTCCAAAACAGGAGATTCTGGACTCATTTACAACGCTTTCTGCAGCAGTATCATATATTGCGGATGCTTCAGCAGAATCCATTCGTATGTCAGCCAGGTCAGCGGCTTTGACCAATTCTGCTAGGAGAGCCTTGTGGCTTAAAACTTGGCCAGGAGATGCTGCATCTAAAAATAGACTGTGTAGCATTCCCTTTACAGGGAATTTGCTATTTGGTTCTGAGCTGGAGTCCATTCTTGACCGTACGGCTGACAAAAAGAAGGCGTTTCCGGTCAAAAAACAACAGGTACAGACCCGTAAGCGTTTTTTTCGTCCCCAAAAAGGACAACAGGAAGGGAAAACGCAAACAAAAGGAAGCAGTGGTCTTCCCAGAAACCAAAAGGTAGGAGTGGAGTGCTCTTCCATCCTCCTGCGACCCCCGGAAAGCCGCAGTGACAATCCACCCCAAGTAGGGGGAAGACTCCAGGAGTTCATTCCCCAGTGGAGAGACATCACTACAAATCAGTATATTGTAAACATGCTCTCCCAAGGATATGTGGTGGAATTCACGGAAGAACCCCCAAAGAGATTCCTAGTGACAAACGTCCCGAGGGATCCGGTCAAGGCACTCGCCATGAAGTCCCTAATTCAGGAACTGATATCCCAGAGAGTCATTGTTCCGGTTCCAACAAAGGAGTTCTTCCAGGGGTTCTATTCTCACGTTTTCCTTGTACAGAAACCTTCAGGAAAGTACCGCCTCATCCTAAATCTAAAAATGCTGAATTTGTCAGTAGAATACAAAAGATTTCGGATGGATTCCATTTTCTCAGTAAGAAGCCTCCTGAGTCAAGGATGCTTCATGGCGTCAATAGATTTGCAGGACGCATACCTCCACATTCCTATTGCTGCCAGATCTCAGAGATATCTGAGGTTAGCACTGAGAGAAGGGAAGAAGGTGGTACACCTGCAATTCAGAGCTCTTCCATTTGGCCTGTCATCTTCTCCAAGGGTGTTCACGAAGGTAATGGCCGAAGCTCTAGCACCCTTGCGTCTAGAGGGAATTTCAGTGATTCCTTATCTAGACGACCTGCTACTGTTTGCTCAAACAAGAGATGGACTTCAGAGAAACTTGGATAGAGCACGTGCTCACCTAGAATCCATCGGATGGATACTAAACCTCCAAAAGTCCAATCTGATTCCCTCTCAGGAGGTGTTATTCCTGGGTTTCCGTATCAACTCTGTGGAGCAAAAGATTTTTCTCCCAGAAGAAAAACGGGAAAAGCTGTTAAAGGTTGTGTCACTCTTACAAACCAGTCAGCTTCTGTCCATCAGGAGGGTCATGTCAGCATTAGGAACCCTGACCTCTTCCATACCGGCAGTACAATGGGCAAAGCTCCATTTCAGGCCACTGCAAAAGTTTCTGTTAAAAATCTGGGATCGCCAGCAGAATTCACTAGATTCACTGGTGAAGATCCCCACCAAAGTAAAGAGGAGTCTCTGGTGGTGGAAGAACCAGGCAAGACTCTCAGCAGGCCTGTTATGGTCCTTTCCAACCCAGGTAAGGCTAACAACCGATGCCAGCTCCTGGGGTTGGGGGGCTCACATGAGCGGTCGTTGGGCTCAGAGATCTTGGTCCACAAGGGAAGCACTGAGATCTTCAAACTGGAGGGAACTAAAGGCGATAGAAATGGCCTTATTGTTCTTTGCAGAAGAAGTCCAAGGGCGACATACACAAATTCTGTCGGACAACGCCACGGCGGTGGCTTACATAAACCGACAAGGGGGCACCAGAAGCAGAATACTTCAAGGCCTAGTAGAGAGCATTCTAAATTGGGCAGAGCTCCATACTCAATCCTTGTCCGCGGTCCATCTAAAAGGGACCCTAAACAGGATAGCGGATTTCCTCAGCAGGAACCAGGTGTACGAAGCGGAGTGGCAATTGAATCCAGATGTCTTCAATCTAATAGTGAAGAAATGGGGACAGCCAAGAGTGGATCTCTTTGCGACTCAGGAAAATACACAAATATCTCTCTTTTTTTCCCTGAACAGGAACGAGTCATCTCTTGGGGTAGATGCTCTGGCGCACAGTTGGAATTTTCACCTCAGCTACGCCTTCCCTCCTTTTCAGCTGATTCCGCAGGTCATAACAAAAATCCAGAAAGAGGATACGACAGTAATCCTCATCACTCCCTTCTGGCCCAAGAGGCCTTGGTTTTCGGCTCTTCTACAGATGCAGATCAAACCATACTGGCATCTTCCCTTGAGGCAAGACCTTCTGTTACAAGGTCCGCTGTTTCACCAAGAAGTAGAAAAGCTAAAACTCACAGCCTGGCTTCTGAGGAGCAGCTCTTAAGGAGAAAAGGATTCTCGGATAGGTTGGTGGCTACCCTCTTATCTAGCAGAAAGAATGTTACCAGAGCAATATATCACAAAGTCTGGAAAGTCTTTAACTCTTGGTGCACTACATCCGGCAGACCATTAAAGCAGATTTCTTCTATCTTGGAATTTCTGCAAGAAGGAGCAGACAAGGGCCTAGCGATCAGTACCCTAAAAGTTCAGGTTGCCGCACTGGGGGTATATTTTGAGAAATCTATTTCATCAGAACCCCTAGTAAACAGATTCTTTAAAGCCCTCACTCGGGCTAGACCGATAGTGATCAAAAACTGTCCGTCATGGAACTTATCAGTCGTTCTACAGGCCCTGACCAGGGAACCTTTCGAACCTCTCAATTTAACCTCCCTGAAGCTAATTACTTTAAAAACAATTTTTCTAGTAGCTATTACAACAGCTCGAAGGATCAGTGAGCTGCAAGCTTTATCTATCAGGGAACCATTTTTTTCTATTTTTTCAGACAGAATTGTGCTGAAGACGGATCCTAACTTTTTACCAAAGGTTGCCTCAGTTCAATTGCCAGATGGTTGAGAATGGCTATCTCAGACGCCTATTCCCTTACAGGCCAGGAGAGTCCAGTAAGTATCAGGGCTCATTCTACTAGAGCTTCGGCGGTGAGTTGGGCAGAAAAAGCTGGTGCCACCCCCGAACAAATCTGTAAGGCAGCTACATGGACAAGTCTGACGACCTTTGCCCGTCATTATAGATTAGATCTCATGACGGCTGGGGACCAGGCTTTCGGAAGGAAAGTCTTACAGGCTGTTGTCCCACCCTAAATGGGGTAAGTCTCGATTATCCTCTCGGGTGCTGTCCTGAAAGACGTTTTGGAAAAATGCAAGTTAGACTTACCGGTAACTTGTTTTCCAATAGGCTTTCAGGACAGCAGGATCCCGCCCTTTTTTTATGCTGTGGCTGTAATACTATGTAATAACTGTCGCTTATGTGTTGCAGCTGGGGCTGGAGGTTCTCTACAAACAACTGATGGAAGCAACGTGGAGGCCTCCAATTAAAGAATTAATTGATGAGGTGTTTCCTGTAGGAGGAGGAGCCATGATCTCTCGGGTGCTGTCCTGAAAGCCTATTGGAAAACAAGTTACCGGTAAGTCTAACTTGCATTTTTTTTTTTTTAATCCTATAAAATAGATCTTTCATAATCCTATAGCATATCTGGAGCCACTTGTTATTGTGATATAGCACATGCTTCACATACATATATGTATGAGACTGAAAACCCTTGGGGCCCCTTATTTCAGAAAGATATGATTAGTGCAAGAATGCTGGAGGTCTTTAGGACATAGTGGAGTATTAAAATAAGGTTTACTGAATTCTTGAATGGACATGTTGTTTGTTACTCACCAAGATGCCTGTTAAATTATGCAGGTGTTATGTCACACTTGGTTATCAAAAGGTTTCATCAATTTTAGCAAATCTGTTAAGGACAAGCCCTGTTTTTAATCTCAAAAATACTGTATATTGTATTCTTTACTATTTATTCAGTTTGTTTACTTCAATACCTTTTGCTATTAACCCCTTGCTTACTGGGCACATAAACCCCCTTCCTGCCCAGGTGAAATTTCAGCTTTCGGCACTGCGTCGCTTTGAATGACAATTGCGCGGTCGTGCGACGTGGCTCGCAAACAAAATTGACGTCCTTTTTTCCCCACAAATAGAGATTTCTTTTGGTGGTATTTGATCACCTCTGCGGTTTTAAATTTTTTGCGCTATAAACCAAAAAAGAGCGACAATTTAAAAAAAACAATATTTTTGGATTTTTGCTATAGTATACCAATTAAAAAAAAAATATATATTTTCTCTAGTCATCTTCCAGGACGGCACACCTGAGATGATGGGTTCCACCTGACAGGAAACACAATCAACAGAGTTTAAAAGGCCCCACCCTTCCCTCTGTCCTTCAGTTATTGATTGTGTTTCCCACAGGATGGCAGCAAAACAGTTTATTTTTTTGCTAACTTTAAGGACCAAGGTCTGGGACCGAAGGGGGGGTCCCACCTTTCCATACATTCTCAGGGGGAATACATAACCGAAGGTTTCAAGAATCCCCGAGAAACTGGTAGCGCTGGACACGGTGAGTGTGTCCATAACCCCAGAGACCTTATATCCCACTCTCTCCTCCTACCTGACAGTGATGGATGGCGTGGGGGAGCCGCTCGGATATGGATATCCCCCAGAGGGGGGAGGAAGTCTCGGTAGCTGGCGGTGCTGTATTCTACAGATGCAGAAGCCCAGAGATTTCATATCTGCCGCGGGCTGTCCTTCGGCATCGTTCGGCGGCCATTGCGCATGTCCGGATGCTGGGTGCCGGAGGGCGCGCTCGTGTGACGTAATTTCCGCCGTGCCCGGACTACAACAAAATGGCGGCGCGCGGCGGACTGTGGCGTGCGGTAGAGGAGCGGTAACGGAGCCGGGGTCAGCGGTTCTGTCCCCCCCCCCCCAACCTGCCCAGAGTGATCCTGCCCGGTCGGGTGGGCTACCCAAAGCGGCATGGAGAAGGACGGACCGATTCCAGCATCAAAAATCACCACAGGGGGTGAGTGATTCAGCTGGCGGGGGGAGAAGATTTGGAGTGGCCCTATTTTTCCCTCTCCCCGCAAGATACCCTAGGGGTAATGGCTTAACAGGGTCTATTTGTCCTTTTTCAGAGACTGAATGCCCTGCCCAGGGGACGACCAGTAGGTCTAGGGCTAAAGCCAGTAGTAAATCTAAGCGTTGTGGGAATTGTAACGAGAAACTCCCACGGGACCATGCAAAACCCTTTTGCTTCAAATGCATTTACAAACTAGCAGGAAAGGAGACAGCACAGGCTGTGAAGAAGTGCAAAGCGCTACAGGCTGAAATGTTAGCTATCCTTCAAGGCTACGATAGAGAAGCGAGTAGAAACTCCCTTAGGTAGGGAGAGCTCCCCCTCTCTATTGGGAACTCCGGCAGGTTTTATGGAGGTATCCCAGGGACAGTCTCCTGGTGACTCTGATGAAGAGGTGGAGACCTCAGACCAAAGCTCTAGAGAGGAAGGAGAGGACTCTGATCAGGATAGTCTCTGTGAAGATAGACCTGGGGGACATCTCTTTGCAGCGGAAGATATGGAGGGTCTCCTTAAGGCTATCTATGCCTCAGAGGACCTTCAGTTACCATCCACTCAAATCTCGGCACAGGATAGAGTGTACAGGGGACTGGGCAAAGCTCAGGCCAAATCCTTTCCGGTACATCAATCTCTTAAAGAGATAATTATAAGAGTGGAAAGATCCTGAGCGCGGAGTGTTAAAGCTTAAAACTTGGAAGCGCAGGTGCCCCTCTAAAGCTGAGGAAGAAGAAAGATTCTTCAAGGTTCCACGTTTGGATGCTTCATTAGCTCAAGTTTCCAAACGTTCGGATTTGTCATTTTGAAGATTCCATAAATATTCGGGATCCGATGGACAAGAAATCAGAAACCCTACTCAGGAGAGCCTGGGACGCCAACGCTGCTGCTATGGGCCCAGCATTAGCCTCCGCCTGTGTCGCCAGAAATGCGGATGCATGGGTTCACAGGCTAATAGAGCACGTAGCCCATGAGAGTAAATCTAAAGAGGTATTGGATTCTCTGGAGGTGGTTAGCAAGGCAGTAGCCTATTTAGCGGATGCTGCTGTAGAAACGGTCAGAACTACTGCTAAGTCGGCAGCCCTTCTTAATTCGGCTAGAAGAGCCCTTTGGGTAAAGACGTGGGATGGGGATGTGACATCCAAGTCTCGTCTTTGTGGTGTACCATTTGAAGGAGCTCTGCTCTTCGGTTCAGACCTAGAGCAGGTTCTGTCCCGTTTTACAGAAAAAGGCAAAAAATGTCCTACCAAACCCAAAAAAGGATAAAGGGAAGAAATTTTTTCGAGGCCCCTCTAAAGACAATTTTAAGGGGAAACAGGAGCAAATAAAGTGGGGTTTTGGCAGAGGCAAGGGAAAAGGTGGAATCCTTTTCTCCAGGCCCGGTACTTCTAACAAGGAGTCCAAATGACGCCAACATAAGAGTTGGTGGGAGGCTCTTGTGGTTTATCCCTCAATGGGAAAATATCACGCAGAGCCCTTACATCCTAAACCTGATAAGGGTAGGTTACAAATTAGAATTTCTGTCCCTTCCTCCCCCAAACTTTGTTCTTACTCTTCTCCCCAAGGATCCATTGAAAGCAAGGGGCCTGTTGGAGTGTCCGCGAACTAGCAGAACAGGAGGTCATTATCCCTGTTCCCGTGGATCAGTGCGGCCGGGGGTTTTATTCCCACATATTTGTGGTATCAAAGCCATCCGGAAAATTCCCACTGATCATAAATTTACGGAAACTAAACCAGTTCTTGGTATACAAAAAGTTCCGGATGGAGAGTATCTATACGGTCAGAAGACACCTTCAAGAATTACCTTAGATTTGAAGGACGCTTACTTGCACGTCCCCATTGCCCCAAAACATCAGAAATTCCCGAGGTTTGCAGTACAGACAAAACGGGGCGTCCAACACTGGCAGTTCAAGGCACTCCCCTTCGGACTAGCGGCCAGCCCGAGAATCTTTACCAAGGTTCTGGCCGAGGTGGTGTCTTTTTTACACCTCCAGGGGATAGCCTTGATCCCATACTTGGATGACATGTTAATCTTCGGTCCAGCCCTGGAACAACTCCAGGCAGACCGAGAAAAGGTGCTGTCCACCCTAAAATCGCTGGGGTGGTTGATCAGCCGAGAGAAATCCTCCCTGGACCCCTCACAATCCAAAGTGTTCCTAGGATACAGGGTAGACTCAGTCAGCCAGAGGATCTTTCTTCCACTGGAGAAGATCTTAAAGGTGCAGAGAGCAGTGTCTACTCTCCAGGGTGCAGGGGAGGCATCTCTAAGGACCGTTGTGAAGGTTCTAGGGCTCATGTCATTCTGCATTCCAGCGGTCCAATGGGCACAGTTCCATTCTCAGGGGCTCCAGGGATTCCTTCTCTCCTCCTGGGACGGAAGAAGAGAATCCCTGGACTTAACGGTCCGCCTCTCGGAAGAAGCAAAACACTGCCTAGACTGGTGGCTGAACCCGAAAAACCTGTCGGGGGGGTCAGTCCTGGACTCAGCAAAATCTGCTGGTTCTGACCATGGACGTAAGTGCCTGGGGAGCTCACATGGGAGATCTCTTTGCCCAGGGCCCTTGGGACCGGGAGCAGAGCAAAGCGTCCTCCAATTTCAGGGAGTTGTTAGCGGTCGGAAAGGCGTTAAACTTTTTCTGAAATCAGGTCCAGCAAAGGGAAGTACAAATCTTCTCGGACAATGTAGTGACTGTGTCCTACCTAAACCATCAGGGGGGAAAAAGGTCCAGCAAGCTGATGAAACTAACCCAAGAGATACTGGGGGAAGCAGAGAAATATATTCTCTCAGTTTCGGCAGTCCATGTGAAAGGGTCCCTCAACATCCAGGCAGACTTTCTCAGCAGACAGCCCATTCATCAGGGAGAGTGGGAGCTAAGCACAGAAGTTTTCTCTCTGGTAAGCCGACATTTTGGCAAACCAGAGATAGACTTGTTTGCCTACAGGAAGGTTCACAAGTACTTCTCTTTCACAAGAGAGCAGGGATCCAGAGGAATAAATGCCTTAGCTCAAAATTGGGAATTCTCTCTGGCGTATGCGTTCCCTCCCCTGATGCTCCTTCCCCGGGTGTTGCAGAAGCTATCCCGTTCAAATGGGTGCCTTATTCTGATCGCACCCTGGTGGCCGAAGAGGGCATGGTTCCCCACCCTGAGGAGGTGGTCGATTGCTCCTGCGCTGCATCTCCCGTCCAGACGAGATCTCCTCTCCCAAGGACCAGTCTTCCATCCCAAACCAGGATTTCTTTCCCTGACGGCATGGTATTTGAGAGGGAGATCCTCAGGCGTAGGGGATGTTCGGAGAAAGTGTTGACACACTTTTGATGAGTAGGAAGCCAATCACTAGGCAAATCTATGCGAAAGTTTGGAGAGTCTTCTCTCGCTGGGCCCAGTCTAGAGAAGGTTCTCCCCAAACAATCCCGATGGTCCTGGATTTCCTCCAAGAGGGAGCTGACCAGGGCCTAGCAGTCAAGACCCTCAGGGTCCAAATCGCAGCTTTATCAGTGTTTTTTGACCAAAGACTGGCCTTAAACGCACTGGTAAAGAGATATTTGACAGCCAGGGAAAGGGTTACCCCAGTGAGAACAAACGGGTTCCCACCTTGGGATTTATCCCCCTTTGAGCCATTAGCTCAGGTTTCGGTTAAGTTTTTGTCACTTAAAATGGCCTTCCTTCTGGCGATCCCCATAGCCAGAAGGGTTGGCGACCTACAAGCTCTGACTATAAAAGAGCCATTTTTGTTGCTTCTAGAGGACAGGGTAATCCTCAGACAGGATCCTTTAGATTTGCCTAAAGTGACCTCAGATTTTCACAGGTCACAGGAAATTATTCTCCCCTCCTTTTGTCAGAATCCCAAAAATGACAAAGAGGAAAAGTTTCATTTATTAGGCCCCATGCACACGAGACGCAGGTGCAAACTCTGCTGAACACACGTTTTTAAACGCTGAAACCGGCGTTTATAAACGCGCGTTTTGCCACGTTTGCGGCCGCGTTTAGCGGCGTTTAACCGCGTTTGCGTTTATAAGCGTTTCATCATAGACCCTCCCTAAGCTCAAAAAACAGTAAATTTTAACCATTTCGGCCAGTTTGTGAGACCAGAGTGAGTAGCAGCAGCTGAGAGAGCAGCAGTGTACTTGTATTTAGCGTATCACTTGCCACATCATCTGCCACAAGTTGTGGATTGTCACCTGGCCACGTCACCTGCCACAAGTTGTGGATTGTCCACTTGCCACGTCACCTGGCCACATCACGTGCCACGTCACCTGCCACAAGTTGTGGATTGTCCACTTGCCACGTTACCTGGCCACGTCACCTGGCCATGTTACCTGCCACGTCACCTGCCACAAGTTGTGGATTGTCCACTTGCCATGTCACCTGGCCACGTCACCTGCCACAAGTTGTAAATTGTCCACTTGCCACGTCACCTGCCACGTCACCTAGCCATGTTACCTGCCCACATTACCTGCCACGTCACCTGCCACAAGTTGTGGATTGTCCACTTTCCACGTCACCTGGCCACATCACGTGCCACGTCACCTGCCACAAGTTGTGAATTGTCCACTTGCTACGTCGCCTGGCCACGTCGCCTGGCCACGTCGCCTGCCGATTGTCCACTGGCCACGTCGCCTGCCGATTGTCCACTGGCCACGTCACCTGCCGATTGTCCACTGGCCACGTCACCTGCCGATTGTCCACTGGCCACGTCACCTGCCGATTGTCCACTGGCCACGTCACCTGGCCACGTCACCTGGCCACGTCACCTGACACAAGTTGTTGATTGTCCACTTGCCACGTTACCTGCCACAAGTTGTGGATTGTCCACAATGCAATGCAAGCAATTACAGTTTTTTCTTTTATATTTTTTAATAGTTTTTCATCATTTGCCATCATTTTTGAGATTTCTAATGTTAAAAAATAGGTCACCTTTAAAAACGCTTATAAACGCAAACGCGGCAAAACGCCGGTACCGCGTTTAGCAGCGTTTAGCGTCTGAAACGTGGAAAACTTTTGCGTCTGAACCCATTTTTTTTGCTTCTGGAAAAACGAGGTTAAACGCAACTGCTTGTAAATGCCAAAAAACGAGAGTGTGTGCATGGACACATAGGATAACATTGAATGGGTTCAGGAGCAGTTGAAAAAAGCGTTCAACAGCAAATAACAGCGTCTCGTGTGCATGGAGCCTAAGACGTTAGAAGATGTCTTCTAGTCGATTTAGACAGAGTGAGTGAGTTCAGGCGATCAAATCATTTATTAACCACTTAAGCCCCGGACCATTTGGTAGCTAAAGGACCAGAGCTGTTTTCAGAATTTTGCACTGCGCTGCTTTAACTGTAAATTGTGCGGACATGCAATGTTGTACCCAAACGAAATTTGCGTCCTTTTCTTCCCACAAATAGAGCTTTCTTTTAATGGTATTTGATTGCTTCTGCGATTTTTATTTTTTGCGATTATAAATGGAAAAATGATATTTTCTACTTTTTGTTATAAGAAAAATCGAATAAACTCAATTTTAGTCATACATTTAGGCCAAAATGTATTCAGCCACATGTCTTTAGTAAAAAAAATGTCAATAAGCGTATATTTATTGGTTTGCGCAAAAGTTATAGCGTCTACAAACTAGGGTACATTTTCTGGAATTTACACAGCTTTTAATTTATGACTATCTCATTTCTTGAGGTGCTAAAATGGCAGGGCAGTACAAACCCCCCCCCCCAAATGACCCCATTTTGGAAAGTAGACATCCCAAGGAAATTGCTGAGAGGCATGTTGAGCCCATTGAATATTTTTTATTTTTTTTTGTCTGAAGTGATTGAATAATGACTAAAAAAAAAAAAAAAAAAATTACAAAAAGTTGTCACTAAATAATATATTGCTCACACATGCCAGGTTATATGTGGAATTACACCCCAAAATACATTTTGCTGCTTCTCCTGAGTACGGGGATACCACGTGTGGGACTTTTTGGGAGCCTAGCCGCGTACGGGCCCCCGAAAACCAAGCACCGCCTTCTGGATTTCTAAGGGCGCAAATTTTTGATTTCACTCCTCACTACCTATCGCAGTTTCGAAGGCCATAAAATGCCAAAATAGCACAAACCCCCCCCCCCCCCAAATGACCCCATTTTGGAAAGTAGACACCCCAAGCTATTTGCTGAGAGGCATGGTGGGTATTTTACAGCTCTCATTTGTTTTTGAAAATGAAGAAAGAAAATATTTAGTTTTTTTCAATTTTCAAAACTTTGTGACAAAAAGCGAGATCTGCAAAATACTCACAATACCTCTCAGCAAATGGCTAGTGGTGTCTACTTTCAAAAATAGGGTCATTTTGGGGGGGGGTTTTGTGCCATCTGGGCATTCCATGGCCTCCGAAACTGTGATAGGCAGTGAGAAGTGAAATCAAAAATTGACACCCTTAGAAAGCCCGAAGGCGGTGATTTTTTTTGGGGTCCCGTACGCGGCTAGGCTACCAAAAAGTCTCACACATGTGGTATCCCTGTACTCAGGAGAAGCAACAATGTATTTTGGGGTGTAATTCCACATATGCCCATGGCATGTTTGAGCAATATATCATTTAGTGACAACTTTGTGCAAAAAATAAAAAATAAAATAAAAATTGTCTTTTCCGCAACTTGTGTCAACATATAAAATATTCCATGGACTCAACATGCCTCTCAGTATATAGCTTGGGGTGTCTACTTTCCAAAATGGCGTCATTTGGGGGGGTTTTGAACTGTTCTGGCATTTTATACACAACATTAGGAAGCTTACATCCACTCTTCTAACCACTTGAAGACAAAGCCCTTTTTGACACTTTTTGTTTACATGAAAACATATTTTTTTTTTTTCTGCAAGAAAATTATGTTGAGCCCCCAAACATTATATATATATATATATATATATATATATATATTTTTAAAGCAAAGACCCTACAGATTAAAATGGGTGTTGCATTTTTTTTTCTACACAGTATTTGCGCAGCGATTTTTCAAACGCATTTTTTGGGGAAAAAATACACTTTTTTTTAATTTTAATGCACTAAAACACACTATATTGCCCAAATGTTTGATGAAATAAAAAAGATGATCTTAGGCCAAGTACATAGATACCAAACACGAAATGCTTTAAAATTTCGCACAAACGCGCATTGGCGACAAACTACATACATTTTTAAAAGCCGTTACAGGTTACCCCGTTAGATTTACAGAGGAGGTCTACTGCTAAAATTACTGCCCTCGATCTGACCTTCGCGGTGATGCCTCACATGCATGGTGCAATTGCTGTTTACATATGACGCCAGACCGACGCTTGCGTTCGCCATTGAGCAAGAGCAGGGCAGGACAGGGGTGCTTTTTTTTTATCTTATTTTTATTATTAATTTTGCTTTTTTTATTTTATTTTTAAACTGTTCCTTCCATATATATATATATATATATATATATATATATAATTTTTATTATCTCAGGGAATGTAAATATCCCCTATGATAGCAATAGGTAGTGACAGGTACTCTCTCTTTTTTTTGAAAAAACTGGGGTCTTCTAGACCCTAGATCTTTCCTCTGCCCTCAAAGCATCTGACCACACCAAGATCGGTGTGATAAAATGCTTTCCCAAGTTCCCAATGGCGCTTTTTATATCCGGGGGGGACATTCCCTCCCACTGCTTGTAAAAGCAGTCCAGAGGCTAATTAGCCACTAGGATTGCTTTTACATGAAAGCCGGCCGCTGGCTGAAAAGAATGATACCAAGATGATACCTAAACCCGCAGGCATCATTCTGGTATAAACATTCAAAGTCCAGCAACATACCAGTACGTTGCTGGTCCTTGTTGGACATGTATTCCTTTTTTTTTTTTTTTTTTCATGCAGCCTGTTGGCTGAACGAAAAAAGAGATTGATCGGGTGGGTATGCCCACCATTAGAATACCGCCCTTCATCCACCCACTTCTAATGATGGGCATACACGCACCATTTATATATGCCGAAGCATTGGGGCATCCTCCCGCAAAAAAGTTATGCCGCACGCACATGGTCGGACTTTTCCACGGGCAAGCCTCCGTCGGAATTTCGACCGTATGTACGCGGCATTAGGAGCAAAATCACTCCTCCGCCCCTGCTGCCTCCATGCTTCGGCATATATGCTTTTTTTTTTAACTGTGGTGGTGAAATCACCTCCTACAGCACTGGAGTCGCAGGGATCAGGCCTGTCTCTGCGAACGCTGCAGTTATGTGTGTTGTGTTTTGTGCCTATGTGTCCTGGTGTCAGTGTAGTGTTTTGTCCACTAACCTGGCATCTTCTCTTGTGCGGCGCTCGGTATATGTGAGCGCCGCAGGAGAGATGACATCACTTCCTCTGCCTGTGTAAACATTACACAGCAGAGGAAGCTCTTTCATTCGCCGGGAACGATCGCGAGGGGGTGGCCGGAATAGATCGGCCGTCCCCTCATCCCGGATCGCTCCTGGACAATTAACCACCGCTCACTGTAAAGAAGGGGGGTCCGATCGGACCCCCCAACTATACAAAGGCGATTACGTAGATATACGTGATTCTGCCTGTCGGTGCCATTCTGCCGACGTAGATTTACAGTGGGCGGACGTTAAGTGGTTAATTGGCTTCTCCGGTCAAAGGAAAGGGCTTTAGGCTTCTAAACCTACGATAGCCAGGTGGATAAAACAGACTATCGCAGTGGCTTATGATCAGTCAGAAAAACCTGTTCCAGCTCATATTAAAGCTCACTCAACTAGATCTCTGGCGACCTGGGCAGAAAGGGCAGGCGCTTCGATCGATCAAATCTGCAGAGCAGCAACTTGGACGAGCCAAAATACCTTCCTGAGACACTACAGAGTGGAGCTGTTGTCCCCTCAGGACTTGGCGTTTGGCAGGAAGGTCCTACAAGCGGTGATCCCACCCTAAGGTAGGCCTGAACTTCTTGCTCATCGTCTCAGGTGTGCCGTCCTGGAAGATGACTAGAGAAAAGTACCAGTTACACTTACCTGTAACGGGTTTTCTAGGAAATCTTCCAGGACGGCAGGCCTACTTCCCTACCCTTAATTGTGGGTGATATTTTATTCTCACAGAAGATACTCTCTGACACCGGTGTGGGCTTATACTTTGTCATAACTGAAGGACAGAGGGAAGGGTGGGGCCTTTTAAACTCTGTTGATTGTATTTCCTGTCAGGTGGAACCCATCATCTCAGGTGTGCCGTCCTGGAAGATTTCATAGAAAACACGTTACCGGTAAGTGTAACGGGTACTTTTTTCCTCAGTTGAGGCCGATAAGTATTCTTCTACATATTTTTGGGTAAAAAAAATCCCAATAAGCGTATAGTGATTGGTTTGCGTAAAAGTTATAGCGTCTACAAAATAGGGGATAGAATTCTGACTTTTTTTTTTTTTTTTTTACTAGTAATGGCGGAGATCTGCGATTTTTGTCAGGACTGCGATATTGCGGCGGACACATCCGACACTTTTGACACATTTTTGGGACCATTCACATTTATACAGCGATTAGTGCTATAAAACTGCACTGATTACTGTATAAATGTGACTGGCAGGGAAGGGGTTAACAGTAGGGGGAGAGGAAGGGGTTAATATGTTCCCTAATGTGTGATTGCTACTGTGGGGGGAGGGGACTGACTGGGGGAGGAGACCTATCTGTGTCCCTATGTACAAGGGACACAGCATCGGTCTCCTCTCTCCCTGACCGGACATGGATCTGTGTGTTTACACACACAGATCCATGTCCTTGTCTGTGTACCGGCCGATCGCGGGTACCTGGCGGACATCGCGGCCGCCAGGCACGCGCATCAGCATCTAAGTGAAGCGCCGGGCACGCGCGCCACCGGCGGCGCTCGCGCGCCCCCCAGTGGCTGGAGGAGCGGAGACCGTATAAAGATGGCCTCCCGGCATTGTAGAACCACTTTGCGGCCGTATGTATGGTGTATCCCCCCCCTCATGTGGCATTGCTTTGGGACGTCCCACATAGTAATGACTATGCTGCTCTGTGTCCCGTGATGTATGAACAAGAAAGTAGGATTTTTAAAACAGCTTACCTGTAAAATCCTTTTCTTGGAGTACATCACGGGACACAGAGCTCCCACCCCTCTTTTGGGGACACGTATTGCTTTGCTACAAAACTGAGGTACTCCCGGATGGGAGGGGCTTATATAGGGGAGGGTACTTCCTGTTTTGGAAGTTGCCAGTGCCAGCACCTGAAGGTAATTCTATATAACCCACATAGTAATGACTATGCTGCTCTGTGTCCCGTGATGTACTCCAAGAAAAGGATTTTACAGGTAAGCTGTTTTAAAAATCCTACTTTTAACTCCAATCTGTATCCCAGACTTACTGCGGAGAGCACCCATTTGTCTCTGATCGTGTCCCGCCTCTGCGAACAACTGGAGTCTTCCCCCCACCCGATTGAGTGGGGGCAACCCTTCATGCATTTGACTTTGGGGGAGGTTTTGTACCTCTCCTGACCCAGGGTTTCTTATTACCCTGCGATTGTCCCTGATTTTTACCCCCGGGATTTGACCGAGGAGGCCGTCGGAACTGTTTCACAGCCGATGCCCCAGGGACTGGAGAAGCAGGCCTCTTAAAAGAGGGACCTCTAACTCTGTTTTTAACCGGCAAGAGTGTACTTTTACCGTTGGAAATTTTCTGGATATATTTGTCCAGGTCTTCCCCGAATAAGCGTTCACCATGAAATGGGAAGCTAACCAGCAATTTTTTACAGGGAGCTTCAGCAGACCAGTTTTTGAGCCATAGAAGCCTGCGCATATGTACTACAGACAGCGTAAGGCGGGAGGCCTGATGGATTGAATCCTTTATGGCGTCAACCGCAAAGCATAAGGCTCTAGGTAGATCAGCTAGGGCAAGGGCCTGCTGATCCGGCAAGTCCCTTAAGACCTGTTTCAACTGATCCTTCACTGCTTGGCAGACCCCAATAGCTGCCACTGCTGGTTGTGTCACCAAGCCTGCTGTAGAAAAAGCAGATTTTAATAAGGACTCCAATTTTTTATCTATTGGGTCCTTGAACATTTGGACATTATCCACTGGACATGTCAGTGATTTATTCACACAAGAGATGGCTGCGTCCACTGTAGGGACCCTCCATTTTTTGATGAACTTATCCTCCATGGGATAGACCACCGGAAATCTCTTGGGGGGAGTAAATATTTTATCAGGATGTTCCCAATCCTGGTACATGAGCCCTTCCAATAAAGGGTGAAGTGGAAAGGAACAGACAGTCTGGGGAGCTTTTAGCGACCCCAGCGAGGAGACAGGTAGTGGTTGATGGTTCCGCAAGGTGCATTTTAAATGCTGATCGGACCATGTTGGTCAAAGACTGAACCCATAATCTTTCAGCTTGAGATGCTGAGAAAGGTTCCTCCACTGTTGATTCCTCTATCAGAATCAACCTCCTCCTGATCCCCTTCAGGCAGGTCGATCCCTGTATGGGACTGTTGCTCCGCTAACAGGTACTCTGAAGGAGGAGACGGAGATCGGGCGTGCTTTCCCTGTGACAGGGAGGCAGCGATCAATGTTGACAATCTCTCTTCTAATCCTCCCAGAGCTGAGGAAAAAACCTCCTCTGTTACATACACAGGAGCAGGTGAACTGAGGACAGCCACAGTACCAGGTACTCCTGCGGGGTCTCTACGGTCACTAACCTCTGAATTTTCAGGGGAGACTGGTGCAGCAGAAGCATGCCCAAGATCCTCAGAGCCCGATGGAGACCCCCTTCGCTTCCTGGAAGATTTAGTTCCGGAGCTTCTGGACGGCATATTCCTAAGCCCAAAGCTGAGGTATTCCAGCCGTAATACACCACTTTTACTGAGACTAGTCTAGCACAATTGCTGCTATATAACAGTTGGTGTCTACTAAAGTGCCTTTCTAGGGGATGCCTGCATCAACCGCCTCTGTGTGCCTTTTTACTGTTGCTAGCTCTGTCTGTGTACTTCAATAGCCAGCTGTGCCTTTAAACATGCTGGACGCCCGCACATGCGCAGTAGCGCCGCGGCGCACACCGAGCGTCATCCACCCGCTCAGCCCCTTTTTCCAGATCGCCTCTATATAGAGGCACGCGCACGCGCGCCTTCGGCTCCTTTTTTGAAAAATAAGGAGCTAGATGGGAGCCAGGGTCCCTGCCGCAGGGCCCGGGGATGGATGAGCGCAGCAACAGGGCAGAGGAGACAGCTTCCCAAAGAGAACTTACCAACTGCCTGGATTTGACTTCGGAAGAAAAAAATCCACATTTACAAGAAAAAGAACCATAGCGGCCTCTAGTGTTTAACACAGGTACCACGGTCTTACATTTTTTTTTATTTTTTATTTTTTTTCTTGCCTACTATTAAAATTTACATTTTCTCAGTAGTAACAGGCATGCACAGAATATTAGCGGGAATACCTTAGGTAACAGGCAGAAAGACAAAATAGGCTTGGGGGTCCCCCAATAGAACCAAGTTCCTGAGGGCCCCCACTTACCTTTTCCTCGCCGCAGGACTCTGTTTGTTCCACAGAAGCCCAAACTTCACCTATCACGGCAGGCATTGTAATTAAACCTTCAGGGACCGGGTTCCCAAGGATTCCACTCCCCTGGACCTGTATAGCACCCTGCACAGAAAACATCTTGGTCGTGGGTATGACCAGAGCTCTGGATCCCAGGGTCCAGCCCTCCTAAGAGAGGCATTACAGGCAAAACCTTGCTCTTCTCTTGCAAGGCCCGGGTACCGACCGTTTAGCTATGAAGCTTTTTTGGTCGGATCCGGAATAGCTTACTGAGGCCCAAAAGAACCTGTACGCAAGCTCAGTGAAAAACACGTTACTTCTTGGCCAACACCTTAGACACTGGCAAAAAACTGAGGTACTCCCGGATGGGAGAGGCTTATATAGGGGAGGGTACTTCCGGTTTTGGAAGTTGCCAGTGCCAGCACCTGAAGGTATCTATATAACCCACATAGTAATGACTATGCCGCTCTGTGTCCCGTGATGTACGAGAAAGAAATGAAAATTGTATAATGTATGACAAGCCTACCACCCTGTATGATCTGGGCTTCCCTAACTTTAGGAGGACCAATTGCAGTCAGTTTGGGTGTTTGAGTTCATGGATGTCCACCACAGGTACCTGTACAGGGTAGGGGGGGGGACGACATGTCTTGGGTAGGTAATGGTAACCTTGCTATGCTTCTTTTGTCTTGAAGCCCTTTTATATCCATCAGGATATAAACGAGCTAGCAGCCACCTGTTAACCTGTCATATAGCCTGCCTTGGGCTCTACAGTAGAAATAATTAGGGTGGGATCACTTAGCAGCCGATGGTGTCCAAATTAAAGGTTCTCAAAGGCCACATTTGTATTCACATGTCAAGTATCAAGCTGCATCTGAATAACGGGGGGTGAAAAGGATGCAGTCTGGGGGGGGCAAAAGGATGCCTCACACCGCTCCCCCCCCTTTTTTCCAGCCAGCCAATAACCCTGATATGTCTTGCTTGCTTTTTTTTTTTTTTTTTTAGCTGGCTCATAGATTCAAAGCAGATTTGTCAAGCCTGGTATTCATACCTTACGATATTCACACAAAGGTCAAGAACAAGGAGGGTAATCGGAGCTAATCTACATATTCATTTTGGTCAGTGGCTCCGGTATATATTAAAACTGCTGGTTTAGCATGGCAGCCAGGCAACTGTATGGCTATACAGTAGTAGAACAATAATTTTAAATACATTTATCTTTTTAAGAACAGTCGTTTTATTTCCTAATGGTTAGTGGTGTCAATTCAACCTTTGTTTTCTACTGCAGTGACGAAAAATGCAAAGGAGCAAGATGAAAACATTTTTTTAAACAAATTTCTAACAGTGAAAGTGTTTTTCGTTCAAGAAAGTATTTTCACTAAAGAGTTCTAAAAGCTGGGAGATGGGCATTCAGGTCATGTGACCATTGTGATTGGCTGTCACAGCAGTCACATGATTGGAAAGCTCCCGTTCAAGTATGCATCGTGAGCTCAACGATCCCTGCTGGTTACCCTGATGGGAGCATGCTACACAGGACCGCATATCTGCTTGACTGGCTTCAAGAGGTTTAAAAGCAAACTTTTAAATGATATCAAATCATTGAATGTACTGATAAGAATTTGGTACAAATATTTGTAAGAACGTCTTCTAGTGTATGGCCAGCAGCAGATGCCGCCTTTACATCCTGGTTTACACTACTATGGAGGAAATATTTGTATCCCTCTTACCATATCACAATAAACAAAGGGCAATGCTGGTGTATGTGAAGAAAGCCTGAGTGTTTTTCCTGCCAGGAAGGCACAAAACAGGTCAAGCAGCTGAGGTGACATCCTTGCAATACATATGTCGGTGGTGAATGTGTGGTATGTGGATATAGGGTATTGCCTAAAAAGCACCAACAAATGTGGGCTAAATGTTTGCTTTGCTTGACAACTGGGCACTAAACCCCCTTCGTGCCCGGACCAATTTTCAGCTTTCAGCGCTCTCACACTTTGAATGACAATTACTCGGTCATGTAATACTGTACCCAAATGATTTTTGTCCTTTTTTTTTCATACAAATAGAGCTTTCATTTGGTGGTATTTGGTCACCTCTGGGTTTTTTATTTTTTGCGCTATAAATTAAAAAATACGTAAAATTTAGAAAAAAAAACTTTTTTTTTTTTTTTTTTTTAGTTTTATGTAATTTTTCTTCATAAATTTTGGCCACAATTTATACTGCTACATATCTTTGGTAAAAATAACCCAAATTAGTGGATATTATTTGGTCTTTGTGAAAGTTATAGAATCTACAAGCTGTGGTGTGGATCATAAACAATTGATCACACCTAATGTACTGGTGGCCTATCATTTTTTACGACCCGAACAAGCCAGGAAAGTACAAATACCCCCCAAATGACCCCTTTTTTTAAAGTAGACATTCCAAGGTATTTAGTAAGATGCATGGTGAGGTTTTTGATGTCATTTTTTCCCACAATTCTTTGCAAAATGAAGATTTTTTTTGTTTTTCCACAAAATTGTCATTGTAATAGGTTATTTCTCTCACATGGCATGTGTATACCACAAATGACGCCCCAAAATACATTGTGCTACTCCTGAGTATGGCAATACCACGTGTGGGACTTTTTCACAGCCTGGCCACATACAGAGGCCCAACATGCAGGGAGCACCATCAGGTATTCTAGGAGCATAAATTACACATCTAACTAGTTGACTACCTATTACACTTTTGAAGGCCCTGGAGCACAAGGACAATGGAAATGCCCACAAAGTGACCCAATTTTGGAAAGCTAATACCCCAACGTATAATCTGAGGCATAACGGTTCAATGAACGGTTCATTTTTTTTCCTGAAGTTTTTGGAAAATGCGGGAAAAAAACAAACGCATTTTTTTTTTTTACGCAATGTTGTCCATTTATAAGATATTGCCAACACATAGCATGTACATAGCAAAAATGACACCCCAAAATACATTCTGCTACTCCTCCTGAGTATGGCGATACCAAATGTGTGAGACTTTTATACAACCCGGCCACATACAGAGGCCCAACATGCAAGGTACACCATCAGGTGTTCTAGGGACACATAGTATGAACATACCAAGAATTACACCCCAAAATACATTCTGCTGAGCAAAGGGTAAACAAAAGATTACCTGTGGTTTTAGTAGCGCAGTTGTCCACAGGAGGATAGCACTGGTCCAGGCAGCAGGCAGGGACTTGGTCAGCAAAAGCGAATGCAATTGTCCAGGCAACAGGCAGGAATACTGTCCATAGTCAGTACAGGCAACAGGCAGGGATACTGTCCATATACAGTCCAGGGTCTGTGTAGGCAGAGATTGTCAGCAGTACCAAAATATTGGTCCTGGTAGTGGGCAGGTTCATGTGGTGTGGTCAGTTCATGCGACAGGCAGCGGAATGATGGCATAGGTCCTACAGGCAGTTGGCAGAAGTAGGGCCTCGTTCAGGACTGAATGGGGACAGGGGTAGAGGCTTCTCCCACCCAAATCTCTTTGAAGCCTCCGAGTCTCCAGACCCTAATCTGGGAATGAGAAACACAAACAATTGTTTTCTTCATCCAGAAAAACAATTCTGGAGCCCCTCACATATGTGAGACCCCTGTGTTTATGAATCCCACTAGTCCACTGGCAGGGTACAAGATCAGTCCAAGAGGCAGGCAAAAAGCATGGTCAAAAAGTCCAGGGTCAGTTCCAGATCAGGCAGAAGTATAAACAGAATCGGTAGGCAGAAGCGTGGTCGAATAACAGTCCAGGGTCAGTTTCCAGATCAGGCAGAGGTATAAACAGAATCGTTAGGCAGAAGCGTGTTCGAATAACAGGCCAGGGTCAGTTACAGAGAAAGCAGAGGCATAAGGGGTGTGAAGGTAAATGGCAGGAAGTGAACTAATAATTTATTTTGGTATGGTAACGGCGGAAGCAGTCGCCTACGCAGAGGCCTCGTTCTGAAGGACATTGGGCACAATAATAAATGGTGTCTCTTCTCTCTCCTCTTTTGGTGCACCCCCTGCATTTTTTCTGGCGTTTTTGGCCTGTTGGTCTGGAGGGATTTTATCTGGGAAGTGGCGCTCGGAGAGTCGGGTAATGACATCGGATCTAATGTTTACTGGTGGGCTGTTCGGGTATAAAAGGGCAGTGGTGATTTCCTCCTGGAAGAAAAGGAAGGATTTGGGTCTTATAGTGGATTTCTGATAGATGACATAGGAGTTGTACATGGCCAAATTAAACAAATAAATGGAAACTTTCTTATACCACTGGTATGTTCTTGTGGAAAGGTAGGGTTCGAGCATCTGGTCGTTGAAGTCGACACCCCCCATGAATTTATTGTATTCGTGGATGCATTTGGGTTTTTAGATCCGGCCATTCCTCCTGGTGATCTCAACAAATTCATTGTTGTGGATGGAAGAAAGTACGTAGACGTCCCTTCTGTCCCTCCACTTCACAGCCAAAATTTCCTCATTGCGTAAACTCGCCGTCTCCCCTCTTAATTTTTTGGTGACCAGGCTTTGAGGAAAGCCCTTCCGGTTCGTCCGTACGGTGCCGCATGCTGGAGTCTTAATTCTGTGTAGGTTTCGGAACAGGGGCAAACTACTTTCCCAAACTACTTTCCCACTGGTTCCAATGTAGTCTGGGCAATTAGGGGGGGTGCAGTTGGGTGTCCTTCCCTTCATATACAATAAAGGCATACACATACCCAGTGGCTCGGTCGCACAATTTATAGAGCTTCACCCCATAGCGGGCCCTTTTGCTGGGTATAAATGGTTTTATGCCCAGCCTGACAGAAAATTTTATAAGGGACTCATCCACGCATATATGTTGGTCTGGGGTAAACAACTGGGGGAAGGTTTCAGAAAAATAATTTAGTAGCGGCCGAATTTTATAAAGCTTATCAAAATTTGGGTCATTTTGGAGAGGGCACTGGGTATTGTCATTGTAGTGTAGGAATCTCATAAAAATTAGATATCTGGACCTGGGCATTACTGAGGAAAAGATGGGCATGTGGTAGATGGGGCGGGTTGACCAATAGGAACGCATCCTGATTTTTTTCCATTTAGTCCCATGCAAAATGTGAGGCCCAAAAAAATTCTAAACTCCTCCACTGTAAGAGCTCTCCACACGTAGGGACGGGCATAATAGGACGTTGGGTTGCTGGTTATGAACTGTTGGGCAAAAAAGTTGCACTGGGCCACAATTGTTGCCAGCATGTCCTCAGTAAAAATTAAATTTAAAAAATCAATTGGGGGAAAAGTTTTCTGTATCCACCTGGACTCCTGGCTGGGCAGTGAAAGGGGGAATGTTGGCTTCTCCTGAATTAGGAGGAAGCCACAAGGGGTACTGAAGGGAATAGGGAAGGCTGGCATGGGACCTAACCCTTTGGGATTGAGGTGACACCCCACTGGTACGTGGCCTTGCTTCCCGAGGTACTGCGGTGGTGGTGGATGGCACTGCGGTGCTGGTGGATGGCACTGCCTCCTCAGCAGAACGCCTTCTTCTGGCGGGCCCTCCTCCTCCCTCCTCCGTCATTGATCCACTGCTTATGACAGGCTTGTAGTCCACGTCGGATTCATCTGAATTTGCGGAGGAATCAGAGAGCTCCCCGTTGCTCCCGTCGGCCGCAAGAATTTCGTACGCCTCCTCGGCTGAAAATACTCTTTTAGCCATTGTTGGCGATGACCGAAGGAACTTGCACTGGCGGCAGGTGGCACTGGCAGGGACTGTGGGCACTGTTTTTTACTGTGTGTAATATGTTTTCAACTCTCTTTTACAGATCAAAGCACAGATCTCTCCCTCCTCACAAGCAGTCTCTGTGTGAGGAGAGAAAGCCGGCAATGAGAGATGATCTCATATGTTTACATTTGAGATCATCTCTGATTGGACAGTGAGATCGAGTGCTGAATGGCCTCTGTGATCGGCCATTCAGCACGATCTGTGATTGGTTGTGTCCAAGGGACACGGCCAACACAGATTTTCCCCGATGCGCGCTCGCGGGGGCGTGCAGGGGGGAGGGGAAACAGGAGGACGTCCTGTCGGCAATTCAGCGCCGCAATGCAGACGTCTTTTTTAGCATTGCCCGGGCGCGAAGTGGTTAAGTTTGTTTTTTATTACAATTTTTTTTTTTTTTTTATGCAGGCTACGCACGTGGAATAATTATCATTGATTTATTTGTGAAGTATAGAGTTAACTTAGAGAAAAATTGATTATATGTTTATTTGAAAGTGAAATAGATTTTTTATTTGACCTGAGTTTGTTTTTTTTACAGCATAATTTTTTTTGTTATAACTGTACAAAAAATGTGCAGAGGTAGCTGGAACAGTGGCAGTGGAAGATGTGGATGCTATGCTAGTTCTAGTCGTACAGAGAGCACCATATCTTTGCTATAATACACCACTGTGTGTACTGGACTACAGTTCACCACTGTGGAGAAATATCACTATATCAATGCCCTGTTTTATAGTATACTATGTATTCTAGAATATAACTGATAAAATAGTATTGATGCACAGAGGTGAATTATACAACAGTGCGTTAATATAGTTTTTTTCTGAAGGTTTTCATTTATCATTGTTCTAGCATTTACATTCACTAAATTTATTCTGCAGTGTTGAAGATGTTTTACCACTAGTAGAGCCAAAACAACGAATCGATTGTAAGGAGCCTCTGACAGAGGCTCCTTACCACGTGATCAGCTGTGACCAATCACAGCTGTCATCGTGTGAACCAGGAAGTGCCGGTAAACGGCATTCCTCATTCGCGCTGACAGGGAGAGCCAATTGGCGCCTCTCCCTGTCAGAGGGGTGGGGTCTGTGCTGATGATTAGCACATTGATTATCAGCAAAGCCCCATTAGATGTGCCCATCAACTGCCATTATGTGCCCCATCAATAAAGTCTGTCAGTGCCCAGCAGTAGCACCTGCCAGTACGTCATCATCGGTGCTGTCCATCAGTGCTGCATACCAGTGCCGCCTGTCGGTGCCCATCATATCACTGAACGTGTGGGTATATGTCCCTGCTTGCAGGAGAAGACCTAGGCAGAATGTTAAATGTTAAAACATTCTAGAACAAACCAGAGCTGAACAGCCCCGCCCAGGGGGGCGGTCCCTCCGGACATTACCCTCCCACCTGCACCTAGCAGCCTCAGTTTTTTTTCTGCCCAGCAGAAGAAGACATGGCTTTCTCAGGAGCCAGTCTCCTGGAAGATTTTACTTTTTCAATTTTTATTCCTTTGGGAATTTTATTTTATTTTTGAGACCTTCAATCAACTGTCGGCTGGGCAACAGGTTTGGTACACTGGTATCCTTGTAGTCTTCCCTGTCCGACCATCGAACGTGCTGATCCTCGCCTTGTGTGCATGAGACTCAGTTCACGACATGCCCCATGACTCCAGGGGTGGCTGGGTTGCTTTCATGCTCCCGCGGTCCTCTCAAGATTGAACAGTACCTGACTGACTATCTCTCGCGGTGGACCGGGCCGACAGCTACGCAGTACTGCTCTGTGATAGGTCTGTCTGAAACAAGCCAGTGGGTCCCTGAAAGGGACGGGTAAGTAGTCTCTCCTACTGCAGGTGAGTACATGCTGGCTGTGTCTTTATATGGGGGGGTTTCTCCCTGTCTCCCCCCTGTACTGGTGCTGTGCTGTGGGGGTGCTTGGGGGTCACTCTGGCCTGGCTGGGGCGCTTATGTCTGTAGTGGGTTCTGGAGATAGGGGCAGTTTTTTCGGGCGTGTGAGGTGATATTGTGCGCGCATTAGCGCTGTTTGAGGTGGTTATTGCGTGCGCCATTAGCGCGCATTAGAGCTTTGAATTTCGCGCTCGGCAGCCATCTTGGCGTGGTTCAATGGCGCAGTTATAGTTGCGGCCATTTTCTTGTAGCCGCCGCGCATTTACTTTCAGTTTCGGCCTCTAGCGGCGGCGCAAATCTCCTCACAATCTCCTCACAGATTCTTCACTCCTCAGGCTCACAGCATGGTTTCTTCAGCAGGACTGAGGGGTCCTTAAGGGTTGGTGAGTCCTCCGGGTATCCCCTCCTCAGCCTCGGCGTAGCCAGTGGGTGGACTGTATATTCACTGTAGTAGTGTATAAGGTCTCGGAGGGTGGCGTTATGGAGTCTGATACCCCTGCTCTCCACACTTGCCTGGGGCAGCTGGCAGTGCTACACAGTTAAACATGTTCATATGTTTCCTGCACCTGCGGTCCTTATGGACCAGTTGTCGGCAGTCCTGGAATCATTCCTTGTCTGAATGGAAGCGGTGTGCGAGCGAAAGGAGCTATAAGCCCCCTCTCCCCACAAAAATCTTTAGTGAAGGAGTGCTCTGATTCAGATATGGGCCTAGCTACTGTTCTCAGAACCCTAGCTCTGAATATTTACATTCCCTTGTGAGGAAGACTCCAGTTCTGTGTCAGTGAATGACAGGGCGCTTGTAAGTGAACTCATTGATGATGTGAGGAGCACTCTCAAGCTGGGTGCTGTGGCTGAGGTACCTCAGGTGGACGCTGTTTCCCTTGGTTCCTTCAAGCTTTTCTTTTACACAGCTTCCTCACTGTTTTCCTCACACGCTGCGTCAAGAGCAGAATGGATGATACAGTGGTACACAGTGTTTCCCTCCCCTTGGTCGGTGCAGCATGGTGGGGGGACTTTATTAATTTATGTCTCTAGTCCCTGTGAGCCTTCTGTGTGATGTCCTGAGGCAACAACAGGGTCTCTGCACCTGTGGTTTCCCGCCATTTCCTGGGGAACGCTCGCAGCTCTGACAAACACACGGTCTGAGGATCAGAGTTTACCTGTTACCTAAATGCTGCTTCGGCAGCACAGTCAAGCAGGTTGGAATGATACAGAGAAGATTATGCGCCTCTGTGCCATAATTTAAACTCATCCCATACCTTTACACTGCATACATTCACAGTGTATGTTATTGGTCTGTGTCTGCGTGGATGTCCCCCCCACGTTCCAATGCTGTGTTTCAGTGCCATACATGATGTAAACATACAAAATATGTTTATGCACGACTCTAGATACATTCACAGTATATGTATGTATTATACTCGTCTGGGTCGGCGCGAGTTTCCGCCGGGGGCTCCGGTGTCCTCCCACACTTTCATGGTATGTGCGCTTCGGCTCTCTGCACAGTCTAGACATGTTCAATATGTTTATTGCACATACTATACATGTTTAAAGTATGGGTATACTGTTTGCGTGGGGTTCCTCCGGGTACTCCGGTTTCCCCCCACGCTCCAATGGAAATGCACAGCATAAACATGTGCAATATGTTCACATGCTATCATTCCTACACGGTATCTTTGTGCTGTCTGCGTGGGGTTCTTCCGGGTGTTCCGGTTTCCTCCCATGCGCTGACGGTATGTGTGCCTTTTGGCCCTCTGCACAGTTAAACATGTTCAATGTTTATCACGCATGCTATAATACCTACACGGTATGTGTATGCAGTCTGTGTGGGTTTCCTCCGGGTACCCTGGTTCCCTCTCACACTCCATTGGTATGGGCGCTTCGGCGCTATGCACAGCCGAAATTTGTGCGATTTTGATATCCACATACTAACATACCTACCCGGTATGTCTGTGCAGTCTGCGTGGGTTTCCTCCGGGTTTCCGGCCACGCTACATGACATGCGTGCCTTTAGTGCAATACACGGTGTAAACATACACATTATGTTTATACACAACACTAAATACATTCACAGTAGTTGTAGGTATTGCATTCTCTGGGTATGCGTGGGGTACTTCGGTTCCGCCCACGCGCCAACGGTGTACGCGCCTTCGGTGCTATGCACACATAGGCTTCTGCAAAATGTTTAGCACACATACTATATTACCTACACGGTATGTGTATGCAGTCTGCGTGGGTTTTATCCGGGTGCTCCGGTTTCTCCCCCGCGTTCCAATGGTGTGCGCATTTTCAGCGCTATGCACAGTATAAACGTGCAATTTGTTTATTCGCAGGCTAACATGCCTACACGGTTGTGTACGCAATCTGCGTGGCTGGTTTACGTCCAAGCCCCGATGTGCGCGCCTTCGTCGCTGGCACAGTATAAACGTGTTTTAATAGGTTTATCCACACATACTAAACTACATACACCGTATGTGGTTGTATTATGCTCTTTGTGGCTGGGTGGGTTTCCTCCCACACTCTCCATTTGCGCATTTGACGCAATACATAGTATAAACTACGTGTTTGAACAATCAGCACTTAACCATGGGTAGCTGCTGAATGGAGCATTGTCATAAGGATCCCTGGTTTCAGGGTTACCGCAGAAGCGCTGGCTTGGACTGTATTCGTCAGGCTGAGGTTAGCGTCACGCCCGTTAGTGGCTGCATCTCTGGCATTTCTGTAGCTCAATGACTAGGCAAAAGCCTCTGCTTAATCTATCAGTCGACTAGTAGGTGCACTGCAACTGCTTTAGCCTTTTATTGTCTCTGTGCCCGGGGTGGGTTTGCGCCACCTGTGGAGGCTGAGGTACTGGTCCTCTGACAGAGTTTCTAGGGAAGCTCTGTCAAGTTGCCTTTATTGGCCAACAGTTGAGGCACCCTGTTCACCGGGGCCTCTCTTTTCCAATACATTGCAGAGTCTCTCTGGGATTTTCATACATCTCGCTGCAAGACGGTCCTGTCGGCCGTGTGCATTGCAGGGGAAGGGTCCTTGCATCCGGAGGTGTTTCCACCTCCTTTACCGGAGGTGGGGCACCGGATGTGGACCTTTTGGCCTCTCGACTCACTCGCAAGGTGGCAAGATCATGGCCAGGTCCAGGGACCCCTGGGCAGACGCGTTGGAAGCCCAAGGGGGCAGTATCGTCTGATATATGCTTACCCTCCGCTACTGTTGTTGCCTCGCCTGCTTCGCAGAGTAGGGGCTGAGGTCATTCCGGTGATCCTCATTGCTCCGGAACGGTGACATTGGTATGCCGATCTACTTCGGCTAGTCGCAGACGTTGCTTGGTGACTGCCTATTGGGGTGGACCTTCTGTCTCATGATCCCATACTTCATCCTGCTTTACAGTCCTTGGCTTTAATGGCATGGCTGTTTAAAGCCAGGTGCTGAAGGACCGAGTTCTCTCGTATTCGGTCATCTCTTCTATGTTGTTGGCACGGGAAATATCACCGTACCTGGAAGGCTTACATCGCTATGTGCGAAGGACTTGATTGGCGTCCTCGGACGTATTCCGTTCCCAGGATTTTGCTGTTCTTACAGCGTGGTGTGACCCAAAAGCTGGCCTTGCATACCATTTGAGGGTCGGATTTCGGCCCGGGCTGTCTTTTTCAACGACCACTACTGGGCCATTCCTTGATTAGCACCTTTTGTGCAGAGGGTTCGCCATGTGATCCCCCCTGTCAAGCCTCCTCTCCCTACTTGGAATCTGAATTTGATGCATCTCGGTTCTCCAAGAACATTCCTTTGAGAATATCAGAGATTACTCTCTTGACCTTGTCCCAGAAGGTGGCCTTCTTAGTGGCCATTACTTTGGTTAGACGGGTGTCTGAGTTGGCGGCCTTGTCCTGCAAGTCGCCTTACTTGGTCCTCCATAAGGATATGGCGGTGTTGCGCCCACGACCGTCCTTTTCAAAAGATGGTCTCGGCCTTTCACCTTTTAAGGAGGACATTGTTCTTCCGTCCTTGTGTCCTCACCCGTCCCATCCCTGAGAGTTTGCGCTTCATACATAAGATGTATACAAGCCTTTACGGGTGTAGAGGTCTGCTACTGTTTCCATTCGGAAGTCTGACTCACTGTTTGTGTCTGTCTCTGGTCCAAAACAGGGCAGAGCGGTGTCGTCTGCCACCGTCTCTAGGTGGATCAGGCAGACCGTCATACAGGCCTATGCCCTTAAGGGGCGAGCGCCTCCCTTTTACGGTTGCGGTGCATTCCACCAAGGCAATTGGTGCTTCCTGGGCCTTCCGACATCAAGCGTCGGTCGCACAAGCGTGCAAGGCGGCGACCTGGTCGTCCGTTCATAACATTTCAAAATTTTATAAGGTTGATGTGGCTGCATCTTCGGATGCTTCCTTCGGCCGCAAAGCATTGCAGGCCGCTGTTTAATGTTGCAACTCCTCCGTTGAGGAGCTCTGCTTGTTTGGAGTGAAGTTTTGGTTGTTCCTTTACTACTGCTCCCACCCTTCTGATACTGCTTTGGGACGCCCCACACCTTTACAGTATCCAGCTGTCAGTCCATGGACGATAAGAGAAAATAGGATTTTTGTATTCACCGTAAAATCAGTTTTTCTGACGTCCATGGACTGACACAGCACCCACCCTTCCTTTTAAGATTTGTACTGCTTTGTTACGAACTGAGGCTGCTAGCTGCAGGTGGGAGGGTAATGTCTGGAGGGACCGCCCCCATGGGCGGGGCTGTTCAGCTCTGGTTTGTTCTAGAATGTATGTATCTAACATTCTGCCTAGATCTTCTCCTGCGAGCAGGGACATATACCCACACGTTTACAGTATCAAGCTGTCAGTCCATGGATGTCAGAGAAACGGATTTTACGGTGAGTACAAAAATCCTATTTTTCTAGCGCTGCACTTTTATGTTAATATATTGAAGCATGTATGGCCACCATTACACAGCCTCTGTATCTGCCTCTTACCTTGTGACTGTAAGGTTAGTGCTACAGTTACCAGGTGATCACTGGAAGAACTGTGGAAATGCATTTAAAGTGGTGTTCAGGCCGAAATTACACTTTTTAAATAAAAATACCCCTAGAATACACAATTTTAATGTATTCTAGTAATGTTAGTCTGTAAACTAAGGTCTGTTTTGTTAGGTTATTACAGCATTTAGATAGTGTATAAACTACAAATAGGCCGTGGCCATTTTAAGTGTGGGCATCTGAAGCCAGTCTGCATATGTCTTCCTGGATATCACAAGCAGTGTAATCGGTTTCACTTTCATGTTCTATTTTATCTCCAGTTTCATAGCAAGTTGCCGCCCCTATTTATGTAAACATCTCCTCCCCTCCAGTATGTACAAGCAATAATATTCTAGAAATACAGAAATCTGTTGCTAAGGGTAAAAGCTTTAAAAAATTCCTAATTGTAAACGAAATCATTTGTTTCTGTGCAGATATATCTACATTATATATATATATATATATATAATGTGTGTGTGGAGAGAGAGAGAGAGAGAGAATAATGTGTGTGTGTATATATATATATATATAGATATATATATATATAGTAGATCTATCTGCACAGAAACAAATGATTTAGTTTACAATTAGGACATTTTTAAAGCTCTTACCTTTAGCAACAGATTTCTGTATTTGAAGATGAGGGATATGTGTGTGTATCACCCCCAGCACATCGAATCGCATGGCCCACAGAACATTGCATCACCCCAGCACATCGAATCGCATGGGCCCACAGAACATTGCATCACCCCAGCACATTGAATCGCATGGGCCCACAGAACATTGCATCACCCCAGCACATCGAATCGCATGGGCCCACAGCACATTGCAACACCCCCAGCACATCGAATCGCATGGGCCCACAGCACATTGCAACACCCCCAGCACATCGAATCGCATGGGCCCACAGCACATGCGGGGGGGGGGTTCTTTTTTTTTTTTTTTTTTTTTACTGCAAAGGTTGGGGGGGGGGGGGGTCTGGGATGCCGCCGCAGTGTTTTTTTTTTTTTTTTATCTCACTGTACAGTTGTTGAGGGGGGGGGTGACGCCGCAGGGGGGTTATTTTTTTTAACTGTAAAGCTCTTGAGCGTGGGGTGGGGGGGTTGCTCGGGACGGATTATTTTTTTTTTTTTTTTTTTATCACACTGTACCCTTGTACGTCTTTTTTTTTTTTTTTTTTTTTTACCTGTAAAGTTCTTGAGCGCGGGTGTTGGGTGTCTTGCACGGGACGTTTTTTTTTTCCTTTTAACACACTGTACAATTGAGGTGGGGATGGGGGGAGGGCTCGCTGGGCAGGGTTCTTTTTTTATATCTGTAAAGATCTTGGGGGGGTGGTGGAGAACATGCGCGGGACGGGTCCTTTTTTTTTTTTTTTTTTGAGGGGGTTAATGCTGCTGCCGCGGGACGGCTTTTTATAAACTTGTAGTGCCCAGGGCAGGGGAGGGGGGAGGGGGGGTACTACTGCGGGACTTTTTTTTTTTTTCGACACAGCTGTTGAGGAGGGGGGGGGGGGGGTGCTGGACGTTGCTGCCGCAGGACGGCATTTTATAAACTTGTAGTGCCCAGGGCAGGGGGGGGTGCTGCCGCGGGGGGGGGTCCGCTTTTTAGACACAGCTGTTGATCGGGGGGGGGGGTTGACGCTGCTGCTGCGGGACGTCTTATACACTTACACATTTTCTTTATGATCACTACATCCCCCCCACCCTCCGCGCCCGCACCTGTTGTTCGAAATCTGGGGATGTAGGGGACAGCACGTCACATCAATCAGGAGGGAGGAGCTCCAGGCGGACCAGGGGAAGGGACGGCGTGCCAATGGAAATGAGATGAGAGGGCACAGGGCCTCCTGGGATTGAAGAAAAACATCTCCCAGGAGGCATAGCGGTCAGTGGATGACGCTAGAGGACCTGTTCCGGCCGCGGCGCGAGATATGAAAATATCCACATAAAACAGTGAGTTTTAAAAAAAAAAAAAATTATATGCCAATTAGTCTTTAGGGGATATATATATATATATATATATATATATATATATATATATATATATATATATATATATATTGCAAACAAGTTGTAAAAGAGGGTGGAACTCCACTTTAATATCTTGCCTGTAGAAGACCTTTTCCCCAGAATGCACTACTTGGCCTAAATACCTGGAGCTCAAAGACAGTTTGTTTAATTTTAGTTTAAAAAAAAAAACTATTCTAGACATTTCATGATTTGTTACTTACTATTAAAGTTACTGTAAGGTCCACTTTAAATCACGTGGAATAATTTTATTTCAGTTAAAGGCTTTTTTAATAAATTTTTATTTGTTGGCATTAAGGTTAGGTTCACATTTGTGCGATTGGTTCCCACTACTGACTGCGAAACTAGTTGAGATGTTATCCATGATCAACTATCTCATTCTGATCCTCCCCTTTTGGGGGACCATTATATTGGTGAGATATATGGATTGCTACCATGCTTTTTAATCTGTATTTGATTGTATGTTGCTTTTTATTGACTTTATAAAATATATAAAGTTTTATTAATAGAAAGTTATTTAAAAATTATATATATATATATATATATATATATTTTTTTTATCTAAATGAATAGGAATTTATTGTCACCTCTTAGCCTAGGTTCACACTAAATGTGGGTTAGAAATCAAGTTCATACCCGTATTTCAGTCCGACTTCGGGAGCGATTTCAGAGTCATCTGTTTGGGTTTTTGCACAGAATGCCCCCCCCCCCCCCGAAGTCGCTAAAAGTAGTACAGGAACTACTTTTGGGAATCGGTGCAGTGCCGCACCCCTCGCCCCTTACATGCCTCATTTGGCATGTAATTTTTTTGAAGGGGGGATCGGGTACCTAGTTTTGACAGATACCCAGCTGGTGACGACTCTCTCCCTCCCTCTCTGCAATCTTCTGGGACACGTCACAGGTAAAGGGATATCACCGCTCCAGGTAGATCAGATTGAAATGAAACTCTCCTCTAAATTAGAAGCCACAGGTGCTGGCAATGCGTATAGCAATGAAGATGAGAAAAGATTCTGGACAGCCACACTCCAAAAATTAGCCTTTATTCGTAAAAAATAGGATCAAAAATACATGCCACAGCAGAACGGACAGAAGAGCTGACGCGTTTCACACTATCAAACCGTGCTTAATCATAGCTAGCAATCACAAATGAATTTCATATAAATACTTGTCTCTATGAACCATGTGACCAAATAAGTGATTAATTGAATCCAATCAACAAATTGACAAATTCTGTGGACTCAATCAAAAACATGACTGACATATGTGATTGAGTAAAGTGCTCATGAATATATCTAAGTGAAAGAATAAATGTAATGAATATAAACTAAAAAAGCAAATATATATATATATATATATATATTTATAGTGTGTGCATACATGCATACATACATACATACATACATACATACATACATACATACATTAGATGTATATAGAGTTTTTGTCACTTTTAAGTGAGTGTGAAAAACCCCCCCCATATACAAGTTAAATGTGATGTGTACAACAATTAGAAGTAATCTGAGATGAGTGTATTAATAATAATGATATTGGAAAGTGTTCATAAACTAGTGAACATGACCTAAACAGAAATATGTGAAAAAGAACGTGTACTTATGTAAGCGTTTTTTAAAGGCCATAAACCTCCACTGTATGTGCTACAAATATTAGCAAGAAACACGACCCTCGTACATATAGCTGTGTGTATAGACCATTAATACGGGTTAACCCCAGTAAACATGATTAAATTGACTGACACAAAAATTAATTAATATATCTTTGTTCCAAAGTAAATCATTGCTAAAATTGATGTTAAAGAAACTATAACATTAAAATTAAACGTATTGTACTCAAAAACATAAGATCCGCTCAAGATTTGTAATGTGCACTAGTGAACACCTATATCCTCCTATCTCTATCTAAAGCAAGCTCAATCTATCTACTGTAAATTTAATTTTCTCTTATCGTCCATGGACTGACACAGCCTCTTCATACCAAACACATGGGTATATGTCCCTGCTTGCAGGAGAAGATCTAGGCAGAATGTTAGATGTTACAACATACATTCTAAAAAACCAGAGCTGAACAGCCCCTCCCAGGGGGCGGTCCCTCCAGACAAAACCCTCCTACCTGCAGTCAGCAGCCTGTTTTTTTTTCCTGCTTGGCAGAGGAGAAGACATGGCTCTCTCAGGAGCCAGTCTCCTGGAAGATTTTTATTCCTTTGAGAATTTTATTTTATTCCTTAGAAGATCTCAAAAATAAAAATCTCAATCAACTGTCGGCTGGACAACAGGTTGGGTACAAGGTATCCTCGTAGTCTTCCCTGTCCGACCATCGAGCATGCTGATCCTCGCCTTGTGCGCGTGAGACTCAGTTCACGACATGCCCCATGACTCCAGGGGTGGCCGGTGGGCTTTTATGCTCCGCGGTCCTCCACAAGATTCAGCGGTCCTGCTGTATCTTTGGCGGTGGACTGGGCCGACAGCTACTTAGTACTGCACTGTGATAGGTCTGTCAGAAACACACCAGTGGGTCCCTCTGGGACGGGTAAGTAGTCTCTCCTGCTTGCAGGTGAGTACATGCTGGGTGTTTCTCTCTGTTCGGCATTTTCCCTGTCTCCCCTTGTTATTGCTGCTCTCTGCACCTTTACTCTGGCGCTGTGCTGTGTGGGGGTGCCTGGGGGTCACTCTGGCCCAGCGGGGGGGCTCATGACTTTCTGCATGGAGCTGGGGGACTTTTCTGTGTGTCGGGCCTGTGCGCCATTCGGTGATACAGCGCGGTACAGGCAGCAGAACTGAGCGGTCCTTTCCGGGTTGGCGAGTCCTCTGGGTATCCCCTCCTCAGTCAGCGCAGCCAGTGGGTGGACTTTTCTTCACTTTGTGCATTAAGGTCTCAGAGGGCGGCGAGTTATGGAGTCTGCTTCACCTGCTTCCCCATTCGTGTCAGAGGCAAAACAGGCAGTGCTCCAGCACCTGCAGTCCCTGTGGACCAGTTGTCAGCAGTCCTGGAAACATTTCTTGTCAGGATGGAAGCGGTGTGAGCGCAGGGGAGCTAAAAAGCGCCCTCTCACCACACAAGGGGGGTGCTCTGATTCAGATATGGGCCTAGCTGCTGGTGTCAGAACCCTAGCTCTGAATATTTTGATGTTTTTTGAACAGGACATTCCTTGTGAGGAAGACCCCAGTTCTGAGTCAGTAAATGACTGGGCGCTTGTAAGTGAACTCATTGATGCTGTGAGGGACACTCAAGCTGGATGCCTCAGGCAGACGCTGTCTCCTTTGGTTCTTTTCAAGCTTTTCTTTTACATCGCTTCCTCACTGTTTCCTCACACGCTGCGTCAAGAGCAGCATGGATGATACTGTGGTACACAGTGTCCCCCCCCCCCCCCCCCCCGGTTGGTGCAGAATGGTGGGGGGGGGGACTTCATTTATTTAGTCCCTGTGAGCTTTCTGTGTGATGTCTCTGAGGCAACAACAGGGTCTCTGCACCTGTGGTTTCCCGCCATTTCCTGGGGAACGCTCTGAGCTCTGACAGGACCACGGTCTGAGGTGTCAGGTTACTTTTTACCTGCATGCTTGCTTCGGCAGCACATTTAAGCAGGGTGAAACAATAGAGAAGTTTAAATAATGGCGATTAAATGGCCTCGGCGCCATTATTTAATTATTTAAACGTATCTTATAACTCTACACTGGATACATTCAGTGTATGTAGGTGTTATTAGTCTCTGTTTCTGCGTGGGTTTCCTCCTGCATTCCAATGCTGTGCCTTCGGTGCCATACACGGTATAAACATACACAATATGTTTATACACGACTCTAAATACATTCACAGTATATGTATGTATTATACTCTCTGGGTCGGCGTGGGTTTCCTCCGGGTGCTCCGGTTTCCTCGCACACTCTCACGGTATGTGCGCTTTCGGCTCTCTGCACAGTATAAACATGTTTGATATGTTTCTTGCACGTACTATACATACATACACGGTATGTGTATGCTGTCTGCGTGGGTTTCCTCCGGGTACTCCGGTTTCCTCCCACGCTCCAATGGCAATGCACAGCATAACCATGTGCAATATGTTTATTCACATGCTATCATTCCTACACGGTATCTGTGTGCTGTCTGCGTAGGTTTCTTTTGGGTTTTCCAGTTTCCTCCCACGCTCTAACGGTATGTGCGTCTTTTGGCTCTCTGCACAGTATAAACATGTTACAAATGTTTATCACGCATACTATAATTCCTACGCAGTATGTGTATGCAGTCTGTGTGGGTTTCCTCCGGGTACTCTGGTTCCCTCCCACACTCCAATGGTATGGGCACTTTCGGTTTCCTCCGGTTTCCGCCCACGCTACAATGACGTGCGCGCCTTTGGTGCCATACACAGTATAAACATACACATTATGTTTATACACAACACTAAATACATTCACAGTATATGTATGTATTGTACTCTCTGGGTCTGCGTGGGTTTCATCCGGGTGCTCCGGTTTTCCTCCCGCGCTCCAATGGTGTGCACGCTTTTGGCGCCATGCACAGCATAAACATGTGAAATTTGTTTATTCGCATGCTAACATGCCTACACGGTTGTGTACGCAGTCTGCGTGGCTGGTTTCTGCCCACGCCCCAATGATGTGCCCGCTTTCGTCGCTAGCACAGTATAAACGTGTTTTAATATGTTTATCCACACATACTAAACTACATAGACCGTATATGGTTGTACTATGCTCTTTGTGGCTGAGTCGGTATCCTCCCACGCTCCAATTGTGCGTTTTGACGCAATACACAGTATAAACTATATGTTTGTACAATCCGCACTTATCAATGAAGTAGCTGCTGGATGGAGCATTGTCATAAGGATAGGTGTTTTTCTCTAGGAAGTTGAATCCCTGGTATCAGGGGTACCATTTTCCAGGGGGGTCACCTGCTCTTTGGTGGTGATCAGAAGCGATGGCTTGGACTGTGTTCGCCATGCTGAGGTTAGCGTTACGCCCGTTAGTGGCTGCGTCTCTGGCGTTTCTGAAGCTCAATGACTGGGCAAAGCCTCTGCTTCATCTGTCAGTCGACCAGCAGGTTCACTGCAACTGCTTTAGCCTCTAGAGTCTCTGTGCCCGGGGTGGTTTTGCGCCACATGTAGAGGCTGAGTTACTGGTCCACTGACCGAGTTTCTAGGGAAGCTCTGTCAGGTTTGCCTTTCTTTGGCCAACAATTGAGGCACCCCGTAAGCCGGGGCCTCCCTTCTCCGATATATTGCGGGTTTTTTTTTGGGCTTGTCATACCCATACAGGACGGTCTTGTCGGCCGTTTGCATTCCAGGGGAAGGGTCCTTACATCCGGGGGTTTTCTCATCTCCCTTACCGGAGGTTGGGCCCCGGATGTGGACCTTCTGTCCTCTCGACTCACTCGCAAGCTATGAATAAGCACTTTAAATAGTGTGAAACGCGTCAGCCAAATTAGATCAGTTTGTTGTGTTGTGCAGAGTGTTTTTGGTTTCCTGAACCCTTTTTTGGAATAAAGGCTTTTTAACCGGAGTGCTGCGTCCAGAAGATCTTCCTTTCTTTCTTCAATCACTCGCAAGGTGTCGAGATTCGTGGCCAGGTCCAGGGATCCCTGGGCAGACGCGTTGGTGGCCCCGTGGGGGCAGTATCGCCTGATGTATGCTTACCCTCCGCTACGGTTGTTGCCTCGCCTGCTTCGCAGAGTTGGGGCAGAGGCCATTCGGTGATCCTCATTGCTCCGGAACGGCGTCATTGGTACGCCGATCTAGTGCGGCTAGTCGCAGACGTTCCTTGGCAACTGCCTCTGCGGGAGGACCTTCTTTCTCATGGTCCCATACTTCATCCTGCTTTTACAGTCCTTGGCTTATCGGCATGGCTGTTGAAAGCCAGGTGCTGAGGGACCGAGGTCTCTCGGATTCGGTCATTTCATCTATGTTGAGGGCACGGAAATCTTCCTCCAGAAAGATCTATCACCGTACCTGGAAGGCTTACATCGCTATGTGCGAGGAGCTTGATTAGCGTCCACGGACGTATTCCGTTCCCAGGATTTTGCTTTTCTTACAGCATGGTGTGGCCCAAAAGCTGGCCTTGCGTACCATCTAGGGTCGGTTTTCGGCCCTGGCTGTCTTTTTCAGCAACCGCTAGTGGGCCATTCCTTGATTGACACCTTTGTGCAGGGGGTTCGCCATGTCAAGCCTCCTCTCCCTCCTTGGGATCTGAATTTGGTGCTCTCGGTTCTCCAAGAACCTCTCTTTGAAAACATCAGAGATATTCCTCTCTTGACTTTGTCTCAGAAGGTTGCTTTCTTAGTGGCCATTACTTCTGTTAGACGGGTGTCTGAGTTGGCGGCCTTGTCCTGCAAGTCGTCTTACTTGGTCCTCCATAAGGATAAGGCGGTGTTGCGACTGTCTCTCCTTCCAAAGGTGGTCTCGGACTTTCACCTTAATGAGGACATTGTTCTTCCGTCCTTGTGTCCTCACCCATCGCATCCCAGAGAGTTTGCGCTTCACACATTGGATGTGGTACGAGCCTTTCGGGTGTACCTATCTGCTACTGCTTCCATTCGGAAGTCTGACTCACTGTTTGTGTCTGTCTCTGGTCCAAAACAGGGCCATGCAGTGTCGTCTGCCACCATTACTAGGTGGATCAGGCAGACCGTCATACAGGCCTATGCCCTTAAAGGGGCGGGCGCCTCCCTTTCCGGTTATGGCTCATTCCACCAGGGCAATTGGTGCTTCCTGGGCTTTCCGCCATCAAGCTTCGGTTGCACAAGAGTGCAAGGTGGCAACCTGGTCGTCCGTTCATACCTTTTTTCTACGTTCTATAAGGTTGATGTGGCTGCATCTTCTTCGGATTCTTCCTTCAGCCGCAAGGTGTTGCAGGCCGCTGTTTAAAGTTGCAACTCCTTCGTTGAGGAGCTCTGCTTGTTTGGAGTGAAGTTTGGTTTTTCCTTTACTACTGCTCCCACCCTCTTCTTTATACTGCTTTGGCACGTCCCACGTGTTCAGTATGAAGAGGCTGTGTCAGTCCATGGACGATGAGAGAAAATAGGATTTTTGTACTCGCCGTAAAATCAGTTTCTCTGACGTCCATGGACTGACACAGCACCCACCCTTCCTTTTTTAAGGTTTGTACTGCTTTGTTACGAACTGAGGCTGCTGACTGCTGGTAGGAGGGTTATGTTCGAAGGGACCGCCCCCTGGGCGGGGCTGTTCAGCTCTGTTTTTTTAGAATGTATGTTGTAACATCTAACATTCTGCCTAGATCTTCTCCTGCAAGCAGGGACATATACCCACGTGTTTAGTATGAAGAGGCTGTGTCAGTCCATGGACGTCAGGGAAACGGATTTTACGGTGAGTACAAAAATCTTATTATTTTGTTAGTGTATAGATAATATTATGAGCATTCCCATCAAAAGGAGCAGAAGAACGAAGGAGAAAGGTGGTCATGTAAAGCTGAAGCAGAACCCTCACTTCATACTGTATGTATAGCAAGACTTACATATTCCATAATAATAGAATATTACGTCAATGGCTAAAAAAAATGCTTGACCATTTGAGCATACAGACAGCAACACGGGGCCCTAGGACACGATAGGCTAAAAATTTAGATGAATTCATGTTCGACTGAACTGCATGCGATCGATACGCACACCTATCTGACCCAAGATGCCTGCACGCATGTGTATGTCTGTCCAAAACCCAACAATCGACCAAGTATGGCCTTGGACGATGTTGGCCAACATACACGCAACAATGCAAAGCATCGAACACCCAAAAAGTGAAGAGCGAAAAAGACTATCTACCAGTGGCATAGAGACAGAACCCTCAACAGCCAAACCGATGGATAATTGGGTCTGTCATAATAGTGGGAGACATCCCACTCAAAATGTAACCCCAACGGGATCCTCGTGTGTAGAGAGAATATCCAGAACACTTTGCGTTTGCAAAGTGTTCTGAATCTGTCTCCTCCTCTTTTGGGGGTCACTATCTTCTCCACACCCTGAATGGAGAAGCTTGTGACGTCTTTAAAGTGAATAAGGTTGCAATGTTTGGCTACATTGGTGGATTTATTCTTCTCGATGTCATACAAATGATGGTACAATCGATCTTTTATTCTGCGTGTGGTGCGACCCACATACTGAATGTGGCATAATTCACATGTGATCACATACACTAAGAATTTGGTATTACAATTAATGAATGATGAAATATCAAAAGTTTTACCATTAGTGCTAGAGTTCACACATTTGCCCTTTTTAACCACTTGCCGACCGCGCCATAGCCGAATAACGGCTACTGCGCGGCTCGATAACTTTGGGAGGGCGTACATTGCCATCCTCCCAGAATTGTGCTCCTGCACGCCCCCTGGGGCGCGCACACGGGAATATTCTTGACCGCCTCACGGTAAATGGCTGCTGACAGCGGCTGTTTACCACGTGATCGCTCCGTCAAATGAGAGCGATCACTTTTAAACAAACCGGCGTCATGTCTGGTTCTTCTCTCCCCTCTCTGTACCGATCGGTAAAGTGAGAGGGGAGAGATGGGATGCAGCAGCGCTGTGGGCTGGATGTGTAGTGCCCACAGCGCTGCTCAGTTACAACTACAGCCTCTGCCATCCCTCCCCGGCCGTACTCGGCTGTACTCAGCCACTGTATGTGGCCGGGCTGTGGAAGTCTCCCACATGTGGTATCGCCATACTCAGGAGGAGTAGGAGAATCTATTTTGGGGTGTCATTTTTGGTATGTACATGCTATGTGTTAGAAATATTGCATGAATGGAGAACTTTGTTGCGTTTATAATTTTCTTTCCACATTTTCCAAAACCTTTTAGAAAAAAAATGACATGTTAAAAAGACTCATTATGCCTCATAGATTATACGTTGGGTTTTTTTCTTTCCAAAATGGGGTCATTTTTGGGGCGTTTCCATTGTCCTGGTGCTCCCGGGCCTTCAAATGAGTAAGAGGAAATTAGATGTGTAATTCATGCTCCAGAACACCTGCAGGTGCTCCCTGCATGTTGGGCCTCTGTATGTGGCCACGCTGTGTAAAAGTCTCACACATGTGTTATCGCCATACTCGAGAGGAATAGCAGAATGTGTTTAGGGGTGTAATTTGTGGTATGCTTATACTGTGTGTGTGAGAAATAACCTGCTAATATGAAAATTTTGTGGAAAAAAAAAACCCATTGATTTTGCAAATCATTGTGGGAAAAAAATAACTTAAAAAAACTCACCATGTTTCCAAAAAGGGGTAATTTGGGGGGTATTTGTACTTTCCTTGCATGTTAGGGTCTCAAGAAATGAGAGAGGCCTTCAGTACTTCAGGTGTGATCAATTTTCAGAGATTGGCACCATAGCTTGTGGACTCTATAACTTTCACAAAGACAAAATAATATACACGAGTTGGGTTATTTTTACCAAAGATATGTAGCAGTATAAATTTTGACCAAAATTTATGAAGAAAAATTACCAATTTGCAAAATTTTATAACAAAGAAAAATTCATATTTTTTTTACTGAATTTTCAGTCTTTCTTTTATAGCGGTAACAATTTAAAACCCAATGGTGGTTAAATACCACCAAAAGAAAACTATTTGTGGGGGGGAAAGGCCAAAAATTTCATATGGGTACAGTGTTGCATGACTGAGTAATTGTCATTCAAAATGTGAGAGCACCGAAAGCTGAAAATTGGTCTGGTTAGGAAGGGGATTTAAGTGCCCAGTGGTCAAGTGGTTAATGAAGCGACAATGGTCACATCCTTTAATGCCACATTTAAAATTACCTTTACAGTGTAACCAATTGGAGCCCAATTGTTCACTTGGAAATGAGCTTGGTGAAAAAGAACCTCCCAACATGGGTGCTCTTCGGGACACTGACTTAATACCTTTTTTTTTTTTTTTTTTTTTTTTTTTTAAAAGGATTTTACTATAAATGGGATCGTTGAATAAAATCGGAAGGTACTGAGTTTTTTTTTAATTTTCATGAATTCTGAACTAATAAGTTCATATATGTACACACACGTGTAAAAAAACGAACAGCGTCCTGTGCTAGAAAAATGTCCAGTGTAGAAAATCAATAGGTGGATATTTGTCTTAAAGAAAAAAAAAAGTGTGTGTGTGTGTGTGTGTGTGTGTGTGCCAATAATGAAACCCATATATAAAAAAGAAACCAGACAAAAAATTCCAATAGATTTAGTTCATGAGCAGGAAGGGTAGCCACAGCTGATGGTGTAGGTGTGTTACAACTCAAGACGGCTATAAGCAGAAATCCACATCCAACTTGCTCAGGTAGAAAATAGAAGAAATAGCAGCTTACCGGATCAGATGGATCTCTATAACTGACATCTATAGGGGCTCAGACTCATGTAGCGGTCCCACAGGCAATCTGCAACGGAACACCGGATTCGGCTAGTATCTCCGTCCTCAAAGATTCTTCAAAGGGGAATTTCTGGGAGAGAACTCCCTCCAGGTGTCAGCTGGCGCAAGATTGCTCACACAGCGGGATAAAATGTTGTAAATGAAAGAAAAAGAAAAACATCATGGTGCAATACTTCTTGTTAAAAGTAGGATACCCTTTATTGATCCCAGGTAAAATGACATCATGTAAGTTCAAATGAAAAGCGGCAAGCTCAAACGAACAGTACTTCAGCTGCGGTGCGAACCAATCAGCTGTAGCGTAGTGACGTCACGATCAACAGCTCCACCCGACGCTGCGTTTCGTCGTAAAAGGCGTCTGCTGGGAAAGGAGGCTCAGTAGACGCCTCTTACGACGAAACACAGCGTCGGGTGGAGCTGTTAATCGTGACGTCACTACGCTACAGCTGATTGGTTCGCACCGAAGCTGAGTCTGAGCCCCTATAGAGCTCAGTTTTATAGAGATCCATCTGATCCGGTAAGCTGCTATTTCTTCTATTTTCTACCTGAGCAAGTTGGATGTGGAATTTTTTGTCTGTTTCTTTTTTATATATGTGTTCCATTATTTATATATATATATATATATATATATATATATATATATATATATATTAATTATTTTTTTCTTTAAGACAAATATCCACCTATTGATTTTCTAGCACAGGACCTTCCAGTTTTTTTACGTGTGTGTGTGTGTACATATATATGAACTTATTAGCACTGTGATTGCTATTTCAAGGGTTGCGCATTCATATTTCACCTCTTGCACATTTATTTAGGTGCTATTCCAGCCATTTTGTATTTGCAGCACCCGTCAATCTTTCATTTTTTCACATATGTAACTTATATTTTTATATATAACAGTTCACCGCTTATCAATAATTTTTCAAGTTTAATCACGGATAGCGCGGATTCTTTATGCCTTTACATGAATTCTGAACTGTAGGGTGTAGAGAAGACAGGAATATTTCTTATTTTTATTTCTATTAATATTTTCCATCAGTAAGGTGTTCCTAGGAATTTTGCTAGCTCCAAGGAGAGCCCTGTTAATCTTATCTGGGTATCCCCTGTCCTTGAATCTCTGGGTCATGTCTATGGCTTCTCTCTTGAAGTTGTCTGGTGCACTACATAAGCGTTTCAGTCTGAGAAACTGGAATAAGGCACACTTTTTTTGATGGTGTGTCCTGGATGGGCAGAGTCGGCTCTCAAAAGTGCATTGCCTGCTGTGGACTTTCTATGTAAGCCAGTAACCACTGTACCATCTATTAGGGCTGGGAACAAAATCGATTTTAATCTTGAATCGAGTTTTGAGTTCAAATCGATTCAGATTTGAAGAAAATCGATTTTTTTTTTTTCCTTAAGTTTCCATAGCAGGGCTGCAGGGGGCGTATCCGGAATGGCACTGGGCGGCGTTACCCCAATTACATCTGCTTGCCGCCACGAGTATATGTAATGTAACACTACCTTTTTTTTTTTATAGCAAAAAAAAATAAAAAAATTACACCCACCGGGTTTTTCGACTTCAGTTATTTTCAACACAAAACTGAGCTTGTATGCTTCAATACATTATTTGTAAATCCAACGGACTCTTTACATGTTCAATTTTAAAAGCAGCAGAAAACCTGCTGACCTTACATGGTTGCTAATGTGACAGAACACCTCTGATTTTCACATTTAACTAAATGTTAAATGTGAAAATCAGAGGTGTTCCGTCACATTAGCAACCATGTAAGGTTTGCTGCTGCTTTTAAAATTTAAAATGTAAACAGTCCCTTGGATTTCCAAATAATGTATTTAAGCATATAAAATACCTGAAATCTAAAACTCTGTTGGGTGTATAACAAGATGTCCGCTTGGCCCCTTCACAGTAATGAAAGTGAGGAGTGTGGGGTGGAGCAAGATGGCGGCGGCAAAACGTCACTACAGCGGCCGCCGCCGGGTGTACAAAGATGGCCGGAGCTAGGCCGAAGCCGCGGCCTTTCCTATGGCCGAGACTCCGGAGCGCTCTGCGGACCGCGTGGTGATCCGATCCGAACAGGGTGACCCGTTCGGATCACCGCCGATCCATTGCACCCCTACATTGCAGTGTTCAAAAGCCGCGCCTCCCGAGTCCTTGTCGTCTGTGATAGGCGGAACACACAATTTCACAGCAGGCAGTGTTCAGCCTATCACGGACATCCCCTCATCTGTGTTATGAGGATGAGCGGATGTCCATGATAGGCAGAACACTGAATGCTGGGAAATTGAGTGTTCTGCCTATCACAGACGAGAAGGAGACGCGGCTTTTGAATACTGGAATGGCCGCCGGTGTAGCAGTAAAATCCGTATCCCATGAAAATCTGCATCAGGTACAGGCACAGTGATTGAAGCATGGGCACAGTGAAGCACGGGCACAGTGAGGCATTTGGCACAGTGAGACACGGGCACAGTGAAGAATGGGCACAGTGAGACACGGACACAGTGAGGCATGGGCACAGTTCAATTCAAGAGTAACCTCAGGATTTTTTGTTGTTTTATTAGCTAAATACAAATACAGTATTAATAATTTGGATGTTTAACAATCTTTGTTGCACACTGACTTTGCAGTTAGAGAAAGGGTTTGCCTTTGCAATTTTGTTTGTTGATGCACTTTAACCACTTGTCCACCGCCCACTGTCAATTGACGGCGGGCGGAGGATACTCTCGTTCTGGGAGGACGTCATATGACGTCCTCCCTTTAAAACGAGCTAGAAGGCGCGCGCTCGCCGCCAGCGGCGCGTGCCCGCCGCGTTCACAAGGCCCCGGTGCGCGTGCCCGGCGGCCGCGATTGCCCGGTAAACGAGCAGGAAAGTGGGTCTCTGTGTGTAAACACAGAGATCCACGTCCTGTGAGGGAGAGGGGACCGATGGTGTGTCCCTTGTACATAGGGACAACCATCGGTCACCTCCCCCAGTCAGTCCCCTCCCCCCACAGTAAGAACACATTGAGGGAACATATTTAACCCCTTCCCGCCCCCTAGTGGTTAACCCCTTCCCTGCCAATCACATTTATACAGTAATCAATGCATTTTTATAGCAGGGATCGCTGTATAAACGTGAATGGTCCCAAAAATGTGTCAAAAGTGTCCGATGTGTCCGCCGCAATATCGCAGTTACAATAAAAATCGCAGATCGCCGCCATTACTAATAAAAAAATAAAAATGCTATATATCTATCCCCTATTTTGTACACGCTATAACTTTTGCGCAAACCAATCAATACGCGCTTATTGCGATTTTTTTTTTTATTTTTTTTACCAAAAATATGTATCGGCCTAAACTGAGGAAAATTTTATTTAAAAAAAAATGGGTATTTATTATAGCAAAAAGTAAAAAATTGTGTTTTTTTTCCAAACTGGACGCTCTTCTTTTGTTTATAGCGCAAAAAATAAAAACCGCAGAGGTGATCAAATACCACCAAAAGAAAGCTCTGTGGGAAAAAAGGACACATTTTGTTTGAGAGTCACGTCGCACGACCGCGCAATTGTCATTCAAAGTGTGACAGCGCTGAAAGCTGAAAAATGGCTTGGGCAGGAAGGGGGTTTTCGTGCACAGTAGGGAGGTGGTTAATATAATAAAAAAAAAATCAAATCGCATTGTAAATGGAGTTTTTTATAAAAAAATCGCAGATTTTTTTTTGGGGGGGGGGGAAATCGCCCAGCCCTACCATATATGCCCTTCAACTTCACATCAAGAAATTCTATGGAGACTACACTGAGGTCCCCAGTGAATCTCGGATTCAAAGAATTGTCGTTCAAATAAGAGAGCCACAGATCTAGATCAACCTTGTCGTCCGATGTGACAAACAGGAGATTGTCAATGTAGCGACTGAAAAATACAGTATCCAGACGGCGGGGGCTATCATGTCCAAAGATGCGGGTCCTCTCCCACCAACCCATGTAAAGGTTGGCCAGTGAGGGCGAAAAATTTGCCCCCATAGAGGCCCTGCATCTCTGGAGATAATGGCCACCGTCAAACATTAAGTTATGTGTTAACCAATAGTCCAAGGACTGTAAAATAAACTCCTGAAGCACCAAAGAAAATCTACCTGACTCTTAAAAAAGATGCGACTGCCTGTATACCCAGGCTGTGTGGGCTGCTAGAATACAGGTTTGTGACATCACAGCTAATCTACCTGTAGTTGTTCCTCCATTGGAAATCCTGCAGTTTGATGAGCAGTTGTTTGATGTCCCTAAAAAACCCAGGGAGACCTGAGACTAGGGGCTGTAGCTGGCTATCCATCCATTCACCATGACGCTCGTTTTAATGAACCTATTCCCGCAACAATCGGTCTACCCACAAGGGGGCTTAACCCCTTGTGGACCTTGGGTAAATGATGGAATTACAGGCATTATTGGGCATTCGGGAATAAACAGTAATTTTTCTTTCTGAGAAAAGATGCCAGCATGAACTGCCCTATCTAAGAGAGAGGACAGTTCTTTTTTAAAGGGGGATGTGGGGTCTGCTCTGAGTTTTTGATAAGTATTGATATCAGATAACTGATGTAAAGCTTCATTTTTATACATCTGAGTCTAATGCAACCAAAAAAATAAAACTGTTTACTGTACATCAATTTTAGTAATGATTTACTTTTGGAACAAAGCTATATTAATTTTATTAATTTTTGTGTCCGTCAATATAATCAAGTTTACTGGGGTTAACCCGTATTCATGGTCTATACACAGAGCTATATGTATGAGGGTCGTGTTTGTTGCTAATATGTGTAGCTTTGTGACATACAGTGGAGGTTTATTGCCTTTATTTGCCTTTAAACACTTTCATAAGCACACGTTCTTTTTCACATATTTCTGTTTAGGTCATGTTCACTAGTTTATGAACACTTTACAATAATATCATTATTATTGATACACATCTCAGATTACTTCTAATTGTTGTACATATCACATTTAACTTATATATGTTTTTTTTTTTTTCACACCTACTTAAAAGTGACAAACTCTGTATACATATACCATATATATTTATTTTTACATATATCCACATATATATCCTTTTCACATGCATATAGATCTGTCAGGAATTTGTTTGCTTTTTTGGGTTTATATTCATACATTTTTTCTTTCACTTCGATATATTCATGAGCACTTTACTCAATCACATATGTCAGTCATGTTTTTGATTGAGTCCACAGAATTTGTCAATTTGTTGATTGGATTCAATTAATCACTTATTTGGTCACATGGTCAATAGACAAGTATTTATATGAAATACATTTTTGTGATTTGCTAGCTATGATTAAGCACTGTTTGATAGTGTGAAACACGTCAGCTCCTCTGTCCGTTCTGCTGTGGCATGTTTTTTTGATCCCATTTTTTACGAATAAAGGCAAATTTTTGGAGTGCGGCTGTCCAGAATCTTCTCTCATCCTCATTGACACCTCACAGGTCCAAGAAGATTGCCTGGCCACTAAAAGAGCGCAGCGTGATTCGCAACCAGCTGTGAAGCCACAAACTGTCACAGCCTGGTGCCCATACTTTTAATGCTGACGCTGCGGAGAGGCGGAGGAGAGGAGCGAGGCTTCAGGCAGCCGCATCGCTGGACAGTGGGACGGCGAGTGTCTACTTATTTAAGTCAGTAGCTACACTTTTTCTAGCTGGCGACCTTTAAAAAAATGTACGAACAAGTGTAAGTCCGCTTTAAAAATGTATGTCTTCACACTGGGCCATTGTGCTTCCATTGTGGTGTTAAAAATCCAGCTTGGTGCATTTGTGGTCAGTTAAAAAAACGCAAAAAAACGTTCCCAGTTCAAATGCATTGCAAAGGCAGCAAGAACTCATTAATGTACCTGTTGTGTTTTTTGATGCGGTTTTTGAGTCACATGACCTATGAAACACCATAAGCACAGTAATCATGGTAAAATCGGCGCAAAAACTATGTGAATTTGCAGTAAAATCGCAGCGCGTTTTCGGTGCCATTATCGGCATCCTTTCTCATTATCAGCGTTCTGCCGATGACACCATTTTCGACCAAAAATGTTTCGGTGGCTGAGATTTCGGCGTATGTCAAGACTATAATAGTCACACGGGCGTGTACCCAGTCGTAAATTACAGCTCCCTCCTCTTCCTCTATACCCACTAACCAGCTAAACACAATGGGGGGTCAGATATTACATGTAGCTTGGTGGAGATATTACCTCCCTGTTATTCTAAGACACAGGCTGGAGGGGTGCATGTTATTTCCTCAAAATAATAGATTTGAGTTCAAATCTATATTTGTATGACCATTTAAAAACCGTTTATTAATAATAAATTATGTATTTTTACTCTATCCCCAAGGCCTTTTTTTTTTTTTTAACATTTGACCAGCAGCAGAGGAGTAGAAGCTTCCCCTGCTTATGTTTCCCTACAGTAGGGGTCTCAAACTGACGGCCCTCAAGCTGTTTGCGAAATTACAAGTCCCATCATGCCTCTGCCTGTTGGAGTGATGCTTGTAACTGTTAGCCTTGCAATGCCTCATGGGACTTGTAGTTTCGCAACAGCTGGAGGGCTGCCAGTTTGATACCTCTGTCCTTCAGACAGACTGGATCATGTGTTGTGTTTTATCTAGAAAAAATAATAATAATAATTACAGTGCCATTCACATACAGAAAGGAGGGATCATGCAAATTAAACAGTGTGTGTTTTAATATCACCTTAAAGTGGTTGTAAACCCTTTACAACCACTTTTACCTACAGGTAAGCCTAGATTAAGGCTTTACCTGTAGGTGCTCGAAATATCTCCCAAACCTCCACGGTTTAGGAGATATTTACAATGACGGGCGCCGATGTCTACGGTGCATGCGCCATAGACAACGGAGCAGGCGCAATTTAGAAACTGCGATCGGGCCGTTTCTAAAGGAGGCTGTCCCTTGATTGGCGGCTCCGGCGCTGTGATTGGCCGGAGCAGCGATACCCAGAAGTAACCCCCGGGAGAGATGTCGGACGCCAGAGCGGTGTACGAGGACGGCTGTGGGGGCTTCGATCTGAGGTGAGTATTACATAATGAGCTAGTATGCTATGCATACTAGCTTATTATGCCTTTGTCTTGCAGGTGGCGTTTTTTTTTTTTTTTTTTAAAGTGGGTTTACAACCTTTAACTATGTGCCAGCAAAATTTCATTACTCCCCTTTCCCTGGATTGCGAAAGCAATGGTGGTGTGCTGAACCAGGCCCATACTATTCATACATTTCTTGCCCTGGGGTCTGGTATTGAGTCACATAAGTGTGTTTAGCTGCTTAATGCATAATTAATCTTTGCCATCAGAGCGCACAAACCAATTCATCACTTGCCTTGCGTTTACATTTCTAACTGGTATCTGGATAGGTCATCATGTGCACAATGCAATGTCCAGAATGTGTCTGACTCCGGTGCGCACTGATGTTACTTGTCCGCCCACCACCTTTGGCCACTGCTTCTGCCCACCTTGGAAGCATGGCAACTGTAATTCCCTGCTGTTCAGTATATAGTCTGTAAATGACACAAAGTCCAGGTGTCGATGTTCATCTTTTGTTTGAAATTGACAGACGAGATACAGAGTCACTGCAGGTGAAAGGGGGGGGGGGGGGGGGTGTGTATATTCTGGTGCTAAGTGAGGGATATTAAATAGAGGCATTGAAAAAAAAACAATGCCATAGGCTTTGTTGCATACTTGCAATATAACTCCAATTCTGGTACAAAAGGTGAAATATGTCTTCAAATACATGCAACATTCTACCATTGTGACTCCTAGTGATTAAACATTTATTTATAGCATGCTTGTTAGGACTGGCTTCCTTCACAAACTACAGGAAGCTGACTGTCGTGTGCCTGAGGCAGGGTTTCGGACTAGTTATCAGACCAAATACGTGTATTGTTTCCTCTCTATCCTACAGTAAGCTGTATTTTAAAGCTGGTTGGCGAGACATCGCTGTTTTAGGGATGGAGAGGTGCTGGCTGATTTTTGCGAAACTTGTCACATGGGTGGATGGGAGTGTTTCATTTATTTTTTAACGGAGAATGGGCAGATTTAGATTACCGTAAATACTCGAGTATAAGCCGAGGCACCCAATTTTACCACAAAAGACTGGGAAAATGTATTGACTCGAGTATAAGCCTAGGGTGTACATCTGCATGCCTCACTTTGCCTCACTGTGTCCATGTGCATGCCTCACTGTGCCCATGCCTCACTGTACCCATGACTAGACTGACGTTTAACATGGGAGTCTATGGAAGGGATGCCCGTCTTTGAAAAATCGGTGCTCCTCTGCCGGTCCCCCAGACATAAAACTTTGTGCACTTAGAGGAGAAATGGGGCTACATGTGTGCCAAGTTTCGGGTCAAGGAGACCTACGACCGGCCGGTACCGGGTCCCCAAAGTCACCGGAGAAATTACAGTTTAACATGGGAGTCTATGGAAGGGGTGCCCGGCTTCGAAAAATCGGTGCTCCCCGGCCGTAGGTCCCCTGGACAACAATCTTTGCACACTTGTAGAGAAAGAGTGAAGCTACATGTGTGCCAAGTTTGGGGTTCAGAGGCCCTACGGCCGGCTGGTACCGGGTCCCCAAAGTCCGGGAGATCATGCGCAAAAAGGTGACTCGAGTATAAGCAGAGGGTGCTGGAAAAACTCTGCTTATACTCGAGTATATACGGTACAACTTTAATTACCTTTCATCTCTCATGATTAATGGATTCTCATACTACACTGGTAAAGCTTTTTTTTTATAGTTTTTACACATTTGCCACAGTAAAATTAAGCCAATGACAGACACCATGAAATCAGGATAGGTGAATCGTCTTTTTTTGGGCCAATATGTTAGGCCGATTTTTTATTTTTTTTCCCCCCCCTTCATCTCATAAAATCTAAGAGTTGGACCCCTTTCACACTGGGATGTTTTTCAGGCACTTTTGGGCTAAAAATGGCACCTGTAAAAGTGGCTGCAAAACAGCTCCCCTGCAGTCTCAGTGTGAAAGCCCGAGTGCTTTCACACTGAGGCAGTGCGCTGGCAGGACGTTAAAAAAAAGTCCTGCAAGCAGCATCTTTGGAGCGGTGTATACCGCACCTCCACCACTCCTGCCTATTGAAATGAATAGGCGCTGCTGCCGAAGCGGCTGCAAAGCGCTTCTGCAGCGGTGCTACATGGGCGCATTTAACCTCTTCATTGGCCGCTAGCTGGGTTACAAGCGCACCGCTAGCAGCCAAATAGCGTCGCTAAAATGATGGTAAAGCGCCGCTAAAACTAGCGGCGTTTTACCGTCAACGCCTGCCCGCTCCAGTGTGAAAGCAGCGGAGTTACGCCGAAAAAAAAAATATTAAATTCAGCAGCTACAAATACTGCAGCTGCTGACTTTTAATATATGGACACTTACTTGTCCTAGGTGCCTGCGATGTCGGCACCCAAAGCCGATCTCTCCCTCAGCTCTCGGGTGCTGCCGCCGCCATCTTCGGTAAGGGAATCAGGAAGCAGGCACAAAAACAGGTAATCAAAACTTTTAGAAAAACAAAAACGGGCTAACTTTACTGTTTTTTTAGTTTTATTTAAAATTCATTAAAGTGTGTTTTCTCTTATCGTCCATGGACTGAGACAGCTTCTAATACTGAAACACGTGGGGTATATGTCCCTGCTCGCAGGAGAAGATCTAGGCAGAATGTTAAATGTTACAACATACATTCTAAAAATCCAGAGCTGAACAGCCCCCCCCCCCCAGGGGGTGGTCCCTCCGGACATAACCCTCCTACCTGCAGCCAGCAGCCTCGGGTTTTTTTTTCTTCTGCCTAGCAGAAGAAGACGTGGCTCTCTCAGGAGCCAGTCTCCTGGAAGATTTTTTTATTCCTTGAGAATTTTTATTTTATTTTTGAGATCTTCAATCAACTGTCGGCTGGGCAACAGGTTGGGTACAAGGTATCCTCGTTGTCTTCCCTGTCCGACCATCGAGCGTGCTGATCCTCGCCTTGTGTGCGTGAGACTCAGTTAACGACATGCCCCATGACTCCAGGGGTGGCCAGTGGGCTTTTATGCTCTGCGGTCTTCACAAGATTGAACAGTGCCTGCTGTATCTTTCGAGGTGGACCGGGCCGACAGCTACTCAGTACTACTCTGATAGTGGGTCCCTCTGGGACGGGTAAGTAGTCTCTCCTGAATCAGTTGAGTACATGCTGGCTGTGTTAATCTGTATGGGGGATTTTCCCTGTCTCCCCCCTGTGCTGTGTGGGGGTGCCTGGGGGTCACTCTGGCCTGGCGGGGGGGCACTCATGTCTGTCTGCATGGTGCTGGGGGAACTTGGTGTGTTTGGGCCTGGGCGCCATAGGCACCTTGTCTGTATTTTACTGCGCTCTCGGCGGCCATCTTGCCGCGGATCGATGGCGCAGTTGCATGCAGCCGGCGGACATTTTCTTGAAGCCGTGCACGCTTTCACTTTCGCTTGGCCTCTATCGCTGCTGCTGCGCCCCGAATCTCCTTACGGCTCACTTGCGCTGGTAGTGCGGCGCAGGCAGCAGAACTGAGTGGTCCTCTCCGGGTTGGTGGGTCCTCTGGGTATCCCCTCAGCCAGCGCAGCCAGTGGGTGGACTTTTATTCACTTTTGGTGCATTAAGGTCTCAGAGGGTGGCGAGTATGGAGTCTGGTTCACCTGCTTCCCCACTCTTGTCAGACATTACTTGTCAGAATGGAAGCGGTGTAAGCACAGGGGAGCTAAAAAGCGCCCTCTCCCCACACAAGGGAGGTACTCTGATTCAGATACGGGCGTAGCTGCTGCTGCTCAGGACCCTAGCTCTGAATATTTTTTTTTTCTTTGAACCGGGCATTCCTTGTGAGGAAGACCCCAGTTCTGTGTCAATAAATGACAGGGCGCTTGTAAGTGAACTCATTGATGCTGTGCGGGGCACTCTCAAGCTGGATGCTGTGGCTTAGGTACCTCGGGCGGACGCTGTCTCCTTTGGTTCTTTTCAAGCTTTTCTTTTACACAGCTTCCTCACGGTTTCCTTACACGCTGCGTCGAGAGCAGCATGGATGATACAGTGGTACACAGTGCCCCCCTCCTGGTCAGTGCAGCATGATGGGGGGGGGGGGAGGACTTTATTAATTTATTTCTCTAGTCCCTGTGAACTTTCTGTGTGATGTCTCTGAGGCAACAACAGGGTCTCTGCACCTGTGGTTTCCCGCCATTTCCTGGGGAACGCTCTGAGCTCTGACAGGACCATGGTCTGAGGTGTCCGAGGTTACTTTTTACCTGCATGCTTGCTTCGGCAGCACATTTAGGCAGGTTGGAACGATACAGAGAAGATTATGCGCCTCAGGGCCATAATTTAAACTCATCTTATAACTCTACACTGGATATATTCACCGTGTATGTATGTGTTATTGGTCTCTGTGTCTGCGTGGGTTTCCTTTCACGTTCCAATGCTGTGCCTTCGATGCCATACACGATATAAACATACACAATATGTTTATACACGACTCTAAATACATTCACAGTATATGTATGTATTATACTCTCTGGGTCGGCGTGGGTTTCCTCCAGGTGCTCTGCACAGTATAAACATGTTCCATATGTTTATTTCACATACTATAAATACCTACACGGTATGTGTATGCTGTCTGCGTGGGGTTCTCCAGGTGTTCCGGTTACCTCCCACTCTCCAATGGTAATGCACAGCATAAACATGTGCAATAAGTTTATTCACATGCTATCATCCCTACACGGTATCTGTGTGCTGTCTGCGTGGGTTTCTTCCGGGTGTTCCGATTAACTCCCGCGCTCTAACGGTATGTGTGCCTTTGGCCCTCTGCACAGTTTAAACATGTTCCATATGTTTATCACGTGTACTATGATACCTACGCGGTATGTGTATGCAGTCTGTGTGGGTTTCCCCCGGGTACTCCAGTTCCCTCCCACGCTCCAATGGTATTGGCGCTTTCAGCGCTATGCACAGCCTAAACTTGTGCGATTTGATTTTCACATGCTAACATATCTACACGGTATGTGTGTGCAGTCTGCGTGGGTTTCCTCCGGTTTCCGCCCGCGCTACAATGACGTGCGCGCCTTTGGTGCCATATACAGTATAAACATACATATTGGGTTTATACACAACACTAAATACATTCACAGTATATGTATGTATTGTACTCGGTTCCTCCGGGTTATCCGGTTTCCTCCTACGCGCCAATGGTGTGCGCGCCTTTGGCGCTATGCACACATAAACAAACATGTTCAATATGTTTATCACACATACTATAGTACCTACAGGTATGTATATGCAGTCTGCGTGGGTTTCATCCGGGTGCTCCAGTTTTTCCCCCCGCGCTCCAATGGTGGGCGCGCTTTCGGGGGTATGCACAGCATAAACATGTGTAATTTGTTTGCGTGCTAACATCCTACACGGTTGTGTACGCTGTCTGTGTGGCTGGTTTCCACCCACGCCCCAATGATGTGCGCGCCTTCATCGCTGGCACAGTATAAACGTGTTTTAATATGTTTATCCACACATACGAAACTGCGTATGTGGTTGTACTATGCTCTTTGTGGCTGAGTGGGTTTCCTCCCACGCTCCAATTGCGCGTGTTGACGCAATACACAGTATAAACTGTTTGTTCAATCCGCACTTATCAATGAAGTAGTTGCTGGATGGAGCATTGTCATAAGGATCCCTGGTATCAGGGGTACCACTTTCCGGGGGGGGGGGGGGTCACCTGCCCTTCGGTGGTGATCAGAAGCGATGGCTTGGACTGTGTTCGCCATGCTGAGGTTAGCGTTACGCCCGTTAGTGGCTGCACCTCTGGCGTTTCTGGAGATGAATGTCTGGGCAAAAGCCTCTGCTTCATCTATCAGTCGACCAGCAGGTGCACTGCACCTGCTTTAGCCTCTAGGGTCTCTGTGCCCGGGGTGGTTTTGCGCCACCTGTAGAGGCTGAGTTGCTGGTCCACTGACCGAGTTTCTAGGGAGGCTCTGTCAGGTTTGCCTTTCTTTGACCAACAATTGAGGCACCCTGTAAGCCAGGCCTTCCCTTCTCCGATTTATTGCGGGGCTTCTTTGAGATTATCATACCCATCCCGCTGCAGGGCGGTCCTGACGGCCGTTTGTATTCCAGGGGAAGGGTCCTTACGCCCGGAGGTGTTCATTTCCTTTACTGGAGGTGGGGCACCGGATGTGGACCTTCTGGCCTCTCGACTCACTCACAAGGTGTCGATTGGTGGCCAGGTCCAGGGATCCCTGGGCAGACGCGTTGGTGGCCCCGTGGGGGCAGTATCGCCTGAGGTATGCTTACTCTCCGCTACTGTTGTTGCCTTGTCTGCTTCACTGAGTAGGGGCCCAGGCCATTCTGGTGATCCTGATTGCTCCGGAATGGCGACATTGGTACACCAATCTAGTGCAGCTAGTCGCAGACATTCCTTGGCGGCTGCCTCTGCGGGAGGACTTTGTCTCATGGCCCCATACTTCATCCTACTTTACAGTCCTTGGCTTTAATGGCATGGCTGTTGAAAGCCAGGTGCTGAGGGACAGGGGTCTCTCGGATTCGGTCATTTCATGTATGTTGAGGGCACGGAGATCTTCCTCCAGAAAGATCTATCACCGTACCTGGAAGGCTTACATTGCTATGTGCGAGGAGCTTGATTGGCGTCCACGGACGTATTCCATTCCCTGGATTTTGCTGTTCTTACAGCGTGGTGGGACCCAAAAAGCTGGCCTTGCGTACCATCAAGGGTCGGATTTCGGCCCGGGCTGTCTTTTTCAACGACCGCTAGCGGGCCATTCCTTGATAAGCACCTTGTCCAGGGGGTTCGCCATGTGATCCCCCCTGTCCAACCTCCTCGGGATCTGAATTTGGGCTCTCGGTTCTCCAAGAACATCCCTTTGAAAATATCAGAGAGTTTCCTCTCTTGACCTTGTCCCAGAAGGTGGCTTTCTTAGTGGCCATTACTTCTGTTGGACGGGTGTCTGCGTTGGCGGCCTTGTTCCGCTTCACACATTGGATGTGTTACGAGCCTTACGGGTGTACCTGTCTGCTACTGTTTCCATTCGGAAGTCTGACTCACTGTTTGTGTCTGTCTCTGGTCCAAAACAGGGCCAAGCGGTGTCGTCTGCCACCATTTCTAGGTGGATCAGGCAGACCGTCATACAGGCCTATGCCCTTAAGGGGCGGGCGCCTTTCTTTCCGGTTATGGCGCATTCCACCAGGGCAATTGGTGCTTCCTGGGCTTTCCGACCTCAAGCGTCGGTTGCACAAGTGTGCGAGGTGGCGACCTGGTCGTCCGTTCATACCTTTTCTAAGTTCTTTAAGGTTGATGTGGCTGCATCTTCGGATGCTTCCTTCGGCCGCAAGGTGTTGCAGGCCGCTGTTTAGGGTTGCAAGTCCTCCGTTGAGAAGCTCTGCTTGTTTGGAATGAAGTTTGGTTTTTCCTTTACTACTGCTCCCACCCTCTTTCTGATACTGCTTTGGGACGTCCCACATGTTTCAGTATTAGAAGCTGTGTCAGTCCATGGACGATAAGAGAAAATAGGATTTTTGTACTCACCGTAAAATCCGTTTCTCTGACTTCCATGGACTGACACAGCACCCACCCTTTTAAGGTTTGTACTGCTTTGTTACGAACTGAGGCTGCTGGCTGCAGGTAGGAGGGTTATGTCCAGAGGGACTGCCCCCTGGGCGGGGCTCTTCAGCTCTTTTTTTTTTTTTAAATGTAGGTTGTAACATCTAACATTCTGCCTAGATCTTCTCCTTTTTTTTCCCCAAAAAATTGCATTTGAAAGACCGCTGCGCACATACCGTGTGACATAAAATATTGCAACAACCGCTATTTTATTCCCTCGGGTCTCTGCTAAAAAAATATATATAATGTTTGGGTGTTCTAAGTGATTTTCTAGCAGAAAATACAGGATTTTTACTTGTAAGCAACAAGTGTCAGAAAAGATTTAGTCTTTAAGTGGTTAAACTGAGAACTTCTACACGCGGAGTTCAGTTCATTGATGAGTAGAAACATTGTATTCTTGACTTCTATGAAAGAAGTTATTTGCAAGTCACGCTGAAGTTTTTTTAAATCGGCGTGTGTGTGTGTGTGTGTGTGTTACAACCTCCTGTCTTTTGTTTAATTTTGTAAGGCCGTGCCGCCCTCTGAAAAGCAAACTACCATGGATGCTTTAGAGAGGATGGTAAAAACTGCCACCAGTATAAAAAGCATAAAATATTTTTGCTGAACTGGCTGTAGTAAGAATCTAGTGATAAAAAACCGATTCCTGTCTAGAGGCCCTGAGAGCCATGCAAAAGATGCCAAAGGGCTGCAGGATGGGCACCAGAGTTGCAGCTAAAAAACGATGCATTACAATACTTGGTTATCCTGCATGGGGTTTTGTGGGCACCACCATATCATTCAGCATATGTAAGACCACTTTCACACTGAGGTGCTTTTCAGGCGCCTTCACGCTAAAAAAAAGCGCCTGAAAACTTCTTTCCATTAAAATCAATGAATGTTTTCACACTGGGGCAGTGCGCTGAAAAAACACCCCTCTCCATTGAAATTAATTGAAAGTGCTTCAAAAGCGCCTGAAAAGCGCTTCAATAGCGCTCAGTGTTTTACTGTCAGTTTTTCAAGCGCCTCAGTGTGAAAGTGGCCTGACAGTCTGTTTGTTTTACTTTTTTCCTATGCTGTTTTTCTGGTCGTGCCAAAGAGGAGAGAATTTTAATATTGCTCTTATACTGCATTCATTACCTTACAGGTAGGTGGGACTGCTGACACACCTTATCGGGACACTTGTCAGAGTGGTGCCAGCAAGAAGTACTTTCCACTATGCAATGAAAAGTTGATATTTGGATTCAAAGTACTGCACAAATATTTCTGCATTAGGAAAGGGCAGGGTGGATTTGATTTAAATCACTAGTAAAAAGGCTTGATTTAAATCCACTCAATACAAATCATAGATTTCAATGAGCATCTGTAATCTCTGTCCCTCAGCGGCTCCTCCTCTGACCCCCATTGACTCACCGACAGTCCCATTCACTTTATTGGGATGGCTAGTGATGTGGCAGTGACACAACAAGGTGAGAGACATGGCGGCAGCAGGTGAGTGGATGCCCGCTAACAGGCATTGCCATGATGGATCTTAAATGACAGGTGCTCTTTAAATGTAAGGACTTATTCTCACTGGTAGTTAGAAACTTTACTATTTGCAAATAAAATGAAGGTTTCCCCTTTAGAATTATGATATAGAGCAGGGGTCTCCAAACCCCGGCCCGCGGGCCACATCCGGCCCGCTAGTGTGTTTTCTCCGGCCCGCAGCTCAGACTCTGCCAACATAGCATTGCCGATCTGCTGCTTTTTAAAAGCAGCTGCTGTTATCGGCAGTATGTCTGGCAGGTCCCACAAACAAATCTGCCCCGCCCCCACACCTCACATCCTTCCACGATGTGCTGAGGATTGGCCGCTGGGAGCGCCGATGTCCTAGCAACCAGTGACGTCATCAGCACGGCACCTCCCGGCTTCCTGCCCGCTGTTTGCATTAGAAATCCTTCCGCGTGTGTAGCAGCGGGCGGGAGCCGGGAGGTGCAGGAGAGCTGAAGTCTGCATAAGGTAAGAGGCAAATGGGGACACTGCTGGGGACTTTGATGCTGGGGGGACACTGCTGTGGGACTTGATGCTGGGGACACTACTGTGGAACTTGATGCTGGGGGGACACTGCTGGGGAACTTGATGCTGGGGGGACACTGCTGGGGAACTTGATGCTGGGGACACTACTGTGGAACTTGATGCTGGGGACACTCTGATGGGGAACTTGATGCTGGGGACACTGCTGTGGAAATTGATGCTGGGGACACTCTGATGGGGAACTTGATGCTGGGGACACTGCTGTGGAAATTGATGCTGGGGACACTCTGATGGGGAACTTGATGCTGGGGACACTGCTGGGGAACTTGATGCTGGGGACACTGCTGTGGAAATTGATGCTGGGGACACTCTGATGGGGAACTTGATGCTGGGGACACTGCTGGGGAACTTGATGCTGGGGACACTACTGTGGAACTTGATGCTGGGGACACTCTGATGGGGAACTTGATGCTGGGGACACTCTGATGGGGAACTTGATGCTGGGGACACTCTGATGGGGAACTTGATGCTGGGGACACTCTGATGGGGAACTTGATGCTGGGGACACTCTGATGGGGAACTTGATGCTGGGGACACTCTGATGGGGAACTTGATGCTGGGGACACTCTGATGGGGAACTTGATGCTGGGGACACTCTGATGGGGAACTTGATGCTGGGGACACTGCTGTGGAAATTGATGCTGGGGACACTCTGATGGGGAACTTGATGCTGGGGACACTGCTGGGGAACTTGATGCTTGGGGACACTGCTGTGGAAATTGATGCTGGGGACACTCTGATGGGGAACTTGATGCTGGGGAACTTGATGCTGGGGACACTGCTGTGGAAATTGATGCTGGGGACACTCTGATGGGGAACTTGATGCTGGGGACACTGCTGGGGAACTTGATGCTGGGGACACTGCTGGGGAACTTGATGCTGGGGGACACTCTGATGGGGAACTTGATGCTGGGGGGACACTCTGATGGGGAACTTGATGCTGGGGGGACACTCTGATGGGGAACTTGATGCTGGGGGGACACTCTGATGGGGAATTTGATGCTGGGGGGACACTCTGATGGGGAACTTGATGCTGGGGACACTGCTGTGGAACTTGATGCTGGGGACACTGATGGGGACATTGATGCTGGGGACACTGCTGTTGAAATTGATGCTGGGGACACTGATGGGGAACTTGATGCTGAGGACACTGATGGGGAACTTGATGCTGGGGGGACACTGATGGGGAACTTGATGCTGGGGGGACACTGATGGGGAACTTGATGCTGGGGGGACACTGATGGGGAACTTGATGCTGGGGGGACACTGATGGGGAACTTGATGCTGGGGGGACACTGATGGGGAACTTGATGCTGGGGGGACACTGATGGGGAACTTGATGCTGGGGGGACACTGATGGGGAACTTGATGCTGGGGACACTGATGGGGACATTGATGCTGGAGACACTCTGCTGGGGAACTTGATGCTGGGGACACTGATGGGGAACTTGATGCTGGGGGGACACTGATGGGGAACTTGATGCTGGGGGGACACTGATGGGGAACTTGATGCTGGGGACATTGATGCTGGGGACACTGATGGGGACATTGATGCTGGGAACACTCTGATGGTAACATTGATGCTGGAGACACTCTGATGGGGAACTTGATGCTGGGGACATTGATGCTGGGGACACTCTGATGGGGAACTTGATGCTGGGGACATTGATGCTGGGGACACTGATGGGGACATTGATGCTGGGAACACTCTGATGGTAACATTGATGCTGGAGACACTCTGATGGGGAACTTGATGCTGGGGACATTGATGCTGGGGACACTCTGATGGGGAACTTGATGCTGGGGACACTGATCGGGACACTCTGCTGGGGACACTGATGATGAGGAGACTCTAATGGAGGACACAGATATGGGGGAGACTCTGATGGAGGACACAGAGGCACGGAACAGCTCTGATGGGGACACAGATGTGTGGAAAGGCTCTGATGGGGACACAATGTGCAAGGAGACTCTGATGGGGACAAAGACATGCGGAAAGGCTATAATGAGATTATTTACATTTTATTCATTTATTTATAATACATTTTTTCGGCCCACGAATATATGTAAAATCTACAATGTGGCCCTCGGGCTAAAAAGTTTGGAGACCCCTGATATAGAGGAAAGAACCACCTTAGAGAATACAAAAATTCTCACTTATTGTTGCCAACATCCCAGAATTTGTGGAAACAAAACCAAAAAGAAAGTACCCCCCGGTACTAATTTTTTTAGTACTGGGGAGTACTTTCTCCTTTTTGGTTTTGTTTCCTCTTTAGAATTTTATAAGCTGTCGGGTTAGTAAAACGGCGATCCCAGAACCGATTCAATCATCCAGTTTGTAGTGTACATAGATTTGAAAAACAATGAGATAAAGGAATATTCCTAAACTTTGTTTTATCTCATGGTTACTGTAAAATTGTGTGACTGAATCAATGCAGTGCATGTTATCTCCACTTGCAGAGCTTGGATTCATTGGATGAGTTTACCAAAAATGTATATATTGCAGAATATACAGCCTCATGCTACATAACTAAGCTCTATTTCATGCTAAATAAACTAAATTATTAATGTATCTTAAATAGAAACTATCTTTAGATAGACGTTTACTCCAAAAGCATTTTATTAAATAAATGTAATAAAAATCTAAAAAATCAAATAAAATATAAAAAGGATCACTTTGTTACGCCAGCATCTCATATTCCTGATATGTGTCTATTGTACAGTACCATGTACTTCTGTCCCCTTTTGTGTTGCTTCCTTTGTGTGAAATACCTGGTGATCCTTGCAGTCCTCCCTGCAAGTACCAAATCATGTTCTGCAAAGGGGTCAAATGCTTATTTCACTCAATAAAATGCAAATCAATTTTATAACTTTTTTAAAATTAGTTTTTCTGTTTTTTTTTCTTAGTTTTTTTTTGTTCTGTCTCTCACTGTCACTCTCCATAAACCTACCATTAAATTATAGTCTTATACTTTTTTGTCAGTGGGCAAACGTACAAAATCAGCTGGGGATCAAATCCCCTATTCCCTCACTGTATGTGTATTATTGAATTGATCTGTATTTAGGCTGGGTTCACACTGCAGATGGATGCAGGTGACAGCAGGGGTCCGGTGTGTCCCTGTTCTCCGTTTTCAGGGACGAATCAGGCCCAAATTTTTACCTGAATTTCGATCTGAAATGGAGACGGTCACAATCCCCTGTCATGCGATTATCAAAAAAATAACATCATTGTGGTCTCATGGTATGTTGAAGAGATTGTGTAATGTTGATAATGGAAGCAGTCTGATGTTGAAAGAGTAGGTGATAAAACTGGTATCATATGTAATTTACTTTTATAATTAAAGGGCTGGAGGTGTTACACCCTGATTGTCATCATTCATATTTGCTTTTGCACTAGATGTCGAACGTGAATGGTTGATGACCCATTCACACTTGTCTGTTTTACTGATGAAAGTGCATTTCAATTTACAAATCGCATTCTTTTCTATCTGGCTAGTTCACATATATTCACTGCAACTTGGTGTGTTTGTGTTTTTTTTATATTTTTTTTCCTTTTTTAGTAATCAAATTGTTTTTGCCTGTTAAAGCGGATTTGTAAGGACGGGATTTGGGACTTTAAAGGTGCTAATATGTCAGTGGCTACAACAAAGTTTTTATAAAAAATAGAAAATGTATTGATCACATCAATTAAAAAACGAATATACACACTTCATTAACCGTTACAGGTATACATCTACTACCTAACCTGTAACAGAAAAGGGTTGTATATAGTTGACAATAATGTCCATTTGTGTTCAACAGTTTCGCCTGTAAGTCCCATATCCCGTCCTTGGAAAATTTGCCAAATTTAGGGATGTTGGTGCTATAAAATATTTGTTTGAAGGCATGCTGATCTCTGCCCACTATCTTTTGACCTGTTAAAAAGGAGTTTCCCCTTAAAAAAAAAAAAAAATAAAAAAAAAAAAATTAAAAGCCAGCAGCTACAAATACTGCAGCTGCTGACTTTTAATATTAGGACACACACCTGTCCAGCGACGTCGGCAGCAGAAGACAGGCGTTTGCTCGTCACTCTGCTGCCCCCACCGCCATCCTCGGTGAGGAAACCAGGAAGTGAAGCCGAGTGTCTCCCAGAATACAACGGGTATTCTGCGGGAAGTGACGTGCTACCCGCAGAGAGGACTCCTGGAAGTGGGTGCAAATACCTGTCTTAGACAGGTATCTGCACCCCCTCCCCCTGAAAGGTGTCAAATGTGACACCGGAGGGGGGGGGGGTTCGGATGAGCGGGAGTTCCACTTTAGGGTGGAGCTCCGCTTTAAGGCTCATTCACATAGTTGATTAAAGTGATTGTAAAGGTTTGTTTGTTTAAAAACAACAAAAAACGTGTTATACTTTCCACCTCTGCAGTTTGTTTTGCACAGAGCAGCCTGGATCCTCCTCTTATTGGCTCCAGCAGTTTGCTACAGGGGGGACCCGAACCGAGTCAGAGCTCCGTGTATCCATTCAGACATGGAGCCCTGACCTGGCCCTGCCCCCCTCTCTCCCCTGATTGGCTCCCACGGCCAATGGTGCCGCTGCTCTGTCTCAGCCATTCAGGAGTATCATCACTGGAGAGAGAAGGGGCTCAGGTAGGTAATTAGGGGGGTGCTGGGGAGACTGCTACACACAAGGTTTTTTTATTTTAATGCATAGAAGGCATTAAGATGAAAACCTTCTGCCTTTACAACTCCTTTTAAAGCAGAGTTTCACCCAAAAATTTTACTTCTGCTTCTCGGAACCCTCTTCCCCATCCGGTGTCACATTTGGCACCTTTCAGGGGGGAGCAGATACCTGTGTAATACAGGTACCGTATAAACTTGAGTATAAGCCGAGTTTTTCAGCACATTTTTTTTTTTTGTGCTGAAAATGCCCCCTTCGGCTTAAACTCGAGTCACCCTTTTGCACCTGAAATTTGGGGACCAAACTTGGCACACATGTAGCCTTACTCTTCCGCTACAAGTGTGCAAAGTTTTTTTGTCTGGGGGACCTATGGCCGGGGAGCACCGTTTATTTTATTTATTTTTTTCCCAAAGCCGGGCACCCCTTCCATAGACTCCCATGTTAAACGTCAGTCTAGGCATGGGCACAGTGAGGCATGCAGATGGACACCCTAGGCTTATACTAGAGTCAATACGTTTCCCTTTTTTTTTGTGGTAAAATTCGGTGCCTCTGCTTATATTCGGGTCGGCTTATACTCGAGTATATACGGTATTTCGCTCCAACTTCCAGGCATAGATACCCGAGCCACCCGCAGGTACCTACGCCACTTCGGCACCTTTTCCGTTCCCCCTGCTGTCTTCTGGAAGACAGCAGGGACCAGTGGGAGCGTGCAGCGCAAGTCGCGCATGCGCAGTAGGGAACCAGAAAGTGAAGCCACAAGGCTACACTTTCCCAATTCCCTTACCGGAGATGGCGGCGGCAGAGGTATGGATTGGCTTTGGGTGCCAACATCGCGGGCGCGCTGGACAGGTAATTGTCCTTATTTTAAAAGTCAGCAGCTGCAGTATTTGTAGCTGCCGACTTTAAAAAAAAAAAGTCGGAGCTCCGCTTTAAAGCCACACACCTAGATCAGTGTATTTCTGCGGCCAGGTGTTTACGATGTACTTTTTAAAGAGACGCCATGGTTATGCTGAGTCAGTTTTGATGAAACCAATTTCAACATTTACTGTCTCTTACCTTTTTGAAAAAAGACCAGCATTATTTGATGAGGGTTTTTAAAATCCCAAATCGGTTGTAAATATAGGTTCTATAGCTACATGATCTGTAAAAGTCAAAGGCATAAATACTGAAGTGCTATTAAAGTACATTTTCCCCCAAATCAGATGAAAATAACTTGCATGAAATTGTGTGTTTTTTGTAAAAGTTTACATACAATTAAAGTGTACCTAAACCTTAATCCAAAAATGTGACGTGCAGTTTACCAGTCTTTAGATGGGTGGCTGTGTTGGTTTTCTATTTTCAGGCAAGTACAGACAAAACATGCAATGTCCTTGTCCCTTCCCATGAGCTCTAGAAAAAATCCCAAACATCCTTACCTTTTGTGTCACATCCTATCGATCCACCATGTAACGGCCAGACACAGACATGTTTGAATTGCAGCGTGCAAACGTTGACACAGAGGGACAGGAAATGTTTACAGGATCAAATCTTAGGATAAGGAAGCTGATATAGATAGGTGTGTGTGTGTGTGTATATCAGATATAATTTTTTTTTTTTTTTTTTGACTGACCTTTAGACCTCTTTCGCACTGAGGAGTTTTTCAGGTGTTTTGCGCCTGAAAAACTCCTGCCCTGCAGTCTCAATTGAAAGCCAGAGTGCTTTCACACTGAGGCGATGCGCTGGCAGGACGGTAAAAAAAAGTCCTGCTAGCCGCGTCTTTGAGGCGGTGAAAAAGCGGTGTGTGTATATACCGCTCCTTTACCGCTGCTGCCCATTGAAATCAACGGGACAGCGCGGCTATACCGCCGGCAAAGCGCCTCTGCAGAGGCGCTTTGCGGTGATTTTTAACCCCTTCTCAGCCGCTAGCGGGGGTTAAAACCGCCCCGCTAGCGGCCGAATAGCGCCGCAAAAACTACGGTAAAGCGCTGCTAAAAATAGCGCCGCTTTACCGCCGACGCACCCACCGCCCCAGTGTGAAAGGGGCCTAATGGAGAAGGTCCAGCCTGAGCTTTTTAGGCTGGGCTTCTCCTATGGGTCACAGGAGTGCAATTCGTTTTGCACTCCTGTGACCCGCTTTCAGCAAAGAGCGGTCTGAAGTCCACTCTCCACTGACGTCACTGCCATCAGTCGAGGCAGCGCATCATCCCGACTTCCAAGTCTGGATCTGCCAGCTGCCTTGATTGATGGCAGTCTCAGCGCGCCGCTGAGACAGTCTCTCCCCGCCCCTCCACAGCTCAGCGCTCCAGTGAGCGTGGTAGAGCTGCCACGACTACGTCGACTACGAAAATACGTCGACGTGCGTGAAAAATGTTGAATAGTCACGCCTCGGCCTTAGGAAAGGCCGCGGCTTCGGCCTAGCTCCGGAGCGGCGGCCATCTTAGTACACCCGGCGGCGGCAGCTGCCTAGGTGCGCGCTGAGGTCATCACCCCTCACCCGCATCCCCTGCACCCCTCACCATTTACAGAACAGGCATCCCCTGCACCCCTCACTATATATACACACTCAGTACAGGCATCCCCTGCACCCCTCACACTATAATTTACACACACACACACACACACACACACACACACACACACACACACACACACACACACACACACACACACACACACATTGTGGATATTACAGTGAGTGGGGGAGATTGTGAATAATACAGTGAGTGTGGGAGGAGATTGTGGATTTTACTTATTTTTTGGATTTTTTTTTATAAAAGTTGAAATATTTATATTAGAAGTTGTACTTATCATTTTTTGTAAAGTTATCCAAAGGATTAATTAGCTAATCACAGAAAGAACACACTAGATTAATAAAAAAAAAGTTTTATTAGTCGTGACTAATCGAAGAAATAATCGTTAAGATTAGTTGACAGACAAAATAATCGTTGGTTGCAGCTCTAGAGTGTGGAGGATCAGAGAGGAGAGACGCTGAGAGGACTGACTGACAGTCAGTCGGCAGCTTTCCTCTCTGGGATCTGTGAAAACCGAGCCATAGGCGGTGTTCGGTGGCTCTGTTCTCAGTGCATAGACGGCGGGGGACAGCTGCAGCATCGGTCTGATGCTCCATCCACAGAGGCAAGTATGAATAAAAAAAAACATACTTTCTCTTGTCATCCATGGACTGACACAGCGTGTCTTATACACCTTTACACGTGGGTTATGTCCCTGCTTGCAGGAGAAGACCTAGGCAGAATGTGAGATGTTATACATACATTCTAAACAGCCAGAGCTGAACAGCCCCGCCCAGGGGGGCGGTCCCTCCGGCATAACCCTCCCACTGCAGTCAGCAGACCTCAGTTTTTTTTCTGCCTAGCAGAAGGAGAAGACGTGGCTCTCTCAGGAGCCAGTCTCCTGACCTATTTTTATTCCTTTTGGAAATTTTTTCCTATTTTATTCTTTTGAGATCTTCTATCAACTGTCGGCTGGGCAACAGGTTGGGTACAAGATATCCTCGTAGTCTTCCCTGTCCGACCATCGAGCGTGCTGATCCTCGCCTTGTGTGCGTGAGACTCAGTTCACGACATGCCCCACGACTCCAGGGGTGGCCGGTGGGCTTCCAGCTCTGCGGTCCTCTCAAGATAGAACAGTCCGGCTGTATCTTTCGCGGTGGACCGGGCCGACAGCTACTCAGTACCGCACTGTGATAGTTCTGTCAGAAACACACCAGTGGGTCCCTCAGGGGACGGGTAAGTAGTCTCTCCTGGCTGCAGGTGAGTACATGCTGTGTGTTTCTTGTGTGGGGGATTTCCCTGTCTCCCCCTGTGTTTTTTTAATGTCACTCTCTGGTCACTAGTGCTGGCGCTGTACTGTGTGGGGTGCCTGGGGGCCATACTGTCCTGGGGGGGGCTCATGCTGCTCTGCATTCGCTGGGGCTGTTTTGTTTTTGGGTGTGAGGGGCCTGGGCGCCGTTCGGCGCCATGTTTAGTGTGTGTGCTGATTTTACATTGGCGGCCATCTTGCCGTGGCCCACCGGAGCACATTGCGGTGGCCATTTTCTTGTAGCCGCACGTTTTTCTAGCACTAGTTTGGCCTCTAGCGCCGTTCCCAGGCGCGAATCTCCTCACACTCTCTCCTCTCAGCTCACTCACGCTGAGCAGCGCGGCGCAGTGAGACAGAGCGGCGGAACCGAGCGGTCCTGGTCAGGTTGGTGGGTTCCCTGGGCATTCCCCTACTTCAGTCAGCACAGCCTGTGGGTGGTCTCAGAGAGGGACATTATGGAGTCAGAGTCACCAGCTTCCCCTAACATGCCAGAGGCAGCAGCCAGTGCTCCAGCACCTGCGGTCCCTATGGACCAGTTGTCGGCAGTCCTGGTATCATTTCTGACCAGGATGGAAGCTGTGTGTGAGCACGAGGGAGCAAAAAAGCGCCCTCTCCCCACTTTATCTCCACAAGGGGAGTGCTCTGATTCAGATATGGGCCTAGCTATTGCTGCTCAGGACCCTAGCTCTGAATATTTGGATGGTTTTGAACAGGACATTCCTTGTGAGGAAGACTCCAGTTCTGAGTCAGTAAATGACAGGGCGCTTGTTAGTGAACTCATTGATGCTGTGAGGGACACTCTCAAGCTAAATGCTGCGACCGCAGAACCTCAGGCGGAGGCAGTCTCCTTTGGTTCTTTTAAGACCAAGCCTTCTAAAAAGGTTTTTCCATATGTATCTTTCTTTGACCAGCTCATTGACCAGGTCTGGGAAAAGCCGCAGAAGACTTTCATGGTCCCGCGGCGTTTGTCTATTAGATACCCCTTTGAAGACGCCCTGCTTAAAAAGTGGGCTTCTCCCCCGGTGGTCGACCCTCCAGGCGCCCGTTTAAACAAGGCCACCACTCTCCCGATGGAGGGGACTCCTGCGTTTAAGGACCCCACTGGAGGTCAGAAGGTCAGGAGGTCAGAAGTGGTGAGTAGAGCCATGTTCGCCTTGTTGGGATCCGCCCTACGGCCCGTAGTAGCGGCGACCCTTGTGTCTCAGACACTCACGGAATGGGCAAAAATTTTGCACCAAACTGTGCAGGAGTATAACCTTCCTCAGGGTCTGATATATGTGTGTGACGCCACGTTGGACGCGGCCCCTTTAATATCCAGGGCCTCTGTCTCGGCGGTGGTATTGCGTCGTCTCATCTGGTTGAAATGCTGGTCTGCTAACCTAGCCTCTAAGAAGCTCCTGACGGATCTACCTTTTAAGGGTGGTAGACTTTTTGGTGCTGCTCTGGATGACATCATCAAGGATGTCACGGGAGGTAAAAGCACTCTCCTTCCTCAAACTATCAAGGGTAAGGAGGCCCGACGTAAACCGGGTCCTTCGTTTCCAGCAAAAAAGGGTTTTTTTCGTCCGTCAGAGTCCACGGGTAAGCCATCCCAGACTGACAACAGTGCGGCTGGCGGGCACAAGCGCCCCTGGGTGCGTAAGCCGAACAAGCCGGCTCCCAAGCCCGCCTCCGTGTAAAGTCTTGCCCCCGCCCGTCTCTGGGGTGGGGGGGCGACTTCGCAGGTTCACGAATGACTTCGTGAAGGTGCAAAAATTCCGCATGGAATCCATTCGCACGGTGATCGCTACACTCCATCAAGGGGATTTTCTGGCATCCTTGGACATCAAGGACGCCTACTTGCATGTTCCGATCTGCGCAAGCCACCAGAAGTTTCTGCGCTTTGCGGTCGGCGAAGTCCACTATCAATTTGTGGCTCTTCCCTTCGGCCTAGCCTCGGCACCGAGGGTGTTCACCAAGGTGCTTGCTCCGGTCCTAGCTTTGCTGAGACAGCGAGGCATTGCTATCGTGGGCTATCTGGACGATTTTCTTCTAAGAGCAGACAGTGGCTCAGAATTGGAAGAAAGTGTGACTATCGTCAGTCAGACCCTCAGGGAGTTTGGGTGGCTCCTGAACGTTCAGAAGTCGGTTCTAGTCCCGACTCAGCGTCTGGAGTATCTAGGTCTGATTCTGGACTCCTTGGAGGCAAGAGTCTTCCTACTTCCAGACAAACTACTGACACTTCAGTCTGCAGTACGGGTGCTGACGTCCCGAAAATGGTCGTCAATCCGCTTTTGCATGAGAGTCCTTGGGCTCATGGTGGCCTCCTTCGAGGCCGTTCCTTATGCCCAAGCGCACACCAGGGCTTTACAGAAAGAGATCTTGTCCACTTGGGACAAATCCCCGTTGTCCTTGGATCTTCAGATCCAGGTGAGTCACCTGGTCAGGGCGTCCCTGACGTGGTGGTTGAGGTCCCCGGCTCTTCGGTCTGGGAAGTCGTTCCTCCCCATCCAATGGACGGTGATCACGACGGACGCCAGCCTGACGGGCTGGGGGGGAGTCTGGGGAGTCCTGTCGGCCCAAGGGCTTTGGACTCCGGACGAAGCCCTCTTACCGATCAATGTGCTGGAGATACGGGCAATCAGACTGTGCCTCTCCTCATGGTCAGAAAAACTACAGGGTCACTCCATCAGGATCCAATCGGACAACGCCACAGCAGTGGCGTATGTCAACCATCAAGGGGGGACTCGGAGCTCAGCTGCGGCTTCCGAGGTCGCCCGCATCCTGAGGTGGGCCGAAAGAAGCGTGCCGGCTCTGTCGGCCATCTACATTCCGGGCGTAGACAATTGGCAGGCGGACTATCTAAGTCGGCAGACGCTGGACCAGGGAGAGTGGTCCTTGCACCCGGAGGTCTTTCAACTCCTTTGCAGACGGTGGGGCACGCCGGATGTGGACCTGATGGCCTCTCGACTCAATCGCAAGGTGTCGAGGTTTGTGGCCAGATCCAGGGATCCCTGGGCGGATGCCTCGGATGCGTTGGTGGCCCCATGGGGTCAGTATCACCTGATATACGTTTATCCTCCGCTGCAGTTGCTCCCTCACCTGCTCCGCAGGGTAGCGACCGAGGGAATTCCGGTGATCCTCATTGCTCCGGATTGGCCTCGGCGTCACTGGTACGCCGATCTGGTACGTCTCGTCGCAGACGTTCCCTGGCGGTTACCAATACGGGGGGACCTTCTGTCTCAAGGTCCTATATTTCATCCTGCTTTACAGTCTCTGGCTTTAACGGCATGGTTATTGAAAGCCAGGTGCTGAGAGACCGAGGTCTCTCGGATTCGGTCATTTCGACCATGTTAAGGGCACGGAAGTCTTCCTCCAGAAAGATCTATCACCGTACTTGGAGAGCTTACGTCGCCATGTGCGAAGAGCTGGACTGGCGCCCACGAACGTATTCCGTTCCCAGAATCCTGCATTTTCTGCAGCGTGGCGTGACCCAAAAGCTCGCTTTGAGTACCATTAAGGGTCAGATTTCGGCCTTGGCCATCTTCTTTCAGCGACCGCTGGCGGGTCATCCCTTGGTTAGCACCTTTGTGCAGGGGGTTCGCCATGTGCTCCCCCTGTCAAGCCTCCTCTCCCCCCGTGGGATCTGAATTTGGTGCTCTCGGTCCTCCAGGAACCTCCCTTTGAAAATATTAGAGATATTCCCCTCTTGACTTTGTCTCAGAAGGTGGCCTTCTTGGTGGCCATTACTTCCATTAGACGAGTGTCTGAATTGGCGGCCTTGTCCTGCAAGTCGCCCTTTTTGGTCATCCATAAGGATAAGGCGGTGTTACGTCCGCGACCTTCCTTCTTTTCTGCCAAAGGTGGTCTCGGCCTTCCACTTAAACGAGGACATTGTCCTCCCGTCCTTGTGTCCTCACCCATCGCATCCCAGAGAGTTTGCGCTTCACACTTTGGATGTGGTACGAGCCTTGCGGGTGTACCTGTCGGCTACTGCTTCTATTCGGAAGTCTGACTCACTATTTGTGGCTGTCTCTGGTCCAAAACAGGGCCAAGCGGTTTCGTCTGCCACCATTTCTAGGTGGATCAGACAAACAGTCATTCAAGCTTATGCTCTCAAGGGGCGGGCGCCTCCCTTTCCGGTTACGGCACATTCCACCAGGGCAATTGGTGCTTCCTGGGCTTTCCGACATCAAGCGTCGGTTGCACAAGTGTGCAAGGCGGCGACCTGGTCGTCTGTTCATACCTTTTCTAAGTTTTATAAGGTTGATGTGGCTGCATCTTTGGATGCTTCCTTCGGCCGCAAGGTGTTGCAGGCCGCTGTTTGATGTTGCAACTCCTCCGTTGAGGAGCTCTGCCTTGTTTGGAGTGAAGTTTTTTGTTTTCCATTTATACTGCTCCCATCCCTCTTGACACTGCTTTGGGACATCCCACGTGTAAAGGTGTATAACACACGCTGTCTCAGTCCATGGATGACAAGAGAAAATAGGATTTTTGTACTCACCGTAAAATCCGTTTCTCTGGCATCCATGGACTGACACAGCACCCACCCTTCTTTTTAAGTTTGTACTGCTTTGTTACGAACTGAGGTCTGCTGACTGCAGTGGGAGGGTTATGCCGGAGGGACCGCCCCCCTGGGCGGGGCTGTTCAGCTCTGGCTGTTTAGAATGTATGTATAACATCTCACATTCTGCCTAGGTCTTCTCCTGCAAGCAGGGACATAACCCACGTGTAAAGGTGTATAAGACACGCTGTGTCAGTCCATGGATGCCAGAGAAACGGATTTTACGGTGAGTACAAAAATCCTATTTTCTCTTATCGTCCATGGACTGACACAGCTGGATACTGTAAACGTGTGGGTATGTGTCCCTGCTCGCAGGAGAAGATCTAGGCAGAATGTTAGATGTTAAAACATTCTAGAACAAACCAGAGCTGAACAGCCCCGCCCAGGGGGGCGGTCCCTCCGGACATTACCCTCCCACCTGCAGCTAGCAGACCTCAGTTTTTTTCTGCCAAGGAGAAGACGTGGCTCTCTCAGGAGCCAGTCTCCTGGAAGATTTTACTTTTAAATTTTATTCCTTTGGGAATTTTTATTTTATTTTTGAGACCTTCAATCAACTGTCGGCTGGGCAACAGGTTGGGTACACTAGTATCCTCGTAGTCTTCCCTGTCCGACCATCGAGCGTGCTGATCCTCGCCTTGTGTGCGTGAGACTCAGTTCACGACATACCCCATGACTCCAGGGGTGGCCGGGTTGCTTTCATGCTCCCGCGGTCCTCTCAAGATTGAACAGTACTTGACTGACTGTATCTCTCACGGTGGACCGGGCCGACAGCTACGCAGTACGACTCTGTGATAGGTCTGTCTGAAACAAGACAGTGGGTCCCTGAAAGGGACGGGTAAGTAGTCTCTCCTACTGCAGGTGAGTACATGCTGGCTGGGTTTCTGTGTGTGGGGGTTTCTCTCTGTCTCCCCCCTGTTATGCTGCTCTCTGCACCCTGTACTGGTGCTGTGGGGTGCTTGGGGGTCACTCTGGCCTGGCTGGGCGCTCATGTCTGCAGTTTTTTCTGGTGTGTGAGGTGGTTATTGCGTGCGCCATTGGCGCGCATTAGAGCTTTGAATTTCGCGCTCGGCGGCCATCTTGGCGTTCAGTGGCGCAGTTATAGCTGCGGCCATTTTCTTGTGGCCGCTGCGCATTTATTTCTGGCGGCGGCGCGAATCCCCTCACAATCTCCTCACAGACTGATCGGTCCTTAAGGGTTGGTGGGTCCTCCCGGGTATCCCCTCCTCAGCGTAGCCAGTGGGTGGACTGTATATTCACTATATAGTGTATAAGGTCTCAGAGGGTGGCGTTATGGAGTCTGATACACCTGCTCTCCACACTTGCCTGGGGCAACTGGCAGTGCTGCACAGTTAAATGTGTTCATATGTTTCCTGCACCTGCGGTCCTTATGGACCAGTTGTCAGCAGTTCTGGAATCATTCCTGTCAGAATGGAAGCGGTGTGTGAGCAAAAGGAGCTATAAGCCCCCTCCCCACACAAAAATCTTTACAGAAGGGGTGCTCGGAGTCAGATATGGGCCTAGCTACTATGCTCGGGACCCTAGCTCTGAATATTTAATGTTTATGAACAGGACATTCCCTTGTGAGGAAGATTCCAGTTCTGTGTCAGTGAATGACAGGGCGCTTGTAAGTGATCTCATTGATGATGTGAGAAACACTCTCAGGCTGGAATTGCTGTGACAAGCTTTTCTTTTACACAGTTTCCTCACTGTTTTCCTCACGCTGCCTCAAGAGCAGCATGGATGAGGGAGGACTTTATTCATTTATGTATCTAGTCCCTGTGAGCCTTATGTGTGATACCTGAGGTAACATTTCCCACCATTTCCTGGGGAATGATTTGAGCTCTGACAGACACACGGTCTGAGGATCAGAGGTTACCTGTTACCTGCATGCTGCTTCGGCAGCACAGTCAAGCAGGTTGGAATGATACAGAGGAGATTATGCGCCATAATTTAAACTCATCCTATACCTCTACACTGCATACATTCACAGTGTATGTATGTGTTATTGGTCTCTGTGTCTGCGTGGCTGTCCCCACGTTCCAATGCTGTTTCAGTGCCATACATGATATAAACGTACAAAATATGTTTATGCACGACTCCAGATACATTCACAGTATATGTATGTATTATACTCTCTGGGTTGGCGGGGGCTCCGGTGTCCTCCCGCACTCTCATGGTATGTGCGCTTCGGCTCTCTGCACAGTATAGACATGTTCAATATGTTTATTGCACATATTATCCATGTTTACAGTATGGGTATACTGTTTGCGTGGGGTTCCTCCGGGTACTCCGGTTTCCCCCCACGCTCCAATGGAAATGCACAGCATAAACATGTGCAATATGTTGATTCACATGCTATCATTCCTACAAGGTATCTGTGTGCTGTCTGCGTGGAGTTCTTCCGAGTGTTCCGGTTTCCTCCCACGCGCTGACGGTATGTGTGCCTTTGGCCTTCTGCACAGTTAAACATGTTCAATGTTTATCACGCATGCTATAATACCTACACGGTATGTGTAGGCAGTCTGTGTGGTTTTCCTCCGGGTACACTGGTTCCCTCCCACACTCCATTGGTATGGGCGCTTCGGCGCTATGCACAGTCTAAATTTGTGCGATTGGATATCCACATACTAACATACCTACCCGGTATGTCTTTGCACTCTGCGTGGGTTTCCGCCCACGCTACATGACATGCATGCCTTTGGTGCAATACACGATGTAAACATACACATTATGTTTATACACTACACTAAATACATTCACAGTAGTTGTAGGTATTGCATTCTCTGAGTATGCGTGGGGTACTTCGGTTCCTCCCACGCGCCAACAGTGTGCGCGCCTTCGGTGCTATGCACACATGGGCTTGTGCAAAATGTTTAGCACACATACTATAATACCATACATGGTATGCGTATGCAGTCTACATGGGTTTCATCCTGGTGCTTAGGTTTCTCCCCTGCGTTCCAATGGTGTGCGCATTCTCAGCGCTATGCACAGTATAAACCATGTGCAATTTGTTTATTCGCGGGCTAACATACCTACACGGTTGTGTACGCAATGTGCGTGGCTGGTTTACGTCCAGGCCCCGATGTGCGCGCCTTCGTCGCTGGCACAGTATATACGTGTTTAATAGGTTTATCCACAAATACTAAACTATATACGCCGTATGTGGGGGTATTATGCTCTTTGTGGCTGGGTGGGTTTCCTCCCACACTCTCCATTTGTGCGTTTGACGAAATACATAGTATAAACTATGTGTTTGCACAATCAGCACCTATCCATGGGTAGCTGCTGGATGGAGCATTGTCACAAGGATCCCTTGTTTCAGGGGTATCACTTTCCACCTGCTTTCAGTGGTGATCAGAAGCGCTGGCTTGGACTGTGTTCGCCAGGCTGAGGTTAGCGTTACGCCCGTCAGTGGCTGCGTCTCTGGCATTTTTTGTAGCTCGATGACTGGGCAAAAGCCTCTGCTTCATCCATCAGTCGTCTAGCAGGTGCACTACAACTGCTTTAGCCTTTGGGGTCTCTGTGCCCGGGGTGGGTTTGCGCCACCTGTGAAGGCTGAGGTACTAGTCCTCTGACCGAGTTTCTAGGGAAGTTCTGTCAAGTTGCCTTTATTGGCCAACATTTGAGGCACCCTGTACACTGGGGCCTCCCTTCTCTGATACATTGCGGAGTCTCTTTGGGATTGTCATACATCTCGCTGCAAGACGGTCCTGTCGGCCGTGTGCATTGCAGGCGAAGGGTCCTTGCATCCGGAGGTGTTTCCACCTTCTTTACCGGAGGTGGGGCACCGGAAGTGGACCTTGTGGCCTCTCGACTCACTCGCAAGGTGGCAAGATCGTGGTCAGGTCCAGGGACCCCTGGGCAGACGCGATGGAAGCCCGTGGGGGCAGTATCGCCTGATATATGCTTACCCTCTGCTACTGTTGTTGCCTCGCCGGCTTCGCAGAGTAGGGGCTGGGGCCATTTCAGTGCTCCGGAACGGCGACATTGGTACGCCGATCTACTTCGGCTAGTCGCAGACATTCCTGGCGACGGCCTATTGGGGTGGACCTTCTGTCTCATGATCCCATACTTCATCCTGCTTTACAGTCCTTGGCTTTAATGGCATAGCTGTTAAAAGCCAGGTGCTGAAGGACAGAGTTCTCTCGTATTCGGTCATCTCTTCTATGTTGTTGACACGGGAATCTTCCTCCAGAAAGATATCTCACCGTACCTGGAAGGCTTACATCGCTATGTGCGAGGAACTTGAGTGGCATCCTCGGATGTATTCCGTTCCCAGGATTTTGCTGTTCTTACAGCGTGGTGTGACCCAAAAGCTGGCCTTGCATACCTTTTTTGAGGGTCGGATTTCGGCCCGGGCTGTCTTTTTCAACGACCGCTACCGGGCCATTCCTTGATTAGCACCTTTTGTGCAGGGGGTTCGCCATGTGATCCCCCCTGTCAAGCCTCCTCTCCCTACTTGGGATCTGATTTTGATGCATCTCGGTTCTCCAAGAACATCCCTTTGAGAATATCAGAGAGATTCCTCTCTTGACCTTGTCCCGGAAGTTGGCCTTAGTGGCCATTGCTTTGGTTAGACTGGTGTCTGAGTTGGCGGCCTTGTCCGGCAAGTCGCCTTACTTGGTCCTCCATAAGGATATGTTGGTGTTGCGCCCACGACCATCATTCTTTTCTAAGGATAGTCTCGGCCTTTCACCTTAAGAAGGACATTGTTTTTCCGTCCTTGTGCCCTCACCCATCGCATCCCTGAGAGTTTGCGCTTCATACATTAAGATGGGTACAAGCCTTACGAGTGTACCTGTCTGCTACTGTTTCCATTCGGAAATCTGTGTCTGGTCCAAAACAGGGCCGAGCGGTGTCGTCTGCCACCGTCTTTAGGTGGATCAGGCAGACCGTCATACAGGCCTACGCCCTTAAGGGGCGGGCGCCTACCTTTCCGGTTGCGGCGTATTCCACCAAGGCAATTGCTGCTTCCCGGGCCTTCTGACATCAAGCGTCGGTTGCACAAGTGTGCAAGGCGACGACCTGGTCGTCCGTTCATACCTTTTCAAGATTTTATAAGGTTGATGTGGCTGCGTGTTCGGATGCTTCCTTCGGCCGCAAAGCATTGCAGGCCGCTGTTTAATGTCGCAACTCCTCCGTTGAGGAGCTCTGCTCGTTTGGAGTGAAGTTTTGGTTGTTCCTTTACTACCGCTCCCACCCTTCTGATACTGCTTTGGGACGTCCCACACGTTTACAGTATCCAGCTGTGTCAGTCCATGGATGATAAGAGAAAATAGGATTTTTGTACTCACCGTAAAATCCATTTCTCTGACGTCCATGGACTGACACAGCACCCACCCTTCCTTTTAAGGTTTGTACTGCTTTGTTACGAACTGAGGTCTGCTAGCTGCAGGTGGGAGGGCAATGTCCGGAGGCACCGCCCCCCTGGGCGGGGCTGTTCAGCTCTGGTTTGTTCTAGAATGTTTTAACATCTAACATTCTGCCTAGATCTTCTCCTGCGAGCAGGGACATATACCCACACGTTTACAGTATCCAGCTGTGTCAGTCCATGGACGTCAGAGAAATGGATTTTACGGTGAGTACAAAAATCCTATTTTTTTAAATACAGCTGATTAATTGTAATGTGCCTATGCACACAGGTGCGTAAACCAGTGCCGTGCATTCTTCAGTAAAAAAAATAAATAGAAAAATAAAAAAAATTTAGGCAGTAATTTACACCCCATTTGTGCAAATGCTCATTTACACATTGTGCAGAAAGAGGCCAAGAGAATAGGTTTGCGGCCATACCTTGCTTGAACTTCAGGGCTTCATGCCGTAACCTAGGGCTCCTGTGCACATGCGCTTGAGTGATGTCATTGCGGCTCTGGCCAATCGCACAGCCGGAGCGCGCAAACCCGGAAAGGAAGACCGGGGGGAAGATGTTGGACCTCATCGGTGACCTGGCGCAGCGGGAGGGCTTTTTTCTAAGTACTAGTTCACACCAGATGCAGTTCCGTGCGCTTTTTTATTTCTGCACTAAAAATGCATGTTCACACCAGTGCAGTCAGTTCCAGTCAGTTTCCGGTGCAGAAACTACAATGGAAACTGCACTAGCGTGAACTAGAGCCATTGGAATACATGGAAAACGCTGTGCATGCATTTTTAGTGCAGAGAAAAAGTGCACGGAACTGGTGTTAACTGGCCCTTGGGTAAGTATTCCATACAATTGCCTTACATGCGTGTGTTTTTACCAACTGCGGTTTACAACCGCCTTTTATAAGTTCAGAAAATGCTAGAAAAATACGCTGGATAAACGCTGAAAGTGTTTTTGTGCCTCCTTGTAGTACCGTTTTTAGGAGCGTTGGCATTTTTGGAGTACATGAAGGAAAAAAAGATGACCCGTAAATGTGCTAATGCCCGTAATTTTTTTTGAGACTTTAATAAAACCTGATTCATTAGCAATATGGGGTCAGCTTTTGCTGACATTGTCCATTTCTATTGTAGGAATGAGAATATTAAGCTGGCTGTACACTAGTAAATTTTCAAACAAAGTTTCATACGAATATTTGTTTGAAGTTTCATACGAAAATTCTTTATACAAATCTAATTTGAAATAACTTTTTTTCAAAAGTTATTTTGTTCGCTGTTCTTGGAATAAATGGATTTCCTGGATCAAACGCCACATGCACTGTTAAAAATTTGTTAGTTCAAGAAAGTTTCCATCCCGCTCCTTCAAATTTTCATCAGTGTTGTTAAAAACTAGTGTCCATTTGAGCCCACGAACAAGTAGAAAATTGAACTAACTTTCTGTTATTAAAACAAAAAACTTCCTTCAAATTCTACTAGTGCACATTTGTCACACAAGGCCTGTGGGCCCGAATCCAGCACTCCAGGCTTTGTCATGTGGCCCTCGCACCCAGTTTTGCAGCCGAAACGTTACAGAACTCTATCCTGCCACCTCTGGCTCTCACCCTCTGCTCCCCACTGTGACTTGTGAACACAGAATCCTTCTGTGTTTTATAAGGGACAGCTTTGCTCAGCGGCTCCTGGATGTAATGGATCCCTGCATGCACTCACAGCGGAGCATGGTGAAGACAGATCTTCAGATAGTGAGAACTATGTGCTTGACGATAAAGTAGATGTAAACCCTTACATATACCCAGTGAAATTAACCACTTCACGCAAATCGCCGTCCCCGTACGTCAGTCACTTCTGCCCATAGCTCTTAAAGGGGACATTTTTTTTCTCAACGTGACGGTTTTTTTAAAATTGCATTTTAGTGTAAATTTGAGATCTGAGGTCTTATTTTGACCCCAGATCTCATATTTTAAGAGGTCCTGTCATGCTTTTTTTCTATCACAATGGATGTTTACATTCCTTGTAATAAGAATAAAAGTGACCCAATTTATCTTTTATTTTTTAAAGACGGTCTCAAAATAAAAAGTAAAATGAGAAAAAATAAAAAAATTTAAGCGCCCCGTCCCGACGAGCTTGCACGCAGAAGCGAATGCATACGTGGGTAGTGCCCACATATGAAAACTGTGTTCAAACCACACGTGAGGTATCTCTGCGATCGTTGGAGCGAGAGCAATAATTCTAGCCCTAGACCTCCTGTAACTCAAAACTGGTAACCTGTAGAAATTTTTAAACGTCGCCTATGGAGATTTTTAAGGGTAAAAGTTTGTCGCTATTCCATGAGCAGGTGCAATTTTGAAGCGTGGCATGTTTGGTATCAATTTACTCTGTGTAATATTATCTTTCACAATATGAAAAAAAAAAAAAGGGGCTAACTTTACTGTTGTCTTATTTTTTAATTCAAAAAAGGTGTATTTTTTATTTTTTTTTACAAAAAAAGTGCGCTTGTAAAACCACTGCGCAAATACAAAGAACAAAGCAAGAGAAAGCCACTGGACTTAAGGCTTTGAAGAGATAAAAAACACTGCAGATAGAGCTGCACGATTAATCGTTAACGAATCGAGATCGCGATTCAACTCTCCTCACAATCTTAAAATGGCTTTTTCCCCCGATTTGATGCAACAAGTGCAGAGTTCTCTGCTCACTTCTGGCAGCTGACAAAAAAAATCCAGGCAGCCTGCCAAGTTTTATCACAACATCGCTTAGGCCCCTTTCACACTGCCACAACTTTAAAGTCGTGCAATTTTACTGCGCTTTCACAGCTGCTATTTCAGTGAATGCCTGTGTATACTTGGTCTATGGACCTCAACTCTTATCAAAGTCAGACCAATGCTGCCGCTGCTCTGTCTCAGCCATTCAGGAGTATCATTACTGGAGAGAGAAGGGGCTCAGGTAGGTAATTAGGGGGGTGCTGGGGAGACTGCTACACACAAGGTTTTTTTATTTTAATGCATAGAAGGCATTAAGATAAAAACCTTCTGCCTTTACAACTCCTTTAAAGCAGAGTTTCACCCAAAAATTTAACTTCCGCTTCTCAGAACCCTCTTTCCCTCCGGTGTCACATTTGGCACCTTTCAGGGGGGTAGCAGATACCTGTGTAATACAGGTACCGTATAAACTCGAGTATAAGCCGAGTTTTTCAGCAAATTTTTTGTGTGCTGAAAATGCCCCCTTCGGCTTAAACTCGAGTCACCTTTTTGCACCTGAAATTTGGGGACCAAACTTGGCACACATGTAGCCTTACTCTTCCGCTACAAGCGTGCAAGTTTTTTGTCTGGGGGACCTATGGCCGGGGAGCACCGTTTTTTTTTTTTTCAAAGCCGGGCACCCCTTCCATAGACTCCCATGTTAAACGTCAGTCTAGTCATGGGCACAGTGAGGCATGCAGATGGTTACCCTAGGCTTATACTCGAGTCAATACGTTTTCCCATTTTTTTTTGTGGTAAAATTCGGTGCCTCGGCTTATATTCGGGTCGGCTTATACTCGAGTATATACAGTATTTCGCTCCAACTTCCAGGCATAGATACCCGAGCCACCAGCAGGTACCTACACCACTTCGGCACCTTTTCCGCTCCCCCCGCTGTCTTCTGGGTGACACGGGTCCCAGAAGACAGCAGGGACCAGTGGGAGCGTGCAGCGCAAGTCGCGCATGCGCAGTAGGGAACCAGGAAGTGAAGCCACAAGGCTTCACTTCCCAATTCCCTTACCGGAGATGGCGGCGGCAGAGGTATGGATCGGCTTCGGGTGCCAACATCGCGGGCGCGCTGGACAGGTAATTGTCCTTATTTTAAAAGTCAGCAGCTGCAGTATTTGTAGCTGCTGACTTTAATTAAAAAAATCGTCGGAGCTCCGCTTTAAAGCCACACACCACCTAGATCAGTGTATTTCTGCGGCCAGGTGTTTACGATGTACTTTTTAAAGAGAAGCCATGATTATGCGGAGTCAGTTTTGATGAAACCAATTTCAACATTTACTGTCTCTTACCACAAATACCACAAAAGACTTCAAGCTCTCATTGCTGTTAAAGTGGTTGTAAACCCTTTACAACCACTTTTACCTACAGGTAAGGCTTACCTGTAGGTGCTTAAAATATCTCCTAAACCTCCACGGTTTAAGAGATATTTACTAAAATGACGGGCATGGATGACAACGGCGCAGGCGCACTTTAGCAACGGCGATCGTGCCGTTCCTAAAGGAGTCTGTGCTGTGACTGGAGGCTCCCGCACGCATGCGGTTCCGGGCCAATCACAGCACCAGAGCCGCGATACCCGGAAGTAACCCCTGGGAGAGAGGACGGCTGCGGGGGGCTTCGATCTTAGGTGAGTATTATATAATGCGCTAGTATTCTATGCATACTAGCCCATTATGCCTTTGTCTTGCAGGTGTTTGTTTGTTTTTTAAGTGGGTTTACTTCCTCTTTAAAGGGGGCAATACACGGTATTGAGAACTGGGGTTACCTTTAATAGCCATTTAAACCCCTTTGTGTCAACTTGTGTCCATGTTATCAGGCCAAAATCACCAGGGTATGTAAACTTTTGATCAGGGTCATTTGGGTAGTTTCTGTTGTGATTATGATTTAAAAAGAGTAAACACAGATGATTGATAATTAATGGCTTCAGCCAAACACTAACCATGAGTGAAATAAAAGATTGTGTTATTCATCTTCTCTGAAAAATGGCCAAGATATCATAAATTCTGCCAGGTATGTAAACTTATGAGCACAACTGTACAATACAGTCCTTGGTTTTAGAAATGTGTGTGATGCTGACTTGCTTTCTTGACGACATTCAAGTGTTTTTTTTTTGGCAGGCATAAGTGGAGGTATGGGTGGGAAGATGTATAGTGAACAGGCCTGTAGTATCAGGTGTGGCCTACTCTCTGCATGCATATAAGCCAGTGTTTTTCCAGCAGAACTGGACTTGTTTCTGTCTTTGTAAACAGGTAAACATTCTAGTCAAGACTGGAAATTAAAAGGCTCATGCACACTGCAGCTTTGAAAAATAAAAAAAAAGCTGCCTTTACAGGCATTTGAGGTTTTCTTTCTCTGCCTTAAAGCTCAAAGTAGTTTGTCCTTTTTGTGTTCTTTCATGCGTTTTTGAGCTTCTTCAAGCTTTTGTGAGCATGGGGTTTTTTTTTTTTTTTTTACACAAACCCTCCCCTCGGCTCATTTTTTCCCTTTTTTGTTTTTCTTGTGTTTTTGCTTGCTTAGGCATCTTTTTATTTATTTTTTTATTTTTTGTGCAAAAGTTTTTATTGAGCGTATGAGAAACAACAACAAATAAAACAGGTAATGTATGAATGCGGACGCAGTCGCTATGGAATGCATACAGGTATAACTGTGCAAAGTGGTATACAAATTCTACATGGCATAACATAGCATGTAGAAATCTTAAGGAAACAATAGGTTTCGTCTATCTAGTGTTGGTGGTAGGTATAGCCACAGTGATACTAGATCTAATAACCAAATTCAGGTATGGGTGTCTAGGATCTGGAGATATCGGGGTCAGAATGGATGGGGATATGGTAAAGGAAGGGGGAGGGATAGTGGATGTCATGGGGGATATGTGGGGGGTCTCTGGATGTCGTTCTGTAGTGTAGTTTCGCATGGGGGGGAGGACCCTAATAGAAAAAAAAGGTGAAAGGAGATGGGGGGAGGGGTATTGCTTAGGCATCTTTTTTTGCTCAAAATCTTCTCTCAAAAATGCAAGTTTTTATGTATGTGATTGTGTGTGTTTGTTTTTTGTTTTTTTCTTGCCTGTAAGCTCTGCCTGTAAACTCCTGAAAACGCTGTAGCGTGCATGGACACATTGGCTAACATGAAGAATAGTTTCCAGGCAGAAAAAAAATGAGAGCTCATAAAAGCTCAAAAGCCTGTAGGAGTAGCTTCTTTGAGAAGCAGTGTGCATGAGCCCACTTTTTTATTATAATTTTTTTTGTTAATCGCATAGTACAGATCATGTATTCATAGACCATCGGTTATATGCAGGCTACCGTCTGGTGACTGGACACTGGCATAAAAAAAAAAACTAGCTAGGGCCAGCCCTAGTGCACACTCATTTAACTCTGCCCACTCCTTGTGGAGACAAGTTTTTTGCTAGTACACTTAAGGGCCCATTCACACCTGAGGTCGTAAAACTCTCATCCTCTAGATTGTAAGCTCTAACGAGCAGGGCCCTCTGATTCCTCCTGTGTTGATTTGTATTGTAACTGTACTGTCTTGCCCCCATGTTGTAAAGCATTGCGTAAACTGTTGGCGCTATATAAATCCTGAATAATAATCTCAAAAGTTCCAAAACGCCCAACAAGCAAAATCCCATTTATTTAAATGGCCCCCATTCACATCTGAGCGTTCTGTCGCCTGAAGCTCAAAAAGTACATGAGCTTATTTTTTAGGCAGATTACATGCGTTTTTTTGCTTTTTACATTAGTGACCTTTTGACCTGTACAAAATTGCACAACTTTCCGCCTGAAAACGATACGCTCAGGTGTGTATGCAGCCCAAGTGTTGGACTGACCTATGGAAAAGTGTTTCCTGTTTTTTTTTTGTGCTTTTTAGTGACCCGAAGTGAACTGTACCTGGACCCCATTGTGTGAGTCCGATCTGTAATGTTTGCTTGTGACCCTGGATCCTGCGCTAGGCGCTCACTTTGGCATGAAGAACAGCATGTTTAGTAAGCCGAAGGGTGCTATGTCTGTCCAGGACTTCATGTCAAAATCTGCATTTTCACTACAAAATTAGTTTAAAGCCACCTTCACAATCCTGTAAAAGTGATAAGGGGTTTTACAGCCATCCGGATCACTATTGTATAAAAGCCAGGAATCCAGCTGAACAAAATAACAAGCTCTGTTCACTAAAACTTGTGGAGCACTGCTCAAAGCTCCAATGATCCGGTGATTCTCGCTACGGGTCGGTGAAGCCATGAAGCTCATCCCGGCTTACTGTAGAACATCATAGTGCAGAAAGAATGGGGCGCCGCACACCGAGGACAGCCGAATCAATAAAATGAAAAGCAGCTTCAGCATGATTCCTCCCAGGCCACGCCCTCTAACGTGTTTTTTGCCCTGCCTAAAATTGGTCACAGGAGTGCAGAACGAACTGCACTCCTGTGATCCATAGAAGTACAGCAAAGATAAAAGGATGACTCACTTTGTCAATTTGGGCCCTAAAGGACTGTAAATTAGAATTTGTGGGAAATGTCTAATGTAGCTATATGCGTATCTTTAAAATTTTAGTGTTTTGTACCCGTGCTAGGATCTAATGTAGTGCCAAAAAATAAACAATCTTGCTCCGGAGGATGTGCACATTAAATATGACCGGCTGCTGCTCTGATGAGGTTCTCAACCCTCATGCCGCGTACACACGATCGTTTTTCATGCCGTTAAAAATGCCATTTTTAAAAATGGCCATTAAAACCGATCGTGTGTATGCTCCAGAGCTTTTTTAACGGCGTGAAAAACGGGCATTAAAAATTTCGAACATGCTCTATTTTTTCATGTCGTTTTTTTTTTACGACGTGAAAAAACGATGGTGTGTATGCTTTTACGAGGGGGAAAAAAAACACGCATGCTCATTATCAAGTATGAGACGGGAGCGCTCGTTCTGGTAAAACTAGCGTTCGTAATGGAGATGGCACATTCGTCACGCTGTAACGGACTGAAAAGCACGAGGCTGAAAAGCGCGAATCGTCGCTCAACAAACTTTACTAACATGAAGGGTGGCGCCATCCGAAGGGAACTTCCCCTTTATAGTGCCATCGTAAGTCACCGCGCTTTGCTCAAGCGTTTTTTTCATTACGTGTGTACGCAAGACAGGGTTGAGCGGAAATGAGGAGAAAAACAACGGTTTTAAAAATGGACGTGTGTACGCGGCATCAGACTAAAATTTTAACTTTTTAAGCGCTGCCTAATCAAAGTGAATCGTAACAAATTTAAATAAAAATATTAACCTAAATACATTCACTCCATATCCATAGTGTTATTAAAGTCAGAATTATTTTTTATTTTTTTGTTAGAGTAACAAACATGTTATACTTGCTCTGTGCAGTGGTTGTTGCACAGAACGGCCATGATCCTCTTCTCGGGTCCCTGACGGCGATCTTGGCTCCTCCTCTTCTTTAGTGTGTCCCCATAGCAAGCTGCTTGCTGAAGCCATTCCTTTTGTTGATTTGGATGTATGCTTTGGGTCAGTGTCATGCTAAAAGATGAAGTTCCTCTTCATGTTAAGCTTTCTAGCAGGAGCCTGAAGGTTTTGTGCCAATATAGACTTGTATTTGGAACTGTTTATAATTCCCTCTACCTTAATTAAGGCCCCAGTTCCAATTGAAAAACAGCCCCAAAGCATGATGATGCCACCACCATTCTTCACTGTGGGTATGATGTTCTTTTGGTGATGTGCAGTGTTGTTTTTGTGCCAATATCTTTTGGAATTATGGCCAAAAAGTTCAACCTTGGTTTCACCAGACCATAACACATTTCCCACATGTTTTGGGAGACTTCAGATGTGTGTTTGTGAAATTTAGCCGGGCTTGGATGTTTTTTTTAGGCCCCATGCACACAGGGCGTTTTTACAGCCGCGTTTTTTACAGCTTAAAAACACCTGTCCATGTTTTGTAAACATTTTTTGACCTTTTTTTAAAAAAAACTAAAATAATCCTGGAGCTCAAAAACGCAAATCGCGGCATTTTTGCGCATTTTTGCTGCGTTTTTGCGGCGTTGGGCGTTTTTGCAGCTCAAACCTGGAGCTCCAGAACGCATTGGAATTGGGTTTTTTTTGCAGCTGGAAAACGCCTATGCCACTTGGAGCTCATAAAAGCTCTATGTGTGCATGACACAATAGAATAACATGGATGGGTGTTTTGCAGCTGTAAAAAAAAAAAACGTCTAACGCTGCTGTTAGCAGCTGCAAAAACGCCCTGTGTGCATGGGGCCTTAAGTCTTCCTTCTTGCCACTCTACCCATAGCCCAGACATATGAAGAATAAGGGAGATTGTTGTAACCGAGATTTGAAATGTACCACAGAGCCAGTACTTGCCACATATTCCTGCAGCAGGTGGAAAAAGTTCTGCCATGATTTATATTTGTCTCATATTTTTACATCACGGAAACCTGACGGGTGTGTAGACTTTTTTTTTTTTTTTTTTTTTTATATATATCTACTGTATGTAAGTCATGCGCTTTTGTAAATATCCTGGTATCGCTGAGGCTTGTAAATCCTCCTCTGTAGCCGTATCTTGGTTCAGTAGCTTCCCTAGATGTTGCAATCACTGGTATTTGGTTCATACTTTTATACCTCTACACCTCCTGATGATTATGATGTAATATCCGCTTCCTCCCATGGCCATCTTTGGTGTACTTGGCTTCAAATGTATAAGAATCCCTATCCTCCATGTTACTGCACCTTGGAAACCATATTGCAGTAGAATATAGTATTCATGAAGTTGTATGCATATTATATCATAAGTATGTACATTTCTCCCACCCTACTACTTTCCATATGCATATGGTTTCAACCTTTGAAGACGCCCAGGAGGAGGGGCGAAATGTGTCGGTGGCAACATCCGGATGGTGGAACGCAATTCGGGGGGTGTCAGTTAAGGCCAGATACTTTTTGCTCTTTTTCATTCTTTTAAAAGTGAGTGTAACCAATTTTTAAATGTCATATACAATGAATGGAATTATGCAAAGGGCGTTTCCTTCATATATGTGCCATGTGAGAATTGCATATCCCTGTGACATCGCTACTGAATCAAGATACGGCTACAGAGGAGGACTAAAAGCCCCAGCGATACCAGGATATTTACATAAGCACATATGACTCTTGAATATATTTAAGTGTCCACAGTTGTCAGTGAATGAGTGGGATCATTGGTGGGGAGCACAGCACTGAAAGTTTGCACGTTATTTAAAGAAATGGTGTACAGCTATGTTAAGACTAGAGGCCGGCCGATACATCAGCCGATTTTTGGCACTTCTTAATTAATCGGCATCGGCCGATAGTGCTGAAAAAAAAAAGCAGATTTAAAAAACTTCAGCGCAACTTGCAAATAAGTTCTTTCATAGAAGTCAATGCAAGTTGCCTGAAGTTTCCGTGGAGGTGGAGCGATGTGTCTCTGGGAAGCCTGCCAAGTGAGAGAAAAGAGATGCAATGTTTCTTCTTATCAATGAACTGAGCTCTGTGTGTAGAAGAAGTTCTCAGTTTAACCATTTAAAGACGATCTTTTCTGACACTTGTAGCTTCCAAGTAAAAATCCTTTATTTTCTGCTAGAAAATCACTTGGAACCCCCAAACATTATATATTTTTTTTTTTTTAGCAGAGACCCTAGGGAATAAAATGGCGGTTGTTGCAATATTTTATGTCACACGGTATTTGCGCAGCGGTGTTTCAAACGCAATTTTTTGGGGAAAAAATATACTTTAATTTTAAATAAAACTAAACAGTAAAGTTAGCCGTTTTTATTTATTTTTTTCGTTTAAAAATTGTAATTGCCTGTTTTTGTGCCTGCTTCCTGATTCCCTTACCGAAGATGGCGGTAGCAGCACCCGAGAGCCGAGGGAGAGATCGGCTTTGTGTGCCGACATCGCGGGCGCCCAGGACAGGTAAGTGTCCATATAATTAAAAGTCAGCAGCTGCAGTATTTGTAGCTGCTGACTTTTAATTTTAATTTTATTTTTGGCGGAACTCTGCTTTTACACTGGAGCGGGTAGGCATTGACGGTAAAACGCCGCTAGTTTTAGCGGTGCTTTACCATAATTTTAGCGGCGCTATTCGGCTGCTAGCGGGGCGCTTATAACCCAGCTAGCGGCCGATGAATAGGTTAAATGCACCCGTGTAGCACCGCTGCAGAAGTGCTTTGCAGGCGCTTCGGCAGCAGTGCCCATTCATTTCAATGGGCAGGAGTGGTGGAGGAGCGGTATACACCGCTCCAAAGATGCTGCTTGCAGGACTTTTTTTAACGTCCTGCCAGCGCACCGCCTCAGTGTGAGACTGCAGGGGAGCTGTTTTGCAGCCACTTTTACAAGTGCTATTTTTAGCCCAAACGTGCCTGAAAAAACACCCCAGTGTGAAAGGGGTCCAACTGTTATGCCGCGTACACACTATCGTTTTTCACGTCGTTAAAAATGCCATTTTTTAAATTGGGCATTAAAAACGATCGTGTTTAGGCTCCAGAGCATTTTTAACGACGTGAAAAATGGCCTAAAAAAATGAGAACCTGCTCCATGTTTTTTTTCACGTCGTTTTTTTTAACGACGTGAAAAACGGTAGTGTGTATGCCTTTACGAGGGGAAAAAAAACCGCGCATGCTCAGAATCAAGTATGAGACGGGAGCGCTCGTTCTGGTAAAACTAGCGTTCGTAATGGAGATAGCACATTCGTCACGATGTAACGGACTGAAAAGCACGAGGCTGAAAAGCGCGAATCGTCGCTCAACAAACTTTACTAACATGAAGGGTGGCGCCATTCGAACGGAACTTCCCCTTTATAGTGCCGTCGTACGTCTTGTACGTCACTGTGATTTGCTTGAGCGTTTTTTTTAAATGAACGTGTGTATGCAAGACAGGCTTGAGAGGAAACAAGAAAAATCACGTCGAGAAAAACGTAGTTTTTGAAAATGACATTAAAAACAATTGTGTGAGCGGCGGCGGACGTGTTTGAGCAGAGCTCCGGGTATCCTGATCTCCATCCTTTGCCATCCGTGCAACTAATGGCTTCTACAGCACCAGTCACCCCAACTATCTGTTAATCTGTGTCCCCTGCTGAGCCCTGACTGCCTATTGAGCGGGGATTCGACCGTGGTCGCCCGGGAGGACATCCTATACCCTGCCTGTAGCTGCCGCCGCCATCTTGCGGGCCTGTGACCGTCTGGAGGGAGCTGATCCTCGCCTGGTAGTGGGGTAAGGGACCATCCTGCATCCCTGGACTGTTCTTCTCTCTCCTGCCTACCCCCTCCACTGCCTGGATTGACCTAGGGGCCTGCGGAGCCGCCGGGAGCGCTCGCGGCGGCCGCGGCCTAGTGAAGCCTGCCGGACACCGCTGTTTCCTGCAGTGGCTGCCCGGCGGTGGTGCGGCGCGCCGGCGGGGCGGAAAATCGCGGACGCGGACCTGGCGGCCCTGCACTTATCCTTCTCCCTGCAGGGACCTGGTGTGCTGCTGGTGGGGATTAGCTCTGTGGAGGTGCCCTGGGGCCTGGTGACTCTGCCACTTTCTGCCTGTGTCCCCCAACTCAAGACATATCCTGCCTCCACTCTTTACCTGCCACCCTCACTGAACTATCACTGCCTGGCTGTTTGCTGAGTGCTGAGGGGCTGGGTGTGCTGGCTGGTTATCTTCCTGGACTGTGATCTCTCAGACCCACTACCCATTACCTATCTGAGCCACCCCCTGCTGCACACTAGATACGGATCTTGGCGTGGGCTGCTCCCCTATTGGGGGCCCCCCCTTTAGAGGCCCACCAGATGTCTCCCACTTCCAAAAAGGGGAAAAAATCCGCCGGGGCCGCTGTCATTGGCTCGTCCCCCCGGCAGCCACAACCCTCTCTGCTACAGCCGGACCCCGTCCTGCTTGGTCAACTCCGGGCCTTACTTGCTGACTTGGAGATGGGTCCTGGAGGGGTTCCGGCGGAGGAATCAGCCCTGCCATCGCAGGACAGTACAGCCGAGATCCTTGCTGCGATCGAGCAGAGTAAGTCCTCACTGCTTGTGCGCATCGATCATCTTGCTGAGGAGTGCAATCTTATCAGAAATGACCTTGACAAAATAAGAGGGAGAATGACTGAAACGGAGACCAGGATATCCGCTACTGAAGATCTTACTGCCACCCATGCCTCTTCCATTGCTGAGCTGCAGCGTACGGTCCAGTCCCTTGTCGCAAAATCTGATGACGCAGAGAACCACCTCAGACGCAACAATATCCGAGTCCTGGGGCTGCCTGAGAGGGAGGAGGGGGATTGCCCGGCTGAATTCGCGGAGGAGTTCTTTAAAAATCTCCTGAGCCTCACAGATGTTTCTCCTACATATGTGGTCGAAAGGGCTCATCGGGTGCCCACCGGCCGCGCCATCCTGGGGAACCTCCCCAGGCCCTTCCTGGTACGCTTCCTTAATTATCGTGACAGAGACAAGATTCTCGCCGAAGCCCGCAAACATCCCGCTCTCAAATACGGCAACGCCTCTGTTTTTCTTTTCCTGGACTTTTCGGCGGATCTGCAGCGGAAAAGGAAGACCTTCAACGATGTCCGTAGGCGACTCAGGGATAAGAACATAAAATACGGCATGCTATACCCCAGCCACTTGCGAGTCCAACACGATGGGACAATCCGATTCTTTGACAACCCAGCGGATGCTGATGACTGGCTGGCCACCTTGCATTGAAGACCCATTCCCTAAGCTAATGCGCGATGTTTAAACGCCTTTGTCTGATATACCCCACTAAGACGTCCTATAAGTCTACTATACTTGATGCACGGATCTTCCATATTCTTGCTTAATTCATCCTACGAACATTCGACAAATACCGGAGCAATCACGAATACACTTTTACGCGTGACTTGCACTTAACCCTCTAGGTTTGGTGTTTTGTAAGAAGAGATTGGCCTGGTGTTCTCCATTCTCTTGGGAGGTACCCCAATAGCTGGAGGAACTATAACCCCCCCTCCGGATTGCTCAGCCCTTCTCGCTGAGTTGAGATACACGTCCCCCTCACCCTTTGCCCACTGCTCTGTCTAGCCACTGACTTTGTTGCCGCTGGTTTTTTGGGCTCATTAACCATCATCCCTCTGCTCCCTGTTCTCACAAGACGGAAGGGGCATCGCCCGTCGACAGAGTGAGTGGACTGGCTCTAGTAGTGTAGTGCCCCCAGTTGAGGGGTTCACTAGCACCCTTTAGTTAAGTTTTTTTTTTCTGGGAAAAAACTATTCCCAGACCTTCTCCCCTGTTTGGAGGAAGGCTGGGATATAGTAGGATAGGCACCTGTGCCTGGGAAGTTTGATTAAGGAGTTGGTTATTTCTTGATCTTCTGTTGTTTTTTTTTTTTTATTTTTATGTTCTGTTTTGTGTTATGCTTAAGTACTGTCAGTATTTTCTGCACTGTGACTGGGATCTTGCTGCTCATGGGGTGCAGCGGTACATGCCCTTTAGCATATCTCCTCAATTATTTCTCCCCACCGCCCGATGGCTAGTCAATTAGCTGACTCCTTCACCATCCTTTCCTGGAATGTCAGAGGTCTTAATTCAAAATTTAAGCGGGCCCTTTTATTCCAATACTTAAAATCTCACTCCCCCCAGCTTATTCTCCTCCAGGAGACTCACCTCATGGGCAGTAAGATTTTGACGCTTAAAAAACCTTGGATACAGCGAGCGATACATGCCACGTACTCCACATACGCCAGGGGTGTGTCGATCCTTATCCACAAGAATTTCCCCTGTGTCATTGAGGAGATCCGTACTGATCCCCAGGGGAAATTTGTGATAGTGGTGTTCACATTATGGTCTATACGATATATTGTTATCAATCTGTACATCCCTCCCCCGTTCTCATCCGCATTACTATACGAGGTTCTGGAAAAGATTGCACCTTTTTGCCCCGGGAAGATCATGGTTATGGGAGACTTTAATGCCATTTTGTCACCTGACCTGGATAGACCTACCCCGCCTAAGAAACAGTGTATGGACCTCTCTGCCTGGGCTCAGGCGGTGGGGCTGGTGGAGGTCTGGAGGTGGAAGCACCCTACCACAAGGGCTTATTCATGTTATTCGGCATCCTATAAGACTGCGTCGCGGATAGATTTGGCCTTCTCCAACCCTGCACTGTTAGCAGACGTGTTGGGGGCGTCCTATCTGCCTAGCGGGCTGTCTGATCACAGTCCCTTGGTGGTGGTGCTCCGCTCCCCGGCTTCACGGAGCGCTGCGCTCTGGAGGTTGGGCACACAATGGGTCTCCCATCCTGACATTGCCGACAAACTGCCGCCCCGGCTGTCTGAGTTCTGGGAAAAAAATAAGGAATCCTCTTCTCCCGACAGTCTGGGATGCCTTTAAAGCTTTCACGAGGGGACAGTATATTTCTTCTATTGCCAGCATTAAAAGAAAGCAATCGGCTGCCACTCTGGCGCTGCAGAAGACTGTTGATGACCACACCGCTACATATGGTAATGACCCCACCCCTGTTCACTTTGATCTGCTGATGGCGGCTCAGAGAGAATTACAGTTACACCTGGCTGAGGTCACGCGACTGGATTCATATAAGGGTAGGCAGAGGGCCTTTGAACATGGTGATCGAAATGGCCGCCTGCTGGCCATGTTGACGCAACATGACCATCCCCTTACCCTTGTGTCTACCCTCCGGACCCCGGGGGGCGGGACGGTGTCCTCCCCTTCTGATATCCTACAGGCTTTCAACTCCTTTTATGGCACTTTGTATTCGTCCGGTCTGTCCTCAGATTTTCAGCCGGAGTCGCTGAATAGGCTGTTAGATCCGTTAGCGCTTGGCTGGCTCTCTGACCACGAAAGGGAGACTTTGGTCCAACCATTTACGGCCCTGGAGGTCATAGAAGCTATCCGGTCCTTCCCCCCCCCGGCAAGGCGCCGGGGCCGGATGGGCTCCCGATAGACTTTTATAAGGCCCATTTGGAACTCTTAGCACCCCTGTTGGCACAATTATACACTGTCTGTCTGGCAGAGGGTGGTCTGCCTGGTTCTATGTACCATGCCTACTTGACATTGATATACAAGGCTCCCAAGGACCCCACTTCATGTGCTTCATATCGCCCTATTGCACTACTTAATTCCGACTTTAAAATTCTGACTAAGCTTCTGGCCCTTCGGTTGTATCCTATGTTACCCTCAGTGATAGACCCAGACCAGACGGGTTTCATGCCCCGTAGGTCCACAGATGTCAATCTCAGACGGCTGTTTACTAACATACACGCTCACCACCTCAATATGGGATCCCGGGCAGTGGCCTCTCTAGACGTAGAAAAGGCCTTTGACACGGTCGAGTGGCCGTTTATGTGGGAAACATTACGTAGGATGGGGTTTCCTCTGTTATTTATCAAGTGGCTACAGGTGATTTACAAATGCCCCACTTCCTCGGTGCGATTGGGGGGTGGGCTGTCTGTCCCCTTTGGGCTCACCAGGGGAACGAGGCAGGGCTGCCCTCTCTCTCCAGCTTTGTTTGCCCTAGCTATTGTACCAGTGGCGGAGACACTTCGCACCTCACCGCACATTAAGGGTCTCCGACTCGGGTTGCTGGAGGAGAGGGTTGCCCTGTACGCAGATGACATGCTAATCTTCCTGAATGATGCTGGTCCGTCCTTGCAGGGAGCGCTAAGTATTCTGAACGCCTTTGCTGAGGTCACCGGTCTTAGGGTAAATTGGTCTAAGTCCCTCCTATTCCCGATTGATCAGGTGGCCAGGTCCACTTCTCCTCCTGACAGCCCCCTCCTGTGGGTGGACTCCTTTAAGTACTTACGGGTGCATGTCTCTGGTTCAGCCACGGACTATATATCTTTAAATCTCGCTACGGTGCTTTTTAGAGTCCCAGACGAAGCTTAAATCCTGGAGTAACCTGCCCCTGTCATTATGGGGGCCGGTTAACCTCATAAAAATGAAGATTATTCCCAAACTAACATATCTTTTCCGCCACTCCCCACAATGGGTTCCCAAATCCTTTTTTAAGAAATTGAACCGCATTTTTTCTTCCTTCCTATGGGGCCCCTCTCCTCCCAGGTATCGACTGACGACTTTAATGAGGCCTAGATCGCAGGGTGGCATGGCATTCCCGGACTGTTATAAGTATTACCTCTCCGCGTAGTTGGTGACAGCGGCGTGGTGGTTACAGCCGGACAGGACGAACTCGTCGACCGTGCTGGAAGCGGCAGTGGTCGGTTCATTGGAAGCTCTTCAATTGCTTCTTTTTAGGGGCCCTCGTGCCCCCTATCCTCTGACCCCCTCCATGCTTGCCACCCTGCGGGCGTGGCGGACAGGATTAGCCATTGAGAAATGTAAACACTCTGAAATCTCCCCCAATGCCCCTATCTGGCTGAACCCTAACTTATCTCATATTTACAACATCCCCGACCCCTACGCGTGGACAAAACACGGTATAAAATTAGTGTCTCACATAGTGTCTCAAAACTCCTTACTCCCTTTCTCACACCTTTCCTCCCAATATAACCTACCTAACCATTTCCTATTCAGATATCTTCAACTGTCCCATGCATTTGCGGCGCAGTTTCCACAGTCTTCATGTATTGTGGCGCAGTCGGAACTGGAGAGGACGCTTAGATTTAGCTGTGATAAAAAGCCCACCTCACATCTCTATTCTTATTTGATCTTTGTATCTCTTCCACCTCTTGACAAACTCTGGACTAAATGGCAGACTGATATCCCCACGTTGGATAATGATGACTGGGATGACGTGTGGGACCTCCCTTTCAACACCCTCGTCTCCATGCGTGACAGATTGGTGCAATACAAGATTGTTCATAGGGCTTATTTCACCCCGCACAGACTTCACAAGATGGATCCCGCTCATTCCTCAGAGTGTTGGAGATGCGGCGCCTCACCGGGCGACTTCTCCCATATCTTCTGGCGATGTCCAGGGGTCCAGCAATACTGGGAAACAGTGCTAGATATGATTAACAGAGTTGCTTTAGTCGAAGTACCTTTGGCAATGGAGGTGTGCCTTTTGGGGCTCATTGAGACCATTGTACCATCCTCTGCCAGACGCACGCTAATTACCTTGCTGCTCTTCTATGCTCGCAAGAATATTGCTATGCAGTGGAAGAAACATGCCCCCCCCCCCTCTTTGTTGCAATGGAAACGCTTAGTGAATATCAGCCTTCCTCTATACAAGGATACATATGCTAATCGGGGATGCCCATTGAAGTACGATAAGGTCTGGCGCACTTGGTTAGCTGAGCCCGAAACGGCTTAGTGGGTTGGGAGCGACCCAGGTCATCGTGTTGGGGGTTCTTGCCTTGCTCCTACACCCTCCCTTTCTTCCGTTGACTTTGGATATGTTTTTTACTGGCTTAAATGTTTTATCTTACTATTGCCCTCCTGGATTCTACCTGGGCGGTATCGTTGTACCCCTCCATTGTTGTACATTTTATCGATTGGTTCACATTGCGAAATGTACTATTTTTCTGTACATGTTCTTCTTCTGTACTGTAGGTGCTTAAGCTGTGTGTGTTGTATGTGTTTGAAAACTTTAATAAAAAATAATTATAAAAAAAACAAACAATCGTGTGCACGCGGCATTAGATTTTATGAGATGAAGGGAAAAAAAACTAAAAAAATCGGCCTAACATATCGGCCCAAAAAAAAATCGGCATCATATATCGGCCATCGGCCGCCGCGATTTCTAAAAATCGGCATCGGCCAGAGAAATACCAATATCTGTCGACCTCTAGTTAAGACTGCACCAAACTTTGTTGCATGAATGAAGAAACACGTGGATATTGTCGCTGTATTTCTGTTGAGTTGATCTTTTTATTTAAATTTTGTTATGATTCACTTTTACCAAGCAAAGCTTAAAGCGATTGGAAAATGTCTGAAATGGTTTTGCACAGAGCAGCCCAGATCCTTCTCTTTTTGTATCCCTCTTTGGCGCTCCTGGTCCCGCCACCACAGCAAACTGCTTGCTATGGGGGCAGCCGAGTCGTAGCGCTGTGGCCTGGCGCCGCCCCCTCATTGGCTTACTGAATTTGATTGGCAGCAGCTGGAGCCAATAACGTTGCGCTGCTGTCTCAGCCTTTGAGACAGCAGGCTTTTTATCTTATTAGATAAAAAACTTTCTGACTTTACAACCACTTTAAATACTTAATTCTATGTGTATCTTTGTCCATAATAATATTCGTTAGAATATGAGACCATATTTCTAATATTAATATGGGCAAAGATACACATATAGCTAGACATTTCAGACAACATGCTTCTGTTTTACAGATCCCAAAAGACTTAAACTAGAAGTAGAACATCACTCATTATTATGAGTGACCTCAATATCACCACTCCTTCCTCCCCACCCCCATTCATCTATTGATTTGGCTGTTCTCGGTGTGCAGCTTCCCATTCTTTATTCTCTTGGCTGTGTGTTTAACCACTTGAGTACCAGGCTATTTATAACCTTACCTTGATGTGTAAGTGAATAAAGGCATTAAAACCTGGAGAAAAATGCATGTACAGGTCCTTCTCAAAAAATTAGCATATTGTGATAAAGTTCATTATTTTCTGTAATGTACTGATAAACATTAGACTTTCATATATTTTAGATTCATTACACACAACTGAAGTAGTTCAAGCCTTTTCTTGTTTTAATATTGATGATTTTGGCATACAGCTCATGAAAACCCAAAAATCCTATCTCAAAAAATTAGCATATTTCATCCGACCAATAAAAGAAAAGTGTTTTTAATACAAAAAAAGTCAACCTTCAAATAATTATGTTCAGTTATGCACTCAATACTTGGTCGGGAATCCTTTTGCAGAAATGACTGCTTCAATGCGGCGTGGCATGGAGGCAACCAGCCTGTGGCACTGCTGAGGTGTTATGGAGGCCCAGGATGCTTCGATAGCGGCCTTAAGCTCATCCAGAGTGTTGGGTCTTGCGTCTCTCAACTTTCTCTTCCCAATATCCCACAGATTCTCTATGGGGTTCAGGTCAGGAGAGTTGGCAGGCCAATTGAGCACAGTAATACCATGGTCCGTAAACCATTTACCAGTGGTTTTGGCACTGTGAGCAGGTGCCAGGTCGTGCTGAAAAATGAAATCTTCATCTCCATAAAGCTTTTCAGCAGATGGAAGCATGAAGTGCTCCAAAATCTCCTGATAGCTAGCTGCATTGACCCTGCCCTTGATAAAACACAGTGGACCAACACCAGCAGCTGACATGGCACCCCAGACCATCACTGACTGTGGGTACTTGACACTGGACTCCAGGCATTTTGGCATTTCCCTCTCCCCAGTCTTCCTCCAGACTCTGGCACCTTGATTTCCGAATGACATGCAAAATTTGCTTTCATCCGAAAAAAGTACTTTGGACCACTGAGCAACAGTCCAGTGCTGCTTCTCTGTAGCCCAGGTCAGGCGCTTCTGCCGCTGTTTCTGGTTCAAAAGTGGCTTGACCTGGGGAATGCGGCACCTGTAGCCCATTCCCTGCACACGCCTGTTCACGGTGGCTCTGGATGTTTCTACTCCAGACTCAGTCCACTGCTTCCGCAGGTCCTCCAAGGTCTGGAATCGGTCCTTCTCCACAATCTTCTTCAGGGTCCGGTCACCTCTTCTCGTTGTGCAGCGTTTTCTGCCACACTTTTTCCTTCCCACAGACTTCCCACTGAGGTGCCTTGATACAGCACTCAGGGAACAGCCTATTCGTTCAGAAATTTCTTTCTGTGCCTTACCCTCTTGCTTGAGGGTGTCAATGATGGCCTTCTGGACAGCAGTCAGGTCGGCAGTCTTACCCATGATTGCGGTTTTGAGTAATGAACCAGGCTGGGAGTTTTTAAAAGCCTCAGGAATCTTTTGCAGGTGTTTAGAGTTAATTAGTTGATTCAGATGATTAGGTTAATAGCTCGTTTAGAGAACCTTTTCATGATATGCTAATTTTTTGAGATAGGAATTTTGGGTTGTCATGAGCTGTATGCCAAAATCATCAATATTAAAACAAGAAAAGGCTTGAACTACTTCAGTTGTGTGTAATGAATCTAAAATATATGAAAGTCTAATGTTTATCAGTACATTACAGAAAATAATGAGAAGGACCTGTATTACAAAGGTACTTTATTTGTCTTTACCTTGACATACGCTTTAATGTTGGTTCTTGAAATGTAATTGAAAGTTGCTGTTCTGTAACTTGCACAATTTCCCTTTACCATATACTAAATATTATGAAAACTCTTATCTGACAAAGTATTTTATGTGTTTAGACTTTTAGACCTTTTTCAATCTTTGTATAACTGACAGGTTGGAAAAAAAAATATTTATATATATAAAAAAAATTCAAATTTATTTTAATAACATGCATTTGGAGTAAAAAATCTACCTAAATAGTTTTCTATTTGATTCATTAATCATTTAGTTTATTCAGCATGAAATGGAGCTTAGTTATGTAGTATGAGGCTTTATATTCTGCAATGTTTACATTTAATGAATCCAAGCTCTGCAAGCTGAGATAATAGGCACTGCATTGATAGATTCACACGATTTCACAGTAACAATGAGATAAAACGAAGTTCAGGAATATTCCTTCATCCCATTGTTTTGCAAATCTATGTACACTACAAACTATATGATTGAATCTGTTCTGATATTGTGGTTTCACTAACCTGACAGCTTATTATTCTAACTGGGAAACCTTAATTTTGTTTGCAGATATTAAAGATTCTAACTACCTGCAAGAATGAGTCCTTGCATTTAGGCTGGATTACCACCTATGCATTTTTAGTGCTTTTTGCCGATTTGCACTACAGAACGTGTTCCATAGGAAACCGTGTTAAATGGACTGTAGTTCAAATCTGCAAAATGCTCAAACCATCATGGCAGCACCTTTTAGCGGGCATCCATTCACCTGCTGCCGCCACGTCCCTCACCTTGTGTCACAGCCGCATCATCAGCTGTCCCATTAAAGTGAATGGGACAATCAGTGAGTCAACAGCAGGTCAGAGGAAGAGCCGCTTCAGGACAGATGACAGTTGCTCTTTAACAACTTCAATAACAGGCACTTTCGCCCCTTCCTGCCCAGGACAATTTTGAGCTTTCAGCGCTGTCGCATTTTGAATGACAATTGCGCAGTCATTCAACACTGTACCCAAACTAAATTTTTCTAATTTTCTTCCCACAAATAGAGCCGCCTTTTGGTGGTATTTGATCACCTCTGCGGTTTTTATTTTTTTCTAAACAAACTTAAAAAAATGAAATGTTTGAAAAAAAAAAGTTTTTCTTCGTTTGTTATAAAATTTTCTTTTGTCCTTCACTGACGGGCACTGATGAGGCGGCACTGATATGTAGAATTGATGGGCAACGATAGGCGGCACTGATATGTAGCACCTATGGGTGGCATTGATGGACATTACTAGATGGCACTGATGGGCAGCATTGATTAGGCAGGTACTGAAAGGTGTTAATGCTGGGCACTGATTAGCACTTTATTGGGCACTGACAGGATGTTATGATGGGGCACTGACTGGCAGCTACTGGGCACTGATTGGCAGCTGCTGGGTACATTTGATGGGGGCTGTGCTAATTTTCAGCACGGAAACCCCCCCCCCCCCCATGACAGGGAGAGCCGCCAATCGTCTCTCCCTGTCAGCGCGAACCGAGGAATGGCGTTTACCGGCACTTCCTGGTTCACGCGATCAGCTGTGATAGGTCACAGCTGATCACGTGGTAAGAAGCCTCTGTCAGAGGCTTCTTACCACGATCGGAGATGCGGTGTGTCCGACTGACACGTCGCGCTGCACACCCCCCACGGACAAGCGCTGGCATGTTATCCTGCTGGACATCATATGACGCTCAGTCAGGATAACAATCACTTTCCGGCCGTCAATCTGCTATAGGCCAGGCGGGAAGTGTTTAAAAATCATGATTTAAATAGTTGATTTAAATCGAGCCTTTTTCCTAGTGATTTAAATCATGATTAAATCCACCCTGACTCACATTAACTTGTAAAAAGATTCACAGAAAGTGGATGTAAGCACCCAGGCTTTCCTTTACCTTACTTGATTGTGCTGTGATTGAGCTGTACGTCGCGTCCATAAATGAAGAGAAAAAGGTGCATTGTTTACACATTTGTTTTTCTCCAGCAAGGAAAAAAAAGTGTGTGTGTAAAAAAGAAAAAATAGCTATGTTAAAGTGGATATAAACCCGATTTTTGAAATTTTGAGCTGGGCACGTATCAGCAGTGTTTTTCGTATCTCTCTCCATAGCATGGAGTCCCTTAGCTGTCTCCTGCTCCTTTGCTCTGTTATCAGCCTGATAACTTCTCTCACGTTCTCAGACGGAAGATAGAAGTGTAGGGGGAGGATTAGCAGTCAGCTTGCTGTCTCAGAGCGCAGACCTCTGCACATTTCTTTCTTTTTCCCATGAGGAGAGGGGTGTGTGCCTTTCCTCCAAATAGCTGTCTTGGCTGTATGCTCAGGCTTCACTGCAGTGTTAACCAGGTAAAGAAAATTTTGACACGATGTGCACTACTTTCTAAACGGTGTATAAAGCTGAAGACAGCAGATATTCTTGTAAAAATTATGTAGGAAGATTTGTTTCATCTCTGTATCATCTGAGGCTGTTCACTTCACTAGGTATATGTGAGGGTTTACATCCACTTTTTATAAGCCCTTGCACACAGCTAGCGGCCGAAGAAAGGGTTAAATGCGCCCGAAAAGCGCCGAATCGCTTTGCGAGCACTTCGCCAGCAGTGCCCATTGATTTTAATGGCAGGGGCGGCATATACACAGCTCCTAAACCGCTCCAAAGATGTGCTTGCAGGACTTTCTAATGTCCTACAAGCACACCGCTCCAGTGTGAAAGCCCCCTTTTCAGGCGCTTTACAGGTGCTATTTTTAGCCCTTTAGCACCTGAAAAATGCATCCAGTGTGAAAGGGGTCGAAGGTCAAGATTAGGCTCAAAGTGCAGGGTCAATGTATTTTAGGTAGGGTCAAAAAAAACGAATTGAGTGTTTCTGGGCCCTTCTACAGGCACAAATAACATACACATATGTGATATTACTGCAATCATCAGTTTATTTGGGGTTTTTCTTTTGGTTCTTTTTTACTTTTTTGTGCCAGTTTTTCTTCGATAATAAAATAAAAAAAAGTCAGCAGATATCCCTTGCCATTTACCACCAAATGAAAGGCCAATTGTCCTAAAAAAAACGAAAAACTGATTTGTTAATTATGAAGGGTTTAAAGTGGTTGTAAACCCACTTTTTAAACAAAGACCTACAGGTAAGCCTTAATCTAGGCCTACACGGTTAAGGAGATATTTGCATTTAAATGCGGCGACGCTGACGTCACCCCATTCACAAATTCGGCTAGGTCGCAACATTCAACGACGTAGCCGAATTCGACAGCTCACGCGCGCATGCGCGGAGTCACGTCTTCGCCGCTCCGGCCAATCACAGCGCCGGAGCGGTGCTGTGATTGGCTGCAGCGGCGATACCCGGAAGTAACATTCCGGCTATCGCCGCAGCGATGGATGCGGCTAGAGGAGGGACATGGGCGACTTCGGGGGCCCCGATCGAAGGTAAGTGGTACAATAATGAGCTAGTATGCTAGTCATACTAGCTCATTATAGCTTTGTCTTGCAGGTTAGTTAAAAAAAAAAAAATCGATAAAAGGGTTTACAACCACTTGAAGTAAAAAATGTAAGTCTGTTTTGAAAAGAGATTTAGTTTTTTGTCGACTTGACATTTGGGACATATATATTTTTGGAGCGCATGAAAATGTTGTTCTTGTTCATTGAAGGACACAGAAGAGACACATTCTGCCACCTACAGGAGGATTACTAAGTAAGGCTTAAAAAAAAAAAAAAAAAAAAAAAAAGTGGCCAGCTTGTATAACCCTTCCCACTCCCAGCATACCACAGTTTTTCTAGTGTTCTACGGTGATGGACCTTTTTCTGTTCTAAGAAAAGTTTAGCCATTTTTAATGGGCATGTGTCTCATGCCTAGATGATGCTTCTGACTGACAATGTTATTAGGACATTTTAGACCATGTATTTTTATTTTATTTTTTAATCTTGTGGTTTAGCAAAAAATTGGACAAGTTTGTTTCCCGGTACAAAGATCCTCTGGCATAAGCAGTGGATGCTCAATTAACACATTAAATTCCTGAAGTCTCTCCTGATATGTTTTATCTGCCATAACTTTCACCATTTTTGTTGCCTGTCTCTGAACTCGTTCTGCCCGATCAATATATTTTTGTAAGTAATGTCTCCAAAACTACACAGTATTCACAAAAACAAGAAAAGTTCTTACATTTGGAACAATTGGCGAGTCTGGGATACCTAGGGTGATCAGGCATGCAGGAAGCATAGACTCTCACCTGTGGGCAGTCTCGTTTCATGTGTATCATTTGTACCCTTGATTTGCTTAGTAAGGATGTTGGAATGAGGTTTTTATATTGTAACTTTTTATACAAGTCCCCCTCAACAACCCAAGGTTAAAATAGAACTATCTTTTTATTTTATTTTTCATTTTGGATTGATTAAGGGAGGGTTATAACCCCTGTAAGTTTTTTTTTTTTTTGCCATCTCTGTCCCATTTGGGAGATTTACCTTCACTTTCCTGTCTATAGCCAAAACATGAAGTAAGAGGAAATTCCTTGCAAATGAAGCAAGTCTCTTGGAGTCCCCCAGCCACCATAACTAGTGTTCCCATTGGAAGAGTTCCCCTCTATTACTTTTCTAGGGACAATCCCAAATTTTGGCTTTTCTTTTACTTTCAATGATGGTAAACAGGACAAATAGGCCTCATCTCCCTAACGGGGGACAGACGGCAATAAAAACCTGACGGGTGTTCTACTCCATCTACAATCTGTCCAAAACTGAAAAAAAAAAATGAATTGTAATTTTATTAATGTGGCCTTTTTTTTTTTTTTTTTTTTTGCTGTTGCATTAACAGCTTACCGACCCAGCTGCCAAAGTTATACTAGCTGTAGCTGTATGTCGGCTGCTTTAGGAGCTCTAGGGGGTGCGCGACGACGGAGCCGATGCGCGTGGCTGGCACCCGCGATTTTTTTCTAGAAAGACAGAACGCGTATCTGTCCATGTAAACAGACAGATTCCCGTTTTCTCAGGGAAGGAGAGACATCTGCTGTTCCTAGTGATCAGGAACAGCGATCTCTCTCTACTCCTTGTCAGGGGTGAGCTGTGTACATCCAAGTCTTCGTCGTCGCCGCCGCCCCCCCCCCCATCCCCCAGTTATGCGCAAGAGTAAAGGGGCATGACAGGTGGTGTACACAGAGCTTGCACAGCCCCCCCCCCCCTTTTTCCTAAGCTGCCAGACAAAAGTATGCTGTGCATTGTTGTCTCCTAATCTCTACTGTTTAGAACACCCAATCCGGAGCTGCAGCCTGCTATTCAGGCACAAAGAGTGTAAACTGTCAGCTTGTGTTGTGAATAATTGTAGTTGGAGAAAAGGGCTTTTATTAAAAACATTGCACTGCAGAATTAAGAGGGAGTGGAGCTCAGTGCTTCCCCTAACACCCCTCCAAAATCAGCAAGGACAGAAAAATATTTATTTTATTTAACGTCTAATGATCAGATTTTGATGGGGATAGCTGGAATGTGCCCAGGGGTCTGGTGATGGATCATCTTTTATATTATGTGGGAGACCAATCTTTTTTTTATTTTTCATAACTGATGTGCAAGCTTTTAGTAAAAAATAAATAAAAAAGTGAAATGAGTAGCATGTACCAATGCAAGAGCTGTATAAATTGAGCTATAAATGCAAGCTTTGTTTTGTTTTTCTTAAAGGGCCACTAATTCTAAAAACCCAGCATATGCCATGAAAAATCATGAAGGGCCCTTATAGAGGTGTGCTGCCTGGGTGGGTAACAAGCTTGCACCATACCAGGCCACATATTTTTAAACATACCTTCTCCCATAGCAAAATACCTTTTTTTGTGGGAACAGGGGCCTCATCCCTACATCCTCCCCCCCCCCCCCCCCAAAAGAGGTTTAGAAAAGGTGGATGCCCAGATATCTACACTCCCCCATGTAATGGTCAATCTAAAAACCTACCTTTTTTGTATTATCTGCTCCAATTTGGGTTAGCATTGTGTCTAGAGTAGAAAAGTTGGGCTGACCTTTGGAGGGCAGACTGAGGTAAATATTTCAGTGGCTCCAATAGACAGCTGTGGAATAGATTTTCACTGTGAGAAAACACCAAATGCACACTGTAATAAATAGGATTTTTGTACTCACCATAAAATCCATTTCTCTGACGTCCATGGACTGACACAGCTGGATACTGTAAACGTGTGGGTATATGTCCCTGCTCGCAGGAGAAGATCTAGGCAGAATGTTAGATGTTAAAACATTCTAGAACAAACCAGAGCTGAACAGCCCCGCCCAGGGGGGCAGTCCCTCCGGACATTACCCTCCCACCTGCAGCTAGCAGACCTCAGTTCGTAACAAAGCAGTACAAACCTTAAAAGGAAGGAAGGGTGGGTGCTGTGTCAGTCCATGGACGTCAGAGAAATGGATTTTACGGTGAGTACAAAAATCCTATTTTCTCTTATCGTCCATGGACTGACACAGCTGGATACTGTAAACGTGTGGGACGTCCCAAAGCAGTATCAGAAGGGTGGAAGCGGTAGCAAAGGAACAACCAAAACTTCACTCCAAACAAGCAGAGCTCCTCAACGGAGGAGTTGCGACATTAAACAGCGGCCTGCAATGCTTTGCGGCCAATGGGAGCATCGGAAGATGCAGCCACATCAACCTTATAAAATCTTGAAAAGGTATGAACGGACGACCAGGTCGTCGCCTTGCACACTTGTGCAACCGACGCTTTATGTCGGAAGGCCCGGGAAGCACCAATTGCCTTGGTGGAATGTGCCGCGCCCGTCCCTTAAGGGCATAGGCCTGTATGACGGTCTGCCTGATCCACCTAAAGACGGTGGCAGACGACACCGCTCGGCCCTGTTTTGGACCAGACACAGATTTCCGAATGGAAACAGTAGCAGACAGGTACACTCGTAAGGCTTGTACCCATCTTAATGTATGAAGCGCAAACTCTCAGGGATGCGATGGGTGAGGACACAAGGACGGAAGAACAAATGTCCTCCTTAAGGTGAAAGGCCAAGACCATCCTTAGAAAAGAAGGATGGTCGTGGGCGCAACACCAACATATCCTTATGGAGGACCAAGTAAGGCGACTTGCTGGACAAGGCCGCCAACTCAGACACCCGTCTAACCGAAGCAATGGCCACTAAGGCCAACTTCCGGGACAAGGTCAAGAGAGGAATCTCTCTGATATTCTCAAAGGGATGTTCTTGGAGAACCGAGATGCATCAAAATCAGATCCCAAGTAGGGAGAGGAGGCTTGACAGGGGGGATCACATGGCGAACCCCCTGCACAAAAGGTGCTAATCAAGGAATGGCCCGGTAGCGGTCGTTGAAAAAGACAGCCCGGGCCGAAATCCGACCCTCAAAAAAGGTATGCAAGGCCAGCTTTTGGGTCACACCACGCTGTAAGAACCGCATAATCCTGGGAACGGAATACACCCGAGGATGCCACTCAAGTTCCTCGCACATAGCGATGTAAGCCTTCCAGGTACGGTGAGATATCTTTCTGGAGGAAGATTCCCGTGTCAACAACATAGAAGAGATGACCGAATACGAGAGAACTCGGTCCTTCAGCACCTGGCTTTAAACAGCCATGCCATCAAAACCAAGGACTGTAAAGCAGGATGAAGTATGGGATCATGAGACAGAAGGTCCACCCCAATAGGCCGTCGCCAGGAATGTCTGCGACTAGCCGAAGTAGATCGGCGTACCAATGTCGCCGTTCCGGAGCACTGGAATGGCCTCAGCCCCTACTCTGCGAAGCCGGCGGGGCAACAGTAGCGGAGGGTAAGCATATATCAGGTGATACTGCCCCCACGGGCTTCCAACGCGTCTGACACGTCCGCCCAGGGGTCCCTGGACCTGACCACGATCTTGCCACCTTGCGAGTGAGTCAAGAGGCCACAAGGTCCACTTCCGGTGCCCCACCTCCGGTAAAGAAGGTGGAAACACCTCCGGATGCAAGGACTCTTTGCCTTCAATGCACACGGCCGACAGGACCGTCTTGCAGCGAGATGTATGAAAATCCCAAAGAGACTCCGCAATGTATCGGAGAAGGGAGGCCCCAGTGTACAGGGTGCCTCAAATGTTGGCCAATAAAGGCAACTTGACGGAACTTCCCTAGAAACTCGGTCAGAGGACTAGTACCTCAGCCTCCACAGGTGGCGCAAACCCACCCCGGGCACAGAGACCCTAAAGGCTAAAGCAGTTGTAGTGCACCTGCTAGACTGATGGATGAAGCCGAGGCTTTTGCCCAGTCATTGAGCTATAAAAAATGCCAGAGACGCAGCCACTAACGGGCGTAACGCTAACCCCAACCTGGCGAACACAGTCCAAGCCAGCGCTTCTGATCACCAATGAAAGCAGGTGGAAAGTGATACCCCTGAAACCAGGGATCCTTGTGACAATGCTCCATCCAGCAGCTACCCATGGATAGGTGCCGATTGTGCAAACACATAGTTTATACTATGTATTGCGTCAAACGCACAAATGGAGAGTGTGGGAGGAAACCCACCCAGCCACAAAGAGCATAATACCACCACATACGGCGTATGTAGTTTAGTATTTGTGGATAAACCTATTAAACATGTATATACTGTGCCAGCGACGAAGGCGCGCACATCATCGGGGCCTGGACGTAAACCAGCCACGCAGATTGCGTACACAACCGTGTAGGTATGTTAGCCTGCGAATAAACAAATTGCACATGTTTATACTGTGCATAGCGCTGAGAATGCGCACACCATTGGAACGCAGGGGAGAAACCTGAGCACCCGGATGAAACCCATGCAGACTGCATGCGCATACCGTGTATGGTATTATAGTATGTGTGCTAAACATTTTGCACAAGCCCATGTGTGCATAGCACCGAAGGCGCGCACACTGTTGGCGCGTGGGAGGAACCGAAGTACCCCACGCATACTCAGAGAATGCAATACCTACAGCTACTGTAAACGTATTTAGTGTAGTGTATAGACATAATGTGTAGGTTTACACCGTGTATTGCACCAAAGGCATGCATGTCATGTAGCGTGGGCGGAAACCCACGCAGACTGCATACGCATACCGTGTAGGTATTATAGTGTGTGTGCTAAACATTTTGCACAAGCTCATGTGTGCATAGCACCGAAGGCGCGCACACCGTTGGCGCGTGGGAGGTACTGAAGTACCCCACGCATACTCAGAGAATGCAATACCTACAACTACTGTGAATGTATTTAGTGTAGTGTATAAACATAATGTGTATGTTTACATTGTGTATTGCACCAAAGGCATGCATGTCATGTAGCATGGGCGGAAACCCACGCAGAGTGCAAAGACATACCGGGTAGGTATGTTAGTATGTGGATATCCAATCGCACAAATTTAGACTGTGCATAGCGCCGAAGCGCCCATACCAATGGAGTGTGGGAGGAAACCGGAGCACCCGAAGGAAAACCACACAGACTGCCTACACATACCGTGTAGGTATTATAGCATGCGTGATAAACATTGAACATGTTTAACTGTGCAGAAGGCCAAAGGCGCACATACCGTCAGCGCGTGGGAGGAAACCGGAACACTCTGAAGAACTCCACGCAGACAGCACACAGATACCGTGTAGGAATGATAGCATGTGAATCAACATGTATTGCACATGTTTATGCTGTGCATTTCCATTGGAGCGTGGGGGGAAACCGGAGTACCCGGAGGAACCCCACGCAAACAGTATACCCATACTGTAAACATGTATAATATATGCAATAAACATATTGAACATGTCTATACTGTGCAGAGAGCTGAAGCGCACATACCATGAGAGTGCGGGAGGACACCGGAGCCCCCGCCAACCCAGAGAGTATAATACATACATATACTGTGAATGTATCTGGAGTCGTGCATAAACATATTTTGTACGTTTATATCATGTATGGCACTGAAACACAGCATTGGAACGTGGGGACAGCCACGCAGACACAGACCAATAACACATACATACACTGTGAATGTATGCAGTGTAGAGGTATAGGATGAGTTAAATTATGGCGCAGAGGCGCATAATCTTCTCTGTATCATTCCAACCTGCTTGACTGTGCTGCCGAAGCAGCATGCAGGTAACAGGTAACCTCTGATCCTCAGACCGTGTGTCTGTCAGATCTCAAATCATTCCCCAGGAAATGGCAGGAAATGTTACCTCAGGTATCACACATAAGGCTCACAGGGACTACAGACATAAATGAATAAAGTCCTCCCTCATCCATGCTGCTCTTGAGGCAGTGTGAGGAAAACAGTGAGGAAACTGTGTAAAAGAAAAGCTTGTCACAGCAATTCCAGCCTGAGAGTGTTCCTCACATCATCAATGAGATCACTTACAAGCGCCCTGTCATTCACTGACACAGAACTGGAGCCTTCCTCACAAGGGAATGTCCTGTTCATAAACATTAAATATTCAGAGGTCGGGTCCTGAGCATAGTAGCTAGGCCCATATCTGACTCAGAGCACTCCCTCAGTAAAGATTTTTGTGGGGGGAGGGGGCTTATAGCTCCTTTTGCTCGCACACCGCTTCCATTCTGACAGGAATTATTCCAGGACTGCTGACAACTGGTCCATAAGGACCGCAGGTGCAGGAAACATATGAACATGTTTAACTGTGCAGCACTGCCAGTTGCCCCAGGCAAGTGTGGAGAGCAGGTGTATCAGACTCCATAACGCCACCCTCTGAGACCTTATACACTATACAGTGAATATACAGTCCACCCACTGGCTACGCTGAGGAGGAGATACCCGGGAGGACCCACCAACCCTTAAGGACCGCTCAGTCTGTGAGGAGATTGTGAGGGGATTCGCGCCGCCGCTAGAACTAAATGCACGGCGGCCACAAGAAAATGGCCGCCGGCCGCAGCTATAACTGCGCCACTGAATGCCAAGATGGCCACCGAGCGCGAAATTCAAAGCACGCAATATCACCTCACACACCAGAAAAAACTGCAGACATGAGCGCCCAGCCAGGCCAGAGTGACCCCCAAGCACCCCACAGCACAGCACTAGTACAGGGTGCAGAGAGCCGCATAACAGGGGGGAGACAGGGAGAAACCCCCACACACAGAAACACAGCCAGCATGTACTCACCTGCAGTAGGAGAGACTACTTACCCGTCCCTTTCAGGGACCCACTGTCTTGTTTCAGACAGACCTATCGCAGAGTCGTACTGCGTAGCTGTCGGCCCGGTCCACAGCGAGAGATACAGTCAGTCAAGTACTGTTCAATCTTGAGAGGACCGCGGGAGCATGAAAGCAACCCGGCCACCCCTGGAGTCATGGGGTATGTCGTGAACTGAGTCTCACGCACACAAGGCGAGGATCAGCGCGCTCGATGGTCGGACAGGGAAGACTACGAGGATACCAGTGTACCCAACCTGTTGCCCAGCCGACAGTTGATTGGGAATTTTATTTTATTTTTGAGACCTTCAAAGGAATAAAATTTAAAAGTAAAATCTTCCAGGAGACTGGCTCCTGAGAGAGCCACGTCTTCTCCTTCTGCTAGGCAGAAAAAAACTGAGGTCTGCTAGCTGCAGGTGGGAGGGTAATGTCCGGAGGGACTGCCCCCCTGGGCGGGGCTGTTCAGCTCTGGTTTGTTCTAGAATGTTTTAACATCTAACATTCTGCCTAGATCTTCTCCTTGAGCAGGGACATATACCCACACGTTTACAGTATCCAGCTGTGTCAGTCCATGGATGATAAGAGAAACTGTATTTATCGGCGTATAAGGCCCCTTTCACACTGGGGCATTTTTCATGCGGTTTAGCGCTAATAATAGCGCTGTTATACCGCATGAAAAAATCCTGCCCTGTGCCTTCAATGTGAAAGCCCGAAGGCTTTCACACTGAAGCGGTGCGCTAGCAGGACCGCTCCAAAAGTCCTGCTAGCCGCTTCTTTACAGCGGTAAAGGAGCGGTGTGTTCACCGCTCCTTTACCGCGGTCTCCCATTGAAATCAATGGGACAGCGCGGTAATACCGCCCGCAAACCGCGGCAATAGCCGCGGTTTGCGGGCGGTATTAACCCTTTTCCGGCCGCTAGCGGGGGTTAAATTAACCCCCCTAGCGACCGCATACCGCGGTAAGAACGACGGTATAGCAGCGCTGAAAATCGCGCTGCTATACCGCCACCGCTCCTGCCCGCCCCAGTGTGAAAGGGGCCTTACACGCACAGGTGTATAACGGGCACCCTAACTTTAAGAGGGAAGTTTCAGGAAAAAACTTTCCACAGCCCCCTGCGTATAACACGCAGGCACAGTTTATTTACCCTCTATTTTTAGGGTAAAAAAGTGAGTGTTATATGCCAATAAATACAGTAGCTATATTTGATCTGTGAATTTAAATGCAGGCTACTAAGTAGCTCTTCAGAAAAGCAAAGACTTCCTCAAATTAGTTGTGCTGTCTTGTTAGTTGTCTATTCCATCAACAAACTATTCAAGGAATGCAGCATGAATGGGCCTGTGTAAACACACAAAGCTTCCTCCAACCAGTTTTTTTGCTTCTTATATCACGGTTGTTTTTGCCAAATACAGTAAATGAAGTTCCACACATTGGATAATAGACCACTTCCTGCTGGATATGTGCTTTGTTATAATCAAATTGAAAGCTTGGCATGTAGGGATACTGTTAAGACGTAAACTAGGTTTTCAGTAGTCTAGTCAGAGTCTGGAACTAGAAACATTCTGGACAAACCAAAGAAGAGGAAATGACAACAATCTGTGGGAGAGGTTAAAATGAAAGTGACATAATTGTTAACCAAGACAAAATGCAGATACTTGTGGGAGGTTGTTGGCATGCAAACCTCTTGGAATTCAACAGTAAATGAGATTGTTTTGGGCATGACTAATCTCCTTGAATGCACATTTTTAATAGTGAGAGAGGGTTAGACTATGTTTTTTATAAAAAAATGTTAGTTTTTTGGCTGCATTGGCAAGATTTCCCTCAACTTTTACGCCTTGATCATCAAGATAAAAAATGAGTTGGAGGTTCACAAAAATGTGAAGATTTTAATTTCTCAGGATCCAACCTTTTCCCACAAAATCTTTTTGCTTGTTTGTGTGTTTTATAGTGCTGTACTAAGACAGTTTTTAGAAATAGTTTATTCTATAAAATTGTTCCCATCACTGACTAAGTGTCAGTGGGAAACCAAGAGGTTTTGGTACCATTTAATTACATGCTCCAACACTTTAATGTCAAGCTGCTTTGTTGAACAATGCATTACTGTGTCCAAACTGAAGCTGTATTTAAAATACCGACATGCTTGTAAAAAACATTGCTTTTTGCACACACAATAAATAAATATATATGTGTGTGTGTGTGTGTATAAAACAACCACACCGTCCTTTTCTCTTGTCATCCATGGACTGACACAGCGTGTCTTATACACCTTTACACGTGGGTTATGTCCCTGCTTGCAGGAGAAGACCTAGGCAGAATGTGAGATGTTATACATACATTCTAAACAGCCAGAGCTGAACAGCCCCGCCCAGGGGGGCGGTCCCTCCGGCATAACCCTCCCACTGCAGTCAGCAGACCTCAGTTTTTTTTCTGCCTAGCAGAAGGAGAAGACGTGGCTCTCTCAGGAGCCAGTCTCCTGACCTATTTTTTATTCCTTTTGGAATTTTTTCCTATTTTTTTTCTTTTGAGATCTTCTATCAACTGTCGGCTGGGCAACAGGTTGGGTACAAGATATCCTCATAGTCTTCCCTGTCCGACCATCGAGCGTGCTGATCCTCGCCTTGTGTGCGTGAGACTCAGTTCACGACATGCCCCACGACTCCAGGGGTGGCCGGTGGGCTTCCAGCTCCGCGGTCCTCTCAAGATAGAACAGTCCGGCTGTATCTTTCGCGGTGGACCGGGCCGACAGCTACTCAGTACCGCACTGTGATAGTTCTGTCAGAAACACACCAGTGGGTCCCTCAGGGGACGGCTAAGTAGTCTCTCCTGGCTGCAGGTGAGTACATGCTGTGTGTTTCTTGTGTGGGGGATTTCCCTGTCTCCCCCTGTGTTTTTTTTTAATGTCACTCTCTGTGCACTTCGCTGGCGCTGTACTGTGTGGGGTGCCTGGGGGCCATACTGTCCTGGGGGGGGGGATCATGCTGCTCTGCATTTCGCTGGGGCTGTTTATTTGAGAGTGAGGGGCCTGGGCGCCGTTCGGCGCCATGTTTGGTGACTGTGCTGTTTTTTACATTGGTGGCCATCTTGCCGTGGTCCGCCAGAGCACATTGCGGCGGCCATTTTCTTGTAGCCGCACCTTCTTCTAGCTCTAGTTTGGCCTCTAGCGCCGCTCAGGAACGGCGCGAATCTCCTCAGTCTCTCTCCTCTCAGCTCACTCACGCTGAGCAGCGCGGCGCGGAGAGACAGGGCAGCGGAACCGAGCGGTCCTGGTCAGGTTGGTGGGTCCCCTGGGCATTCCCCTACTTCAGTCAGCACAGCCTGTGGGTGGTCTCAGAGAGGGACATTATGGAGTCAGAGTCACCAGCTTCCCCTAACATGCCAGAGGCAGCAGCCAGTGCTCCAGCACCTGCGGTCCCTATGGACCAGTTGTCGGCAGTCCTGGAATCATTTCTGACCAGGATGGAAGCTGTGTGTGAGCACAAGGGAGCAAAAAAGCGCCCTCTCCCCACTTTATCTCCACAAGGGGAGTGCTCTGATTCAGATATGGGCCTAGCTATTGCTGCTCAGGACTCTAGTTCTGAATATTTGGATGGTTTTGAACAGGACATTCCTTGTGAGGAAGACTCCAGTTCTGAGTCAGTAAATGACAGGGCGCTTGTTAGTGAACTCATTGATGCTGTGAGGGACACTCTCAAGCTAAATGCTGCGACTGCAGAACCTCAGGCGGATACAGTCTCCTTTGGTTCTTTTAAGACCAAGCTTTCTAAAAAGGTTTTTCCATATGTACCTTTCTTTGACCAGCTCATTGACCAGGTCTGGGAAAAGCCGCAGTAGACTTTCATGGTCCCGCGGCGTTTGTCTATTAGATACCCCTTTGAAGACGCCCTGCTTAAAAAGTGGGCTTCTCCCCCGGTGGTCGACCCTCCAGTCGCCCGTTTAAACAAGGCCACCACTCTCCCGATGGAGGGAACTCCTGCGTTTAAGGACCCCACTGACAGGAGGTCAGAAGTGGTGAGTAGAGCCATGTTCGCCTTGTTGGGATCCGCCCTACGGCCCGTAGTAGCGGCGACCCTTGTGTCTCAGACACTCACGGAATGGGCAAAAATTTTGCACCAAACTGTGCAGGAGTATAACCTTCCTCCAGACACTATTGCTCTGGCCCACCATATGGTGCAGGGTCTGATATATGTGTGTGACGCCACGTTGGACGCGGCCCCTTTAATATCCAGGGCCTCTGTCTCGGCGGTGGTATTGCGTCGTCTCATCTGGTTGAAATGCTGGTCTGCTAACCTAGCCTCTAAGAAGCTCCTGACGGATCTACCTTTTAAGGGTGGTAGACTTTTTGGTGCTGCTCTGGATGACATCATCAAGGATGTCACGGGAGGTAAAAGCACTCTCCTTCCTCAAACTATCAAGGGTAAGGAGGCCCGACGTAAACCGGGTCCTTCCTTTCCAGCAAAAAAGGTTTTTTTTCGTCCGTCAGAGTCCACGGGTAAGCCATCCCAGACTGACAACAGTGCGGCTGGCGGGCACAAGCGTCCCTGGGTGCGTAAGCCGAACAAGCCGGCCTCCGCGTGAAGTCTTGCCCCGCCCGTCTCTGGGGTGGGGGGACGACTTCGCAGGTTCACGGATCGGTGGACCTCCCGGATCTCCGACCGGTGGGTGTGCGAGGTGGTCACCTCAGGATACAGAATAGAGTTCCGCTCCTGGCCCCCAGACAGATTCTTTCCCTCAAATCTCCCTCTCCTTCCTGCCCGTCGGGCAGCCCTCTTGGGGGCTGTACAGGATTTGATTGGGTCCGGAGTAATTGTGCTGGTCCCGTCCCAGTAGAGGTTTCAGGGATTCTACTCGAATCTGTTTATTCCAAAAAAGGACGGGGTTCGGCCAATCCTGGACCTCAAGGCCCTGAATGCCTTCGTGAAGGTGCAAAAATTCCGCATGGAATCCATTCGCACGGTGATCGCTACACTCTATCAAGGGGATTTTCTGGCATCCTTGGACATCAAGGATGCCTACTTGCATGTTCCGATCTGCGCAAGCCACCAGAAGTTTCTGCGCTTTGCGGTCGGCGAAGTCCACTATCAATTTGTGGCTCTTCCCTTTGTGGCTCTTTGTTCACCAAGGTGCTTGCTCCGGTCCTAGCTTTGCTGAGACAGCGAGGCATTGCTATCGTAGGCTATCTAAACGATTTTCTTCTAAAAGCAGACAGTGGCTCAGAATTGGAAGAAAGTGTGACTATCGTCAGTCAGACCCTCAGGGAGTTTGGGTGGCTCCTGAACGTTCAGAAGTCGGTTCTAGTCCCGACTCAGCGTCTGGAGTATCTAGGTCTGATTCTAGACTCCTTGGAGGCAAGAGTCTTCCTACCTCCAGACAAACTACTGACACTTCAGTCTGCAGTACGGGTGCTGACGTCCCGAAAATGGTCGTCAATCCGCTTTTGCATGAGAGTCCTGGGACTCATGGTGGCCTCCTTCGAGGCCGTTCCTTATGCCCAAGCGCACACCAGGGCTTTACAGAAAGAGATCTTGTCCACTTGGGACAAATCCCCGTTGTCCTTGGATCTTCAGATCCAGGTGAGTCACCTGGTCAGGGCGTCCCTGACGTGGTGGTTGAGGTCCCTGGCTCTTTGGTCCGGGAAGTCGTTCCTCCCCATCCAATGGACGGTGATCACGACGGACGCCAGCCTGACGGGCTGGGGGGGGGGGAGTCTGGGGAGTCCTGTCGGCCCAAGGGCTTTGGACTCCGGACGAAGCCCTCTTACCGATCAATGTGCTGGAGATACGGGCAATCAGACTGTGCCTCTCCTCATGGTCGGAGAAACTACAGGGTCACTCCATCAGGATCCAATCGGACAACGCCACAGCAGTGGCGTATGTCAACCATCAAGGGGGGACTCGGAGCTCAGCTGCGACTTCCGAGGTCGCCCGCATCCTGAGGTGGGCCGAAAGAAGCGTGCCGGCTCTGTCGGCCGTCTACATTCCGGGCGTAGACAATTGGCAGGCGGACTATCTAAGTCGCCAGACGCTGGACCAGGGAGAGTGGTCCTTGCACCCGGAGGTCTTTCAACTCCTTTGCAGACGGTGGGGCACGCCGGATGTGGACCTGATGGCCTCTCGACTCAATCGCAAGGTGTCGAGGTTTGTGGCCAGATCCAGGGATCCCTGGGTGTATGCCTCGGATGCGTTGGTGGCCCCATGGGGTCAGTATCACCTGATATACGTTTATCCTCCGCTGCAGTTGCTGCCTCACCTGCTCCGCAGGGTAGCGGCCGAGGGAATTCCGGTGATCCTCGTTGCTCCGGATTGGCCTCGGCGTCACTGGTACGCCGATCTGGTACGTCTCGTCGCAGACGTTCCCTGGCGGTTACCAATACGGGGGGACCTTCTGTCTCAAGGTCCTATATTTCATCCTGCTTTACAGTCTCTGGCTTTAACGGCATGGTTATTGAAAGCCAGGTGCTGAGAGACCGAGGTCTCTCGGATTCGGTCATTTCGACCATGTTAAGGGCACGGAAGTCTTCCTCCAGAAAGATCTATCACCGTACTTGGAGAGCTTACATCGCCATGTGCGAAGAGCTGGACTGGCGCCCACGAACGTATTCCGTTCCCAGAATCCTGCATTTTCTGCAGCGTGGCGTGACCCAAAAGCTCGCTTTGAGTACCATTAAGGGTCAGATTTCAGGCCTTGGCCATCTTCTTTCAGCGACCGCTGGCGGGTCATCCCTTGGTTAGCACCTTTGTGCAGGGGGTTCGCCATGTGCTCCCCCCTGTCAAGCCTCCTCTCCCCCCGTAGGATCTGAATTTGGTGCTCTCGGTTCTCCAGGAACCTCCCTTTGAGAATATTAGAGATATTCCCCTCTTGACTTTGTCTCAGAAGGTGGCCTTCTTGGTGGCCATTACTTCCATTAGACGAGTGTCTGAATTGGCGGCCTTGTCCTGCAAGTCGCCCTTTTTGGTCATCCATAAGGATAAGGCGGTGTTACGTCCGCGACCTTCTTTTCTGCCAAAGGTGGTCTCGGCCTTCCACTTAAATGAGGACATTGTCCTCCCGTCCTTGTGTCCTCACCCATCGCATCCCAGAGAGTTTGCGCTTCACACTTTGGATGTGGTACGAGCCTTGCGGGTGTACCTGTCTGCTACTGCCTCTATTCAGAAGTCTGACTCACTATTTGTGGCTGTCTCTGGTCCAAAACAGGGCCAAGCGGTTTAGTCTGCCACCATTTCTAGGTGGATCAGACAAACCGTCATTCAAGCTTATGCTCTCAAGGGGCGGGCGCCTCCCTTTCTGGTTACGGCACATTCCACAAGGGCAATTGGTGCTTCCTGGGCTTTCCGACATCAAGCGTCGGTTGCACAAGTGTGCAAGGTGGCGACCTGGTCGTCTGTTCATACCTTTTCTAAGTTTTATAAGGTTGATGTGGCTGCATCTTCAGATGCTTCCTTCGGCCGCAAGGTGTTGCAGGCCGCTGTTTGATGTTGCAACTCCTCCGTTGAGGAGCTCTGCCTTGTTTGGAGTGAAGTTTTTTGTTTTCCATTTATACTGCTCCCATCCCTCTTGACACTGCTTTGGGACATCCCACGTGTAAAGGTGTATAAGACACGCTGTGTCAGTCCATGGATGACAAGAGAAAATAGGATTTTTGTACTCACCGTAAAATCCGTTTCTCTGGCATCCATGGACTGACACAGCACCCACCCTTCTTTTCGAGTTTGTACTGCTTTGTTACGAACTGAGGTCTGCTGACTGCAGTGGGAGGGTTATGCCGGAGGGACCGTCCCCCTGGGCGGGGCTGTTCAGCTCTGGCTGTTTATGTATAACATCTCACATTCTGCCTAGGTCTTCTCCTGCAAGCAGGGACATAACCCACGTGTAAAGGTGTATAAGACACGCTGTGTCAGTCCATGGATGCCAGAGAAACGGATTTTACGGTGAGTACAAAAATCCTATTTTTCTAGAGCAGCCTGTACTTCTCTTAAAGTGATTGTAAGGCTTATTTTTATTTATTTTTCACTGTGCAGTTAGTTTTGCACAGAGTGGCGCCGACCCTCGACTTCTGGGTTCCCCCGGCGGCGCTGGTAGCACCTCCCCGCATCGTCTAACCCCCTAGAAGAAACGTTCTCCCGGGGGGGGTACCTTAGGGTTGCGCTCCCGAGTCCAGCATTTGCATCCATAGATGCAGAATGCTGGGCTCGCCCACGTCTTTAGATTTGATTGACAGCAGCGGGAGCCAATGGCTGTGCTGCTATCAATCTATCCAATCAAGAGTCAAGACACAGGGCATGAGCGTGTCTCCGGCGTGGGAATTGCAGGACTCGGGTGAGTAAAACGGGGGCGGGGGGGGCTGGGGGCCAGCCAGTGACAAGATTTTTCACCTTACTGCATAGAATGCATTAAGATGAAAAAACATTTGGCGTCCAATGCCGAAAGCCAGACTCGGCCCCACCCCCCGGCGCTCACGTCATTGGATTTGATTGACAGCAGCGGGAGCCAATGGCTGCGCTGCTATCAATCTATCCAATCAAGAGCCAGGAACCTATGGAGAGAGGGACGGCGGCGACGCGCCCATGGAAATTCGGGGCTCAGGTAAGTAAAACGGGGGGGGGGGGGGGGGAGGCTTGGGGGCCGGACACTGCAAGGTGTTTTTTCACCTTGATGCATAGGATGCATTAAGGTGAATAAACACGGAGGTTTACAACCACTTTAAGGCTACTTTGTTGGCTTTTCTTTATATCTCGAACAATTCTTCTGGAAGTTGTGGCTGCAATCTTTCTTGATCTACCTGACCTTGGCTTGGTATGAAGAGATTTCTGAATTTTCCACTTTTTAAGTGGTTGAACAGTACCTACTGGCATAATCAAGGCTTTGGATATTTTTTTATATCCTTTACCATCTTTATAAAGTTCCATTACCTTGTTACGCAGGTCTTTTACAGTTCGTTTATTCTCCCAATGGCTCTGTTTCTAGCCTGCTCAGTGCATCCACATAAGGCCTCATGCCCACTGGCGTTTTTACAGCTGCGTTTTTTGCAGCTTAAAAACGCCTGTCCATGTTATTGTAAATATTTTTTTTTTTTTTTTTGAAAAAAAAAACAAACGTCTGAGCTAAAAACGCGACCGCGCGTTAGTGCGCGTTTTTTGCGCGTTTTTTGCGCGTTTTTTGACGCTCGCGTTTTTTCCTGCCAAATTCTGACGCTGAAGAACGCACTGGCCCTGGGTTTTTTTTACAGCTTACAAACGCCTATGCTCTTTACAGCTCAAAAACGCCTAGGTGGGCATGAAGCTATAGACTAACATGGACAGGCGTTTTTAAGCTGTAAAAAAACGCTCAAAAACGCGGCTGAAAAAACGCCCGTGGGCATGAGGCCTAAGAGCTAACAAACTCATTGGCTATTTATACACAGACACTAATTGCAATTTAAAAAGCCCCAGATGTGCGAAATTAACCTTTTTAGGCTTGGTTCACACCTCAGCGTGTGGCTGCGGGTGCGGGAATCACATCTGTTCCTGCAGCCAAATAGCGCTGCTCTTAAGAGATGTGCAGGCCTGATATTCATTCTGAATGGCAGCCCCACGCATCTCAGCACACAGCCCGTTTGCGGGAACCGCACGGAAAAAGAACATGCTATTTCCCTGCGGCCACATTTTTGAAAAAGCCCAGGCATAGCAGCCCATTAATTTGAATGGGCTTCCGGGCCCACACAAAACTCTAATATATGTGAACCTAGGGTTTATTGCCATTTTAACATGCGTGTGCGCGCGTTTGCGTATGTGTGCTTTGCTCAGCATCATTTGGGTGTTTTCTGTTATGATAAATCATAAAAGGAGCCAAACAATTGTGATAATAAATGGCTTCATATGATCACCATCCTTGGATAAAAGACATTTTTTTTGGCATGATCAGTAAAAAAATAAAAATAAAAATCCGTGTCAAAATGTCACGAATTCTGTGTGGGTATGCAAACTTTTGAGCACAACTGTTTTTCTTTCTCCTTGCTAGAACAAAAAAGTGTAAACAAAACCGTGTGAGTCGGTTCACACAGGGGCGACTCGGGATCCGGCCTCAAGTCGCGCTGTTTTTAATACTAATGGAAGTGAATGGAGTCTCTCTGACTTCAAAAAAGGTTCCTGTTCTACTTCAATCCGACTTGTAGGTGACTTGTACCCATTGATTTTAATGGAAGTCGGATCCCCGTTCACATCACCCGGTGACCACGCCCCATGCCTAAATAAATGACTGCGTGCCGCTCACACTGCATTACAGCGGGAGACCTCGTCGTGTTAACATCTCCAGGAGAGAAGAGGGAAGAAGACAACGATGAAGACCGGGCCCCCGCTAGCAAAAGAGCTGGAAGAAGATAGAGGAGGGGCCGGCAGAAGGCAGAAAGAACTGGAGAGTCGGAAGAAGACCCCCGGAGCTGCCTAATAAATGACTTTAAAAAGCCGCCTAGTGTGATTTTTTTGACACTTTCCCCCCAGGTGAATGGGTAGGGGTACGATGTACACCATACTCATTCACATAGGGTGGGGGGTCCGGGATCTGGGGGCCTCCTTAAGGGGGGCTCCCGGATTCCGATAAGCCCCGCCCGCAGACCCCGAAAACCAACGGCCAGGGTTGTCGGGAAGAGGCCCTGTCCTTATCAACATGGGGGCAGGGTGCTTTGGGGTGGGGGGCCGCAGGGCGCCCCAAAGCACCCACCCTCCCATTTTGAGGGCATGCGGCCTGGTACGGTTCAGGAGGGGGGCGCTCGCTCGTCCCCACCCCCTTTCCTGACCGGCCGGGCTGCGTGCTCGGATAAGGGTCTGGTATGGATTTTGGGGGGACCCCCATGCCGTTTTTTTCGGCGTAGGGGGCTCCCCTTAAAATCCATACCAGAGCGAAGGGCCTGGTATTCTCTTGGAGGGGAACCCATGCCTGTTTTTTTATTTAGAATTTGGCGTTGCGTTCCCCCTTATGATTCATACCAAACACAGGGGGCAGCCTGTCCTGGAGGCGACTTCAAGTCGCGCTGTGGTTCAGGCTCAAGTCGTGTCCAAGTTGCCTCGCAGAGTCGCGCTCAAAGTCGTGTTGCCCCTGTGTGAACCGGCTCTGTGTGGGGGGAAAAAAATAATAATAATAAATAACATGCACGCATGTGGTTGCTGTGATTGATGGGAGCAGTAAAATTAATTTTGGGTTCTCTGGCTGTAGGCTATGGTAATAGCAAGAAATAGTTGCATTTACATTTTTTACTGTTTTTTTTTTGTGTGGCAGTTTTCCTTTTGATAATAAAGTCAAGAGATGTCCACTATCATTTATCACCAAATGAAGGCCAAATTTGTCCTGATAAAATTGGGTATATTTCACCTAAGTAGTTGCAATACAATTTTACTACATTGTTGCAAAACCGTATTCAGGCATTAGGGTTTATTTTACCCTCAATTGGTAGAGGATAAGATTTGTTTAATGCATCCTTTTTAAACTGTATCTATAGCCCAAGCTTTTCTTTTTAATTTACTTATTTTAGGGTAAAAAAAAGGATTAGAACATCTGTCAGTTTTTTAATGCTATGTCTCCACTAGAGTGCTATACCCTATTTTATGTGCTCTGTGTCCTGTTACTTTATTTGGCTATAGGTATTCTTTAGGCTGCTGTTAATAAAGCTGTAGTAGGCTTTTCATTGGCAAATTGCTCATATGAAGTGTAAATCAGTAGGATGGCGTTGCTTGCCTACATTCCTTCTAAATTTAATTTCAGTCTTGCAAATCACGCCTATCTTTTATTGTGCATTCTTTTTTTCTTTGAATGAAAGCTATGCATGGAATGCTGACCATGATAAGGAATTGTAATCATTACAGCAGTTAATATACAGCAGTGGATCATGAGCTTGCGTGTAGATTTCTGTAACCCCCTTATAAATCTTTTTCAGCCGTTCAGTTTGCAAAAATTGCGTTAAACACCATCTGTTAGCATAATATAAAGTATATAATTATGAAACCAAGAGGCAATACACTGTATGCAATTCATTAATCATATTTCATTCCATAAATTAAATCGTACTCTTATTGAGAGGTGGGTAAATGAGAAAAGAATAAGAGCCAGTCCGTATATCTAGAATCTAGGAAACGGCTCAATTGAGCCAAGGAAGGATTGCTTTCATTGATCACCTTCGCTTTAAAAGGTCTGGCATACCTTATGTATGTACAAGTTGGAAAAATCTGATTATTTGGTTACGGTAACAGCACCCTACAAGGTGAACGATCTGTGAGTGGCCACTTTTTATCTAAGTGGATAAACTAATGCCAAGCCTGCGCCTCCTTTTTTTTTTTGAGATAGTACATGCCTGAATCGGATGGGTTGCACTTTCCTAAGTGCTTTTCTTCTTTTTTTTTTATTTTTCCCTTTTCTTCTCTTGCCTATCTTTGGGTTGATGTCCTGAGAAGCACGTGCAAGACAAAGGTCTGAGGCTCCAGACATTCAACTTTTGTCTTTAGTACTTAAACATACAGACTTGGTTAAGGCTCTTAGGTTTTGGCACTAGTGTGCTCTCCTTCAAGTGTTTGAGGTAGTAGGCCAAGAAACATTGCACATTAAAAACTGAAAGCTATGGTTCCAACGAGAGTGGTATCATGACTCCTAGGTGAAACGCTCCACAGTGTTTAAAAAGTTGTGGCCAAGAGGGTACAGCTTTTCCCATTTGGTGGACATGTCCAAAAGTAAAGAGATATTGGATCTGCACCTACATGTTTACTCTTGCCCAAGTAAACCTCATAAAATCCCCTCAATAGGCACTACTGGGTTGCCCAGTGAAGGGGACTTTGGGACAATAAGGAGGAGATTAAAAGCATTTATTTTTGTGGCGGTAAGAATCTCTATTGCCAAATCTTGGAAATAGACCGCCATTACATTTAAAGCGGAGTTGCACCCAAAAGTGGAACTTCTGCTCATCTGATCCCCCCCTCCTTTCCCTGTCACTGGGCCAGTAGGAGAGAGGAGCAGTCCTTGCGCATGCGCAGTAGGGTTCCCGGCGTGAAGCCGAAAGGCTACACTGCCGGGTCACTTATTGATTGTTACACAGCGTCCGGACGTATTCTTTTTTAATTGTTATATGTAGTTTCTTGTGTCTGTGTCACTTTGTGTGGTGATTACTTCATCATAATGATTTTTTATAGGCCAGCTATGGTGAAGCTGTATTTTTCTAGATTTTTGCCTGAGATTGTGCTTAGATCCTAGCCAAATAGAGTGCTCCAAGTGACTTGGCTATCTGCACCCTTCCTATGACCTATAACTTCTAGTGTGCAGGGGGGACTAGTTATCTAATAAAGATGTGAGATAGAGTTGCCCTTTATTCTATGATAAAACCCTGGTCTATGTTTGGGTATCTTGGACGCCTTGATCTTGCGCCTTCTGTACTGCACCCTGGGAATAATAAAGCTACCTCCTATTTTTAATTTCTGTGATTTTACTCTTTGTATGACGCAACTGTTAAATTCTGTCATGTGTAATAGCATATGTATTCTCTGTTCTCTTTTTGTAAAACATAATCATTTTTTTGGGAAATGAACTGAAAGCTACATTTTGGTGTTAACGAACCTACTGTCTTCAATGCATTTTGCTACTACTGTAAAGTGATGGAAATTTAATGACGCACCCCAAAAGCCTTGGGGAAAGCCTGTTTTTTTTTTTTTTTTTTGCAGTGTTTAGCAGACATAACTCCACTGAACACTGCAGGCTCCACACCACTGTCTGCATTTTATAAATTGCACATAAAATGCAGGACACGGTATGGAGTAAAATTTGTGTTAGCTGAAAGTGGTATCCACTGTCTTACAAATAAGCTACAGATCTCCTTCCTTTTTTTTTTTTTCAATTGTAGTATGATAACTGAGCAAGAGTAAACATTGGTATATTTAAAAGAGGAGTCCAGCCTGAGCTTGTTAGGCTGGGCTTCTCCTATGGGTCACAGGAGTGCAATTCGTTTTGCACTCCTGTGACCCGGTTTAAGCAGAGAGCGGTCTGAAGTCCACTCTCTGCTGACGTCGCTCAGATAAGTCCAGGCACTGCGTCATCCCAACTCTGGAAGTCTGGATCTGCCAGGTGCCTGGACTGATAAGCGTCTCAGCCTCTCAGCGAGTCGCTGAGAGGCTGAGACGGCCGCTTCCCACTCCTCGATGGCTCGATTCTCATTGCAGAGAGGCCGGGGGACAGTATTACACCTAAAAAACTTCTACTTCTCCTTTTAAAACTGCATATTGATATTTTAGTTTTGTTTTATTATGTAATAATATATTTTATTTTTATTATTTTATCCGGTTATTTATATTGCTTTTTTGTTTTATAGGCACAGATAGCCTTTCTTCAAGGTGAAAGGAAAGGGCAAGAGAACCTAAAGAAAGACCTAGTTAGAAGAATAAAAATGTTGGAATATGCTCTAAAGCAGGAAAGGTATGTATTATTTCAGAAGTAATTTCTCTTGTATATCCTATATCTATTTTCAATAATGATTTGAAATGATTACTGCTATGCATGTTTTATCAACATCACCCATATAATTTAGGCTTTAGCTCTCACGTTCCATTTTCTTTATATAAATTCTCTTTTGCATCAGTTTTATTTTTTTCTTGCCCAAATCTCCTGCAAAGTTTTAAAGTAATCAAACATTATCAGCTTCAACTGCACCTGTGCTGTGCCCATGCTATTGAAATAGCAGGTTACACAGACACTCACACTGTTTTCCCTCCTTTCTGTTTAACTGCCTGCAGTGGGGAAATACACCCAGTACTTCTGGGTATGGTGCGCACGTGACTCCATGTCTTCCCTGGTAGGATGAAAAATGTGGGGACGAGGATTAAAGCGGAAGTAAACCCATCGATTTAACAGTTTTAAAAAGCAGTGGGAATGCCAACTGTCACATTGGTTGTGCTCTCAACCAAACTGTCAAACCATCCAATGGCTGGTGTCATAACTGATCATATGTGCAGCATCATGGCAGTTGAAGATTAAACCGAGGCCAAGATGGCAGCTTCCTTGCCTGAAATGATAGGAGGGTTTACTTCCACTTTAAATTGATTTAAAAATTTTATTTTTATTTTTGTCGCTAGGTGATACATGTATATGGTTAGATTTAGGTAAGCTGATGATAAAAATGTTTTGTCTCTAGGTGCTAAACAGGTAGAAAGGCGAAAACTTGGAATTTCAATGCCCGATGGTCTACTCGGGCCTGAAAAAAAACTCCTGTATTACTCTTTCATTCATGGACGGACATAGCTTCCTATTGACAAGTGGGTATTATCCTTCATTTAGGAGTGACTAGGCAGAAAAACTTGTAAAAAGTGTTACATCATACCCTCTGGGTATAATCCCTCTCTCTGCACCTCGCAGATCAGTTTTTTTTCTGCCTAGTAAGGAGAAGGACATGGCTCTCTTCGGGCCCACTGGTCCGGGGGGGGGGGGATTTTTTTCTACGTTTGTGTGTTTTTTTTGTTTCCTACGATCAATTGTCGACTGGGTGACGGGCTGGATCCTCGATCCTTGTAGTCCCCCAGTTTCGGCCATCGAGCGTGTGATGACCCTAGCTACGCGCTGGGTTTTCCACAACATGCCCGTCGCTCTACGGGTGGCCAGTGAGCTTATGCTCCAGGGCTTGCATCGGACCGCTCAGCTACGGCTGACCTTTATGGCCGAATCGCATTAGCCTGGCTGGTGAGCTTATGCACCGGGGCTTGCATCGGACCGCTCAGCTACGGCTGACCTTTACGGCCGAGTCGCTGTAGCCTGGCCGGTGAGCTCGCACTCCAGGGCATGCATACGATCGTTCCCTAGGGCTCAATTACAGCATGCCTGGCCGTCAGTCACCTCTGTGCGCGGATGATGATCTGTCCGGAATGTCTTCCAGCATGATCCACGCAGGAAAGGTAAGTGCTCCCCTGCTTCGGCAGGGTGACTTGGCTGGACATTCCTGGAGAGATCAAGTAAGTGGCTGTGGCCCTTTTTTTCCTCTCTCCCTGCCTTCCCTCCTCCCTGGGCTCTGAGCTAAGGCCCCTGTCCCCAGACATCTTCGGGGGATAATTCTGATGCAGAACCAGGCCTGGCTGTGGCTCATGGCCCGGATTCTGATACATCAGAGACTGTAGACTGTGACCGGTCGGACAGTGAGAATGACTCCAAGTCCAGGTCAGCACGCAAAAAGGCTTTTGGTATCTGACCTTACCACTGCAAGGTTGGAGAATGCTGCAGAAGCAGCAAACACACCGGTCCCCTTTGGGTTCCGTAAACCAACCCGCATTGCTAAGGTGTTTCCTTGTGTGTCTTATCTTGATAAGCCTTTGTACAGGGAGTGGGGAAACCAACTGAAGGTTTTTTTTTTTTTTTTTTCAGCCCCCAAAAAAATAAAATAAATTCTCTTATCGTCAATGGACCGACGCAGCTCTCATACTGATTACATGTGGGTATATGTCCCTGCTCGCAGGAGAAGATCTAGGCAGAATGTTAGATGTTAAAACATTCTAGAACAAGCCAGAGCTAAACAGCCCCGCCCAGGGGGGCGGTCTCTCCGGACATTACCCTCCCACCTGCAGCCTCAGTTTTTTTTCTGCCTAGCAGAAGACGTGGCTCTCTCAGGAGCCAGTCTCCTGGAAGATTTTTACTTTTAAAATTTTTATTCCTTTGGGAATTTTATTTTATTTTTGAGACCTTCAATCAACTGCCGGCTGGGCAACAGGTTGGGTACACTGGTATCCTCGTAGTCTTCCCTGTCCGACCATCGAGCGTGCTGATCCTCACCTTGTGTGCGTGAGACTCGGTTCACGACATACCCCATGGCTCCAGGGGTGGCCGGGTTGCTTTCATGCTCCCGCGGTCCTCCTCAAGATTGAACAGTACCTACTGTATCTCTCGCGGTTGACCGGGCCGACAGCTACGCAGTACGACGCTGTGATAGGTCTGTCTGAAACAAGCCAGTGAGTCCCTCTATTGTCACCGAGGGTGTTCTCCGAGGTGCTTGCGGGACGTGTAAGTAGTCTCTCCTGGAAAGAAGGTGAGTACATGCTGGCTGTGTTTCTGTGTGTGTGGGGTTCTCCCTGTCTCCCCCCTGTTATGCTGCTCTCTGCACCCTGTACTGGTGCTGTGCTGTGTGGGGATACTTCGGGGGTCGTTCTGCCCTGGGGGGGGGGCGCTCTATGCTGTTTTTATATGCTGGGAAGTGTTCTGGAGGACTTTGTAATGTTTTGCGTGCGCCATTGGCGCGGTATTTTAAATATAAAAAATGCGCCATCGGCGGCCATTTTGCCGCGGCTCAAGCGCCCGGCGGCCATTTTCTTGTAGCCATGGCGCTTTTAGTTTCGGCCTCTAGCGGCACTGCTGAACGGCGCAAAATACTTTCTCCTCACAGCTCCTTCACTCTCCTCAGGCTTCACACAACGCTACAGCGTGGCTCATACAGCGGAACCGAGCGGTCCCTAGGGGTGGTGAGTCCTCCGGGTATCCCCTCCTCAGCCTCAGCGCAGCCAGTGGGTGGACTGTACTATTCACTGTTATAGTGAATAGGGTCACAGAGGGTGGCAAAGATGGAGTCTGGTTCACCTGCTTCTCCCCACTTGCCAGAGGCAACTGGCAGTGCTCCTGCACCTGCGGTCCCTATGGACCAGTTGTCGGCAGTCCTGGAATCATTCCTTGTCAAGCTGGAAGCGGTGTGCGAACGCACGGGGGCTGTAAAGCACCCCCTCCCCACACAATCTCCACATGGGGAGTGCTCTGAGTCAGATATGGGCCTGGCTACTGCTGCTCAGGACCCTAATTCTGAGGCTGTTGACATGTTTAGTCAGGACATTCCTTGTGAGGAAGACCCCTGTCTTGAACCACCAACTGACAGGGTGCTTGTGAGTGAACTCATTGATGCTGTGAGGGATGATCTCAAGCTAAATGTTGAGGCTGAGGAACCTCAGGCGGACACTATGACCTTTTGGTTCTTTAAAAGCCGTGTCTTCAAAAAAGGTTACTCTTTCGTCCATGGACCGACACAGCTTCTCTATTGACAAAGTGGGTATTATCCGTTAATTAGGAGTGACTAGGCAGAAAAACTTGTAAAAAGTGTTGCATCACACCTTCTACAGTACCGCCCAGGGGGCGGACCCTCTGGGTATACCCTCTCAGTCTGCATCTTCGCAGATCAGTTTTTCTCTGTCTAGCAAGAAGTAGGACATGGCTCCCTTCGGGCCCATTGGTCCGGGGAAAAAAGATATAGATAGAGAGATATATATATATATATATATATATATATATATATATATATATATATATATATATATATATATATGCTACATTTGTTGTTTCCTGCGATCTTCGATCAACTGCCGACTGGGTGACAGGCTGGATCCTCGATCCTTGTAGTCTCCCCAGTTTCAGCCATCGAGCATGTGCCGACCCTAGCTACGCGCTGGGTTTTCCACGACATGCCCGTCGCTCCATGGGTGGCCGGTGAGCTTACGCTCCAAGGCTTGCATCGGACCGCTCAGCTTCGGCTGACCTTACGGCCGAGTCGCAGCAGCCTGTCCGGTGAGCGTCATGCTCCAGGGCATACATATGATCGTCCCTTCTGGGTCCAATCACAGCATGCCTGGCCAACAGTCACCTTCCGTGCGCGGACGATGAGCTGTTTGGAATGTCTTCCAGCAGAATACATGCAGGATAGGTAAGTAAACTCCCCTGCCTCGGCTGGGTGATTTAGCTGGACATTCCTGGAGAGATCAAGTAAGTGGTTATGGCCCCTTTCTTCCCTCTCTCCCTGCCTTTTTCCCTCCTCCCTGGGCTTCTAGCTAAAGGTTGCTGGGTGCTGGGGGTCACCTAGGGGGTCCCACTGGAGCGGGGCTGGCTGTAACTAACATTTAAAAGAAATGTCATTTTCTTTTTCGTACATCACGGGACACAGAGCGATTTAGTCATTACTAATGGGTTATATAGATTACCTTCAGGTGCTGGCACTGGCCACTTCCAAACCGGAAGTACCCTCCCCTATAAAAGCCCCTCCCATCCGGGAGCACCTCAGTTTTTTGCCAGTGTCTAAGGTGTTGGCCAAAGAGTAACATGTGTTTTCACTGGGCTTGCGTACAGGTTTTTTTGGGCCTTAGTAAGCTGTTCCGGATCCCACCAAAAAAGCTTCATAGCTAAACGGTCGGTACCCGGGCCTTGCAGCAGAAGAGCAAGGTTTTGCCTGTAATGCCTCTCTTAGGAGGGCTGGACCCTGGGATCCAGAGCTCTGGTCATACCCACGACCAAGATGTTGTCTGTGCAGGGTGCTATACAGGTCCAGGGGAGTGGAATCCTTGGGAACCGGGTCCCTGAAGGTTTAATTACAATGCCTGCCGTGATAGGTGAAGTTTGGGCTTCTGTGGACCAAACAAAGTCCTGCGGCGGGGATCTTGGTTCTATTGGGGGACCCCCAAGCCTAATTTGTCTTTCTGTTACCTAACGGTATTCCCGCTAATATCTGTGTATGCCTGTAACTACTGAAAATGTAAAATTTTAATAGTAGTCAAGAAAAAAAAAAAAGGGACCGCGGTACCTGTGTTAAACCACTAGAGGCCGCTGTGGTCCATTTTTCTTGTCATGTGGATCTTTGGTTTTCTCAAGTCAAAAGATCCAGGCAGTTGGTATGTTTCTCTGTGGGAATCCACGTCCTCTGCCCTGTTGCTGCGCTCATCCACCGCACAGGCCCTCCGGCAAAAAGGGCCCTGGCTCCTAGTCCCTGTTTGATTTTCGAAAAGGGCGCCAATGGCGCGCGGGCGCGTGCACGCGCCTCCTATGAAAAAAAAGGGGCGGGGCGGGTGGATGACGCTCGATGCGCGCCACGGCGCTTCTGCGCATGTGCAGGCGTCCCAGCTTGTATAAAGACACAGTACAAGTGTCAGCTGGATGCAAACAGAGCTAGCAACAAACAGTGGCACACAGAGGCGGTTGATGCAGGCATCCCCATAGAAAGGCACTTTAGTGGACACCAGCTGGTATATAGCAGCAACTGTGTTAGACTATTACCAGCAAAATTGGTGTATGACGACGGGAATACCTCAGCTTTGTGCTTATAGGATATGTCGTCCAGACGCTCTGGAAATAGATCTTCCAAGAAGCGAAAGGGGTCTCCGTCGGGCTCTGAGGATTTTGGGCATGCTGTACTGCGCCAATCTCCCCTGAAATTTCAGAGGTCAGTAGCCGTAGGAACCCCGCAGGAGTACCTGGTACTGCGGCTGTCCCCAGTCCACCTGCTTCTGTATATATAACAGAGGAGGTTTTATCCTCAACTCTGGGAGGATTGGAAGAGAGATTAACAGCATTGATCGCTGCTTCCCTGTCAAAGGAAAAGCGCGTCCGATCTCCGTCTCCTCCTGCAGAGTGCCTGTTAGTGGAGGAACAGTCCCAGAGATCGACCTACCTGAAGGGGATCAGGTGAGGTTGATAAAGTTATAGAGGAATCAACAGTGGAAGAACCTTTCTCAGCATCTCAGGCTGAAAGATTATGGGTTCAGTCTCTGACTAACATGGTCCGAGCAGCATTTTAAATGCCTCTGGCGGAACCATCAACCACTACTGTCTCCTCGCTGGGGTCGCTGAAAGCTCCCCAGACTGTCTGTTCCTTCCCAATCCACCCTTTATTGGAAGGGTTTATTTACCAGAATTGGGAGCATCCTGTAAAATATTTACTCCCCCCCCAAGAGATTTCCAGTGATCTAGCACATGGAGGATAAGTTCATAAAAAAAAAAAGATGGAGGGTCCCTACAGTGGACACAGCCATCTCTTGTGTAAATAAATCACTGACATGTCCAGTAGATAATGTTCAAGGACCCAATAGATAAAAAATTGGAGTCTTTACTAAAATCTGCTTTCTCTACAGCAAGCATGGTGACACAACCTGCAGTAGCAGCGATTGGAGTCTGCCAAGCAATGAAAGATCAGTTGAAACAAGTCTTAAGGGACTTACCAGATCAGCAGGCTCTTGCCCTAGCTGACCTACCTAGAGCCTTGTGTTGCGGTGGACGCCATAAAGGATACAATCCAACAGGCATCCCGCTTTACGCTGTCTGTAGACATATGCGTAGGCTTCTATGGCTCAAAAACTGGTCTGCTGAAGCTCCCTGTAAGAAATTGCTGATTAGCTTCCCATTTCATGGAGAACGCTTATCTGGAGATGATCTGGACAAATATATCCAGAAAACTTCTGTCGGTAAAAGTACACTCTTGCCGGTTAAGAACAAGGGTAGAAGTCCTTCTTTTAAGAGGCCTACTTCTCCAGTCCCTGGCACATCGGCTGTGAAACAGTTCCGACGGCCTCCGCGGTCAAATCCAGGGGGCAGAAATCAGGGACAATCACAGGGTAACAACAAACCCTGGGTCAAGAGAGGTACAAAACCTCCCCCTAAGTCTTGAAGGGTTGCCCCCACTCAATCGGGTGAGGGGAAGACTTCAGTTGTTCACAGAGACCTGGCGGGACACCATCAGAGATGGGTGATCTCCGCAGTAAGTCTGGGATACAGGCTGGAGTTAAAAGACATTCCTCCTGCCCATTTTATAAGGTCAAACGTGCCAAGCGATCCCCAGAAGAGTGGATCCCTCCTTCTGGCACTAGAGCAACTATTGCTCCAAGGGTAATCATGAAGGTTCCCTTGGAAGAAAACGGGTTCGGGTTTTACTCTAACCTTGTCACAGTCCCCAAACCAAATGGGGACATGAGGCCCATATTAAATATAAAAGGGCTAAACAAGTTCCTACATATCAGGACTTTTTCGGATGGAGTCGATCCGATCGGTGGCCACCGCCCTACAAGGGCAGGAATGGTTAGCCTCGATCGACATAAGGGATGCTTATTTGCATATTCCCATCTGTCCGGCCCACCAGAAATTTCTACGCCTTGCAGTAGAAGGGCGCCATTTTCAGTTCAGAGCCTTACCTTTCGGTCTGGCCACAGCACCACGAGTGTTCACAAAAATTCTGGCCCTACGATTGGCCAAACTAGGAACACAAGGTGTAACGATAATGGCATATCTAGACGACTTGTTGCTGATAGACCACTCAGTGAAAAAAACTAGAAGTGGTCGTTCACAAGATAATCAAGTATCTGGAATCTCACGGTTGCATTATCAACCGAGACAAGTCAGCCCTAAAACCAGTCAAAAGCCTGGAATACTTGGGGGCTAAGACTGGATTCAATCAGAGAAAGATTTTTCTTACCTCCAGAGAAGGTGTCGTCTTTGAAAGATTTGACCCACTTAGTGGGTACAAAAAAGAAAAACCATCCATACGCCTGTGTATAAGGCTGCTGGGAAAAATGGTGGCTTCATTCGAAGCAGTACCCTACGGTCCATTCCATTCAAGGAACTTGCAGAGGGCCATACTGTCAGCCTGGAACAAAAAAGTTCAGGCTTTAGACTTACCAATGTCCCTGTCCCCTTCCGTTCGTAAGAGCCTACATTGGTGGTTGGTACCAGAATCTGGAAAAAGGGAAACCCTTCAGTCCGGTTTCTTGGAAGGTGGTCACTACAGATGCCAGCCTCATAGGCTGGGGGGCAGTACTGGAGCAATGGTCTCTCCAGGGCAAGTGGTCAGAAGCAGAGAAGGCCCTGCCCACCAATCTCTTAGAGATACGAGCAGCCCGGTATGCCCTAGTAGCATGGACATCCAAACTCCAAGGGTCACCTGTCAGAATTCAATCAGACAATGCCACAGCAGTGGCATATATCAATCACCAGGGTGGCACCAGGAGTCGTGCAGCCCAGAGGGAAGCGAATTGCATCCTGGAATGGGCAGAAAGGTATGTCACAGCCATATCCGCGGTTTTCATCCCAGGAGTGGAAAATTGGAGAGCAGACTTTTTTTAAGTCGCCAGCAATTATGCCCGGGGAATGGTCTCTTCACCCCGAGGTTTTCCAGGCAATATGCCAGGGCTGGGGAACACCGGATGTAGATCTGCTAGCATCCAGATTCAACGCAAAGGTGGACAGATTTGTGTCTCGCACAAAGGATCCCCTAGCTTGCGGTTCGGATGCCCTAGTGTTCCCTTGGGATCAGTTCAAGCTGATATATGCATTCCCACCGCGATTAATCCGCAGAATCAGGGTAGAAATGTCAGTGGGAAGTCCTTGGACCCTCCCACATCGTCCGGACCTGCTTTCGCAAGGACCGATATACTACCCTTCCTTACCAGCCCTAGGTTTGACGGCCTGGCTATTGAAGCCCACATTCTAAAAAAGAGAGGGCTCTCTAATCCTGTGGTATCTACCATGATCAATGCCAGGAAGCCGGTATCCAGGCAGATCTATTATAGGATCTAGAAGGCGTACATCACGTGGTGTGAGGCCAGGAAATGGCATCCACGTAAGTACGTAATAGGTAGGATTCTGGACTTCCTACAGTGGGCTGTACATAGGAAGCTTGCCTTGAGTACGATCAAGGGTCAGACGGCCTTGTCAATATTTTTTTCAAAGGCCCTTGGCTTTGCATTCATTAGTCAAAGCTTTCATACAAGGAGTGATGCGTATTAGCCCTCCGGTTAGTATTCCCATATGTCCATGGGACTTAAACCTGGTTCTGTCGGTTCTACAGAAACAACCATTTGAACCATTGCGGCACATTTCCTTGGTTCTTTTCACCAGGAAATTGATTTTCTTAGTAGCCATTTGTTCGGCTAAAAGAGTATCGGAATTAGCCGCCTTGTCCTGTAAGGAGCCATATCTGGTTATCCATAAGGACAGAGTAGTATTACGTCCTCATCCAGCCTTCTTCCTAAGGTGGTATCGAGGTTCCATTTGAACCAAGATGTGGTTCTTCCTTCCTTTTTCCCCAAACCTAGTTCGGTAGAGGAAAAGTTATTGCATTCTTTGGATGTAGTAAGAGCAGTTAAAGCTTATCTTAAAGCCACTGCTCAGATTCGTAGAACGGATACTTTGTTTGTTCTGCCGGTAGGCCCCAGAAAGGGTCAGGCAGCATCAAAAATCTACTTTAGCCAAGTGGATTCGACAGGTCATAATACAAGCCTATGGCTTGAAAAGGAGACCGCCTCCGTTCAAAGTTAGGGCGCACTCCACAAGAGTAGTTGGAACTTCATGGGCAGTGCATCACCAAGCCTCCCTGGCTCAAGTCTGTAAGGCCACAACATGGTCCTTAGTACACACGTTTACTAGATTCTACCAGGTAGACGTCAGAAGTCAGGAGGATGTCGCCTCTGGGCGCAGTGTGTTGCAGGCCGCAAAAGAGCCTCATGCCTGATGGCGCCCAGCTTATGTATCCCTCCCCTCATTTGGCATTGCTTTGGGACGTCCCATTAGTAATGACTAAGTCGCTCTGTGTCCCGTGATGTACGAAAAAGAAAAAGGGATTTTTATAACAGCTTACCTGTAAAATCCTTTTCTTGGAGTACATCACGGGACACAGAGCTCCCACCCCTCTTTTTGGGACAATTATTGCTTTGCTACAAAACTGAGGTGCTCCCGGATGGGAGCGGCTTATATAGGGGAGGGTACTTCCGGTTTGGAAGTGGCCAGTGCCAGCACCTGAAGGTAATCTATATAACCCATTAGTAATGACTAAGTCGCTCTGTGTCCCGTGATGTACTCCAAGAAAAGGATTTTACAGGTAAGCTGTTATAAAAATCCCTTTTTTTCTTACCTGTGTTTGTGTCCTTCCTCCTCCATGCTGTCGGCGGCCATTTTAAGGTGGTCCATGCCAAGTTTGGCCTCTTGTGACTGCCCGGCGGCCATCTTCCTGTGGTTCGGCCACACCCACTGGCCCCTATCAGCCGATCGGCGGCCATGTTTGTCCACCCTGTATGCAGATATTGCCGTTCGGCGGCCATCTTTTTGTGGGCTATGGCTGCTTGACCTCTATCTTCTGTCGGCGACCATTTTCTTAGAGCCCACATTATCTTCCATACAGACGTTTTTGGCAACCATTTTGCGAGAGCCTCTGGCCTCTAGGGTGCATTACACTGGCGCGAAAATTCACACAGGAAGTGCTGATAAAAGAAGCACAGCAGCAGGGGGACAGCATCACAGGCGCAGCATAGCAGTACCTATCCAGGGTGGTGAGTCCTCTGGGTGACCCAGCATCTCTGCAGCGCAGGAGGGTGGCCTATTGATATCTTGCCTGGAGCCCTGTGAGTGTCAGCGTGTGGTCAGCATGGCATCTGAGCCAGATGTCTTCTCCCCTGGAACACCAGATTTAGCAGCTGGTGTCCCTGAGGTGTCTATGGACGCTATGTCGGCAATCCTAGAGGCGTTTGCTGCCAGGGTGGAAGCAGCACACGGGAATACAGGGGGTAATAAACGCCCCCGTCCCCTGCAATCTTCTGGGGATATTTCTGATGCAGAACCAGGTCCAGCTACGGCTCATGGCCCAGATTCTGATGCATCAGAGACTGCAGACCGTGACCGATCGGACAGTGAGGAGGACTCCAAGTCCAGGTCAGTACGCGAGACGGCTTTGGTATCTGACCTTATTACTGCAGTGCGGGATACGCTAAAGTTGGAAAAGACTGCAGAAGTAGCAGATACTCCAGTCCCCTTTGGGTTTCGTAAACCTGCCCGCACTGCTAAGATGTTCCCTTGTGTGTCTTATTTTGACAAACTCTTATACAAGGAATGGGAGAACCCACTGAGGGTCTTTACAGCCCCAAAGAGGTTTGCAGTACGGTACCCCTTTGAGGAGAGTTTTCTAAAGATATGGACCTCTCCCCCTATAGTGGACCCTTCGGTGTCCAGACTTAATAGAGCCACCACTATTCCAGTAGAAGGGGCTCCTGTTTTCAAGGACCCTGTGGATAAGAAGGCTAAAGCGCTCGCTCGCTACCTATACTCAGTGGTAGGCTCGGCAGTACGCCCGGCATTGGCGGGGGCCCTAGTGTCTCGGACACTTACTTAATGGGCAAAATTGCTACTCCAGGGGTTAAAGGAGCGAGATGCTCCTCCTAATGAGATAACTTTGGCCGACCAGTTGGTCCAGGGCCTTAAGTTTGTCTGCGAGTCAGACATGGATACTATTCCCCTGCTGTCAAGAGCTTCGGTTTATGCAGTAGCAATACGCCGCCTGATCTGGCTAAAGGGCTGGTCTGCAGACCAGACTTCCAAGAAAGCCCTGTTGGATCTGCCTTTTAAGGGCGACAGACTTTTTGGGGCTTCTCTGGATGACATCATCAAGGATGCCACAGGAGGTAAAAGCACTTTGCTTCCCCAAACTAGCAAGGGTAAGGGACCACGCCAAGGGCAAGGGCCCTCCTTTACTGCACGTAAGCGGTTTTTTCGCCCCCTTAAGGCGACAGGGAAAAGACCCCAGGCCGATAAAGCGCCTGCCCAAGGACAAAAGCGTCCTTGGTCCCGCAGACCCAACAAGCCTGCGGACAAATCTGCGTCCACATGAAGGTCCGCCCCCACCCAGCTCTCGGGTGGGGGGACGTCTTCGCAAATTCGCGACTCAGTGGACTGCTCTAGTCTCCGACAGGTGGGTTTGCGAAGTAATCTCCTCAGGCTACAAGTAGGGTTGTCCCGATACCACTTTTTTAAGACCGAGTACAAGTACCGATACTTTTTTTCAAGTACTCGCCGATACCGAATACCGATACTTTTTTTTTAATCTCATGTGTCAGTATTTTATTTTTTTTTACTTTTTTTTTTTTTTTTTTTACTATTTTTTTTTATTTATTTATTTTTTACAATGCTTTATTTTTTTAAGGGGGGGGGGGGGGGTGGACAGTGTCAGTGTGTGTGTGTGTTTTCTTTTCTTTTCTTTTTTTTACAATTCATTTTTATTTTATTCTTTTTTTTTTATCAGCCCTGTTGTGGGGGGCTTTGGTGAGATATCAGGGGTCTTAACAGACCTCTGACATCTCCCCTTTGAGACAGGGAAAGGGACTAGGGACACAGATTCCCCAGTCCCTTTCTCAGCAGCCTCTGCTGCGCTGAAAATGAATGGAGAGAAGACAGCGGCTCCTCTCCATTCATAAACTGAAACATTGTAAACACAGTTTACGATGTTTCAGTTATGTGAATGGACAGAGTCAGTGATGACTCGGTACATTCAGACAAGTAAGGAGCCGGATTTATCGGCTCCTACCTCCGCTCTCCATCCTGAGATACCAAGGGGGTGGAGGAGGAGCATGGAGGTGAAGGGGGAACAGCGGCATGGAAGTGAAGGGGGCACAGCGGCATGGAGGTGAAGGGGGAACAGGTAGCATTTGAGCAGCAGACAGGCAAGGCAATTGGATCAGATTAATTTTACTTACCCGCCTGAAGACTCGCTCTGCTCTCCGCTCTGGTCTCTGCCACGCTCTCCGTCTTGGTCTCCGCCCCCCGCCCCGCTCTCTGCCCTGGTCTCCGCCCCCCGCCGGACACTCTCCGTCCCGCTCTCGGCCCTGGTCTCCGCCCCCCGCCACGCTCTCCGCTCTGCTCTCCGTCCCGCTCTCCGCCCCCCGCCGCACACTCTCCGCCCCCCGCCGCACACTCTCCGCCCCGGTCTCCACCCCCCGCTCTGAGAAAAAAAAAAAGGATCGGACTGGGCATCGGGAGCATTTGCGCGAGTACAAGTACTCGCGCAAATGCTTGGTATCGGTCCCGATACCGATACTAGTATCGGTATCGGTCCCGATACCGATACTCGTATCGGTATTGGGACAACCCTAGCTACAAGATAGAATTTCTCTCTTGTCCACCGGACAGATTCATCACCTCCAATCTCCAGCTACTACCGACCCGTCGGGAGGCCCTGTATGGGGCGGTCCAGGGTCTACTGGAACGCGGGGTAGTTATTCCAGTTCCAGAACAGGAACGGGGTCAGGGTTTTTACTCAAATCTGTTCATTGTGCCGAAGAAGGAGGGGGTTCGTCCAATCTTGGATCTCAGAGCCCTCAATTGCTTTGTGAAGGTACAAAGATTTCGGATGCAGTCGGTTCGATCTGTAGTCACGGCTCTCCATCCGGGGGACTTTCTGGCCTCCTTGGACATCAAGGACGCATACCTGCATGTCCCCATATACTCCAGACACCAGAGGTTTCTGCGATTTGCTATCGGGAAGAACCACTACCAGTTTGTGGCCCTCCCGTTTGGCCTTGCCTCAGCACCCAGGACGTTCACCAAGGTGCTTGCTCCGATTCTGGCACTTCTAAGACAGCGGGGTGTCGCTATCACAGGTTACTTGGACGACCTTCTGCTGAAGGCCCCTTCAAGCTCAGAATTAGAGGTAAGCGTGTCCATTACCTGTCAGACTCTTCGAGACTGTGGTTGGATACTAAACACGCAAAAGTCAGTATTGGTGCTGACTCAACGCCTAGTGTACCTGGGGTTGATTCTGGATTCCTCAGAGGCAAAGGTATTCCTCCCTGTGGAGAAGTTGCAGACCCTCCGGGCTGCAGTACGGCAGCTGACTTCCAGGAATTGGTCGTCACTCCGTTTTTGCATGCGAGTGTTGGGCCTCATGGTAGCCTCCTTCGAGGCGGTCCCATATGCTCAATACCACACTCGAGTGTTACAGACGGAAGTTCTGTCCAGATGGAACAGATGCCCTTCATCTCTGGATTATCAAATCCGAGTGAGCCACCTAGTCAGGAGATCCCTGGTATGGTGGCTGACAGCACCGGCTCTAATGGCCGGGAAGTCATTTCTTCCGGTTTACTGGATAGTGATCACGACGGACGCCAGCCTTACAGGTTGGGGGGGAGTCTGGGGTGTTCAGTCGGCGCAAGGTCGCTGGACCCCAGAGGAAGCCCTCCTGCCGATCAATGTCCTGGAGATCCGGGCGATCAAGCTGTGCCTCTTCAAATGGTCTCAGAGGCTGCAAGGGCGTCCAGTCAGGATCCAGTCAGACAACGCCACAGCAGTGGCATATGTCAATCATCGGGGAGGAACAAGAAGCTCAGCTGCAGCATCGGAGATCGCTCGCATCCTGAAGTGGGCAGAGAGGAGCGTACCGGCACTGTCGGCCGTGTACATTCCGGGTGTGGAAAACTGGCAGGTGGACTACCTGAGCCGCCAGATGCTGGACCAGGGAGAATGGTCCTTACACCCGGAGGTGTTCCAACTCCTCTGCCAAAGATGGGGCACGACAGACGTAGATCTTCTGGCTTCCCGACTCAATCGGAAGGTATTGAGATTTGTGGCCCGGTCAAGAGACCCATGGGCAGACGCAACGGACGCGTTGGTAGCATCGTGGGGTCAGTATCGGCTAATCTATGCCTTCCCTCCCTTAAGGCTTCTTCCTCTTCTGCTCTGCAGAGTGGAGGCAGAAGGAATTCCAATGATCCTAATCGCTCCAGATTGGCCTCAGCGTCCTTGGTACGCCGATCTAGTACGTCTGGTAGCAGACGTCTCCTGGCGCCTACCACTACGGAAGGACCTGCTATCGCAAGGTCCCATATTCCATCCTGCTTTACAGTCATTGGCTTTAACGGCATGGCTGTTGAGAACCAGGTACTGAGAGACCGGGGCCTGTCAGACTCAGTAATCTCTACTATGAGAAGTGCTCGAAAACCGTCCTCTAGGAAGGTCTATCACCGCACTTGGAGGGCCTACATCTCCATGTGTGAGGAAATGAAATGGCATCCGCGTACCTATTTGGTTTCCAGAATCCTGCTGTTTTTACAGCATGGGGTGGACCAAAGGCTTGACCTAAGTACGATTAAGGGACAGATATCTGCCCTGGCTGTCTTTTTTCAGCGACCCCTGGCGACTCACTCTCTCGTGAGTACATTTGTGCAGGGGGTCCGACATGTGGCCCCTCCGGTCCGTCCCCCGTTACCTCCGTGGGACTTGAACCTGGTCCTCTCGGTGCTTCAGAAGGCACCGTTTGAGAATATTAGAGATATTCCCCTGTTGACACTCTCAGAAAGTGTTTTTTTTTGGTGGCTGTTACGTCAGTTAGACGAGTCTCTGAGCTGGCAGCCTTGTCCTGCAAGGCTCCCTATTTGATTTTCCACAAGGATAAGGTGGTGCTGCGGCCGCAGCCTTCCTTTCTTCCGAAAGTCGTTGCGGCTTTTCATCTCAACAAAGACATTGTACTTCCATCCTTGTGTCCTCAGCCGTCGAATCCTAAGGAGTCGGGGTTGCATTCCTTGGACGTTGTCCGAGCTTTGAGAGTATACCTATCTGCTACTTCCCTGTTCCGGGAAGTCAGACTCACTGTTTGTTTCGGTGGCTGGTCCCAAGAAGGGCCAAGCAGTCTCATCGGCCACCATCTCTAGGTGGATCCGACAGATAGTGATCCAGGCTTACGCCTTAAAGGGTCAGGCGCCCCCCTTTCCTGTCACGGCGCATTCGACCAGGGATATAGGTGCCTCTTGGGCTTTCCGACATCAAGCGTCTGTTTCCCAACTATGTAAAGCGGCGACTTGGTCGTCCGCTCACTTTCACAAAATTCTACAAGGTTGATGTAGGTGCATCTTCGGATGCTTCTTTTGGCAGCAAGGTTTTGCAAGCGGCTGTTTAGAGTTGCAACTCCTCCGTTGGAGGAGTGCTGTTTTTGTGTTTTGGGGTGAAGTTTGTTTTTATGCTGTTACCACCCCTCGTTTTTTTCTCTGACACTGCTTTGAGGCGTCCCACTTTGTCAATAGAGAAGCTGTGTCGGTCCATGGCGAAAGAGTAAATAGGATTTTTTACTCACCGTAAAATCCTTTTCTCTGAGTCCATGGACCGACACAGCACCCCTCCTTTTTAAGTTTGTACTGCTTTCTGACGAACTGATCTGCGAAGATTTAGACTGAGAGGGTATACCCAGAGGGTCCGCCCCCTGGGCGGTACTGTAGAAGGTGTGATGCAACACTTTTTACAAGTTTTTCTGCCTAGTCACTCCTAATTAACGAATAATACCCACTTTGTCAATAGAGAAGCTGTGTCAGTCCATGGACTCAGAGAAAAGGATTTTACGGTGAGTAAAAAATACTATTTTTTCCATATGTGCCTTTGTTTGATACATACATTGACCAAGTCTGGGATAAGCCGCAGAAGACTTTGATGGTCCCGCGGCGCATAGCCTAACGGTACCCCTTTAAAGAGGACCTGGTTAAGAAGTGGGCTCAACCCCTGGTGGTCAACCCCCCGGTCGCCCGTTTGAATAAGGCCACCATGCTCCCAATGGAAGGGACTCCTGCATTTAAGGATCCCGCTGACAGGAGGTCAGAGGTGGCGTGTAGAACTATGTTCACCTTATTGGGGGCCGCCTTACGCCCTATAGTGGCAACACTGGTGTCTCAGACACTCACAGGCTGGGCTCGGATATTGCACCAGACAGTGCAGGAGCATAATCTCCCTCCTGAAACCATTGCCCTGGCTCAACAGCTTGCGCAGGGTTTGGTCTTCGTGTGCGATGCCACTGTGGATGCGACCCCTTTAATAACGGGGGCCTCCATTTCGGCTGTGGTGGTGCGTCGCCTTATCTGGCTGAAATGCTGGTCAGCCGACCTAGCTTCCAGAAAGCTCCTGACTGACTTGCCCTTTAAGGGCGGTAGACTGTTTGAGGCCGCCCTGGATGACATTTATTAAGAACGTCACAGGAGGTAAGAGCACCTTCCTTCCCCAGTCTATTAAGGGAAAGGAGCCTCAACGCAGGCCGGGCCCTTCCTTTCCGGCGAAGAAGTTTTTTCGTCAGTGAGATTCCACGGGCAAGCCCACCCAGACTGAAAAAAGTGCAGCTGGGGGACAAAGACGTCCCTGGGTGCGTAAGCCTACCAAGCAAGCTCCCAAGTCCACCTCTGCATGAAGTCTTGCCCCTGCCCGACTCTGGGGTGGGGGGGCGTCTTTGCAAGTTCTCGGTCCGGTGGACCTCCCGGATCTCCGACCGGTGGGTGTGCGAGGTGGTCACCTCGGGATACAGGATAGAGTTCCGCTCGTGGCCCCCAAACAGGTTTTTCCTTCGAACCTCTCTCTCCTTCCGGCCCGCCGGGTGGCCCTCTTAGGGGCCGTACAGGATTTGCTCGGGCGCGGAGTAATTGTGCCGGTTCCGTCACAAGAGAGGTTCCAGGGGTTTTACTCAAACCTGTTTGTCCCGAAAAAGGACGGGGTTCGGCCAATCCTGGACCTCAAGGCCCTGAATGCCTATGTGAGGGTACAAAAATTCAGGATGGAATCCATTCGCACGGTGATCGCGACCCTCCACCAGGGGGATTTTTTGGCGTCCTTGGATATCAAGGACGCTTACTTGCACATCCCAATCTGCGCAGGCCACCAGAGGTTTCTGCTCTTTGCCATAGGCGAAGTCCACTATCAGTTCGTGGCCCTTCCCTTCGGCCTAGCATCAGCACCACGGGTTTTCACCAAGGTGCTGGCCCCGGTTCTAGCTTTGCTGAGACAGCGAGGAATTGTTATCGTGGGCTATCTAGACGATCTCCTTCTCAGAGCAGAAAATGGCTCAGAATTGGAGGAAAATGTGACGATAGTCAGTCAGACCCTCCGGGACTTCGGTTGGGTTCTGAACACGCGGAAGTCAGCTCTAGCCCCGACTCAGCGCTTTGAGTATCTGGGTCTGATCCTGGACACTTCGGCAGCAAAGGTGTTTCTACCCTCAGAGAAGCTACTGACACTTCGGTCAGCAGTACAGGTTTTGTCGTCCCGAAAATGGTCGTCAATTCGCTTCTGCATGAGAGTCCTGGGACTGATGGTGGCCTCCTTCGAGGCGGTTCCGTATGCCCAATCACACACTCGAGCATTGCAGAAGGGAATTCTGTCAGTTTGGGACAAGTCCCCATTGTCTTTGGATCTTCAGATCCAGGTGAGTCACTCTGTCAAGGCGTCCCTGACGTGGTGGCTGAGGTCCCCGGCTCTTCGGGCCGGGAAGTCGTTCCTCCCCATCCACTGGACGGTGATCACAACGGACGCCAGCCTGATGGGCTGGGGAGGAGTGTGGGGAGTCCTGTCAGCTCAGGGGCTCTGGACTCCAGCCGAATCTCATCTCCCAATCAACGTCCTGGAATTGCGGGCGATCAAACTGTGTCTCTCCGCTTGGTCGAAGAGGCTACAGGGCCGCTCGGTCAGGATCCAGTCGGACAACACCACCGCCGTGGCGTATGTCAACCATCAGGGGGGCACTCTGAGCCCGGCTGCGGCATCCGAGGTCCCCCACATCCTAAGATGGGTGGAAAGAAGCGTGCCGGCGCTGTCGGCCGTTTACATTCCGGGCAAAGAAAACTTGCAGGCGGGCTATCTGAGCCGCCAGTCCCTGGACCAGGGGGAGTGGTCCTTGCATCCGGAAGTGTTTCAGCTCCTTTGTCGACGATTGGGCACTCCGGATGTGGACCTGATGGCGTCTCGACTCAATCGCAAGGTGTCGAGGTTTGTGGCCCGGTCCAAGGACCCCTGGGCGGATGCCTCGGACGCGTTAGTGGGGTCGGTATCGCCTAATATGTCTACCCTCCGCTGCAGTTGATTCCCCGTCTGCTGCGCAGGGTGGCGGCCAAGGGTATTCTGGTGATCATCATTGCCCCGGACTGGCCTCAGCGTCATTGGTACGCCTATCTGGTACGTCTCATCGCGGACGTCCCTTGGCGCCTGCCCTTGAGGGAGGACCTTCTATCTCAAGGTCCTATCTTTCATCCTGCTTTACAGTCTCTGGCTTTAACGGCATGGCTATTGAGAGCCAGGTGCTGAAAGACCGAGGCCTGTCTGATTCGGTAATTTCAACCATGCTTAGGGCACGGAAGTCTTCTTCTAGGAAGATCTATCACCGTACCTGGAGAGCTTACATCGCTATGTGCGAGGAGCTAGACTGGCGTCCACAGACGTACTCTGTCCCCAGAATCCTGATGTTCTTACAGCGTGGTGTTGCTCAAAGGCTGGCTTTGAGCACTATTAAGGGTCGGATTTCGGCCTTGGCCGTTTTCTTTCAAAGACCCCTAGCTGTTCATTCCTTGGTTAGCACTTTTGTGCAGGGGGTACGCCATGTGGTTCCACCTGCCAAGCCCCCGCTCCCTCCTTGGGATCTGAACTTGGTGCTTTCGGTTCTTCAGGAATCTCCTTTTGAGAATATAAGAGATTATTCCTCTTTCAACTTTGTCCCAGAAGGTGGCTTTTTTTAGTGGCCATCACTTCTGTTAGACAAGTGTCTGAGTTGGCGGCTCTGTCATGTAAGTCGCCTTACCTGGTCCTCCATAAGGACAAGGCGGTATTGCGACCACGACAGTCTTTTCTTCCTAAGGTGGTTTCGGCTTTTCACCTTAACGAAGACATTGTCCTTCCGTCCTTGTGCCCTCATCCATCGCATCCTAGGGAGGTTGCGCTTCACAACTTAGACGTGGTGCGTGCCTTACGGGTATACCTGGCGGCTACCGCTCCTATTCGGAAGTCTGACTTGCTGTTTGTGTCTGTCTCTGGTCCGAAACAGGGCCAAGCGGTGTCTGCCATAATTTCTAGGTGGATCAGACAGACTGTTATACAGACCTATGTCATTAGGGGACGGGCGCCTCCCTTCCCGGTCACGGCGCATTCCACCAGGGCAATCGGTGCTTCCTGTGCTTTCCGACATGAAGCGCCGGTTGCACAAGTGTGCATGGCGGCGACCTGGTCGTCCGTTCATACCTTTTCAAAGTTCTACAAGGTTGATGTGGCTGCATCTTCGGATGCTTCCTTCGGCCGCAAAGTGTTGCAGGCCGCTGTCTAATGTTGCAAGTACTCCGTTGAGGGGCTCTGCTGGTTTGGAGTGAAGTTTTGGTTGTTCCTTACTTTTTTGCTCCCACCCTTATCTTATACTGCTTTGGGACGTCCCACATGTAATCAGTATGAGAGCTGCATCGGTCCATGGACGATAAGAGAAAATAGGATTTTTGTACTCACCGTAAAATCAGTTTCTCTGACGTCCATGGACCGATGCAGCACCCACCCTTCCTTTTAAGTTGGTACTGCTTTGTTACGAACTGAGGCTGCTATCTGCAGGTGGGAGGGTAATGTCTGGAGGGACCGCCCCCCTGGGAGGGGCTGTTCAGCTCTGGCTTGTTCTAGAATGTTTTAACATCTAACATTCTGCCTAGATCTTCTCCTGCGAGCAGGGACATATACCCACATGTAATCAGTATGAGAGCTGCGTCGGTCCATGGACGTCAGAGAAACTGATTTTACGGTGAGTACAAAAATCCTATTTTTTTGCGGTTCGGTACCCCTTGAGGAGAGTTTCCTGAAAGAAGGGACCTCTCCCCCAATAGTGCACCCCCCTGTGTCCAGACTTAACAAGTTACCACAATTCCAGTGGAAGGGGCTCCTGTCTTCAGGGACACTCGCTACCTATACACAGTGGGGGGCTCAGCGGTGCGTCCAGCACTGGCGGGGGTTTTCGGATGGCTCAGACATTGACTAAGTACGCAAAGAGGCTACTCCAGGGGTTAAAGGCATGGGAGACTCCTCCGAACGAGGTAGCTCTGACCGACCAGTTGGTACTGGGCCTTGAGTCTGTCTGCGAGTCAGACATGGATACTATTCCCTTGCTGTCTTGAGCCTCCGTTTATGCGGTGGCGTTCGCCGCCTGATCTGGCTAAGGTGCTGGTCTACGGACCAATCTTCCTAGAAGGCCCTGTTCGAGCTGCCCTTTTAAGGCGACAGACTTTTTGGGGCCTCTCTGGATGACCTCATTTAAGATGCCACAGGAGGTAAGAGCACATTGCTTCTGCAATCTAAAAAGGGAAGGAGCCACGCCATAGGCTAGGGCCCGCCTTCACCACGCTCAAGCGGTTCTTTCGTCTGCCTAGTGTGGCAAGTAAACGACCCCAGGCCGATAAAGCACCTGCTGAGGGACAATAGCGTCCCTGGGTTCGCTAGCCCGACCTTGCTTTCCTACCGAATAGATTTTTAATTTTTTTCCCCCTCTTAACCGCCAGCTTCAGCCGACTTGTCGGGAAGCCCTACATGGGGCGGTCCAAGACCTGTTGAGATGCAGGGTGAGCCTTCCTGTCTTAGTACAGGAACGGGTTCAGGGGTTCTACTCAAATCTGTTCGTAGTGCTGAAGGAGGGGGTTCGTCCTATCTTGGATCTCAGGACCCTCAACTGTTTTGTGAAAGTACGAAGATCCGGAAGGGAGTTGGCTCGCTCTGTTGTCGCTGCCCTCCATCCAGGGGATTTTCCGGCATCCTTGATCTTCAAGGACGCATGCTTGCATGTCTCCATATGCACCAGGCATCAGAGACGTCTGCGTTGGCGGCCGGGGTAGACCACTACCAATGGTGGCTCTCCCCTTTGACCTGGCATCGGCACCAAGGGTGTTTGCCCCGATTCAGGCCCTACTAAGACAGCGTGGCATCGCTATCATGGGCAATTGGACGATCTTCTTCTGAGGGTCACTTCAAACTTAGGTTATAGACACGCTCACTTCTAACCTTATCAGACCCTCCGATACTTGGTTGGGTGCTGAACACTCAGAGGTCCGTATTGGTACCGTCCCAGCTCCTAGTGTGTCAATGGATGATTCGGGACTCGGAGGGGTACAGGTTTTTTTTTTTTATTATTATACGGGGGGGGGGGGGGTGGGGTTGCAGACTTTTCGGGCTGCACCGCCCGAAAAGATGGGTTGTCACGCCACTTTTGCAGGCGAGTCCTGGGCCTCATGGTAGCCTGCTTCGAGGCGGTACCATAGGCACTATTTCACACACGAGTGTTATAGAAGGTAACTGTCCTGAAGGGTCAAGTGCCCTTCATCCCTGGATTATCGAAATCCGGGTGAGCCACCTAATCAGGACCTCCCTAGTTGGTGGCCGACATCACCGGCATTTCTGTCTGGGAAGTTATTCCTTCCTTTTTACTAGATGGTGGTCACGGCGGACGCCCGTCTTCCCAGTTGCAGAGGAGTCTGAGGAGGTCAGTCAACATGGGTCGCTGGACTCCGGAGGAATCCCATTGCAGATCATTGGCCCGAAATCCGGGCGCTCTGGCTTTGCCTCTCCACATGGTCTCAGAGGCTACAGGGGCGGCCAGTCAGAATCCAGTCGGACAAACGCCACAGTTGTGGCGTATGTCAATCATCAGGGAGGAACAAGCAGCTCTGCTGCAGCATCAGAGGTCGCTCACCTCCTAAGGGGGCTCCCTTACCAGAGGAGAAGCACGCCAGTCGTATATCTCCTGGCTTCTCGACTCAATCGGAAGGTATTGAGGTTTGTTTTGAGCTGGGACCTGCCTTTCCTCCTCGGAAGCTCCTTCCTCATCCGCTTCGCAGACTGGAGGCAGAGAGGATTACAATGGTCCCAATTGCTCTGAATTGGCCTCGGCGTCCTTGGTACGCCGATCTAGTGCGCCTGGTAGCAGACGCTTTTTGGCATCTACTGCTAAGGAAGGACCTGCTGTCGCAAGGTCCCATACGCAATCCTGTTTTACAGTCACTGGCTTAACGGCATGGCTCGAGAGCCAGGTGCTAAGAGACCGGGGCCTGTCAGACTTAGTGATCTCTACCATGAGGAGTGCTCGGAAATCATCCCCATAGGAAGATTACCATTGCACTTGGAAGGCCTGCATATCCAATTGTGAGGAAATGAGGTGGCATCCGCGTACTTATTTGGTTCCAGAGTCCTGCTGTTCTCAGCAGGGAACGGGCCAAAAATGTTACTTTAAGTACAATTAGGGGGCAGGTATCTGCCCTGGCTGTTTTTTTCAACGATCCCTGGTGGCTCACTCTCTAGTGAGAACGTTTGTACAGTGGATTTGGCAGGTGGCCCCTCCGGGCCACCCTCCACTACCTCTGTGGGACTTGTGTAGCAGACGTCCTTTTGGCGTCTATCGCTACGAGAGGACCTGCTGGCGCAGGGTCCCATATGCCATCCTGCTTGCAGTCAATGGTTTTAACGGCATGGCCTCTAAGCGCCTCAGAAACCTCCGTTTGAGAACATCAGGGAGATTCCCCTGTTGACACTTTCTCAGAAAGTGGTCCTTTTGGTGGCTGTTATGCCAGTTATGACGTGTTTCTGAGCGGGCAGCCTTGTCATGCAAGCCTCCCTATCTGATCTTCCACAAGGATAAGGTGGTTCTGCGCCCGCAGCCTTCTTTTCTTCCTAAGGTCGTGTTTCGACCTTCCATCTCAAGGAAGACATTGTACTGCCATCCTTGTGTCCTCATCCGTCAAATCCTAAGGAGACGACATTGCATTCCTTGGACGTTGAATGCTTGTCTGGTGCTGCTACACTCCAGAGTCCAGACTCACTGTCTGTCTCGTGGCTGGTCCCAAGTAGGGCCCAGCGGTCTCGTCGGCCACTATCTCTAAGTTGATCTGACAGATCGTGATCAGGCCTACGCCATGAAGGGTGAGGTGCCTCCCTTTCCCGGCGCATTCGACCAGGGCAAGAGATGCCTCTTGGTTTACGTCAGTTAAGACATTTTTCTGAGGCGGCAGCCTTGTCATGCAAGGCTCCTTATCTGATTTTCCACAAGGATAGGTGGTGCTGCGTCCGCAGCCTTCTTTTCTTCCTAGGGTCGTTCGACCTTCCATTTCGAGGAAGACATTGTACTACCATCCTTGTGTCTTCATCCGTCGAATCCTAGGAGACGGCGACTTATTTTTTGGACACTGCCCGAGCTTTGAGAGCATCTAGCGTCTATTTCACCAGGTGTGTAAGGCGGCGTCCGTTCACACTTTCACTAAACTTACAAGTTGATGTGTGTGTGCATCTTCGGATGCTTCTTTCGGCCGCAAGGTATTGCGGCTGTTTAGAGTTGCAACTCCTTCTGAGGAGCTCTGTTTTGTTTTGGGGTGGAGTTGTTTTAATGCTGTTCCCATCCCTCGTTTTTGACACTGCTTTGGGACATCCCGCTAGTCAATAGGAATCTGTGTCCGTCCATGAACGAAAGAGTAAAGAGTATTTTTAACTCACCGTAAAATCCTTTTCTCTGAGTTCATGGATGGACACAGCACCCACCCCTCGTTTTTAGGTTTGTACTGCTTTTTGACGAACTGATCTGCGAGGTGCAGAGAGAGGGATTATACCCAGAGGGTCTGCAACATGTAATGTAACACTTTTTAAGGGTTTTTCTGCCTAGTCACTCCTAAATGAAGGATAATACCCACTTGTCAATAGGAAGCTGTGTCCGTCCATGAACTCAGAGAAAAGGATTTTACGGTGAGTAAAAAATCCTATTTTTTTTTTAACAGCCAAAAGAGCATTTGGGTGTGAACAGGCACCATGGTAAAACAAATTCACAGCTAGGAATGCAGGCTAAATGCTCGCTGTATTGGGAAATGAGACCTCTGAGTTTACTAAGGCAGTAGTTGAAAGCATCAATGTGATATTTTTTATGTAGTAAAATGAAATTCTTTCCCGATATTTATTTTGCAAAATAAAAGAAGTTACGAGTACCAAAAGCTGATCTCCTTGTTTCTTTACTTTTCATCTAAAGGGCAAAATATCACAAGCTGAAGTATGGAACAGAATTAAATCAGGGAGATATGAAGCCTCCAAATTATGATTCCGGTAAGTTACCCTATTGTCTGTAATGTTCAATGAGTAAAGATGGGCAGGTGGTTCAAGTAGCTGTGTTTTCAAGGACACTTAAAAAATTAAATAGCTGCTTGTAAAAGTTTTAATTTTACAAATGTATACGTGTGTGTGTGTGTGTGTGTGTGTTCTGCTAATTTACTATTCTAGAAATGTTTGAGGGATTACACAGAACTGTATTGGTCATTCTGCATTCTGAGTTATTTTGAGGGGACAGTAAATTTACACTGTTAAACAACCCGTACACTCAATACTTTACATTGTAGCAAAGTGTAATTTCTTCAGTGTTGTCACATAAAAAGATGTCACTGGCTCCTGCACATGCTGCTCAGAGGTTCCAGGCCAATGATATATACCTGGGACCTGCCGATCCTCAGAGCGAGTGACGGGAGAGAGCTTTGTGTATATAAACAACAAAGCAGGGAATTAAAAACCGGCACGTTGCTTAGTAAAATCAACACATAGTAAACATTGTAAGGCCCCTTTCACGCGGGACGGATCTGCGATGATCCGCCCCGTGAACCTCCGCTTGCTCAGCGGGGATCACTCCGTTGATCCCCGCTGAGCCGGCGGATGACAGGGCGGTCCACGCACACTTAGCAGGGACCGCCCTGTCAGATCTCCGCTCTCCCCTATGGGGGGGTCGGATGAACACGGACCGTCTGTCCGTGTTCATCTGATCCGCTCCGCAGACGGATAGAAAAATAGGAATTTTTCTATCCAGAAAAATGGAGCATTGCGAACACGGATGAGATTGGGTGTCAGCGGATGTTTCATCCGCTGAGACCCGCGATCTCATAGGGACCAATGTATGTCCCTTTTTCATCTGTAAACGGATGGATGAAAAAGCGGACATACGGTCCGCTGGTGTGAAAGGGGCCTTAGGCACGCATTTAACCCTTTGATTGCCCCAGATGTTAACCCCTTCCTAGCCAGTGTCAATTAGTACAGTGTTGGTGTATATTAGCACTGATCACTGTAATTGGTGTCACTGGAGATGTCCATGGCAGTTAGCTAGTTCCACAAAGTGTCCATGTCAGATTGCCTGCCGTCCCACTAGAGGTTGCTGATCACCGCCATTACTAGTATAAAGAAAAAATAAATACAATTCCAGTATATATACCATAGTTTGTAGATGCTATAACTTTCATACAAACCAATCAATATACACTTATTGTGATTTTTATTTTTTTTTCCCCCCAAAGACATGTAGCAGAACACATTTTGGCTTGCATGTATGAAAAAAATAGATTTTTAACATTCTTTTTATTGGATATGTTTATTAACCGAAAGTAAAAGACTTTTTTTCTCTTATCGTCCATGGACTGACACAGCTGGATACTGTAAACGTGTGGGTATATGTCCCTGCTCGCAGGAGAAGATCTAGGCAGAATGTTAGATGTTAGAAACATACATTCTAGAACAGGGGTCTCAAACAGGCGGCCCTCCAGCTGTTGCAAAACTACAAGTCCCATCATGCCTCTGCCTGTGGGAGTCATGCTTGTAACTGTCAGCCTTGCAATGCCCCATGGGACTTGTAGTTTCGCAACAGCTGGAGGGTCGCCAGTTTGGGACCCCTGTTCTAGAACAAACCAGAGCTGAACAGCCCCGCCCAGGGGGGCGGTCCCTCCGGACATTACCCTCCCACCTGCAGCTAGCAGCCTCAGTTTTTTTCTGCCTAGCAGAAGGAGAAGACGTGGCTCTTTCAGGAGCCAGTCTCCTGGAAAATTTTACTTTTAAATTTTATTCCTTTGGGAATTTTATTATTTTATTTTTGAGACCTTCAATCAACTGTCGGCTGGGCAACAGGTTGTGTACACTGGTATCCTCGTAGTCTTCCCTGTCCGACCATCGAGCGTGCTGATCCTCGCCTTGTGTGTTTTGAGACTCGGCTCACGACATGCCCCATGACTCCAGGGGTGGCCGGGTTGCTTTTAGCTCCCGCGGTCCTCTCAAGATTGAACAGTACCTGACTGACTGTATCTCTCGCGGTGGACCGGGCCGACAGCTACGCAGTACTGCTCTGTGATAGGTCTGTCTGAAACAAGCCAGTGGGTCCCTGAAAGGGACAGGTAAGTAGTCTCTCCTACTGCAGGTGAGTACATGCTGCCTGTGTTTCTTTATATGGGGGGTTTCTCCCTGTCTCCCCCCTGTTATGCTGCTCTCTGCACCCTGTACTGGTGCTGTGCTGTGGGGGTGCTTGGGGGTCACTCTGGCCTGGCTGGGCGCTCATGTCTGTAGTGGGCTATGGGGTGAGGGGCAGTTTTCCTGGTGTGTGAGGTGGTTATTGTGTGCGCCATTAGCGCGCGCATTAGCGCTGTTTGTCTTTTGAATTTCGCGCTCGGCGGCCATCTTGCCGTGGTTCAATGGCGTAGTTATACCTGCGGCCGGCGGCCATTTTCTTGTAGCCGCCATGCATTTACTTTCGGTTTCGGCCTCTAGCGGCGGCGCCAATCTCCTCACAATCTCCTCTCTCAGGCTCACAGCGTGGTTTCTTCAGCAGAACTGAGCGGTCCTTAAGGGTTGGTGAGTCCTCTGGGTATCCCCTCCTCAGCCTCAGCGTAGCCAGTGGGTGGACTGTATATTCACTGTAGTAGTGTATAAGGTCTCAGAGGGTGGCGATATGGAGTCTGATACACCTGCTTCTCCACACTTGCCTGAGGCAACTGGCAGTGCTCCTGCACCTGCGGTCCTTATGGACCAGTTGTCAGCAGTCCTGGAATCATTCCTTGTCAGAATGGAAGCGGTGTGCGAGTGAAGGGAGCTATAAGCCCCCTCTCCCCACAAAAATCTTTAGTGAAGGAGTGCTCTGATTCAGATATGGGTCTAGCTACTGTGCTCAGGACCCTAGCTCTGAATATTTTAATGTTTATGAACAGGACATTCCCTTGTGAGGAAGACTCCAGTTCTGTGTCAGTGAATGACAGGGCGCTTGTAAGTGAACTCATTGATGATGTGAGGAACACTCTCAAACTGGGTGCTGTGGCTGTGGTACCTCAGGCGGACGCTGTTTCCCTTGGTTCCTTCAATCCTTTCTTTTACACAGCTTCCTCACTGTTTTCCTCACACGCTGCGTCAAGAGCAGCATGGATGATACAGTGGTACACAGTGTTTCCCTCCCCCTAGTCGGTGCAGCATGGTGGGGGGGGGGACTTTATTAATTTATGTCTCTCTAGTCCCTGTGAGCCTTCTGTGTGATGTCCTGAGGCAACAACAGGGTCTCTGCACCTGTGGTTTCCCGCCATTTCCTGGGGAACGCTCCTAGCTCTGACAGTCACTTGGTCTGAGGATCAAAGGTTACCTGTTACCTGCTACCTGCATGCTGCTTCGGCAGCACAATCAAGCAGGTTGGAATGATACAGAGAAGATTATGTGCCTCTGCGCCATAATTTAAACTCATCCTATACCTCTACACTGGATACATTCACATTGTATGTATGTGTTATTGGTCTCTGTGTCTGCGTGGGTGTGTCCCCGTCCCCCCCATGTTCCAATGCTGTGTTTCAGTGCCATACACGATATAAACGTACAAAATATGTTTATGCACGACTCTAGATACATTCACAGTATATATGTATTATACTCTCTGGGTCGGCGCGGGTTTCCGCCGGGGGCTCCGGTGTCCTCCCGCGCTCTCATGGTATGTGCGCTTCGGCTCTCTGCACAGTATAGACATGTTCAATATGTTTATTGCACATACTATACATGTTTACAGTATGGGTATACTGTTTGCGTGGGGTTCCTCCGGGTACTTCGGTTTCCCCCCGCGCTCCAATGGAAATGCACAGCATAAACATGTGCAATATGTTTATTCACGTGCTATCATTCCTACGCGGTATCTGTGTGCTGTCTGCGTGGGTTCTTCCGGGTGTTCCGGTTTTCTCCCACGCGCTGACGGTATGTGCGCCTTTGGCCCTCTGCACAGTATGCAGTCTGCGTGGGTTTTGTAACGGCACCCCAATATCCAGGGGTATTAACGCCGTTTACGATGTTCCCTCTCCTAGACACACATCCACTCGCTACCGATATCCACAGCTAAACGACCCTTTCCTATAGGAGCCGACCCCTCTGGAAGAAGACGAGATGCACTCTGTCTCTTCTGTAGTAGGAAAATACTTTATTATTGAGAAACATTGTAACTTTATACACAATTCAATACACAGGATTTGACATGAACAAGGGCCCAGCTCCACCCACACCTCCTAAGACTCAACACCTCATCCTGACGTCTGCTAGGCTTCAAAAGATCCCACCCAATACACATCTTCTCACAAAGGGTTGGCAGCCAGTCTGTCTGGCACTTTACAATACACACAAGGACTTAATCTCTATTCATACCAGACCTTCCCCAGTCATAATGAACAATAGAATGCAAAACGACTTAATTCCTCACAGCAATGATTACTTAACCCCCACATACAGTATACATCCAATCTATATACAATGTATATACAGCCTTGAATATGGCTATCACAGACCATATCAGGGGTTTCTTTTATTCACCCTGTGTCCAAAGTGACCCCACTGTCACAGGTTTCATCCGGGTGCTCCGGTTTCTCCCCCGCGCTCCAATGGTGTGCGCATTTTCGGCGCTATGCACAGTATAAACATGTGCAATTTTTGTTTATTCGCAGGCTAACATACCTACGCGGTTGTGTACGCAATCTGCGTGGCTGGTTTACGTCCAAGCCCCGATGATGTGCGCGCCTTCGTCGCTGGCACAGTATAAACGTGTTTTAATCGGTTTATCCACACATACTAAACTACATACGCCGTGTGTGGTTGTATTATGCTCTTTGTGGCTGGGTGGGTTTCCTCCCACACTTGATTTGCGTGTTTGACGCAATACACATTATAAACTATGTGTTTGTACAATCAGCACTTATCCATGGGTAGCTGCTGGATGGAGAATTGTCATAAGGATCCCTGGTTTCAGGGGTACCACTTTCCACCTGCTTTCAGTGGTGATCAGAAGCGCTAGCTTGGACTGTGTTCGCCAGGCTGAGGTTAGCGTTACGCCCGTTAGTGGCTGCGTATCTGGCGTTTCTGTAGCTCAATGATCGGGCAAAAGCCTCTGCTTCATCTATCAGTCGACTAGCAGGTGCACTGCAACTGCTTTAGCCTTTCGGGTCTCTGTGCCCGGGGTGGGTTTGCGCCACCTGTGGGGGCTGGGGTACTGGTCCTCTGACCGAGCTTCTAGGGAAGCTCTGTCAAGTTGCCTTTTATTGGTCAACAGTTGAGGCACCCTGTACACCGGGGCCTCTCTTCTTCGATACATTGCGGAGTCTCTTTGGGATTTTCATACATCTCGCTGCAAGACGGTCCTGTCGGCCGCGTGCATTGAAGGGGAAGGGTCCTTGCATCCGGAGGTGTTTCCACCTCCTTTACCAGAGGTGGGGCACTGGATGTGGACCTTATAGCCTCTCGACTCACTCGCACGATGTCAAGATCGTGTCCAGGTCCAGGGACCCCTGGGCAGACCCGTCAGACCCGTTGGTAGCCCGTGGGGGCAGTATCGCCTGATATATGCTTACCCTCCGCTACTGTTGTTGCCTCGCCTGCTTCGCAGAGTAGGGGCTGAGGCCATTCCGGTGATCCTCATTGCTCCGCAACAGCGACATTGGTACGCCAATCTACTTCGGCTAGTCGCAGACATTCCTTGTCGACTGCCTGATGGGGTGGACCTTCTGTCTCATGATCCCATACTTCATCCCGCTTTACAGTCCTTGGCTTTAATTGCATGGCTGTTTAAAGCCAGATGCTGAAGGACCGAGGTCTCTCGGATTCGGTCATCTCTTCTATGTTGTTGGCACGGGAATCTTCCTCCAGAAATATATATCACCATACCTGGAAGGCTTACATCGCTATGTGCGAAGAACTTGATTGGCGTCCTCGGACGTATTCCGTTCCCAGGATTTTGCTGTTCTTACAGCGTGGTGGGACCCAAAAGCTGGCTTGCATACCATTTGAGGGTCGGATTTCGGCCCCGGCTGTCTTTTTCAACGACCACTACCGGGCCATTCCTTGATTAGCACCTTTTGTGCAGGGGGTTCGCCATGTGATCCCCCTGCACCTTTTGTGCAGGGGGTTTGCCATGTGATCCCCCCCCCTATCAAGCCTCCTCTCCCTACTTGGGATCTGAATTTGATGCATCTCGGTTCTCCAAGAACATCCCTTTGAGAATATCGGAGAGATTCCTCTCTTGACCTTGTCCCGGAAGGTGGCCTTCTTAGTGGCCATTTCTTCGGTTAGACGAGTGTCTGAGTTGGCGGCCTTGTCCTGCAAGTCGCCTTACTTGGTCCTCCATAAGGATATATCGGTGTTGCGCCCACGACCGTCCTTATTTTCAAAAGATGGTCTCGGCCTTTCACCTTTAAGGAGGACATTGTTCTTCTGTCCTTGTGTCCTCACCCATCGCATCCCTGAGAGTTTGCGTTTCATACATTTAAGATGGGTACAAGCCTTACGGGTGTACCTGTCTGCTACTGTTTCCATTCAGAAGTCTGACTCCCTGTTTGTTTGTGTCTGTCTCCGGTCCAAAACGGGGCCGAGCGGTGTCGTCTGCCACCGTCTTTAGGTGGATCAGGCAGACCGTCATACAGGCCTATGCCCTTAAGGGGCGGGCGCCTCCCTTTCCTGTTGCGGCGCATTCCACCAAGGCAATTGGTGCTTCCTGGGCTTTCCGACATCAAGTGTCGGTTGCACAAGTGTGCAAGGCGGCAACCTGGTCGTCCGTTCATACCTTTTCAAAATTTTACAAGGTTGATGTGGCTGCTTCCTTCGGCTGCAAAGCATTGCAGGCCGCTGTTTTATGTTGCAACTCCTCCGTTGAGGAGCTCTGCTTGTTTGGAGTGAAGTTTTGGTTGTTCCTTTTACTACTGCTCCCACCCTTCTGATACTGCTTTTGGACGTCCCACACGTTTACAGTATCCAGCTGTCAGTCCATGGACGATAAGAGAAAATAGGATTTTTGTACCGTAAAATCAGTTTCTCTGACGTCCATGGACTGACACAGCACCCACCCTTCCTTTTTAAGGTTTGTACTGCTTTGTTACGAACTGAGGCTGCTAGCTGCAGGTGGGAGGGTAATGTCCGGAGGGACCGCCCCCCTGGGCGGGGCTGTTCAGCTCTGGTTTGTTCTAGAATGTATGTTTCTAACATTCTGCCTAGATCTTTTCCTGCGAGCAGGGACATATACCCACACGTTAACAGTATCCAGCTGTGTCAGTCCATGGACGTCAGAGAAACGGATTTTACGGTGAGTATAAAAATCCTATTTTTTTAAAAAAATTTTTTTAAATGTGTGCCCTTTTTTCGTGTATTGCGCAAAAAATCAAAAACCCATTGGTGATCATATGCCCCCAAAAGAAAGCTCTTTGTGGAAGATGATATAAACTTTGCATACAGCATTGCATGACCGTGCAATCGCCAGTTAAAGTAGCGCAGTGCCCAACAGCAAAAGATGGACTGATCATGAAGGGGGTTAAATCTTCTGGTTAAGCCCTGGTTCAAACCAGTGCACTTTTGTAGTCACGATACTGCACAGTGCCTTCAAAGCAGTGTGATTGCATGTTTTTTTTTTTTTGTTTGTAAAATCTTTTTATTGAAGTTTTATAGAACATACACACATTTTGCCCACACGTAGGCACAACATCTGCCCACGTAGGGGCCATTACCCTGTTTCGGCATTAGACCGCCACAGGGCAAAAAATAACATATACACTTAACTTAACCTATACTATAACCCCAAGCTTGGGGAGAGGGTTCATTCAAGATAAGTCATGCTCAAAGTGATATTGATAGAGGAAGGTAACCTGGAAACAGTATTTGGGTTAATAGGGCGATATTCCAACGATACAGTAGGAGTCTAGGCAGTGGTCACTGTATCACTTGCCGTGCTTCTGTCATCTAGCCAACAACTCCACACCTTTTCAAATTTGTGCGGACAACCTCTGGACAAGTACGTGGCTCTATACAGGGGCAAACTGGCATTAACTAAGTTTTTCCAGAATTTAACAGAGGGGGGAGACGATTGTTTCCAGTTCATTGTAATGGCTTTGCGCGCATAGTACAATAGCAGGGATATGAGTGTTTTTCTGGCTCTGAGCATTGGCAGTTGGTCAACCAGTCCTAGCAAACAGTGTATGGGCTCACATGGGACGCAAGTCCCAGTGGCCTTAGTGATCACCCGTAGCACTTCACTCCAATACTGTACAATTGCTGGACAAGCCCAGAAAATGTGGAAGAAACCCCCTGGCCGGTAGGAGCAGCGCCAGCACTCCGGAGAATGCTCCGGTGACATCTGGTGCAGCCTGTGAGGTGTGTAGTGAGCTCTGTGCACAATTTTATATTGGACTAATTTGTCCCTCGCTGGGATCAGAGGGGAGAAGGGAAAATCCCAAACCTCCCTCCAGTCGTCCGCGTCCAGCCCCGGTATGTCCTCCACCCATTTCCTGCGGAGGGAAGACAGCTCGGGGATAGCAGCAACCAGCAGGGATCTATAGATCTGAGACTCGGGTTTCTCCAGGTCCTTCACCCGGATGGTAGATTCCAGCTCTGAGTATGCCAGTTCAACTGGCCTGCCCAAAAATTGGCACCTGAAGGCATGTGCAATTCGGACATATCTAAAGTGGGCTCGGTCAGGTACGTTGAATTTAGTGCATAAAGTGTGAAAGGGGGTGAGATCTCCGTTGGTGATGATATGTTTGAGGGTCAGTATTTTATACTTGGCCCAGGTCTGCGGATCGGGGATAGTGTGGAATTGCGATAGGTTGGGATTCAGCCACAGGGGGGTGTGAGGAGACCAAGAGTTCGGCTGGGGTGCCCTTAGTGCCTCACCCGCCCTCCATGCCCGCATAGTGGTACGCATGGAAGGGGTGAGATTGTGAGGCGTTTTTGGCCCCCTGAATAGCAGCCCCTCCAGTACCTCCAGGGACCTCACTATGGCTGCCTCCAGCACCGTTGCGGAGTTGGTCAGGTCCGGTCTCAGCCACCAATGGGCGGTCACAAGCTGAGTGGCCAAATAATACTTGTAACAATCAGGGAGAGCCAAGCCTCCACTGTCCACAGGCCTGGTCAAGGTGGAATATTTGAATCTAGGTGGCCTGCCCCCCCAAATAAAGGAAAGGAAGAGTTGCCTGAGGGAATTAAAGAAGACTTTAGTCAGCCAGTGAGGGGAGTTCCGAAAAATGTACGTGAGTTTAGGGAGGACTTTGATTTTTATCAGGTTAATACGCCCGATGAGAGAAAGGGGGAGATTACTCCACGCCTTAAGTTTGGCTTTAATGGTCACCAGGACAGGGTCGAGATTGAGCTGCACAAAATCCCCAGTCTCTCTTGAGATAACAATTCCCAAGTAGGTGAACTGCTCAACCCATTGAAGCGGGAGAGAGGAGGGTGAGGAGGACCTGGCCCCCGCATCCACTGGAAACAATTGCGACTTGTGCCAGTTCACCCTCAGCCCCGTGAAGGCGGCGAAGGCATCCATGATACCAAGTGCGCCCCGCAGAGAGTCACCAGCGTCATTCAGGAACAGGAGCATATCGTCCGCGTAGAGAGCCACTCTCTCCTCCAGCCAGCCCACCCTAAGACCACGGACCTCGGCCGAGCTCCTAAGGGCCTCAGCAATAGGCTCCACGGCCAGGGCGAAGAGAGCCGGGGAGAGAGGGCATCCCTGTCTGGTGCCCCTCTGCAGGGGGAACGGAGGAGACAAGGAGCCATTCAGCTTAATGCGTGCCGTAGGACCAGTGTAAAGTGTGCGTATCCAACCTATAAATTTTAACGGGAACCCCATTCGTCTAAGCACCTCCCACAGATAAACCCATTCCACTGTGTCGAATGCCTTCTCTATATCCAAGGTGGCAATGGTTCTAGTACCCTGGTTAGTATGGGGGGCATGAATATTAGTGAATAATCTGCGTATGTTAATGTCTGTAGATCTACCGGGCATAAAGCCTGTTTGGTCGGAGTCAATCAGGGATTTTATTACTACGTTGAGTCTAGTGGCCAATAACTTGGTCAAAATTTTAAGGTCACAGTTGAGAAGTGCAATTGGCCTGTATGAGGCACATAACTTAGGGTCTCTATTAGGCTTTGGAATGAGAACTACATGGGCTTCTCTCATAGTGTGATTTCATGTTTGCTGATATCTGTGCAACTTTATTTAACAGATGTCAATGCAAGTCGCACAGAAATGGTGCAGGTTTCAAGCTGTGACTTGAATCACAGCAATTTGAACGGTTCCATTGTCACAAAAATGCGACTTGCGACACATGCGACTTGTCATGTGACTTTGAACTGTCAAGTCGCACTGGTGTGAACCAGGGCTTAGAAAGTATTCGCTTATCCCAAAGTTCAGCTTTTAAATTTTGCTGTCACAACTTGTGAGAATACAGAGCAACACAAAAATCAGGGTTTGAGTTGTTTAACCACTTCCGACCCGGAAGATTTTACCCCATTTAATGACCAGAGCATTTTTTGCGATACGGCACTGCGTCGCTTTAACTAACAATTGCGCGGTCGTGCAACGATGTGCTCAAACAAAATTGACGTCCTTTTCCCCCCCCCCCCCCCCCACAAATAGCCTTCTTTTGGTGGTATTTGCTCACCTCTGCTTTTTTAAATTTTTGGCGCTATAAACCAAAAAATACTGTCAATTTTGAAAAAAGCAATATTTTTTTTATTTTTGCTATAATATCCCCAACAAATATTATTATATATATATATATATATATATATATATATATATATATATATATATATATATATATATATATCTTCCTCGGTTTAGGCCTATATATATATATATATATATATATATTGTTTTACATATTTTTGGTAAAAAAAAAATTGTTATAAGTGTGTATTGATTGGTTTGCGCAAAAGTTATCACATCTAAAATAGGAGATTTATGGCATTTTTATCATTTTTTTTATTAGTTAATGGCGGCGATCTGCGATTTTTATCCGGACTGCGACATTGCGCCGGACAGATTGGACACTTTTGACACTATTTTGGGACCATTGACATTTATAAAGCTAAAAATAGCCACTGATTACTGTATAAATATCACTGGTGATCAAGGGGTTATTAAGTTTGTTCCCTCAGCATGTTCTAACTGTAGGGGGGATGGGCTACCACTGACATGACAGAGATCACTACTCCTGATCACTGGGAGCTGTAGATCCCTGTCATGTCACTAGGCAGAACAGGGAAATGCTTTGTTTACATTTCCACGTTCTGCCTCTCCACGCCGAGATCGCGGGCCGACGGCGGACATTGAGTCCGCGGGCACGCGCTCTTGCTATCCTGCTTTTGTGGACCGATGTACAGGTACATTGGTTTGCGCAGGAGTGCCATTCTGCGGAAGTATATCGGCGTGAGCCAGTGGGCAAGAGGTTGTTTGTTTTTTATATAAATTGCAAGTTTGTAGCAGTGATGGAACCTGCACAGAGGCTTCTACAAAAAACTTACCCTTCTCTTTTCATCCATGGACCGACACAGCTCTCATACTGATTACATGTGGGTATATGTTCCTGCTTGCAGGAGAAGACCTAGGCAGAATGTTGGATGTTAAAACATTCTAGAACAAGCCAGAGCTGAACAGCCCCACCCAGGGGGGCGGTCCCTCCGGACATTACCCTCCCACCTGCAGCCAGCAGCCTCAGTTTTTTTCTGCCTAGCAGAAGGAGAAGACGTGGCTCTCTCAGGAGCCAGTCTCCTGGAAGATTTTTACATTTAAAATTTTATTCCTTTGGGAATTTTTATTTTATTTTTGAGACCTTCAATCAACTGTCGGCTGGGCAACAGGTTGGGTACACTAGTATCCTCGTAGTCTTCCCTGTCCGACCATCGAGCGCGCTGATCCTCGCCTTGTGTGCGTGAGACTCAGTTCACGACATACCCCATGGCTCCAGGGGTGGCCGAGTGGCTTTCATGCTTCCGCGGTCCTCTCAAGATTGAACAGTACCTACTGTATCTTTCGCGGTTGACCGGGCCGACAGCTACGCAGTACAACTCTGTGATAGGTCTGTCTGAAACAAGCCAGTGGGTCCCTCTATTGGCACCAAGGATGTTCTCCGAGGTGCTTGCGGGACGGGTAAGTAGTCTCTCCTGAAAAGGTGAGTACATGCTGGCTGTGTTTCTGTGTGTGGGGGGTTCTCCCTGTCTCCCCCCTGTTATGCTGCTCTCTGCACCCTGCTGGTGTTGTGTGGGGATGCCTGGGGGGGTAGTTCTCCCCTGGGGGGGCCGCTCCATGTCTGTTTAATATCCTGGAAAGTGTTCTGGAGGACTGTGTGTGGGGTTTTTGCGTGCGCCATTGGCGCGGTATTTTAAATTTAAAAAGTGTGCCATCGGCGGACATTTTGCCGCGGCTCAAGCACAGTGATACTAGCGCCCGGCGGCCATTTTCTTGTAGCCGCGGCGCTTTTAGTTTCGTTTTCGGCCTCTAGCGGCGCTGCTGAATGGCGCAAAATACCTCTCTCCTCACAGATTCTTCACTCTCCTCAGGCTTCACCCGCGCTACAGCGCGGCTCGTACAGCGGAACCGAGCGGTCCCTAAGAGTGGTGAGTCCTCCGGGTATCCCCTGCTCAGCCTCAGCACAGCCAGTGGGTGGACTGTACTATTCACTGTAATAGTGAATAGGGTCTCAGAGGGTGGCAATATGGAGTCTGGTTCACCTGCTTCTCCCCTCTTCTCAGAGGCAACTGGCAGTGCTCCTGCACCTGCGGTCCCTATGGACCAGTTGTCGGCAGCCCTGGAATCATGCCTTGTCAAGCTGGAAGCGGTGTGCGAACGCACGGGGGCTGTAAAGCGCCCCCTCCCCACGCAATCTCCACAAGGGGAGTGCTCTGACTTAGATATGGGCCTAGCTACTGCTGCTGAGGACCCTAGTTCTGAGGATATTGATGTGTTCGGACAGGACCTTCCTTGTGAGGAAGACCCCTTTCTTGAACCACCTACTGACAGGGTGCTTGTAAGTGAACTCATTGACGCTGTGAGGGACACTCTCAAGCTGAATGTTGAGGCTGAGGAACCTCAGGTGGAAACTATGACCTTTGGTTCTTTGAAAGCCGTGTCTTCAAAAAGTTTTTCCATATGTGCCTTTTTTTGATACATATATTGACCAAGTCTGGGATAAGCCGCAGAAGGCTTTGACGGTCCCGCGGCGCATAGCCTTAAGGTACCCCTTTAAGGAGGACCTAGTTGAGAAGTGGGCTCATCCCCCAGTGGTCGACCCCCTGGTCGCCCGTTTGAATAAGGCTACCATGCTCCCAATGGAAGGGACTCCTGCATTTAAGGATCCTGCTGACAGGAGGTCAGAAGTGGCGTGTAGAACTATGTTCACCTTATTGGGGGCAGCCTTACGCCCTATAGTGGCGGCGACACTTGTGTCTCACACTCACAGGCTGGGCACGGATATTGCACCAGACAGTGCAGGAGCATAATCTTCCTCCTAAAACCATTGCCCTGGCTCACCAGCTTGTGCAGGGTTTAGTCTTCGTGTGTGATGCCACTGTGGATGCGACCCCCTTTAATAATGGGGGCCTCCACTTCTGCTGTGGTGATGCGTCGCCTTATCTGGCTGAAATGCTGGTCGGCCAATCTAGCTTCCAAAAAGCTCCATGTCTACCCCCTGCTGCAGTTGATTCCTCGTCTGCTGCGCAGGGTAGCGGCCGAGGGCATTCCGGTAATCCTCATTGCTCCGGACTGGCTTCGGCGTCATTGGTACGCCGACCTGGTAAGTCTCGTCGCGGATGTCCCTTGGCGCCTGCCCTTGAGGGAGGACCTTCTATCTCAAGGTCCTAGCTTTCATCCTGCTTTAGTCTCTGGCTTTAGCGGCATGGCTATTGAGAGCCAGGTGCTGAAAGACTGAGGCCTGTCAGATTCGGTAATTTCAACCATGCTTAAGGCACGGAAGTCGTCTTCTAGGAAGATCTATCACCGTACCTGGAGAGCTTACATCGCTATGTGCGAGGAACTGGACTGGCGTCCACGGACGTACTCTGTTCCCAGAATCCTGAGGTTCCTTCAGCGTGGTGTTGCTCAAAGGCTGGCTTTGAGCACTATTAAGGGTCAGATTTCGGCTTTGGCCGTTTTCTTTCAAAGACCCCTAGCTGGTCATTCCTTGGTTAGCACTTTTGTGCAGGGGGTACGCCATGTGGTTCCACCTGCCAAGCCCCCGCTCCCTCCTTGGGATCTGAACTTGGTTTTTCAGGAATCTCCTTTTGAGAATATAAGGGATATTCCTCTTTCAACTTTGTCTCAGAAGGTGGCTTTTTTAGTGGCCATCACTTCTGTTAGACGGGTGTCTGAGTTGGAGGCTCTGTCATGCAAGTCGCCTTACCTGGTCTTCCATAAGGATAAGGCGGTATTGCGACCACGACCGTCTTTTCTTCCTAAGGTGGTTTCGGCTTTTCAGCTTAATGAGGACATTGTCCTTCCGTCCTTGTGCCCTCATCCATCGCATCCTAGAGAGGTTGCGCTTCACAATTTAGATGTGGTGCGTGCTTTACGGGCATACCTAGTGGCTACTGCTCCTATTCGGAAGTCTAACTCGCTGTTTGTATCTCTCTGGTCCGAAACAGGGCCAAGCGGTGTAGTCTGCCACCATTTCAAGGTGGATCAGGCAGACCGTTATACATGCCTATGCCATTAGGGGACGGGCGCCTCCCTTCCCAGTCACGGCGCATTCCACCAGGGCAATCGGTGCTTCCTGGGCTTTCCGACATCAAGCATCGGTTGCACAAGTGTGCAAGGCGGCGACCTGGTCGTCCGTTCGTACCTTTTCAAAGTTCTACAAGGTTGATGTGGCTGCATCTTCGGATGCTTCCTTCGGCCGCAAAGCGTTGCAGGCCGCTGTCTAATGTTGCAACTCCTCCGTTGAGGAGCTCTGCTGGTTTGGAGTGAAGTTTTGGTTGTTCCTTACTTTTTTGCTCCCACCCTTTTCTTATACTGCTTTGGGACGTCCCACATGTAATAAGTATGAGAGCTGTGTCGGTCCATGGACGATGAGAGAAAATAGGATTTTTGTACTCCCCGTAAAATCCGTTTCTCTGATGTCCATGGACCGACACAGCACCCACCCTTCCTTTTAAGTTTGTACTGCTTTGTTACGAACTGAGGCTGCTGGCTGCAGGTGGGAGGGTAATGTCCGGAGGGACCGCCCCCCTGGGTGGGGCTGTTCAGCTCTGGCTTGTTCTAGAATGTTTTAACATCTAACATTCTGCCTAGGTCTTCTCCTGCAAGCAGGGACATGTACCCACATATAATCAGTATGAGAGCTGTGTCGGTCCATGGATGTCAGAGAAACGGATTTTACGGTGAGTACAAAAATCCTATTTTTCTATTGTGTTTTATCCCTGTTTTCTTTTTTTACTGAATTAAACACTAATTTTCTGTCTCTGCCTGAGCTCACTAAGGTGCTGTTTTTGGATAAGTCTTTCAGACCGTAAGGAAAGGTTTCCGTGTTGCAGCAGGAATAGATTGATCTTTATCAGCAAGTCATATCATGCCTCCACTTTATAATGGACATTATCCTTTTGTAAGAATGTGGGCTGGTCTGAGTGAAGAAAAATTACCTTTTGCATTTGTTTAAATTCATATCCTGAAACCCTGCTCTACATAAATATATATAAATGGTCTTTTACCTCTTCTTTTTTTCTATACACTATATTGTCAACAGTATTGAGACACCTGCCTGTAGTCACACATGAACTTTAATGGCAAGTTCATGTGCGTGTATAGGCAGGCGTCCCAATAGTTTTGACAGTATTTTGTGTGTGTGTGTGTGTTTGAAATGTCGGGTTTCTGTCATGTAAGAAAATAGACAAAGATAAATCATTTCAGAACTTTTTCCACCTATTGTGACCTATAAACTGTACAACTCGGTTGAACAACAAACTGAAATGTTTTAGGTGGAGGGCAGTAAAAATAAAATTTAATATGGTTGCATAAGTGTGAACACCCTTAAACTAATACAGTACTACTTTGAAGCACCTTTTTGATTTTAGTACAGCACTCAGTCTTTTTGGGTATGAGTGTATCAGCATGGCACATTTTGACTTGGCAATATTTGCCCACTCTTCTTTGCAAAACACTCCAAATCTGCCCGATTGCAGGGGCATCTCCTGTGCAGAGAAAAAAACAATAGAGTCCTTAAGCGCTAAAACTGGCAGTCATTAAGGAACATGTTCATGTCCGAAAAGATGTGAAGAAATGACTGGAGCCTAGTGCAGCTGCCAACCACTGGAAGAAGGTGGACAACAAGACATAGACAACAATTGCAGCGCTCAATGGGACCAGTGTAAAAATAACTTTAGCAAATGATGTGCTCAATCAAGTTCATTTATTGGATGCACGCTTGAATATTAAAAACTTTCGAATGAGATAATCAAAATAAACATGATAAAAGAAGGCTCATTGTCCTTGTTGAAGCACTCTGAAATATTGTATATACGATACCACCATTACTCCGGATGACAAGGGGTTAACTTCAGCAAGTGTGCTCCAAGTCCCGATCCTGGAATTGATCCCGGTATACAGAGAAGGTATCAGGGTGGAAAAGCACGGGTCTCAATGCGGCCAGTGGCTTTGTCATGGGTGTCCGACCCGCTGTGCTGCGGGAGGTGTATTGTAGTGCGTGCCACTAGGTGTTGTACTGAGACCTGGCGTCCTGGATGGCGCCCTGGGTAACGTGGACGTAGAGGCCAGAAGCGGGGGTCGGAGCCGTTTTTGTGCCAAAACCTATCTTTTGGAATTATGGCCAAAAAGTCCAACCTTGGTTTCATCAGACCATAACACATTTTCCCACATGCTTTAGGGAGACTTCAGATGTGTTTTTGCAAAATTTAGCCGGGCTTGGATGTTTTTCTCCGTGAGAAACGGCTTTTGTGTTCCCACGCTACCCCATAGCCCAGACATATGAAGAATATGGGAGATTGTTGTCACATGTACCACAGAGCCAGTACTTGCCAGATATTCTACTGTTCTAGGGTGGCGAGTCCTCTGGGGGGGGGGACCCCTCGTCTCTGTCGCAGCTAGGAGGGTGGGCGGTTGGTACCTTGAACTGGAGTCCTTGTGTCAGGTGCGTGGGTCAGCACTACATCAGAAGCAGACGCTTCTCCCCCTGATACACCTGAATTGGCATCTGGTGCGTCTGCACCCGCTGTGTCAGTAGAAGCTAGGTCGGCGGCCTGGTTGTTGCCAAGGTAGAAGCGGCGCATGGAACACGGGGGGGGGGTTAAGAAGTGCCCCCTCCCTCCGCCATCTTCTGGGGATAACTCAGATGCGGTGCCGGGCCCTGCTACGGCTCATGGCCCTGGTTCTGACATATCAGAGGCTGTGGAACTGTGGCCAGTCGGACAATCTGGCTCACCATGCGATAAGGCTCTGATATGTGACCTTATCACCGCAGTGCGGGATACTCTAAAGATAGAGGAGCCTGTAGAAACGCAGAGGCGTCGGTCCCTTCGGGTTCCGCAAGCCGACCTGCACTGCTAAGGTGTTCCTTGTGCGTCTTATCTAGACAAGCTTTTATACAAGGAGCAGGACAAACCTCAAAATGTTTTCGGTCCCCAAAAAAGTTTGGCAATTCCAGTGGAAGGGGCTCCTGCTTTCAAGGACCCTGCGGACAGGAAGGCTGAAGCGGTCATCTGCTACCTATTCGGCCCGGCTGTGCGCCCAACAGTGTTTGGGGCCCTGGTGTCTCAGACACTCTCTGAAGGGGCAAAGAGACTGCTCCCATGGGTTTAAAGCACAGGAAGCTCCCTCGGACGAGGTGGCTATGGCCGACCAGTTGATACTGGGCCTTAAAATTGTCTGCGAATCAGCCTTGGACACTATTCCTCTGCTGTCCATAGCCTCAAGCTATGCGGTGGTGTTACGCCATCTGCTCTGGCTAAAAGGTTGGTCGGCGGACCAATCTTCCAAGGATGAGACCAAGATAGAACTTTTTTGGCCTTATTTCTAAGTGGTATGTGTGGAGAAAACCAGGCACTGCTCATCGCCTGTCCAATACAGTCCCAACACTGAAGCATGGTGGTGGCAGCATCATGCTGTGGGGGTGTTTTTCAGCTGCAGGGACAGGACGACTGGTTGCAATCGAAGGAAAAAGAAATGTGGCCAAGTACAGCGATGTCCTGGACGAAAACCTTCTTCTCCAGAGTGCTTTAGGACCTCAGACTGGGCCGAAGGTTTACCTTCCAACAAGACAATGACCCTAAGCACACAGCTAAAATAACAAAGGAGTGGCTTCACAACAACTCTGTGACTGTTCTTGAATGGCCCAGCCAGAGCCCTGACCTAAACCCAATTGAGCATCTCTGGAGAGACCTAAAAATGGCTGTCCACCAACGTTTACCATCCAGCCTGACAGAACTGGAGAAGATCTGCAAGGAGGAATGGCAGAGGATCCCCAAATCTAGGTGTGAAAAACTTGTTGCATCTTTCCCAAAAAGACTCATGGCTGTATTAGATCAAAAGGATGCTTCTACTAAATACTGAGCAAAGGGTCTGAATACTTAGGACCATGTGATATTTCAGTTTTTCTTTTTTAATAAATCTGCAAAAATGTTCCCTCGATCTCTCTCTCTCTCGATCTCTCTCTCTCTCTCTCTCTCTCTCTCTCTCTCTCTCTCTCGATCGAACAGGTTTGGACACCTATACCATAGTGCGAGATTGGAGCAGCCCCTTGGACTTTTTAGGCAGAAATGGCCATAAAGGTAATTTTATAGTAAAAGGCAATATAATGCCACTTTTATTAATACAAAACATAAAAACTTGTTTATAGACATACACACAGTACAAAATTTGACAAAATAGTGGTACATCAAAACATATTTGTCAAAGGCAAGTATGCCCTGTGCAGCCAGAGACTAGTTTGGTCAGCCAATAGGGATTTCTTGCGTATAGCCCAACGTGTTTCGGAATGAACAATGTGTATTCCTTCATCAGAGAAGATTGTCTGGGTGACTTTAATTCTCATTGTCTGAAATGTAAACGTAGTCGCATGATAATCACACTGTAAAGCACGATGTGAACATGGTAAGCAATATAAGAGTATAAATTTGGTATATAAAATGTGTAACCATTCTAATACATGAAAAATAGGAAGTGCAGTGCTAAACTAGTGAGGAATATCACTAAATGTAGAAGTGATATTCTAACATATAATAAAATAAATGCAATACACAGTGCATAATCAATCGAACCACAAACTGTGATGTGGGTGCTTCCACTGAAGGGATCCACACCGTGTCAGTGCATGGATCAAAATAAAATAAACCACAAATTAAATAATGTGGTGTGGGTAGTTCCACTGATGGAATCCACACACTGTAAGTGCTATCGTGAAAAAAACACAAGTGCATATGTACAATCCAAAAACAACTTATTTGTATTAGAGTCCGTAGGTGAAAAACATTAATTGAAATAGTCTCTGTGGCGGGTGCACTTGTTTAGAAGTGAACTCAACACCACTGAGAGTAAAGTTAAACTAAAAAGTGTAACAAGTTCAGACACCTCAGACCCATTTCAAAGATAGCTTCCCATGGAATGACCACATGTGAAGGACCATAAATGTTGTCTGAATTCCAATCAAAAAACACTTGAGATAATAGATAAGTGGGGTACTCTTACCACAAATGTTGGACTCAACTACCATACGACAGTGAGTCAGATAGGCTTGAGGTCTCTCAGACCATGGATAATGGAACAGGATGCCGTTGATGTTTCGAACTGTCCAGGAAGGGTGATCCCATACGCTGAAAGACTAGTAGAAAGCTCCTCCAGCACTCGAGCTCCAAGGACAAAAAAGATAGGAAAAAAAGGAGACACAGGGGAAGGCTCCCAATGGTGCAGGTCAATAAAACCGTATCAGGTTTATTTTCTTAAAATTGTCATACAGGCAGTTGACAAATGATAAAAGTGATCACAGGACTAAAAAGCAATGTGGGGTACAGCAAGACAAACCCCTCTTGCTGTACCCCACATTGCTTTTTTGTCTGATCACTTTTATCATTTGTCAACTGCCTGTATGACAATTTTAAGAAAATAAACCTGATACGGTTTTATTGACCTGCACCATTGGGAGCCTTCCCCTGTGTCTCCTTTTTTTCCCATCTTTTTTGTCCTTGGAGCTCGAGTGCTGGAGGAGCTTTCTACTAGTCTTTCAGCGTATGGGATCACCCTTCCTGGACGGTTCGAAACATCAACGGCATCCTGTTCCATTATCCATGGTCTGTGAGACCTCAAGCCTATCTGACTCACTGTCGTATGGTAGTTGAGTCCAACATTTGTGGTAAGAGTACCCCACTTATCTATTATCTCAAGTGTTTTTTGATTGGAATTCATCAGACAACATTTATGGTCCTTCACATGTGGTCATTCCGTGGGAAGCTAACTTTGAAATGGGTCTGAGGTGTCTGGACTTGTTGCACTTTTTAGTTTAACTTTACTCTCAGTGGTGTTGAGTTTACTTCTAAACAAGTGCACCCGCCACACACACAGAGACTCTATTTCAATTTATTTTTTTCACCTACGGACTCTAATACAAATAAGTTGTTTTTGGATTGTACTTTTGCATTTGTGTTTTTTTCACGATAGCACTTATAGTGTGTGGATTCCTTCAGTGGAACTACCCACACCACATTATTTCATTTGTAGTTTATTTTGATCCATGCACTGACACTGTGTGGATCCCTTCAGTGGAAGCACCCGCATCAGTTTTTGTGGTTCGATTGATTATGCACTGTGTATTGCATTTATTTTATTATATGTTAGAATATCACTTGTACATTTAGTGATATTCCTCACTAGTTTAGCACCGCACTTCCTATTTTTCATTTTCATTTACTTTGTGTGCTGGCAGCTTTTTGACACTTAATGGTTGTGGGTTCTAGCGCAGTTTTATTTCATTTTTACATTCTAATACATACATGACGATCCACAGTACAATAAACAAAAAAGGAAACACAAGGAATAAAATCAATGGGGACTCCTAAAGTGACTGAAGCAGTCTGCAGAGCAGCAGATGGGTGGGCAAGCTGCAAACATCCACAAGAAACGCCTTGTAGGCTACACCAGCCAAAACGGTATCGATCTCTAAAGCAATTGGAAGAACGTATTAACACCTACTTCCTATACTTAAACATCAGTAGACAGGATGAATGTTGCATAGAAATAAGATAGGGGAATTTGGTATCTCATCACCCCACCATAAAGTACATTACCTTTCAACACACCAATGCAGATAACTACACCATGGCAGCAATGCTCAATCAGAGACATGTCTGTGAGGTGTGTCTGCTTATATAGGGAGTATTCCTCCGTGATAGTCAATAGGCCGTGGGGAGGAGGTGCTGCAACCCTGACGTCAAAGACCCCGCCAATCAGGGCAGCTCAGGACAGGGACAAGGCTGTTCTCTGACGCAAGGGCGCGTGGTGCAGCCCCGCCCATCAAGCGGGATAACGTCACGCGTCAGAGCGTCCCCGGGACAAAGAATTTCTCAGCAGCATCATATGAAGTGGCAGTGTGGGTAGGAGCTCCTCCCCGCAAAAAGGCTGTGTGGATAGCGGGAAGTGTAAACCCCCCAGTGCCGTCCACCGGCCACAAGCAGGTGGAGCCTACCTGCCGGGTGATGTAAGCAGAAAACTCCACAGGGGACAGGCACATCGCTATTTAGTGGATCTGTGGGCCACGGCAGTCACAGTGGACAATTAATGATTCAAAAACCACAATGGAAAAACGTAAACAAAAATTATATACATAGGAAAAAGCAAACAGGGAAAGGAAGAAAATAAAAAAATATGATGGGAAAGAAAATAGCCAAGGATATAGAATACCATGGACGAGCAGATCTAAATTTAAAAGATTAATTATTAAAGAATTCTGTATATGGTATTATATTTGGCATGTTGGTCCCAGGATGTCATGGCATAGGGGTACACAGCAATGTCGCAAAGCATTAATTCCTTTGGAGTTCAAGACGCTCAATACCGGAGGTTAGAGGTTCAACTCTCATCCCCCTGACAAAACCAGGGAGGAAGGGCTTAAAGTTAAATGCCTCATTTAAGCCTGGTGGCAGGGTGGCCATGAGTTTGAAAATCCATGTAAGTTCACCATGTAGTAGTTGCCACCTCTGTGGCTAGGATGTAGGCGATCCTAGGCCAGAAAATGTACTTTGGGGATAGACGCAGCATTGACTGAGGCCATGTGTCGACCGATGGGTACATCAGGCTCACGTTTGCGTATACTTACCGTAATATATGTTGATATATGCGTCTCCAGAATTAATTTATAGTTTTCCCGACATAACATCCACAGTCGCAAGAGAGTAAATGTACCACGGCGGGGGTTCTGCAATTTACATAATGTTTGGGGTGAAAGGTGTGCCCATTGTGTAACCGGATATTTTTGCATCTGTCGCTTTATATTGACAGTAGGCACATCCCCCGCAGGGGAAAGTGCCTAAAGTTTTACACAGGTCACCTCTTGAAGCCCTCTATTCATTTGATACCAGCTTGTCGCTCACAGAGGGGGGCCCTCCTGTAGGCGACAGCTGGTACCTCCGACACAAAAGGAGCAAGCAAAGAAGCCATAACAAGCAGATGCCAATACTTGTTTAGGATACGTCTAATTTGCTTGTGTTGTGTAGAGTGGGTAGTGATGACACGTGTTGTCATCATTTTACAAGTTTTATAGGGGTGGATAGCTTAATTGTTTTCATATATGCTTTTTTGAGGGAGGACTTGGAGTATCCTCTCCCAAGGCTTTTCTTGTGGATGTTTGCAGCTTGCTTATCCTGGGATATACGCCCACTCATCTGCGGACTGCTTCAGTCACTTTGGGGAGTCCCCATTGATTTTATTCCTTGTGTTTCCTTTTTTGTTTATTGTACTGTGGCTCATCATGTGAGTATTAGAATAGTTACATATATTATATACCAAATTTATACTCTTATATTGCCTGCTATGTTCACATCGTGCCTTAGTGTGATTATCATGCGACTACGTTTTAATTTCAGACAATGAGAATTAAAGCCACCCAGACATTATCTTCCCTGTTGAAGGAATACACATTGTTCATTCCGAAACATGTTGGGCAATACGCAAGAAATCCCTATTGACTGACCACAGCTCGTCTTTGGCAGCACAGGGCATACTTGCCTTTTGTTTGGTGGTACATCAAAACATTTGTCAAACCTTTTTTTTTTCTTCTAAATTTTGTACTGTGTGTTTTACATTATTTGCCTTGTTGGCTATGTCTATATCTAAAGAACTTTTTATGTTTTGTATTAATAAAAGTGGCATTATATTGCCTCTTACTATTAAATTTTCTTTATGACCATTTCTGCCTAAAAAGTGCTGCTCCAATCCTGCACTACAGTGTAGGCGTACAAACCTGTCATTGTCGGCTTAATTGTCGGCTCTTTTTTTTTTATATACTTAATAGCGCCAGGAAGTAGCTGTCATTTGATCCAGCCACTAAATTAAAGGGGCATGGTCACTGGGTGACCCCACCCCTTTGTTTATTTTATTGGAGGAACCGAATGACAGCTCCTTCGCCGCACCATTATGTATAGAAGTAAAAGAGCCGACAATTACGCTGACAATGACAGTCAGCGTACGCAAGTGAGGGAGCATGTCAGTACAGACTGCTCCCTCACTATATATTTTTATTTTGTTTTTCCAAAGAATTTTATTAGATTTTGCAGGTTTACAGAAAATCAGAAAAATCAGAAGCAGTGAATAATGTTAAACACTTTGTGCGCAATATACATTGAAGCGATGAGTGATGGGACAATAGCCATAAAATAACCAAAAAATAAATAAATACAGTGTTGAGGCAGACTGGACTGTCAAGCCCTAAAGCCGTGTGAAGGCATGCTAGGTCCAGCTGCTTGCAGAGAAGTAAATTTAACATTTTTAACAATTTCAACAAAGTAAACAACTGTTGAGTGAGGGGTGGGGCATGAAGGTTATCCTAAAAGGACGGGAAACAGGGTAGGCCTATGATGTAAGCTCCAGGGTCACGTAAGGGACACCAGCCGAGACCGGCCTCCAATCCACTCACCCCTCAACGGGATCTAGCTGTGAGAGATCGGGGGCCCCAATTGGGTGTGTAGGTTTCGCAAGGCAGAGCTGGTGTATGAAAAAAAACATATGTGGGCCTTAGTAGGGAGGGTAGTTTTGCCAAAGCTAGTGGGGGGGGGGGGATCCAGTGGTCTATCAGGGGCATGTTTTTGTACTCAACCGGGTAATCGGCAATTAGAGGTGGGTTTTTGGGGAGCGTGTAAGCAAAAGCACCCACGAGTATGTGGACTTAGGGGGGGGGGGGATGTAGAGCCGGGGAGGCAATAGCGGGCTCTGGGGTCGGTCCTGCTGGGGGGAGCACGTCAAGAGGGCGTGGAAGAGTGGCATGTGGAGGGCGATTGTGTGGTAGTGTCTCTGTAATGTATCCAACACGCCCAGGTGTCAGTGAATTTAGTAGGGTTGTCATGAGCCTGGAATATGAGCTTCTCCATTTCTGCGATCTTGTCAACCCTTCGGTGCCACTCTGCTATCGTTGGAGGCGTGGAGCATCTCCAGTGTATCGGTATACAAAGATTGGCTACGTTTTATGAGGTGCATGGTCAGGGACTTCTTGTAGCTAGGAGGGGGTCTGGGGGAGTAATGAAGTAGAAATTGTGCGGGGGTAAAATCCAGGGTGTATGTAGTGATCTGCGAGATGAGGCGGTGTATCTCGTTCCAAAAAGGTCGGATAAGGGGACAGTCCCACCAAATGTGGAGCAATGAGCCGGTGTTAGCGTTACACCTCCAACAAGTCGGAGGAAGGTTAGGATAGTACTTGTGGAGTTTGTCGGGGGTCCTGTACCATTTGGAAAATAGTTTGAATCTGTTTTCCTGTGTGGAAACGTTTATAGTCCCTTTGTGCATGTACATGTAAATGCGTTCCCAGTCCAAAGAGGAGAGTTGCATGGCTAGGTCTGATTCCCATTGGCCAATTTGTCCTCTTTGATTTTGTGGGTGGAGAACAAGATGGTGTATAGGGTCGATATTAGGTGGCGTTGAGGTTTCCCATCGTGGCAGAGTGTTTCGAAAGACGTGAGGTCTCTGCCCCAAGAGGCGGAAGATCGAATTGAGTGTAGGAAATGTCGGATTTGCAGGTAGTTGAAAAACGGGATGCGTCGGTTTGGGGTCGATTCATTAAGTTCCGGATAGGATAGGAGGTTGCCATTGCGGAAGAACTGATGTGCGTGTTATCCAAGGAAGGTGTGTGAGCGGGAAACTAGTGGTTGCGTTCTCGAGTTTGATCCAATTCTTGTTGTGACCGTGGACGTGCCAGTCCACAATCCTAGTCAAGTGGCATGCCCAGTGATATTTCTGAATGTCGGGGAGACCGAGACCTCCTGCTAATTTGGGGAGTGTTAACCTTTCCCAGCTCAATCTAGGGTGTTTGGAGGCCCAAAGAAAGGTCCTGCACATACGTTTGTAGGAAGAGAAGAACGAGGGAGGTAGCGTAATTGGGATGGCTTGCAGAAGATAGTCTGGGTAGGACGTCCCTCACTATATATACAGCTCTTCACCTTTCCTGCCTTTCTCCGCCACAAACCCCCCACCCCCCACAGTGACTGGTTACCCCTAACAACCAGTGCAAAAACGGATGAAAAACTGATCATTTGTCAGTCTACATCTGTTTTTCGTCCGATCAGTTTTTTGACGGATGAAAAATAGGGCTTTCATCCGTTCAAAAAAGACGGATGTTGACGGAAGTGGATGAAAATAGATGATCATCCGTTGTCGTACATTTTTTTACAGACATGCCTTACATAGTTACATAGTAGGCGAGGTTGAAAAAAAGACACAAGTCCATCAAGTCCAACCTATGTGTGTGATTTTATGTCTGTATTACATTGTATATCCCTGTATGTTGTGGTTGTTCAGGTGCTGATCTAATAATTTCAAAAAACTATCGTTGCTCCCTGATAAAACCACTGCCTGTGGAAGAGAATTCCACATCCTTGCTGCTCTTACAGTAAAGAATCCTTTACGCAGTTTAATGTTAAACAGTTTTTCTTCTATTTTTAGTGAATGGCCGCATGTCTTATTAAATTTCCTTTCGTGGAAACGTTTATAATCCTTATTGTGGGATCACCAGTACGGTATTTGTAAATTGAATTCATATCTCCTCTCAAGCGTCTGTTCCCCAGAGAGAACAAAATCAGTGCTTGTAACCTTTCCTCATAACTAAGGTCCTCCAGTCCCTTTTATTTGTTTTGTTGCCCTTCTCTGGACTCTCTCCAGTTCCAGCACATCTTTCCTGAGGATTGGTGCCCAGACCTGGATGGCATACTCCAGGTGCGGCCTGACCAAAGTTTTGTAGAGTGGGAGAATTATCGTTTTATCTCTGGAGTTGAAAAATGGATGAAAAACGGAACGAACGGTCCGTATGTGCGAAAGGGGCCTTAGGCCCTTTTCACATGACAAGCCCGCTCGGATCCGCCTGTCCGTTTTTCAGGCGGACTTGAGCGGGCCATCCATTGACTCCTATGAGGAGACAGATATCAGCGGAGATGTGTCCGCTGACACCCGTCTGCCATCCCTTCCGCTAAAAACAGTAGTATAGCGATACGTTCGCCATCCGTCGGATCGGATGAGATCTGATTAAACCGTTATGCTGTCACTTTTCGTCCGATCTCTCCATAGGAATCAGCGGCACTCAGTGAGCAGAGACGGACCCGTCATCTGCCGGCTCAATGGAGATCAATGGAGCGATCTCCTGCTGAGTGGATCAGCCTTGTGTGGAAGGGGCCTTACACAGATGTACACTTGGATGTGCCTGTTTGAAAGAGGCCTCAGAGAATCAGAAATGTTGTGAAACAATCTAGCTTTCTAAGGCCTCATGTACACTGCAGCTGGTAAACGGACGTTTAGGAGCAGTTGGCCATTTTTTTCAACTGCTCCTGAACTCTCCTCTGTTATCTTATCCGTACATGTACACTGGTTCGTTTATAGTCGTTTCTAGGCAGTTGAGTTTTTAGAGGCTTTTTCTGGAAGCCAAAAAAAAGTGTTTTGAAGCTGTGTTTAGAGCCCAGCCCATTTAAAATGCAAAAAGAATGCACCTGAAAACAAGCTGCATTAGCCCTTCGACACCAGCCCAAAGCCTATTGACACAAATCTTTATGGTCCCATCATAGGGGCACTTTTGAGTAAGAGGGTCAGAGATCCACAGATCTGCATCCACAGTACTATGTGCTCCTTCTCTCCCCTGACATTTCTCTCTCCCCCCCCCCCCCCCACCCCCAGTTTTTATTCAAATGCCTGTCACCCTCATCTATGAGTTTTATGAAATGATGTGCAGTCAGCAGCAAAGGTTTTCAGCACTTTGCATCCTACATGAAAGGAATAAAATTACTTTTGTGTCTGCTGATTCCATCCAGTTCATCTGGAGAAATAAATGTATGCTATTACCTTCTAGTAGGCTGAGTTTATTGGGACCTTCCTTGCCTTTTATGGTAAAGATGCTCTTATTTCGTTTTTTATTTATCTATGCTCTTATGCTCTCAACTGATCAGATCTGAACAACTAGTACTTTATCCGTTTTTGTTAAGTCTTAGTACTTTGAAATCAGACGTTCAGAATTTATGTTCTTTTCTTGTTAGATGAAACAAATGAGGCGGATGTCCAACCACCACCACAGAACAGCCAGTTTATATGGAAACAGAGTCGACAGTTACTAAGACAGTAAGTAGTTTCTATATTCGACTGATCTGACTGACCTAAAAAAAGTTTATTTGTGAATATTATTTTATTTTTATTTATTTTCGTTCTCTTTTGTTTTTTGTTCATGGAATCTTTGCTACCATAATTTTTGTATATGTCCAAGTGTATTCCTGTCATTGTTTTCTTTTCCCTCTCCTTTGCCCATCATCCAGTGAATAAATAATTGTACCAGTTACTACTTTCCTTTGTCCAGTGACTGTAGAGGCTGGTACAGACAACCCTTGTAACTGGTAGCAGATGGTTTATTAGCCAATACAGTGCTGCACTATGTCGCATCGTGTACATTTTAAAGTGCTGCTGGAAGGTTAGGCACGATTGTGATCTTTTACAATGAAAATCTATATAGATTATTGTATAAGCCTTGCTTCTCTGTAGGTATTTGCAAGAGGTCGGCTACACAGACACCATATTGGAAGTGAAGTCAAAGCGGGTTCGTGCTTTGTTAGGCCTGTCTGCTGATTCTTCAGACAGACTTACAGATACAAATCAAGACTCAATGGTTAATGGCACAGAGACAGAGCTTCCCAATCCTCTCATCATAGGGTAAGTTATAGTTCACTTTCAGATATACTACTTTTATTTTAATCTAACTACACCAGCAAGTTAGGGAGAGAAACTGATGTGGCAAACATTAACAGAGAATAGAAATCATAAATCCATTTTGTTGCATCTTTTTGTTTTATTATGCACTGATTTGAATCCAGTTAACTTTTTATCTCGTGATTCTCCAGTGCGCTGAGATCATTACAAAAATGTTTAAAGAGGGGAAAAAATATACAAAACAATGTTTATTAAATTGGAAATTAAACTGTCAATGCTCTACAATATTCATAAAGGTGCAAACTAGACTTGAACACTAAACTTTTTTTCCAGCTGATTTATTCTGCAGTAAAGGTGGCTGTAACTGTTTACTAGAAAGAGTAGATAAAAGCCATATTTATTAAGCAGAGAATGTGATATTCACAGGTACCATTTGCCATTTAAAACCCATGCACAAGGAAGATTCACCTGCAGTGAATATGTATTGAATGTCCAATGCATTACTTTGCAAATATGCCCCTTGTAACACTGACATGGCAAGTATCTATACCCCCAGTTATTATTTATTATATATTTTTTTAGTTTTATATATAATGAGGAAACGTTAGCTACTGCTAGATATCTCAGTTACGGATATTTCCCGCACTTTCTGGTAGGGACAATGTCTTAGCAGACATGAAGTTCAGTACATCTTCAACGGGGAAACTGACAACAAAAAAGGTTGATGGCGGTTCTAGCATTCCCAAATGTATCTAAAAAAAAAAGCGTGTGTTCCTGTTAGAAACATTTACTTAACTTGTTGTCCTAAAGACCAACTTTTTTTTCTAGGCAGGAAGTTGAGGGATCCCTCTAATGGAGCCACTGACGGCTGTAAAATGTGACTGAACCTTCCCCAAGCTAACAAAAAAAAACCCTGTTAGTCCTTTTATAGGTGCTTTATGATAAAGGAACAGTGCTGCGCTCTTAACTTTTTTTTGCCAAAAATAGTACTTTATATGGCTTTGGGGCATTATTTACCAGGCACTACTTACATTCACACATCAGCCTTTACGTATGTGTTGCACCTTTTTGACAGCAAAACCAATTTTATATCTTCAAATGCAAAAGTTATAGTAACAGTTACCGGACACATGCCAATTCTGTTAAACTTGGTCTGGGCAACTAAGCTACAAAAATCGCTGGTCTTGAAAGGGTTGTTGAACCTGTACATTGTAAAGCATGTCTTTACTGGCCTGTTGGATAGTCTTGTTTTTAAGATCCATGTTTCTGCTCAAATTTGCTCAGAAAGCTTTTTGCCTCGTACAAGTTGCAGTAGATCATAGTGTTAGTGGATTAGGTTAATTGCATTTTAATGGTGCAAATACTTAGGATTGCAGCAAATAATCTGTTTGGTATTTTTGTTCAGGTTGTTTCACAATACCAACCATTTTAACACGGTTGTGAATCTGTTTTCTAATGTATAGGAGTAACCAAAAATATGATTGGGTGAGCATCATCAAAGATAAATGAACTTGGTTAGGTGGAATGTTTTCTTTAATTCTAAAGGTTTATTTATTTTTTTGCACTGCACACTTTGTTAGGCTATCCTAGCTAGGCGCCTTTTATTCCTCTTCAGTTTTCTCCTAATATTGTCGATACATTTCTAGTCCAAGCTCTTTGGTTTCATTTTCCTTATAATCTTTTATTTAAGTGATTGCAGTTGCTGAGCTGAAGGTGGGAATCGAGCCTAGCTAGGTAGGAGACTGAAGAGGACTTGACAAACCATAATTAAAGGTTCATTTGATTGGCATCTACTTTTCAGTCACATAAAAATCGCAAGAAGTTTTAATGTGGTAGAATGTTGTCCTTCATAAATATACTTTTAAATCGATCCTTCCTAAGCATAATACTTTGTGTTCCCTACCTCCCACAGCTACTATTGCCAAGATTAGCTATTTTCACTCTACAGCATACCCCACACACTTATATTAAAAAACTAAATAAGAATTTGATTTGTTTAGGAATACATTAGTAATGTTGTCAGCCTCTGGTTTCTTTTTTTGGTAAAGTTATGATTTTAGTATCAATTTTAGATTTTTTGAATGACTCGGATAAAAGGTATTGTAAATATTGCCAATTAGACTTGTTTTCATCTGAAAATAGGAAACCAGATATGACAGACTCTGCTTCTGTTCTCGAGACCTTTAAATTTCTGGAAAATGCTGCAGCTGAGTTTAGCGATGAAGAGGATGATGAAGAAAATGATGGCAGAGACAAGACTGTGATTGATGCTGCAACGGTGAGCCACCTTAACTTCAAGCATGTAAACCTGAACAGGGTGTAAACAAGCATTACTTACCGTATATACTCGAGTATAAGCCGACCCGAATATAAGCCGAGGCACCTAATTTTACCACACAAAACTGGAAAAACATATTGGCTCAAGTATAAGCCTAGGGTGTCCATCTGAATGCCTCACTGAGTCCGGGTCCATGCCTCACTGGGTCCGGGTCCATGCCTCACTGGGTCCGGGTCCATGCCTCACTGGGTCCGGGTCCATGCCTCACTGGGTCCATGCCTCACTGGGTCCATGCCTCACTGGGTCCATGCCTCACTGGGTCCATGCCTCACTGGGTCCATGCCTCACTGGGTCCATGCCTCACTGGGTCCATGCCTCACTGGGTCCATGCCTCACTGGGTCCATGCCTCACTGGGTCCATGCCTCACTGGGTCCATGCCTCACTGGGTCCATGCCTCACTGGGTCCATGCCTCACTGGGTCCATGCCTCACTGGGTCCATGCCTCACTGGGTCCATGCCTCACTGGGTCCATGCCTCACTGGGTCCATGCCTCACTGGGTCCATGCCTCACTGGGTCCATGCCTCACTGGGTCCATGCCTCACTGGGTCCATGCCTCACTGGGTCCATGCCTCACTGGGTCCATGCCTCACTGGGTCCATGCCTCACTGGGTCCATGCCTCACTGGGTCCATGCCTCACTGGGTCCATGCCTCACTGGGTCCATGCCTCACTGGGTCCATGCCTCACTGGGTCCATGCCTCACTGGGTCCATGCCTCACTGGGTCCATGCCTCACTGGGTCCATGCCTCACTGGGTCCATGCCTCACTGGGTCCATGCCTCACTGGGTCCATGCCTCACTGGGTCCATGCCTCACTGGGTCCATGCCTCACTGGGTCCATGCCTCACTGGGTCCATGCCTCACTGGGTCCATGCCTCACTGGGTCCATGCCTCACTGGGTCCATGCCTCACTGGGTCCATGCCTCACTGGGTCCATGCCTCACTGGGTCCATGCCTCACTGGGTCCATGCCTCACTGGGTCCATGCCTCACTGGGTCCATGCCTCACTGGGTCCATGCCTCACTGGGTCCATGCCTCACTGGGTCCATGCCTCACTGGGTCCATGCCTCACTGGGTCCATGCCTCACTGGGTCCATGCCTCACTGGGTCCATGCCTCACTGGGTCCATGCCTCACTGGGTCCATGCCTCACTGGGTCCATGCCTCACTGGGTCCATGCCTCACCGGGTCCATGCCTCACCGGGCGTTTAACATGGGAGTCTATGGAAGGGGTGCCCGGCTTTGAAAAATCGGTGCTCCCCGGCCGTAGGTCCCCCGGACAACAAACTTTGCACACTTGTAGCGGAAGAGTGAGTCTACATGTGTGCCACATTTGGTACCGGGTCCCCAAAGTCCGGTAGATCAGTCGCAAAAAGGTGACTCGAGTATAAGCCGAGGGGGGCATTTTCAGCACAAAAAAATGTGCTGAAAAACTCAGCTTATACTAGAGTATATACGATATATCTGCCACTTTCATTTTAAAATACCAAATATAGGTTTTCTGTATCCAGTCAAAATGGCAAGCTGAAAAGCATTGTAAATTGGTAAAATGTAAAAAAATTATCATACATGATTATACATTTTCTATCAAGCGGTGCTTCCCCTCTTCCCCTTACCTTCTCAGTTTAAAGTGATACTAAACGCATACAGTTTAATTTTATATTGTCCCTTCTATTTCTGTATATGGATGATGGCATTGTAATTTAACTAAATATCCAATTACCTTTTTCCTAAATGATATACAGCTGTCTCATGACCCGGCCCTTACCCAGCCTGTCTGCAGGGAAACATAAGCAGGAGGAGCTTCTAGTCCTCTACTGCTGGTCACATGTTATAAAAAAAAAAAACAGCCTTTGTAACACGAAGTAAGAATAAATAACATCAATAAACTGTTTTTAAATTGTCATACAAATATATATTTAAAATTATATCTTTATTATTGTGTGGATGGATTTCCCCTCCAGCCTGTGTCTGGAGGGGAAAGCCTCCATTAATCTACATGTAATATCCCACCTTAAATGCAAATCGGGTGATCCAAATCAGGAATTCCAAAACTAAAAAAAATGTCTTTAGTTATACTTTAAAGGCACAAAAGGGAAATCAAATGAAATACCAATGTTCAAACGTTTAAGGAGAATTTTCTTTGCAAAATATCTTTTTGAAATGTTATCTGGTGCCCTCAGACTGTGGTAGCAAACTTTATTGGGATTTTTCTGTAGTCTGTAAAGCTCCAGTTTTCAATAGGCAGCGGAAGTTGTTAGTCAATTGCTGGATAAGTTGAATATATATGTATGTGTGTGTGTGTATATATGTATATATATAACATTTTTTTCATTCTTTCTGAGCTTTCCTAATGTTTTTCATTAAATAAAGGAGCTGTAAAGTACAATCATTGTGATGCAATGCATAAAGCGCACAGTATGTTTACGTCAGATAGTTTGCCGCTCTCTTTTTTACATAGAATTACAAACTCAATATAGAAGTATGTTTTAAGACCTTAGCCAACATTGATTAAAGTATATACATATTTTTGTGTCATATTATACATATTTATGTTCTTTCTAATAAAGTGGTATTATTGCTTTTTTTTTTTGGTAGATTGTAAGGAGAAGAGTTATGCCTGAGCCCAATGAAGACCGGGACACAGAAGAGGCTTTGAAAGAGTTTGACTTTTTGGTATCAGACGATACTGATGGAGGAGAATCAAGAAGTGCGGGTGATGGTACTGAGTGGGGTAAGGCTGTTAATTTTTCTCCTTGTGTTCCGTATACTTCATAAATGCAAGTTTTAGGCTGGGTTCACACTTTTGGAAATTGTATGCGGTTTCCCCGTATCCAATTCGCAATAGCTGGAGATTTTGACCGGCTCTCTATGGTACGCTACCGTCCACCTATATGACATAATCTCTCCCCTGTCCTGACCTGGCCACCTCTGTTTACAACAGTTCACTCTCATTATCACTGGACACACTTGCTCGTCTAACTACATGCAGAATTGGGCTCGACCATTACAAATCCTGGCAAACTGACAACACTCAATCTCAAGAGACATTGCCGCGCTCTTGAACGACTGTGGCGTAAAACCAAATGCCTGCACCCTATGTAAATCTACCCTTCTAAGATACAATTCCTGCCTCCATGCTGCCAACAAGCCTACTTTGTCTTATACCTTATCATCCAGTCCCTGTCAGCTCTTCTCAACCTTTAACTCTCTGCTTCATCCCCCACCCCCTCTACCCACTAACTCACTCCCTGCCCAAGAGATTGCATCAATCTCGTCTTTGAAGTGATTGGCAATTTTTGAGGACACCTCCACTGTGCGTACATCTTCCACACCCAACATACCTTGCCTAACCGCACAGTCAACACACTCCTTTTGAACTGGCCACTTCTGAAGAGGTTACAAAACTTTTCTCAGATGCCCACCTAACCAGTTGTCCCCTGAATCCTGTTACCTCACAACTACAGTCACCCTCTTCTATCTTATGCTTCCTCACATCTTCAACCTCTACCTCTCTATTGGCACCTTCCCCTCCCCTCTAGAACATGCGCAGATCACTCCCATACTTAAAAAGGCCTCACTCGACCCCACCAACCTGAGCAACTCAAGACCCATCTCGTTTCTCCCATTCACCTCAAAATTTCTAGACCGCTTGGTCTACAACCATCTTAGCTCCTACCTCCGTGAAAAAAACAAACCTTTTTGCCCCCTTACAGTCTGACTTTCGCTCGCAGCACTTTACGGAGACTGCCTTCCTAAGACTCACTATCGATTTACTAACTGCTAAAACAAACAGCCACTACCCCATACTCCTACTACTGTGTTTCCCCGAAAATAAGCCCTACCCCGAAAGTAAGACCTAGCGTGATTATCAGGGCGGGTGCTGCAATATAAGCCCTACCCCGAAAATAAGCCCCATCAAAGTTCACCAAAAAATCTATTTTGTAAAACGATTATACTGGTGCAGTGTCTCCGTTTGTTACTGTATTAAAAATACCATGTTTACTGCCGCCGGAGGTCCTCTTCTCTTCTTCCAGTTAAATGTCTGCAGCCCCTTCCTCTTCAGTGTATGGAGCGGGCTGACATCAGCAGGTATCTCGGCTCTTCTCTCTCCTCCTGGCTGACATCTGCGGCCCGTCCCTCTGCAGTACTCTGAGCGTGCTGACATCAATGGGGATCACGGCTCTTCTCTCTTCTCCTCTCCTCCCCGCTGACGTCTGTGGCCCCTCCCTCTGCAGTACTCAGAGCAGGCTGATCTCAGAGAAAAGAGTGGATCACTTGAATGCCCAGGGAGCCGTAAAGGTATTTTCTATAAAACTGTGGACACACTGCACCTTATACGGTACCAGTATAATATTTTTATTAAAAGTGATTACATAATTTCATAAGGATTTTAAGTAGGGTTGTCCCGATACCGATACTAGTATCGGTATCGGGACCGATACCAAGCATTTGCGCGAGTACTTGTACTCGCGCAAATGCTCCCGATGCCCAGTCCGATACTTTTTTTTTTTCAGAGCGGACGCAGAGAGGGGGTGGAGAGCGTGGCGGGGGGCGGAGACCGGGACGGAGAGTGTGCGGCGGGGGGGCGGATACCAGGGCGGAGAGCGGAGACCAAGGCCGAGAGCGGGACGGAGAGTGTGTGGCGGGGGGCGGAGACCAGGGCGGAGAGTGGGGCGGGGGGCGGAGACCAAGGCGGAGAGCGTGGCAGAGACCAAAGCGGAGAGCAGAGCGAGTCTTCAGGCGGGTAAGTAAAATGAATCTGAACTGATCCAATTGCCTTGCCTGTCTTGCCTTTCTGCTGCTCAAATGCTCCCGGAGCCGTTCCCCTTCGTGCTGCCGTTCCCCTTCGTGCTGCCGTTCCCCTTCGTGCTGCCGTTCCCCTTCGTGCTGCCGCCCCCCTCCGTGCTCCTCCTCCACCCCCTCGGTATCTCAGGATGGAGAATGGAGGTAGGAGCCGATAAATCCGGCTCCTTACTTGTCGGAATGTACAGAGTCATCACTGACTCTGTCCATTCACATAACTGAAACATCGTAAACTGTGTTTACAATGTTTCAGTTTATGAATGGAAAGGAGCCGCTGTCTTCTCTCCATTCATTTTCAGCGCAGCTGAGGCTGCTGAGAAAGGGACTGGGGAGTATGTGTCCCTAGTCCCTTTCCCTGTCTCAAAGGGGAGATGTCAGAGGTCTGTTAAGACCCCTGATATCTCACCAAAGCCCCCCAACAGGGCTGATTAAAAAAAAAAAAAAATTATTGTAAAAAAAATAAAATAAAACACACACACTGTCCACCCCCTCTTAAAAAAATAAAGCATTGTAAAAAATAAATAAAATAAATTGTAAAAAAAAAAAGAAATACTGACACATGAGATTTAAAAAAAGTATCGGTATTCGGTATCGGCGAGTACTTGAAAAAAAGTATCGGTACTTGTACTCGGTCTTAAAGTGGTATCGGGACAACCCTAATTTTAAGCAAGATGTTTTTTTTTAAAGGACTAAACTGACTCCTGACCTGACAATGGGAGGGGGGCGAGAGTGAAGACACAGGAACTTTAAAAAAAAAAAATATCTTTTATTTATTTTATTCCAGATTGATTTTTAGAACATAGAGAGGGGTAAATGACACTGCACAAGCACTGTACTGTTGATCATGCATTAAAAAAAACAGGATTTTTTTTTTTTGTACATATTGTAAATAGATGAGGCATCCCCCGAAAATAAGCCCTAGTGTGTTTTTTGAAGCCAAAATTAATATAAGACCCGGTCTTATTTTCGGGAAACACCTGCTCCTTGTCAATAAACTCCGTCCATTCCCTTGGCCTTCAAGATTCTGCTTTATCCTGGTTCTCCTCCTACCCATCACAGCGCTCCTTCAGTGTTGCCTACAACAGTCTCCTCCTCTCCATTGCACCTTTCTGTGGGAGTCCCCCAAGGCTCTGTTCTTGGACCCCTTCTCTTTATCTACACCTCCTCCCTTGGTCACTTGCTAACCTCCCACGGCTTCCAATACTATTCATATGCCGATGTCACCCAAATCTGTCTACTCCTCAACTCACTCCTTCAGTCTTCTCTCGCATTACTAACTGACATATCAGCAGGGTCGTCACACCACCTCCTTAAACAAAATATCTTTATAACCGAGCTAATAATATTCCCCCCGCGCCCCCCCTCCATGACTTTTCTATCAAAATCAACAATGTAACTATCAGTCCCTCCCCTCATGCCAGGTAACTAGGTGTAATCCTAGACTCTGACTTGTCCTTTGAGTCTCAAGTCCAATCGTTGTCAAAAGTTTGTAGAATTCACCTCCGTATCTCTAAAATATGCCCCTTTTTTAACAAATAAAACCACCATGCTCCTCATTCACTCCCTTTTTATCTATCGTCTTGACTATTGCAACTCCCTTGTCATTGGCCTACCTCTCCATAGGCTATCATCAGTCTATCATGAATGCTGCTGCCAGGCTTATTCACCTTACCAACCACCCAGTGTATTCCAACCCTCTCCTCCAATCCCTACACTGGCTTCCAATCGCCCAGCGAATTAAATTTTAAAATATTAACCACAACATGCAAAGCCATTCACAACTCTGCCCCGAGCTACATCACCAATCTTGTCTCCAAATATCACCCAAACCGTCCTCTCCACTCCTCCTACTCTCAAGCTCCCTCGTCTCCAGGATTTCTCCAGGAGCCTCTCCCATCCTCTGGAACCCATTACCTCAACCTGTCCGGCTATCTCCTACTCTTGCTACCTTCAGACCATCCCTGAAAACTCATCTCTTCAGGGAAGCCCATCAAGCCTCCAACTAATCTTTTACCACTTCCATCAGCTCATTCCCCACATTTACAACCTTTTGTACCACCTGCCCCACCCTATTGGATTGTAAGCTCTTCTGAGCAGGGCTCTCTTGATTTCTCTTATATTTTATTGAACTGTATTGTCTCCCTTTTTATTGTAAAGTGCTGCGTAAACTGCTGGCGCTATATAAATCCTGTATAATAATATTATGGAGCCGGTTCACATATCTCCAGTGCGAATTTGCATAGGAGCCCTGTGCATCTTTTGGTCCGTTTTTCGGCCAAAAATTTGGGCTGATATCAGACCTGAAACGGTGAACAGGGACGCACCACACCCCTGCTGTGAGCTTCATGCGGAGATGGTGTGGACCCAGCCTTAAAGGCTCATACGTTCCTGCATAAATTTAGAGGTAAAGTGTCTAATATCCTATTACGCTTTCTCATCACCTAAATAAAACGGCAACCTAGTCTTAGTCTTTTGAAAAGTGGTTCCCAATGGCACTCAGACTTCAGAGAGATGTAACATGCAAGAAAATACTAAAACATCTTTCCAAACATGCATCTGATTACCCAAGCCTGCATCCTGATGGCTATGAAAAGTTAAAGTGGTTGTTAAACCACTTATCAAAAATCTTCCCATCTGCTCTGTAATATGCCAATAAGTGTGCCTGTGTTAGGTAAAAAAATATGCTTATCTATATCTGCGCGGCTCCCAGCGCTCAGCTGACTCTTCGGGTCTCCTCACTTTCCGACTTACAGTTCCAGTGGGTGGGGCCGAGCTCTCTCGCTGACGTCAGCTGGAGAGGAGAGAGTGAGAGCCGCACCGGGGAGACGCACTGTTATAGATGCAGATGAGCATATTTTTTACATAACAAAGGCACAGGGACACTTATTGGTATATTACAGCGCAGATTTGATGTTGTTTGAAATAATGCGCTGACACGCAGAGATGGGAGGGGGGAGGAGGACAGAGGAAGACACGTAAACGGACCACATGTCAGGGCTCAGCAGCCATCATACATTGTGGTCAGTTTACAGGGGGAGAGTGTTAACAAACCCTTTAACCAATCAAGTTGAAATTAGGTGTTGACCATAGCAAATCCTGGGGTACAACAACATGACAGGCTGCCACTAAATTTGGAATGTGATCAATATACTTGCAAAAGTCTGAATAATCATAAACAATCATGGTGTCTGCAACAGTACTCAACAAAGTAAAAAAAATCTGAGTATGGGTACTCTTTTTTTTCTTTTTTTTTTAATGTATTAAGAAACTCTTCCTAAATTGCAGTTTGCTGTTCCTTTTTGGTCCTACTGAAACTATCTTTAATTTTTTTAAACTAATTTTATTCATATCTAACAAATTTATTTACACTTTTAAATTTTTAGTTTAACCCCTTCATGCCTAAGCCTTTTTCTGACACTTGTTGCTTGCAAATTAAAAACTTATTTTTGCTTGAAAATTACTTAGAACCACCAAACATTATATATATTTTTCTCTTTCGTTAATTGATGGGCACTGCACATTTAATCTTGACCTTAGGGTTATAGCGCCACCTTCAGGAGAGGACTAGGCAGAACATGTAAAAACAGCAAAACTGCACAGTACCGCCCAGGAGGCGTTCTTACTGGCTATAACCCCTCACACTGCATCCAGCAGCTCAGTTTTTTCTTGCCTAGTGTAGAAGGACCTAGGCTCCCGGTGGGGACCATTGTTCCTGGAGATTTTTGTATTTTTTTCTGCTTTTTTGATTCCTGTGATCTACAATCAACAGCTGGACTGGGTGACAGGCTGGATAATATAGATCCTGGTAGTCTCCCCAGCCATCGAGCGTGAGCAGGCCTTAGCTACGCGCTGGTTCGGTCACGACATTCCCCGTCTGATCCAGGGGTGGCCGGTGAGCTATATGCTCTGGGGCACGCATATGACCGGGCTACTGCTGTCTGTCAGTGTGCTTTGGCCGACAGCCACCCCGTAGGGCTCGGGTGATGGGTCTGTCCATGGAATGCGTCCAGCAGTCCCTGCAGGAGGGGTAGGTATGGTTCCACCTGTCTTGGCAGGATGGAGCAGCTGGGCATTCCTTGGGAGGTCGACTAGGGGGTCTCTTACTCTCCCTTTCTTCTCTCCCCATCCTTTCCCTCCTCCCCATGCTATGGGCTGCTTTGTGACTTGGAGCATGTACCTGGCCGGGGGTCCTCCGGGGGGGGGCTCAGAGTCCTGACAGGGGCTGCACTGGGTGTTGGTGGTCCGCTCATCTTGTCCCTATTTCTTGGGCCATGGTGGGGTGTTTTACGGTGTACACCTTGTGGGGAGGCCGCCACGCGGAACGCGGCCTCCTTCCAGGGGTCACGGCCATTCTTCTGTAGCCTCCGCTAGTTTTTTCCATTTCGGCCATTTTCTGGAAGTCTGGCGGACATTTTTCCGGCGCTCTTGGACGTTTTATGCTGTGGCGGCCGGGGGGCCATTTTCTAGTAGCCTCCGCTTGTTTTGCCTCTAGCGCCGGGTGCCTATTCTTCTGGAAAGGCGCAAATTTATACAGAACACCTCGTGGCTGGCACAGGGGAGAGCGGACGGCGGCAGCACAGCGCAGTACCTGGGTCAGGGTGGTGAGTCCTGTGGGGAGGGGGGGCGCCTCAGTCTGTGGCAGCTAGGAGGGGGGACTTTTTGTGTGACTTGCCTTCTGTCCCTAACGGGTGTCAGGCGAGTGTGGGTTAGCATGGCGTCAGAAGCTGGCGCTTCTTCTCCAGACATCCCTGTTGTGGCAACCGGTTCCCCTGCACCAGTCCTGGAGTCTTTTGTGGCCAGGGTGGAAGCGGTGTGCGGGCGCAAGGGGGGGTAGAAACGCCCCCTCACCCCATTGTCTTCTGGGGAAAGCTCTGATTCAGACTCAGGCCCTGCTGTGGCAAACGACCCCTGTTGTGAAGTTTCAGAGGATGCGGACCAGGACAATGAGGATGACTCCATGTCCGGGTCAGCGCAGGAAAGGACGCTTGTAGGAGCACTTATCACATCGGTGTGGGATATCCTAAAGATGGAGGATACGGCGGGGGCATCTACAGAGGTGTCGGTCCCTTTTGGGTCCCACAAGCCGGCCCGCACGGCTAAGGTGTTAACCTACCTATCCTATTTTGATAAGTTTATCTACAAGAAATGGCAACGCCCGCAGCGGGCCTTTTCGGTCCCGAAACGCATTGCGGTACGTTACCCCTTTGAGGAGAGTTTCCTGAAGAAATGGACATCTCCCCCGATTGTGGACCCCCCGGTATCCAGGATAAATAAGGTAACCACGATTCCGGTGGAGGGGACCCCTGCTTTTAAGGACCCTGCCGACAAAAGGGCCGAGGCGGTTGCCCGGTCCATGTTTGCGGTGGTGGGGTCAGCATTTCGGCCAGTGTTGGTCACGGCCCTGGTGTCCCAGACGCTTACTATATGGGCTAAATTGTTGCACCGTGAGTTGGAGAAGCAACAGGCTTCCCCGGTCTGCGTGGAACTGGCAGACCAGTTGGTGCATGGCCTTAAGTATGTCTGCGATGCGGCCTTAGATATGGCCCCCTTGCTTTCTAGAGCCTTAGTATCAGCTGTGGTGCTATGTCGCCTGATTTGGCTAAAATGCTGGTCTGCGGACCAGGCATCTAAGAAGGCACTGGCGGATTTGCCCTTCCAGGGAGAGAGGCTATTTGGAGCCTCGCTGGATGACATTATTAAGAATGTTACTGGGGGTAAGAGTATGTTGCTCCCACAATCCAGGAAAGGTAAGGAGCCACGCCGTAGGCAAGAACCCTCCTTTTCCGCTCAGAAGCGGATTTTTCGTCCGCCCGGGTCGGCAGGTAAGCTCCGCTAAGGGACAAAATCGTCCCTGGTTTCGCAAGCCTGCGAGCAAATCTGTGGCAGCATGAAGGTTTGACACCCCCGACTCTCGCCTTCCAGAGTTTGCAGCTTGGTGGACCTCCCTACTTTCCGACCAGGGGTCTGCGAACTGGTTTCATCAGGATACAAGATAGTTTCTTTCTTGTCGGCCAAACCGTTTTTTTCTCCCTCCAACCGTCATCTTTTTCCGGCTCGTCGGGATGCCTTGTTCGAGGCAGTACAGGACCTGCTGCTGCGTGGGGTGATGGTGCATGTGCCGTTTCCGGAAAGGTTTCAGGGATTCTACTCCCATTTGTTTGTAGTCCCAAAGAAGGAAGGGGTCCGTCCGATCCTGGATCTCAAGGCCCTCAACAGCTTTATGAAAGTACAAAGGTTCATAAAGGATGGACATCAAGAATGCATACTTGCATGTCCCCATACGTGTCAGGCATCAGAGGTTTCTGCGGTTTGCGGTTGGGGACGAGCACTACCAATTTGTAGCTCTCCTTTTTGGCCTGGCGACGGCACAACGGCTTTTCACCAAGGTGCTCGCCCCTATTCTGGCTTTGCTGAGGCAGCGAGGGATCGCAATCGTGGGCTACCTGGGCGACCTACTTCTGAGAGCAGCTTCCACCTCAGAATTAAGGGCGGATGTGGCGATCACCATACAGACTCTTTGGGAGTTTGGTTGGGTACTGAACCTCCAGAAGTCGGTGTTGGTGCCAACAACGGCTGGAGTACCTGGGCTTGATTCTGGACTCTGGCGAGAGTTTTTCTCCCTTCAGACAAGCTGCAGACTCTTCATGCTGCGGTGAAGCTGTTGGCGTCCCGCAGGTGGTTGTCGCTGCGTTTTTGCGTGCGAGTCCTGGGTCTAATGGTAGCCACTTTCGAGGCGGTACCGTATGCTCAATTCCACATTTCAGTCTTGGAAAAGGAGATTTTGTCAAAATGGAAAAAAATCTCCTTTGTCCCTGGATTGTCAAATCTGGGTGAGCCGACTAGTCAGAGATTCCCTGATCTGGTGGCTGAGCTCACAGGCCCTTCAGTCTGGGAAGTTGTTCCTTCCTTTTTCATTGGACGTTGATCATGACGGATGCCAGCCTGACCGGCTGGGGGGGAGTTTGGGGCGTACAGTCGGCACAGGGTCGCTGGACGCAGGAAGAATCCCGCCTGCCGATCAATGTGCTGGAACTTTGGGCGATCAGGTGGTGCCTCTCCACATGGTCACGGAGGCTGCAGGGACGACCAGTCAGAATCCAGTCGGACAACGCCACGGCGGTGGCGTATGTCAACCATCAAGGAGGAACAAGGAGTTCGGCTGCAGCATTAGAGGTCGCTCACATCCTGCGGTGGGCAAAGCGGCGCGTGCCGGCTCTATCAGCCATGTACATTCCAGGCGTAGAAAACTGGAAAGCGGACTACCTAAGTCATCAGATGCTGGACCAAGGGGAATGGTCGCTACATCCAGAGGTATTTTGACTCCTTTGCCTAAGATGGGGCACGCCAGATGTGGATCTCCTGGCTTCTCGACTCAATCGTAAGGTACTGAGGTTTGTGGCCAGGTCCAAAGATCCCTGGGCGGACGCGGCAGACGCGTTGGTGGCTCCATGGGGGCATTATCGGCTTATTTATGCCCCCCCTCCCCCTGAGTGGAGACCGAGGGGTTTCCGGTGATTCTAATTGCCCCAGATTGGCCTTCCCAGTGCCCATGGTACGCCGACATAGTACGAATGGTGGCGGATGTTCCTTGGCGACTGCCGATGCGAGAGGACCTTCTGTCGCAAGGTCCTATACTTCAACATGCTTTACAGTCGCTGGCTTTAACGGCTTGGCTGTTGAAAGTCAGGTGCTAAGGGACCGAGGTCTGTCGGATTCGGTAATTTCTACTATGCTGAGGGCACGGAAGTCATCTTCTCATTTATCATCGCACGTGGAAGGCCTACATCTCTGTGTGAGGAGATGGGGTGGCGTCCGCGTACATATTCGGTTTCCAGGATCCTGCTGTTTTTGCAACAAGGAGTGGATCAGAAACTTGCCTTAAGCACCATAAGGGGAAGATATCAGCCTTGGCTGTCTTTTTTCAGCGACCTTTGGTGACTCATTTATTGGTGAGTACGTTTGTGCAGGGGGTTCGACATGTGGCCCCTCCGGTTCGACCACCGCTGCCTCCGTGGGATTTGAATCTGGTGCTCTTGATACTTCAGAAACCGCCGTTTGAAAACATTAGGGAGATCTCCCTATTGACACTCTTTCTGGTGGCTATTACATCTGCCAGGAGGGTTTCTGAGTTGGCGGCCTTGTCTTTCAAGTCTCCCTACTTAATCCTCCACAAAGATAAGGCGGTGCTACGCCCGCAGCCCTGGTTTCTTCCTAAGGTTGTTTCGGCTTTTCATCGAAATGAGGACATCGTGCTTCCATCCTTGTGTCCTCGGCCGTCGCATCCCAAAGAGGTTGCTTTGCATTCCTTGGACGTGGTCCGGGCTCTGCGGGTGTATCTGTCTGCTACGGCTCAGTTTCGGAGGTCGGATTCACTGTTTGTATCGGTGGCTGGTCCGAAGAAGGGCCTGGTGGGCTCATCAGTCACCATTTCTCGGTGGATTAGACAGATCGGGATTCAGGCTTAAGCCTTAAAATGGCGGGCGCCTCCCTTTCCTGTCACAGCACATTCGACCAGGGCAATTTGTGCCTCCTGGGCTTTCCGACTTCAAGCGTCCATTTCCCAGGTGTGTAAGGCGGCGACCTGGTCGTCCGTTCACACTTTCACTAAATTTTACAAGGTTGATGTGAGCGCATCTGCGGATGCTTGATTCGGCCGCAAGGTTTTGCAGGCGGCTGTTTAAGGTTGCAACTCCTCCGTTGAGGAGCTCTGGTTGTTATGGGTGGAGTTTTTTTCTTGCTGTTCCCACCCCTCGTTTTTTTGACACTGCTTGGGGACGTCCCTAAGGTCAAGATTAAAGGTGCTGTGTCTGTCAATTTTTGTACTTAACGAAAAATCCTTTTCTCTGAAGTTCATTGACGAACACAGCACCCACCCCTCCTATTTAAGTTTGTACTGCTTTTTGACGAACTGAGCTGCTGGATGCAGTGTGAGGGGTTATAGCCAGTAGGACCGCCTCCTGGGCGGTACTGTGCAGTTTTGCTGTTTTTACATGTTCTACCTAGTCCTCTCCTGAAGGTGGTGATATAACCCTAAGGTCAAGATTAAAGGTGCTGTGTCCGTCAATGAACTTCAGAGAAAAGGATTTTACGGCAAGTACAAAAATCCTATTTTTTAGTAGAGACCCTAGAAAATAAAATGGCAATCGTTACGATATTTTGTCGCACTGCATTTGCGCAGCAGTCTTTCAAATGCAATTTTTTTTGTAAGAAATACAATTTCATAAATTAAAAAATAAAAATAAAAATTACAGTACTTGGAAATCTCCATAGACGACGCTTTAAATATCTCTACAGGTTATCAGTTCAGAGTTAGAGGAGATGTCATGCTAGAATTCTAGCTCTTGCTCTAATGGTCACAGAGATACCTCACGTGTGGTTTGAACACGGTTTACATTTGCTGGCGCGACTTGCGTATGCGTCCGCTTCTGCGCACGAGCATGGAGGGATAGGGCGCTTTTACATTTTTATCCTTTCTTTCTTTTTTTTTTTTTTCTTTTTACACGTTTCCTTTAAGAAAAAAAAAAAAGACGTATTATTGTTTTGATCACTTTTATTGCTGTTACAAGGAATGTAAACATCCCTTGTGACAGTAATAGGCAGTGACACAGGGTACTCTTTATAGAGGGATCTGGGGTCTATAATACAGGGCTTGACAAATTTGTTTTGAATCTAGGAGCCAACTAAAAAAAAGTTAGGAGCTAATTTGAGTGGCGATATGTAACGTTTATCGCAGTTGACGTTGGGCATGTTCGCTAAGCGAAATCTGCTTGCTCAGTGGGGGATCTCTCCGCCGATCCCCGCTGAGCAGGCGGATGACAGGTCCGTGTCCTCTCCACTATGCAGAGTGAACACAGACACAATCGCGCTCTCCTATATGGGGCAATCGGATGGAAACGGACCGCCTGTCCGATGCTATCTGATCTGGAAAATAGGACCACTACTTATCTGTATGGGATGGCGACCTGTGTCAGCGGACGTGTCCGCTGAAATCCACCACTCCATAGAGGAGACTGGAGGATCTGATCAGGTCTGCCTAAAAAACTGACAGACAAACCTGATCAGACAGCCCGTGTGAAATGGCATGCCAGGGAGACGGTGCAAACTAAATTACATTTTAATGAAAAGGGACATTTTTTTTATTGGAAAACAGTTTACATCTTTGAGGGGGGGGGCTGTGTGTAAATGAAACTGAAGCCGTTCCAACCAGCTGCCCCACACTCCCTGTCCACCCACTGTCATGGAAAGGGCGCCCGCAAAACCAGGGGGCATATGTGTGATTCCCAAAGAAAAAGATGCCCAAACACTGGTAGATATGGGCTCCATTCTGTCTCCAGTGAAGATGTTGTGGGCTACATATCCCTCTTCTCTTGTCACTTCTTGCATTTTTTAGTTTTCCATTTGTTTCCTCTGACCGGCACAATGTTTGGATGTCTCCACGGATTGCTTTAGATACCTAAGCCCGAGTTCATACAAAACACTGAGCTCTTCTAATCTTCACCTACATTCAGAACAAAATAGTTAACCACTGAATAAGTTGACCAGTCTTAATCAGTGTGTGTTTTGTTTTTTTTCTAATAAATGATCTTCTCAGCCAGCGCTCCTAGTGTAAGAACATAGCACAGTCTATCCTCCCCTTCTGTCAGTGCACCCTATAAAGCTGCACAGCCTGTCCTCTTCCTCTATACAGCCCCTATTCTTGCACAGCCTCTGCTAATTCCAATCCTCGTTGCACATTGTTTGCAAACACTTCCTGGTTGTGTCATGCTTCTGGTCATGTGACCTGCCGTGCTCCAATCAGTACTGCTCTCAGAGATCTGGCCACCAGAAGAGGGCACCAGTGTAAGCAATGTAAGGGAATGCCCTCAGTTAACCGAGTGAGCAGTGCATCTCGCTCCAGCAGGCCGCAGCTGCAGGCATCACCACGGTACAACCGCTTGAAGCCGAAGGCCGCATATTTGCGTTACGTTGGCGTGAAGGGGTTAAGCTGGGTGAATGAAGATTCTAATGCTGTGATGAAGTAAGGTATAACTGATAAAAGTGATGATAAAAGTTAGTTTTTTTCAAAAAATAACATGTTATACTCGCCTGCTTTGTTCAATGGTTTTGCTCATAGCAGCCCCGATCCTCCTCTTCTCTGGTCCTAGCCAGCGCTCTTTGCTCCTCCCCATTGACCAGTGCCCTCAATAGCATGCTGCTTGCTATGGGGCCACTGGTGTGTTCTTGCTCCCGAATCACGCTCTGTGTCCACAAGACACACACAGCTCAGCCCCGCCCCCGCTCTCCTCATTGGCTCACTGGCTGTGATTGACAGCAGTGAGAGCCAATGGCTCCCAGTCCTGTGTCTCTGCCAATAAGGAGAGACATCCGGGACAGCCGAGGCTCCAGTGAACATCACTGAATGGAGGGGGCTCAGGTGAGTATTGGGGGGGGGTTGTGGGAGGAGCAGCACACTGAAGGTGTTTTACCTTCATGTATAGAATGCATTGACGTAATTAAAAAATGTCAGCCTTTACAACCACCTTAAATTGTACTTTTATGCTGGCTAATATGTAATACTTTTTCCCAGGTGCCCTTTGGAGCTTGTAATAGTTTAGAACAGTAAGATATTGTTGGATTGTGGAAATACTTGTTTGCAGCATTGTTGGTGACCGAATGTTTTCTTGTGTGGAGTTTGTTCAATGTGCACTTAAAGGAATGTGAACCCTTGTGTAAAACTGGTATTTTTTTTTTTCTTTTTACATTTTTTTTCTTTTTTTAAGGTCTCCAGTTTTATGTGTTGTAGTTTTAATCTCCTTACCATAACAGTATTTTTGATGCTAATCAAATCAATAAAAAATGGGCACCTTGCACTCAGATGCGTCTTCCCAACCGGTGCTGTCATGGCAACAGCGTGCATGTTGACATGTGTATAAGTAGCGGTTTTCTGTAGTAAGATGCAGATGTATTGTCCACTGAACTGGTCACTGCACGCTGCACTGCCTGTGTTTACAATGGAGACTATGATGGGCGATAAACACATGAAAATATGCATCCAACTGCAGCAGTATCTGCAGTTCTGGACAGGAAGATGTGCCTGTGTTCAAGGGACCTGAGCGTAAAATCAATTACATAAAGCCATATTGGAAACGTCATAAAAAAATTATTTAATTCACCTGTAAGTGGCTATACGGTGACCTTGATATTATTTGAACAGTTTGCTTACCGAAATGTTACCTAGCAATATGCATAGCATTGGAGCGTATTTAACAAAAAAAAACAAAAAACACTATGTTATATGTATAGGTACCATTTCCAGTCAAATGTTTTTTTAGACTGAAATTTTCATCACTTGTCAACTGTGATTAATACGCTGAGTACCTTTCTGCTTGTAGTTGACAAAATGGTCACATAAGCAGTATAACTTCATAATGCCTTAGTCCTTTTAGTGTCTGTGTGGCATCAGCTGCTTTTTTCTTTTGTGATGGTTGTCGGGGCAGGTTCTCCTTCAGACATTTGATCAGGTGAAGTCCACTGTATTGAAGAGGAATGTTTGATTTCTTTCACTGTTTAGAAAAGGAAGACCAGTGTCCCATACCGGAATCCTGGAATGTCGATCAGGGAGTAATAACCAAACTCAAGGAACAGTACAAAAAGGAGCGCAAGGGGAAAAAAGGGGTGAAGAGTAAGTGGAAAACATTGCACTTCCAAATCATCAATCCCACCTCTTTCATATCCTACCTTCCCTTCAAAGCTATTTTTCGTTATTTTCTTTCAATGTTTTCCTCAACCACTTACTCTTTTACTTTGCTGCTCCTCCTCTTTTTACCTGCTGTTCACCTTTTAACGGGCATTTGAGCTCTGTCACTTGTTAGACAAGCACATTGCTAACTCCAGCTAAGTTGGTAATGATTCACGCCATCTCTTTTGCTCATTCAGAATATAGTATTGGTTACTGGTGTGCTGTGTTACCTAGTTTTTCTTTGTGTCTTTATAGTGCAAAAATAACTTTTGATAAGTCGCAGTATAAAATCTTAGATTTTTGTATGTGTGCTGCCATGTGTTTTTATTCCCAACTCCTAAAATCTGATGATTTTCACCCATGTAACTTGTATAAATTTTTTCAATGAATTGCAAGGAGTCTTCTGCATTGAGGTTTTTAACTGTCCCTTATCGAAAGAGAAATCTGAGCAATTGCACCGCATTTTTAACAAAGTACCAGTTGGCAGCTCAGACTTTAACACTTTGCCGATTTTTTTAATATATTTTTTCCCCAGTGTAAGTTGTTTTCATTGTGATTTTAGAACATTTTCTGCATCCAAAAACACGTTTGTGTCCACCAGATCAGTTAATACATTTTAACAATTAGATTTGCTGCACCATTATATCAAGTCTGGAATCATTCTAAAAAGTAGTATACAGTTTACCTTCTGGGGCATGAGACACATTTATAGAGGTAAAAATTTGTTTAGATTTGCAGTATGTGGCTTACCTTGACAGTAATCTCAGAAGTGTTTCCTTCCCTGTCAGTTTAGCCTATGCAAAAATATAATGCTCGTTTTTGTCTAGAGGAGACTAACAGAGAGAAATAATTAACTTAAAGTGTCAGTAAACCAACATCGTAAAAAAACATCAATAAATGGTGTATTGCATGCTGTTAATTCTCATACTCCCATTTTTGATCATCAGAGCAGTGGTGCCAGATCTGCACATGCCAAGTTTTAAGTGAGTTTCTATGCTGAGCATTTCCTCCCTATCACATCTGAGCAGCCCATGTGACTATAGACACAGATGTGAGCGTATACACAGTGGTAAATGACAGCCTACTCCCTCTCTTCTCCTCCATGCCCACTAACCAGCATGTCATCAGCACAGGGCCAATCGGCACTGTCCAGACAGAGGGTCAGGGGTTATGCAGCCTCATAGGACAGTCAGAGGAGAATAAATAGTTTTACCAGTGCCTGGCCGGACACTGATAGAGATCAGAAGACTGCTATATACTGCTGATGATGTATATATATATATATATATATATATATATATTGTGAGGGGGTTAGCTCGGCAGCGGGTGTGGGTGACCCCCGGGATGGGCTCCCCACACAAAAACAGGCCCAGCAAACGGAGGTTGTGGTTTTCAAAATCAAAAAGGTGCGGTTTATTTTCTATTTACAGTGACAAAACACAGCAAAGCAAAAGAAACATAAACAAAATAAATCCTGGTCAACTTGACCTCTAACTAAACATACAGGTTTCCTAACTAACAACTGGGATCAGCCTAGTGCTGTCCTAGTCCCTAAGTCCCTGGTTTTAAATGTCCAAGCAAATAGCCACACAGGCTTTGTCTCACCGCACAGGGGTTCACTCTCCCTAGACAGTCCACACAGGTCTGGTTCCAGGCATGAGCTAACATCTAATGAAGCTGGGAGTTCTTATAGAGGCCTAAATGAGCTGACAAGGTTCAGCTGGTCTCCTCATCTCTGTCTGCACGACGCCCCACACTCTCCCTAGAGGTATGAGTCATCCATGAGCCCACTAGCCTTATACAACTCTCCACCTAGTTGTATAAGTCGGCGTAAAGCCTGAATCTGGGCGAAATATATCTACCCCCCTGGATGCAACCAGGTGACTTTACCTTCCTGCTGTCACATACCCCCCCCTCTTGTTTTAACCTCGGGGTTGGAACACCAGCAATCGGGCATTCATGTACTCGAGACAAAGCATCCACATTCCCCATTTGAACGCCAGGGCGATGCTTTACTGTGAAGTTGAATTCCTGGAGGGCCAGGAACCACCTATTCACTCTTCTATTTGTTTCCTTGTTTTGAGCCATCCACTTTAACGGAGCGTGATCCGTAACCATGTCAAAGTGCCTACCTAGCAGGTAGTACCGAAGGGAATCTAGAGCCCACTTCACCGCTAAACACTCCTTTTCAACGGTGGCGTAATTTACCTCATGGGACTTCAACTTCCTGCTGAGGTAAATGACTGGGTGCTCTTCCCCGTTCCAGACCTGGGACAATACTGCTCCTAACCCCACATCTGATGCATCACTTTGTACGACAAAGTCTTTAGAGAAGTCGGGTGAGTACAACACTGGCTGGCTACATAAGGCTTGTTTCAAGAATTGGAATGCTGCCTCAGCCTCGGGGGTCCATTTAATCATGACCGACCCTTTCCCCTTCGTCAGGTTGGTTAGGGGCACAGCCTTAGAAGCAAAGTGGGGAATGAATCGCCGATAATACCCAGCGATTCCCAGAAAGGCTCGTACCTGCTTCTTGCTGTTGGGACGTGGCCAACTCTGGATGGCCTCGACTTTGTTGAGTTGGGGTTTTATTACTCCCCTCCCAATGGTGTACCCAAGATATTTGGCCTCTTCCTGCCCAATGGTACACTTCTTGGGGTTAGCCGTAAACCCCGCTTCCCGAACAGAGTCCAGGACTGCTTGCACTTTTGGCAGATGTGAGGCCCAATCTGTGCTATGGACAATTACGTCATCCAGGTAAGCCGCAGCATACTTCCGATGGGGCCTCAGCATCTGGTCCATTTTCCGCTGGAATGTGGCCGGCGCATTCTGTAACCCGAACGGCATTCTTTTATATTGGAACGCCCCGTCTGGGGTTACAAATGCGGTTTTCTCTTTGGCCGACTTGGCCAGGGGGATTTGCCAATACCCTTTTGTGAGGTCAAGAGTCGTCATGTATCGGGCTGTTCCCAGCCGGTCGATCAACTCATCTATACGTGGCATGGGGTAGGTGTCAAATTTTGTAACTTTGTTCAACTGACGAAAATCGTTACAAAATCGCCAGCTCCCATCCGGTTTAGGCACCAACACAATGGGACTAGACCAATCACTTTGGGACTCCTCTATCACCCCTAAGTTCAGCATTTTCTGTACTTCCTCCCGTATTGCCTCCCGTCGGGCCTCTGGGATCCGATAGGGTTTTAACTTCACCCTTTCACCGGGCGGGGTAATGATGTCATGCTCTACCCCAGATGTTTGTCCCGGCAGCTCAGAGAATACCTCCTTGTTGCGAAGCACAAACTCCTTAACCTCCTGTTGTTGGGGTTGTGACAAGGTGGCTGCTATTCCAACCTCAGGAATCACGCAACCAGTTTGAGCTGGTGACCAAGTGTCTGCGACTAGGGACTCTCTATCCCTCCAGGCTTTCAACAGATTAACGTGATAGATCTGTTCGGGCTTTCGCCTTCCTGGTTGTCTGACCTTGTAATTCACTTCGCTCACTTTTTCCATTATCTCGTAGGGGCCTTGCCATTTGGCAAGGAATTTACTTTCAACCGTAGGGACAAGTACCAGTATCCTATCCCCCGGGGAAAAGGTACGGGTCTTGGCTCCACGGTTGTACACTCTCTGCTGTGCTAACTGCGCTTGGGCCAAATGTTCCTTCATGATGGGCATTACCTGTGCAATTCGGTCTTGCATCAGGGCGACATGCTCAATCACACTCCTGTGGGGAGAACTCTCACTTTCCCAAGTTTCCTTGGCAATATCCAACAGCCCTCTTGGGTGTCTCCCATACAGTAACTCAAAGGGGGAGAATCCCGTAGAGGATTGGGGCACCTCCCTAATAGCAAACATCAGATAAGGAAGTAGACAGTCCCAATCCTTTCCATCTCTATCCACCACTTTCTTCAACATTTGTTTTAGGGTTTTGTTGAATCTTTCAACCAGCCCATCGGTTTGGGGGTGATACACAGATGTACGTAATTGCGTCACTTTGAACAATTTACACAGCTCCTTCATAACCCGGGACATAAAGGGTGTACCTTGGTCCGTAAGCAGTTCTTTACAAATACCCACCCGGCTAAACACAAGAGATAGCTCTTTGGCTATGGTTTTGGCCGAGGTATTTCGGAGAGGGATCGCTTCTGGATAACGGGTGGCATAGTCCATTATAACTAATATGTACTGGTGCCCCCTAGCGGACTTGATTATAGGACCTACCAAATCCATGGCGATCCTCTCAAACGGGACCTCAATGATGGGTAGAGGGACCAGCGGGCTACGGAAATGTGGCATCGGGGCCGACCTCTGACACACAGGGCAGGAGGAACAATAATTTTCTATGTCCTTCATCACCCCCGGCCAATAGAATCTCTGTAATACCTTCTCTCGGGTTTTCTCTGTCCCCAGATGACCTCCAAGAATGTGCCCATGAGCCAACTCCAACACCAACTTCCTGTAAGGTTTGGGCACCACAAGCTGCTCAACGGTTTCTTCTGCCCTTTTTGCCACCCGATACAGTAGGTCCTTCTCTACGCTGAAGTATGGGTAAGTGCAGGTATTATCTGGGTTCACTAACTCGCCATCTATTTTCACTACGTTTTCCCGTGCCTTTATTAGGGCGGGGTCTTTCAACTGTTCTGTGGCAAAGTTTTCCCTGTGAACCTCAAGATCAGAAAACTCCACAGACGGTAGGTTTTCGTCTGAGGAGGTGGGCTCCTCTCCAGTTTCTTGAGTCTCCCCTGCCAATACTGATAAGGGAAATTCCGGAGAGTCCTCACCACTCTCAGGGGAGTTCTGGCTATCACATTCCTGGTACATAGGGGCACCAGTGGGGGGCTCAGGATCATCCCACAGTTCCCAGAACTTCGGAAAATCCCTTCCCACAATGGCGTCATGCGGTAACTGAGATACTAAGCCCACTGGATGAAAGAGGGTACCTTTGGGGGTCTCGAAACACACTGTAGTCACTGGATACTCTCGGGTGTCCCCATGCACACAAATAACAGCTACCTTGCTATTCCCAGAGACCTCTGTTTTAACTAACTCAGCCTTTATCAGGGTCACAAGGCTACCTGAATCCAGCAATACCACAACATTTCTACCATTAACACACATTTTGCATAAATGTTTCTCAGTTCCTCGAATGGCAGTGCATGCGACTGTCGCACACAGCGACTGACGTCTGCCCGTCAGAAAGTCACACTGCATGGGTTCCTCCACAACCGGGCAATTGGCTGCAATATGTCCCGCTTGCCGGCAGCGGTAGCAAACGATCCTTCTTGCCGCCTCTTGAGCCGCTGATTTCCCAGGCTGTTCTCGCCAAACTTGGGGTAGAGCTCCCACCCTCTCACTCTCTCCACCCTCACCCCTTGGAATCCTCTTATCCGCCCCTGGGGATGGTCTGGTCTTAGGGTGGAAAGTCCGAGTGTCTCTGGAAGAGGCCGTCAGGTTCTCTGTAGCCAAGTATTTCTCCACACGATCCACAAGACCATCGGCCGTCTCTGGGTCTCCATGGCTTACCCACTTTTGGATGGCAGTAGGAAGAGCTCTCAAAAACCGATCCATTACAACACGTTCCACAATCTTTGGTGCGGACAAAGTCTCTGGCTGTAGCCACTTTCTGCTCAGGTGAATGAGATCATACATTTGAGACCTGGGGGGTTTTCCAAGCTGGAAAGTCCAGTTATGCACACGCTGAGCCCGGACAGCCAGGGTGACACCCAGCCTTGCCAATATTTCAGCTTTTAGCATCACATAGTCTTTTGCTTGGTTAGGCTCTAGGTCATAGTAAGCTTTCTGCGATTCACCAGTTAACAGAGGAGCCACCAGTCCAGCCCACTGCTCCTCAGGCCACTTTTCTCTTTCAGCGGTCCTTTCAAATGTGGTCAAAAATACCTCTGGATCATCCTCTCCAGTCATTTTTGTCAATAAACGACTGACCCCAAAGGACGCGGTATTAGTGGGACGGCTTTCCTCACTGGTCTGCGGACGTTGCTGCATTACTGCTTCCATCTGTTGTTGTAGTCTCTGCTCTTGCTTCTGCAACAGGTCTATGAAGCGGGCCTCAGATTGCTGCTGGGCTTGTTGCTGAGCCTCCAGACTCTGTTGCAAAGTTGCGTTTGTCTGCTGCTGGGCTGCAAGGCTCTGTTGATGAGCTTGCTGCTGGGCTGCAAGGCTCTGTTGATGAGCTTGCTGCTGGGCTGCAAGGCTCTGTTGATGAGCTTGCTGCTGGGCTGCAAGGCTCTGTTGATGAGCTTGCTGCTGGGCTGCAAGGCTCTGTTGATGAGCTGCAAGGCTCTGTTGATGAGCTGCAAGGCTCTTTTGCAAACCTGCATTTGTCTGCTGTTGATTGGCATTTGCTAGAGCCAGCTGTTTCAGTATCTCCTCCATGCTGGCTTAAAAAAAAACTGCCACTGGTTCTCCACCAACTGTGAGGGGGTTAGCTCGGCAGCGGGTGTGGGTGACCCCCGGGATGGGCTCCCCACACAAAAACAGGCCCAGCAAACGGAGGTTGTGGTTTTCAAAATCAAAAAGGTGCGGTTTATTTTCTATTTACAGTGACAAAACACAGCAAAGCAAAAGAAACATAAACAAAATAAATCCTGGTCAACTTGACCTCTAACTAAACATACAGGTTTCCTAACTAACAACTGGGATCAGCCTAGTGCTGTCCTAGTCCCTAAGTCCCTGGTTTTAAATGTCCAAGCAAATAGCCACACAGGCTTTGTCTCACCGCACAGGGGTTCACTCTCCCTAGACAGTCCACACAGGTCTGGTTCCAGGCATGAGCTAACATCTAATGAAGCTGGGAGTTCTTATAGAGGCCTAAATGAGCTGACAAGGTTCAGCTGGTCTCCTCATCTCTGTCTGCACGACGCCCCACACTCTCCCTAGAGGTATGAGTCCTCCATGAGCCCACTAGCCTTATACAACTCTCCACCTAGTTGTATAAGTCGGCGTAAAGCCTGAATCTGGGCGAAATATATCTACCCCCCTGGATGCAACCAGGTGACTTTACCTTCCTGCTGTCACAATATATATATATATATATATATATATATATATATATATATATATAGTAAAATAATTGCTTTTCCATGTTCTGTGTACTTATTAAAATAATTACAGTGCCATCATCCATATACAGAAATAGGGACAACGTAAATTAAACAGTGTGTGTTTAGTATCACTTTAAATGCTTAGTTTACATTTTGTAACAGAATGTCAGTTTTCAGTATAAAATGAAGCCTTTGTAGGGGACTTTTTTTGCCCAGCCCATTCCTATTTTATTAAAGTTCACATAAAACCCCCTGACCGTGGTAAATCTGTTTCCTTTGTTCTGCCAATTTCAAAAGCTGGGCTGGTCTGCCCTTGTGTACCCTGCCTACCTGAAAGTGCAAAGTCTGCAGGGAAGCTACAATTCCTGTGATTCTATGGTAGGCAGGAGTGATGGCAAAGTGGTGGCCCAGAGCAATAGGCAGACTTGCTACTGACGTCACTACACTCAGAAAGTAGAGATCTTCAGGACTCCCTGCCTGATTTGGCTTTCATAAGTCATTTTTAAACATAAGGCAACAGGTGGATAAGGATGTGTCCGGAGCAGAACTCAGACATTGCTTGAGCAATCCTGGGTAAGACATTGTTCAACGGGCACGTAGTTGGGCTCCAAATTAAAAAAAAGACACAGCCTTTTAACCTACGGTCACACATCAGCCAACACTCAGATCCTCTTCTGTCCAGTGTCATAGTATGAAAGGCAGGCACTTGACACCATCAGACACCATGCATTAAATGTGAAGATCAGATCAGAGAGGAAGCCGTGTGACTGGAGAAGTAGAGCAGGTTTAGGGGACTGGTCTTTATTACCAGGACCCTCAGAGGAAGACTGTAGGACCATGGATTAAGGCAAGTATTACTCTCTGGTAAATTGTCCCCTGGAAAAACGAGCATTATTATCTGAATTTGCTGGAGGCAACACATAAAATTTTGTGGCCAACACAGGAGTTTGATTTTAACCGCTATACAAACAAATTAAAAAAATAATTGTTCTAGGTTTTTATATATTATTTGTTAATTCCTGTATGTAAACTTGAAATGCCTAAGCGATTACAAAGTGAGCTCTGTATGCCCGGGAAAAGGAAATGTGTGTGTGTGTATGTATATATATATATATATATATATATATATATATATATATATATATATATATATATAATTTTAAAGCTATGCATTCAGTATGCGTTTATTTAAAACGCCTTGCAGTCCAGTTGTGCATTGCCAAAAATGCCCGGACAAAATTTGTATGATCATCTTTCCAAAAGCATTACATACATTGCATCATATTGAAGTACTTGGGATGTATATGTGTATGCTTTGTTTAATATTACTGTATGTACATCCTAAAGTAGAATTCCATGTTTAAATTTGATTGTAGTTTGTTTGGGCCAGCTGGCCAAACGTACTGATACTATTACACTGTGCGGCCAGTGGGTGCTCTGTAATATATTGTAGTAGCATTAGCTACAGCAAGTAGGGCTGGAAAGGCAGGAGAATGACCTCACCATTTCAACCTAGATCTCCTTAGTTGTAGAAAAGCACTCTGCCCAAGTCTATTTAATTTAGACAGCAGATGTGAAGTTGCCGATCCTTCTGCAAGGAACGCAGCACCTCTTACTGTATGAAGATAATGCTACTAAGATATATTATGGTACACACAGCACCCTAATTGTTCTGTGACAAAATTAGGTAATTTAGGACAGCTTGCCCCAAACAAACTTTTTAAAGCCAAAGGAATTCTACTTGAAAAGTTAACTTAATCACATTTTTTTATAATATGTGTTACCTAAAACAATTTTAGTGTTTTTTTTTTTTTTTTTTTTTTTTTTTCTGTGCCGTATGACATTTTTTATTTTTTGTAGCTCTAAAAAATAACTTGATGTGTAGAAATTGGACTTGGTTCATAAAGTTTCCCTTAAGTAATTCAGCAAAACCCTAACATTATTCTGCATTGATTTGTGTTCCCTATATGGTGCATGTTCTACCAATACTGTACAGAAAGAAATGCCCTTTGAAACTTGTAGTCCTTTGCTAGTTTTTTTTCCCATAGTTCTGCTTTTAGTAGAACTAGGAATTAAACCCATTTTAATCAGCTTGGCTATCAATTCATATTTATGCAGCAACCTTACCCAAGCTGGATTTACAGCACAACCTTTTCCATACCCCCTGGGGCCTTTTCACACTGGGGGGGGGGGGGGGGGAAGCGCTGCCATTTTTAGCTGCGAGTTATGGTCGTTTTAGCTGCGCTTTTTGGCTGCTACCCCCGCTAGTGACCGAAAAAGGGTTAAGCACCCACAAAGCGCCGCTGCCGGGGAATTTTAAGAGCAGTGTATTCACCACTCTCGCAACGCCCGAAAGATGTTGCTTGCAGGACTTTTTTTTCCTGTCCTGCAAGCACACTGCTCCAGTGTGAAAGCACTCGGGCTTTCACACAGGGGTGGCAGGGGAGCCGCTTTACGGGTGCTATTTTTAGCCCTTTAGTCCTTTAGCGCCTGCAATACACCTCAGTGTGAAAGTGGCCTTATGGTTTGAAATCTGCTGTAATGAGGGCATGGACATTTTTTTTCATGCATATCTACATTTTCATGCATATCTCATAAGACTTCTACATTCTTTACTGAATGTCTATTTTATATCCTGCAGATCGATTGTTATCACTTAAACACTACAATGATTGAACGGCTGGGTTAGCTAGCATTATTAAATTCCAAAACTGTGTTTACGTCCTTAAATGGCAAGTGGACATCTGGCTGACATTTTTCTTCAGATTTTAATTGCACTCCAGATTTTTGTAATTATCTTTCTTTGAGGCCACACTGGTGCGACAAACGCTCCGACATTGGGAGCTCATGTCGCATGACATGTGAAAATCAATGTTTCCCTATGGGAGCCGTCTTAACTGGTCCGACGCATGTCGGTCCGACTTTGAAAATGTACTACTTTGGTCCGATCAAAGTCGGAACGCCGTCTTGCATGATCCGACTTTGGCATGCGACTTGTGCTCTGCTGATCTTGAGGGGGAACTCCACGGCAAATTTTAAATAAAAAAAAAACTGCAAGGGTTCCCCCTCCAAGAGAGCATACCAGGCCCTTGGGTCTGGTATGGATTTTAAGGGGAACACCCTACGCCGAAAAAAAACGGCGTGGGGGTTCCCCCAAAATCCATTCCAGACCCTTATCTGTGCACACAGCCCGGCCAGTCAGGAAAGGGGGTACGGACAAGCGAGCGCCCCCCTCCTGAACCGTACCAGGCCGCATGCCCTCAACCTTGGGGGTCTGTGCTTTGGGATGGGGGGGGCGCAGCACTGCCCCCATGTTGATGACGACAAGGGCCCCTTCCAGACAACTCTGGCCGTTGGTTGTCGGGGTCTGCGGGCGGTGGGCTGATCAGAATCCGGGAGCCCCCTTTAATGGGGGGACCCCCAGATCCTGGCCCCCCCACCCTATGTGAATGAGTATGGGGTACATCGTACCCCTACCCATTCACCTGGCGAAAAAAACACACTAGACAGGTTTTTAAAGTCCTTTATTAGGCAGCTTCGGGTCTTCTTCCGACTTTGGGGGTCTTCTTCCGACTTTGGGGGTCTTCTTCCGACTTTGGGGGTCGTCTTCCGCGCTCTCTGGGGGTCGTCTTCCGCGCTCTCTGGGGGTCGCCTTCCGCGCTCTCTGGGGGTCGCCTTCCGCGCTCTCTGGGGGTCGCCTTCCGCGCTCTCTGGGGGTCGCCTTCCGCGCTCTCTGGGGGTCGCCTTCCGCGCTCTCTGGGGGTCGCCTTCCGCGCTCTCTGGTGCCCGCCTTCCGCGCTCTCTGGTGCCCGCCTTCCGCGCTCTCTGGTGCTTTCGGCCAGGCACCTCCGCTATCTTCTGCCAGCTCTTTTGCTAGCGGTGGCCCAGTCTTCCCTGTCTTGAAGAAATTGCTTAAACGTGCATCCTCACAGGGTAACACTGTGGATGCACAGGTATAAATGTGCCAACATCCCGATATAGTAGGAAGTATATGAATGGACTAAAGAATGGACTTAAGGCGGCACATGGATAGATATTGTAAAAAACTAAGGGTTTTTATTTTAGAAAAAGTAATAAGAAAATACATATAAACATTCAAAAAATGACAGCCTATTCGTACTTGGATACAAGGCTAATGCTCTACAATGCTTCAGAATTATACAACATATATGCACTCCATCCTCAATGAAATACGTAACCAGCAACCAAAGGCTAGTGAGACAGTAAACGTGTGAAGCGGGTGACGTTAGCCGTGGGTCCAATGTATCAGATGTAGTCTTGAATTGCTCTACCAGTTTCGCGAATTAACGCTTCTTCTGGAGCATAATAGTAGGCCGAATGTGCTGCCACATGCAGCACACACCTTGGTAAAATTTAGATTGGCTATTTGCCTGTAGCAAATAGCTGATAATGGTAAAAATCACAATGAACGACAGCTGGGTAAACTGCTAGGTAGAGGCTGCTGGTAAGCAGCAACAGGTAATGTCCTCCGGGACTTTTGAAACTATAAATATCAAAACATGAAGAAAAGGGGCTGGATATACACCATTGTGAATCCCGGTGTATAATGGGACAGAGGGTATCTGACCCCAAAAAGCCTATGGTAGGTGGCCAGGCTGTCAGCCTGCGCCTTAAAAAAGAGAGCGGGAGAGTTTCCACCAGTCCAGAGCAAGTCTGCTAGGATTGTAGAGCATTAGCCTGAGCCTTGTATCTAAGTACGAATAGACTGTCATTTTTTGAATGTCTATATGTATTTTCTTATTACTTTTTCTAAAATAAAAACCCTTCGTTTTTTACAATATCAATCCATGTGCCACCTAAAGTCCATTCTTTAGTCCATTCATATTCTTCAGTCTTCCCTGTCGTCTTCTTCCCTCTTCTCTTGTCCCGATGTTGACACGCCACTTTCTCCCGCTGTAATGCCGTGTGCATGGCGTGCAACGACTTATATAGGCATGGGGCCCCCCTTATGAAGTCACAGCCCGGGGCATTATGGGACTGTGACATCATACGGGGGCGGGGTCACCGGGTGACATCACCCGGTGACCACGCCCCATGCCTATATAAGTCGTTGGGCGCCGCACACATGGCATTACAGCGGGAGAGACCGGCGTGTCAACATGGGGACAAGAGAAGAGGGAAGAAGACAACGGGGAAGACGGGGCCACCGCTGGCAGAAGATAGCAGAGGAGGCACCGGAAAGCGCAGAGAAGAGGCCCGAAGTCGGAAGAAGACCCCCGGAGCTGCCTAATAAATGACTTTAAAAACCTGTCTAGTGTGTTTTTTCCCCCAGGTGAATGGGTGGGGGGCCTGGATCTGGGGGCCCCCTTATTAAAGGGGGTTCCCGGATTCCGATAAGCCCCCGCCCGCAGATCCCGACAACCAAACTGCCAGTGTTGTCGGGAAGAGGCCCTTGTCCTCATTAACTTGGGAACAGGGTGCTTTGGGGTGGGGGGGCCGCAGGGCGCCCCCCTGCACCAAAGCACCCACCCCCCCATGTTGAGGGCATGCGGCCTGGTACGGTTCAGGAGGGGGGGGCCCTCACTTGTCCCCACCTCCTTTCCTGACCGGCCAGGCTGCGTGCTCGGATAAGGGTCTGGTATGGATTTTGAGGGGACCCCCATGCCATTTTTTTAGGCGTAGGGGTTCCCCTTTAAATCTATACCAGACCCAAGGGCCTGGTATGCTCCTGGAGGGGGAACCCATGCCGGTTTTTTATTTAAAATTTGGCGTGGAGTTCCCCCTCAAGATTCATACCAAACACAGTGCCTGGTATTGGCGAGGATCCAAGTTGGATCCCCGTTCATTGAAAGTCAGGCGTATGTCGGCTTCAAGTCGCAGGGCAAAGTCAGATCCAAAGTTAGGACGGCTGTCGTGTCGCACAAGTGTGAACTTTGCCTCAAGCCCATTTTAGTTAAAAATCAGCCAAAGAGGCATTACTTACTAGTCATATGGTGTGTCCCTTGTGCTGTTGTTCCCATGGTTTAGTTTAGAAATATTTCTCCTCCATTTTCCCTCTACCCCTGCCACCCTAATCATCCAGTTCTGCAGGGGTCAGTAGAGCTGTGGGAGCTGTGATAAGAACTCCTTAAGAGTGAACAATTATGCCCATTCTTTCCACTCACCTCCTCCATTCATAAAGGCTATACTATAGCATCTATGAATGGGGGACGGGCAGATGATTGAAAAGTCTGCTGCCTCCATTCTTAGATCATTTTATCATTCATAGAACCTGTATGGCTTTTATGAATGGAGGAGCTTGGTGGAAAAGGCAGGCATAGTTGGGCACTCTTGGTGAGTGCCTGTCACAGCTAACATGCAGCAGGTTTAAAAACCCTAAAAAATGTCAACCAAATATTGGATCTTTCTCATAGCAAAAGCTCTGACACGTTGGATAGTATTGGAGCTTACTTTTAAGTCCCACTCCCAACATTCCAGTCAATACAATGGGCTAGCTTACTGGCCAGCAGAAGGCAGGCTGTTAGAACGGTTCAGCATTCAGTCCCATCTACAGTGTTACTGAAGCCCTTGAGACCTGCAGCATTTTTTCTATTTTAGTACTTGGGACAGTCTTTTTAACCCCTGCTGGATTCACTCACGCACTAGATGGACGGTTACTTCTTAGACTATTTTGTGAAGCAATAGTAGTCTAGCTTCTAGCTGGGAGTGCAAAAAAAAAATGTTAACTAAAGGCACAAATGTTGGGTTTTGGCTAAGGTCACGTATAGACAGGATATTTCTGTTAAAAGATCTAACCACCACATGATTATTGTCCTGAACAACAAGATACAAATGCGCAAATTTTTACCTCCAAGTCTGCTTGTTTATGCACATAGGTCTGGACAATGCATCTGCTATCTGGGGTACATTTCCCCTTATAGTGTAAAATACATTTGAACAATTCCTCCTTTAGGGCCCTTTCACACGGGCATTCGGTCTAGATCAGTCTGTCAGTTTTTAAGATGTATGTCCGAGTGGGTGGGTGTAAAGGGAAGTATGTCCGTTTACATCTGCTTACATTTGAATACATTTATATTGCAGGGAAAAAGTGGAAACGTTTGTGCCCTTTTTCTGTTTTTGCAGACATAGTTGGATGTCATCCGTTCACGTCTTTCTGTAAACTTAAAAGTATTTTAGGCTTAAACTTTTTTTTCTCCCATACTCCGTTGAACCCACGTGAAAAATGGATGTAAACTGAACCGAATATGTATTTGAACATCACTTTACATTAGTTTGCACATTCATTTTCAGTTCAGTTTACATCAGTTTGCAGTTCATATCCATTTACGGTATATTCATATCCAAAAAACATTCAGATCAGTCTAAATGGAAAAGGATATAGTCTTGTTCTGTTTATAAAAATGGACCTGAAGAGATACGGATGTAAACAGTAAATGGATTTATCCGTCTACATCCGCAAGCCCATAAGAAAGGGTTGCTGTCCATTTTTCATGGAAAACTGACATATGAATATAAGAACAACAGAACGCCCGTGTGAAAAGGCCCTTAAGATTACATTAGTCAAGGAGCTTTGTGAGGCCCATGGATTTGCAAGTGTTTACTCGCCTGACAGTAGGTTATATACAGTGAGGGGGAAAAAAGTATTTGATCCCCTGCTGATGCTGATTTTGTACGTTTGCCCGCTGACAAAGGATCAGTCTAATTTTAATGGCAGGTTTATTTTAACAGTGAGAGCCAGAACAGCAACAAAAATATCCAGAAAAACGCATTTCAAAAAAGTTATAAATTGATTTGCATTTTAATAAGTGAAATAAGTATTTGATCCCCCACCACTCAGCAAGATTTTTGGCTCCCAGTTGTCTTCTATACAGGTAACAAGCTGAGATTAGGAGCACTGCTCCTAATCTCAGCTTGTTGCCTGTATAAAAGACACCTGTCCACAGAAGCAATCAGATTCTAATCTCTTCACCATGGACAAGACCAAAGAGCTGTCCACGGATGTCAGGGACAAGATTGTAGACCTACACAAGGCTGGAATGGGCTAAAAGACCATTGCCAAGCAGTTTGGTGAGAGGGTGACAACAGTTGGTGTAATTATTAGCAAGTGGAAGAAACGCAAAATAACAATCTGTCTGGGGCTCCGTGCAAGATCCATGCAGCTCGTGGAGTTTCAATGATCCTGAGAACGGTGAGGAATCAGCCCAGAACTACACAGGATCTTTTCAATGATCTCAAGACAGCTGGGACCATAGTCACCAAGAAATCAATAGGTAACACACTACGCCGTGAAGGGCTGAAATTCCGAAGTACCCGCAAGGTCCCCCTGCTCAAGGAAGCACATGTACAGGCCCGTGTAAAGTTTGCTAAGGAACATCTGAGTGATTCAAAGGAGAGCTGGGTGAAAGTGTTGTGGGCAGATGAGACCAAAATCAAGCTCTTTGGCATCAACTCCACTCGCCGTTTTTTGAGGAGGAATGCTGCCTATGACCCCAAGAACATCACCATCCCCATCATCAAACATGGAGGTAGAAACATTATTCTTTGAAGATGTTTTTCTGCTAAGGGGACAGGACAACTTCACCGTATCAAAGAGACAATGGACACGGGGCCATGTACCCTCAAATCTTGGGTGAGAACCTCCTTCCCTCAGCCAGGGCATTGAAAATGGGTCATGGATGGGTATTCCAGTATGACAATGACCCAAAACATACGGCCAAGGCAACAACGGAGTGGCTCAAGAAGAAGTACATTAAGGTCCTGGAGTGGCCTAGATCTTCAGACCTTAATCCCATAAAACATATGTAGAGGGAGCTGAAGGTTAGAGTTGCCAAACATCTGCCTCAAAAACGTAATGACTTGGAGAGGATCTGCAAAATGGAGTGAGACAAAATCCCTCCTGAGATTTGTGCAAACCTGGTGGCCAACTACAAGAAACGTCTGACCTCTGTGATTGCCAACAAGCATTTTGCCACCAAGTACCAAGTCATGTTTTGCTAAGGGGTCAAATGCTTATTTCGCTCATTAAGATGCAAATCAATTTATAACTTATTTGAAATGCTTTTTTCTGTATTTTTATTATTCTGTCTCTCGCTGTTCAAATAAACCTATCATTAAAATTATAGACAAAGTCAGCAGGGGATCAAATACTTTTTTCCCTCGCTGTTGGATGTGGAAGATTGTGTCTAATGCTTTTGGATCTTCACAGTATGGTTGAATTTACTCACATATGCCCAAATAATAAGTTTTGAAGTTTGTCTTCTTCTGATGCAAACTCACCTCTGTTTTCTATGCCCAATGTTTACCTGCATATCTCCATTTATACTAGTCCTTTTAGACAAAAAGAATCCAGATCCAAATATTTTGTAGTTGTATTTAAAAATGCATAGTTATTGATGAGAACTAAATGCGCATTGATGGTTGCCCTGTGTAGATAATCTTGTGCTCTGGGCACCTTCTCATTTCAAGAGATGGATAACAGCTCTTTCACACATCCCTACATTTTAATCGTTGACCTAAACACGAACATTCTCATACAATTTTAAAGTACACATCTGTAACCATTGGCCACAATTATAGTGGTTAATCAGTTGAATTATGTATGCAAGTACTAGTATTGTCCAGTGCCTATAGTGTGTGTTTAAAAAAGTCATTTACGAAACAGCAATACATGCATATGCATACACCCCTTTTTCACTTGTTCTAGTACCTTTTACTAGGTTGACATGCATCACTATTTGTCATTTGTGGTGGTTTTCTGCCTGCCTTAGGTGAAATCACTGTTGTAGTAGAATTGTTTAGAGACTTCCAGATAATAATTTTGTCATTCTTCTGAGACCTACATAGGTTTGTATCTATATTTTAGATATTTACCTTTATTTAGATTTTTTGTTGTTGTGGTTTCTGGGGTTCACACCCTGGTTTGTTGTGAATGCCCACTGTGAATTGTCTTATGTGTTTTACCCAGATGGATGGGATTTTTGTTTTAGATAATACGCACTCAGTGATAGAGCAGCAGCCCTGAAAAAATGAAGAAATTTGCATTTGAAACTTTTATTCTCCCTGTTTCAAGTTTATGGGAAAAAAGTATTTTGTAGACTATTTACATACCATTAGGCTTTTTTGCTTGTGGCAGAAGTGATTTTAGTTAGTCTGCTTGATCTATGGAGCTCTGCATGATTTACTCATAGTGCTGCATTTATGACATGGTCCATTAGCGGTTTTGCACCATTCTCCACCCCCATACATGAAGGGCCTCTTTAGTTATGGACCTGATGAGATGCTGTCAAGAGTTTTGACAGAGAGCACGTGCTGCTTCTTGCACATTTCAAGCACTTCCTAAATCTGTAAATGCATAGAATGTGTGTCAATATAACACTAAATGTACTTACTGCTACCAAGTTATTCTGTCACGAAACTGCCTATGTACGTATTGTTGAAGCACTTCTGATTTACCGATCTAGGAAATGCCTTGCCAGTGGTTAGAGTTTCCATCTCTTAAAGAACCTTTTGTCCCTAAACTTACAACAGGAAAAACCTCAGAAGAAATGTCTCAGCCTGTGTCCCACATAAAACAATCAAAACAGGGATGTGGGAGCATGTTGGAGAAAAGCTCAGGTAAGAGTCAAGTGGAGTGTGAGGGTGTTTTATCTGTGTAAGGTAAAAAAAATAATGTTGCCTTAAACACGTTTCCAGGCAGGCTACTTAAATGCCACTGTCGTTTAATAATTGACTTCTTTATATCAGTCTTAGACTAGATATGGCTAAATTATGTATTGTGATTTTACATTAGTTTATACATTTAAATATATAAAAAAGTCTTTTAACCTTAATCTGTAAGCAGCCGTAAACTACCCGCTAATACTTTTTTATTAATGTGTAAAAAAATGTTAATTGAAAAAGCTAAATATTTTCTGCTCCCACTTTTCCTTGTGGTTAGGGCCAAACCGATCAAAACTCCAAGATATGCTGGCAAATCTTCGAGATGTGGATGAATTGCCATCATTACAGCCATCCGTGGTCTCCTCTTCACGGCCAGCAAGCTCACGGCTCAGTGAACAGGAAATAAACAGAACAGATGAAGGTACGCTTCATTATTTTTGTGCAGAATTAAACATGTGTTACTTATGAGGCGCATAATCTAGCAAAAAAATGTATTTATTTTTTACTCTTTGCCATTATTATCCTTTGACTTTTAGGATTACGATGCACCATTTTCCACCTTATATATTCAGCGTAAAACAACACGAGTGCTAATGCAGCTTCTGTATCATGTGACTGCTGTTATTGGCTGTCACAGTGGTCACATGACCGGGAGCCCATCCCATTGACTCTCGATCAGAAGCCTTGACTGAGCACTATTGGTGGCAGCTCAGTCAATGTGCTTGAAGTGCACAGTGAGCACGCTGTCCACACAAGTCTCATGCTGCTGTTTACACGTGTGTAGCGGCTGGTAAATAAAACCCACCTTTTCTTTCTTCTGCATATATGCATTACGCAGTCAGCTAGAGTCTTAAGGATGTTGGTGGATCACATGTAAATAATGGTTTTGTCATGCTAATTGTATCAAGACGTTGGTCTTTTACCTTTTATCTTTGCTCCACTTTAATAACATGTTAAAGTGGGCATTTGCCTTAGCACTCCTCTTTCCCAGTTCTGAATTTTTTGGATGGGGTAGCTGTTTAATTGGAACCTTTTAACATATTGCCAATTTAATGGAATGGCGAATAAACCAAAAATATACAATAGGCATCTCAATTGCTATCGTTTTTTGTGTTTGATTCTTACACATACACAAAGGGAAAAGTAAAGTATATTTTCATTGGGTACAAATTTTAAACTGTGAAGCCTTTTTTATATTTTTTATTGTTTCTATTATGACCAGTCAACAGTAAATGGCGGTAAACGGTAAACAGTAAACCAGTCAAACATGCTTGGGATGAACCTAGATCTATAGTCGGACAACAAAGTTGACAAAAAAAGGGGAGGGGGCAAACTTGATGAACTACTCCATATTTTCTGCTGTTACTTTTCTATGTGGTATTACCAGATGGCAGTGGCCTCCATTAGCAGAATAATGCACCCTGCCACACTGTAAAAATGGTACAAGAATGGCACAACAATGAGTTGTGAGGTGTTGACTTGCCCTTCAGTTTCTCCAGACCTCAATCCAGTCGAGCATAGTTACACAGTTAATCAGGTTGAAAAAACACACAGATCCATCAAGTTCAACCAATAAAAAAAAAATCATACAATCCCATATACACAATCCTATACCCACAGTTGATCCAGATGACGGTGAAAACCCCCAGCAAAGCATGATCCAGTTTACTACAGCAGGGGAACAAATTCCTATCTGATATTACCTGGATCAAATTTACCTTTTAAATGTTGGTGCCCAGTTAAATTGTGTGTGTATACAAAGGATTTTGCTCGCTTTGTAAACCGCAGCTTGGTATTGCATGCTATTAAGCTTATGTTCTACCAAAACCCCCAGATTCTTCTCCACTATGGATTCCCCCAATTATACTCCCCCTAGTATGTCTGATGCATGCATATTCTTAGCCCCCAAATGCATAACTTTACAATTATCAACATTAAATCTCATTTACCACATAGTTGCTCAATTAAACAGTGCATTGAGCTTGGCTTGTAAATTGGAGACATCCTGTAAGTATGTTATTCCACTGCATAGCTTGGTATCATCTGCAAAGACTGAAATGATACTTTTATTCCCAGACCCTATATTATTTATAAAGATATTAAAAAGTAAGGGGCCCAACGGGTGAACCTTGGGGTACACCACTGATAATCTTAGACCATTCAGAGTAAGACACATTAACCACTACTCTCTGAATCCTGACTTTTTTAGTTTTTTTTATCCATTTTATATACTGATCCTTTTTCAAGCCTGTAGACTTTACCTTACACATGAGCCATGTGTGGGGAACTGTGTCAAACGCTTTTGCAAAATCCAGGTATACAACCTCCACAGCCACCCCTCTGTCCAAGGTTTTACTTACCTCCTCATAAAAAGAAATCCGATTTGTTTGACAACTTCTGTCTTTCATGAATCCATGCTGTCTGTTGCTTAACCACCTCAATACCACACGCCGTCATATGACGTCCTGGTATTTAAGGGGGGGGATATCTGAATGATGAATGCAGCTACAGGCATCATTCAGATATCCTTCTTTTCACCCGGCGATTCTACGCACCATAAGAATGATCATAGCGGCAGTTCCGCCGCTTGATCGTTCTTATAGGCGACGGGAGGGGACGCCCCGCCGCCATCCGGTGCTTCTCAGGGCTCTCCCGTGCCATCAGGGGCCCGGAGAATGAATCGGCCGGCGCCGGATGACGAGGATAAAGATTTCCGGTGACCAGATGGTCACCGGTCATCTCTATGACCGTCGGAGGCCCGGGCGTGACGTTATGACGTCACGGCTGGGTACCCGGAAGTAAACAAAGCCGCAATCGCGACTGTCGGCATAAGATCGGTGAATTTGTTTTTACGATCTCATGCTTTCAAGCCTGGACGAGAGATGTGTGGGGTCTTATTGACCCCACATCTTTCCATAAAGAGGACCTGTCATAATGATTCCTTTTACAAGGGATGTTTAAATTTCTTGTAATAGGAATAAAAGTGATAAAAAAAAAATGTCAAAAAAATTTAAGTAAAATATAAAATTAAATAAAATTTTTTTTTTTAAACGCCCCTGTCCCCAGTAGCTCACGCTCAGAAGCGAACACACACGTAAGTCCCGCCCACATATGTAAACGCCATTCAAACCACACATGTGAGGTATCACCGCGTGCATTAGAGCGTGTGCAACAATTCTAGCACTAGACCTCCTCTGTAACTCTAAACTGGTAACCTGTAAAAAAAATTAAAGCGTCGCCTAGGGAGATTTGTAAGTACCGAATTTTGGCGCCATTCCATGTGTGCGCAATTTTAACCACTTAAGCCCCGGACCAATACGCAGCATAAAGACCAGAGGTGTTTTTACAATTTGGCACTGTGCTGCTTTAACTGGTAATTGCGCGGTCATGCAATGTTGTACCCAAAACGAAATTTGCGTCCTTTTCTACCCACAAATAGAGCTTTCTTTTAATGGTATTTGATTGCCTCTGCGATTTTTTTTATTTTTTTTGCGATGTAAACGGAAAGACTGAAAATTTTGAAAAAAAAAATGATATTTTCTAGTTTTTGTTATAAGAAAAATCGAATAAACTCAATTTTAGTCATACATTTAGGCCAAAATGTATTAAGCCACATGTCTTTAGTAAAAAAAAACGTCTAAGCGTATATTTATTGGTTTGCGCAAAAGTTACAGCATCTACAAACTAGGGTACATTTTCTGGAATTTACACAGCTTTTAATTACTACCTATCTAATTTCTTGAGGTGCTAAAATGGCAGGGCAGTACAAAAACCCCCCAAATGACCCCATTTTGGAAAGTAGACACCCCAAGGAAATTGCTGAGAGGAATGTTGAGCCCATTGAATATTTTTTTTTTGTCCCAAGTGTTTGAATAATGACAAAAAAAATTACAAAAAGTTGTCACTAAATGATATATTGCTCACACATGCCATGGTTATATGTGGAATTGCACCCCAAAATACATTTTGCTGCTTCTGAGTACGGGGATACCACATGTGTGGGACTTTTTGGGAGCCTAGCCGCGTACGGGACCCCGAAAACCAAGCACCGCCTTCAGGATTTCTAAGGGCGCAAATTTTTGATTTCACTCCTCACTATCTATCACAGTTTCGAAGGCCATAAAATTCCAAAATAGCACAAAACCCCCTCAAATTACCCCATTAGACACCCCAAGCTATTTGCTGAGAGGCATGGTGAGTATTTTACAGCTCTCATTTGTTTTTGAAAATGAAGAAAGAAAATAATTTTGTTTTCAATTTTCAAAACTTTGTGGCAAAAAGCGAGATCTGCAAAATACTCACCATACCTCTCCGCAAATAGCTTGGGGGGTCTACTTTCCAAAATGGGGTCATTTGGGGGGGGGGTTTTGTGCCATCTGGGCATTCCATGGCCTCCAAAACTGTGATAGGCAGTGAGGAGTGAAATCAAAAATGTACACCCTTAGAAAGCCTGAAGGCGGTGCTTGGTTTTTGGAGTCCCGTACGCTGCTAGGCTCCCAAAAAGTCTAACACAAGTGGTATCCCCGTACTCGGGAGAAGCAACAGAATGTATTTTGGGGTGTAATTCCACATATGCCCATGGCATGTTTGAGCAATATATCATTTAGTGACAACTTTGTGCAAAAAAATAAATAAATTGTATTTTTTGTATCAACATATAAAATATTCCATGGACTCGACATGCCTCTCAGCAAATAGCTTGGGGTGTCTACTTACCAAAATGGGGTCATTTGGGGGGGGGGGGGTTTGAACTGTCCTGGCATTTTTTGCACAACATTAGGAAGCTTATGTCACACATCATCCACTCTTCTAACCACTTGAAGACAAAGCCCTTTCTGACACTTTTTTTGTTTACACGAAAACATATTTTTATTTTTTTGCAAGAAAATTAAGTTGAACCCCCAAACATTATATATATATTTTTTAAAGCAAAGGCCCTACAGATTAAAATGGTGGGTGTTGCATTTTTTTTTTCCCCCCACAGAGTATTTGCACAGCGAAACACCTTTTTTGGGGGAAAAATACACTTTTTTTTTTTGTTTTATGGCACTAAAACACACTATATTGCCCAAATGTTCGAAATACATTCCCTCCCACTGCTTGTAAAAGCAGTCCAGAGGCTAATTGGCCGCTAGGATTGCTTTTACATGAAAGCCGGCCGCTGGCTGAAAAGAATGATACCTAAACCCGCAGGCATCATTCTGGTATAACCATTCAAAGTCCAGCAACATATCAGTACGTTGCTGGTCCTTGTTGGTCATGTATTGTAATCTTCTTTTTTTTCATGCAGCCTGTTGGCTGAACGAAAAAAAGAGATTGATCGGTGGGTATGCCCACCATTAGAATACCTCCCTTCATTCACCCACTTCTAATGATGGGCATACATGCACCATTTATATATGCCGAAGCATGGGGGCATCCTCCCGCAAAAAAGTTATGCCGCGTACACACGGTCTGACTTTTCCACGGGCAAGCCTCCGTCGGAATTTCGACCGTATGTACGCGGCATTAGGAGCAAAATCGCTCCTCCGCCCCTGCTGCCCCCATGCTTCGGCAAATATCTTCTTTTTTTTTTTTTTAACTGTGGTGATGAAATCACCTCCTACTGCACTGGAGTCGCAGGGATCAGGCCTGTCTCTGCGAACACTGCAGTTATGTGTGTTGTGTTTTGTAAGTGATAGTGATCGATCGATACTGCACTTGGGTGGGCTGGGGTGGACGGAGGGGCAAAACGCAGGTGCTAGCAGGTATCTGGGCTGATCCCGCTAACACTGCATTTTTGGGAACCTTAAACTGCTGGGGGCGCTAGTATAGATCTGATTAGATATTGATCTGTTCAGATACTATACCACTAAGGGAGGTGTATGCTTTGCGCGTGGGTGTTTGCGTTACTGGCACTAACCTGACGCTGCCTGGGGCAACGCAGACCCTCTGACGATAAAACCTAATTGATATCACCCGCCGGGCGATTAGGGGGTTAAACCTTTATTGGGTTATATACGGCGGGTGCCCTGACGCTATAAAAAGCAAACTAACCAGCGTCACCCGTAACACTTATACGGTGATCACTGGTGAAAGGGTTAACTAGGGGCAATCAGGGGGTTAAAACCTTTATTAGGTAATATATGGGGGTACCTGACGCTGGCGGCGTACCTAAAAAAAAATAACTGGCTACCTAGCGGCACCAGCATAACTAATAGTGATCAGAAAAACGATTGCTTAGTGACACTGGTGATAGGGGTTGAAAGGGTTACCTGGGGGGCGATCAAGGGGTTAAACCTTTATTAGGTAATATATGGGGGTACCTCACGCTATAAAAACCTGGCGGCGAACCTAAAAAAATAACTGGCTACCTAGCGGCACCACCGACACTAATGCAGCGATCAAAAAAACGATCGCCTAGTGACAGTGGTGCTAGGGGGTGAAAGGGTTACCTGGGGGGCGATAAAGGGGTTAAACCTTTATATGGGGGACGTTAGGGGGCTACCCTGGACCTAAAGGGACCTAACACTAACTGCCCTGACACTTTTACTATCACAAATGTCACTGATTGCAGTGATCAGTAAATAAATGATCACTGCAATCGGTGACTGGGGGTGACTGGGGGGGGGGGGGATTGTGTGCCTATGTGTCCTGGTGTCCGTGTACTGTGTTCGTGCACTAACCTGATGTCTTCTCTCCTCGGCGCTCTGGACGAATAGAGCGCCGCATGCAGAGATGACATCACTTCCTCTGCCTGTGTTTACATTACACAGGCAGAGGAAGCATCTCATTCGCCGGGAGCGATCGTGAGGGGGTGGCCAGAAACCAATGGCCGCCCCCTCATCACGAATTGCTCCCGAAACGATACCGACCGCTCCATGTACCGGAGGGGGGTCCGATCGGACCCCCCACCCGTACGAAGGCAGTCGCGTACAGGTACGTGATTGTGCCTGTCCATGCCATTTTGCCGACGACATATATATACATAGGGCGGTCGTTAAGTGGTTAAAGTGACAAGTTAGGTATCTATTTATGCGGCTTAACATTATCTTTCACATTATACAAAAAAAATTGGGCTAACTTTACTGGTTTTTTTTTAATTCATGAAACCATTTTTTTTCCAAAAAAAGGCGTTTGAAAAATTATTGTGCAAATACCGTGCGAGATAAAAAGTTGCAATGACCGCCACTTTATTCCCTAGGGTGTCTGCTAAAAAAAATATATAATGTTTGGGGGTTCTGAGTAATTTTCTAGCAAAAAAAATATGATTTTTACGTGAAGGAGAGAAGTGCCAGAATAGGCCCGGTATTGAGGTGGTTAAAATATTTTTTTCCAGGAAGAACTTATCTATGTGGTCTTTTATTAAACTCTCCAGTATCTCCCCAACGATAGAAGTTAAACCAACACATTTATAGTTACTTGGTAAAGACTTTGATCCCTTTTTAAATATAGGCACCACATTGGCCCTACGCCAATCCAGTGGTACCATTCCAGTCATCAGAGACCCTAAGGCCCCTTTCACACTGGGACGGGCACATGCGGTGACGGTATAGCGGCGCGATTTTCAGCGCCCTATACCGGCGTGTTTACCGCGATATTCGGCCGCTAGTGGTGCGGTTTTAACCCCCGCTAGCGGCCGAAAAAGGGTTAATACCGCCCGCAAACCGCGGCTATAGCCGCGGTTTGCGGGCGGTATTAACGCGGTGTCCCATTGATTTCAATGGGAAGGAGCGGTATACACACCGCTGCAAAGATGCGGCTTGCAGGAGATTTTTTTGTCTCCTGCCAGCGCACCGCCTCAGTGTGAAAGCCCTCAGGGCTTTCACATTGAGAATGCTGGGGCAGGAGTATTTCAGGCGTTATTTATGCGCTATTTTTAGCGCAAAAACGCCTGAAATACGCCTCAGTGTGAAAGGGGCCTAAAAATTTGAAACAATGGCTTTGAAATGACAGAGCTCAATTATTTTAGTATCTGTGGGTGGATGCCATTAGGTCCAGGTGCTTTATCCAACTTTATTCTGTCTAAATATTTCTGGACCATATTAATTTTGAGCCACTGTGGATCATTTGGGGCTGTGTCAATACCATCCCTAATATGGACATGAGCTCCCCCATGCTCCTTTTGTATACACAGAGATGAAAGTATTTAATAAATTTGCCTTCTCTTTGTCCCCCAGTCACCCACTCTAGATTATAGCATCTGTGGGATGTGCTGAAAAAAGTTTGGTCTATGGAGGCCCCACCTCTCATCTTACAGGACTTAAAGAATCTGCTACTGACGGCTTATAAACCACGGCATACCTTCATAGGTCTAGTGGCGTCACGGTTATTTTGATGGAAAAAGGAGCTGTTTTGGTGGAAAAAGAAGGACCTACTCAATATTAATTGGATGGCCATAAAGTTATGTCTGATCGGGGTATATTGAGAGAAAGGAGCAGCACAACATATTCACCATGCAGCATAAGTGTTTTTTTTTTTGTTCTCTCTACCCATGATTCAAACCTGTTAAAATTTAGCGAAAGGTAGTAATTCTGATCATTCCCGAGTGTACATTTCTAAATTTGGCTTGCAGTGTTCACATATTGCTAACATTAGGCTTAATTGTGTCACATAGAAACATAATAATTCTGTCTTTTTATCAACTTCTGTTACTAATGGATGCTAGATTCCAAGCTTTGCTTATTTAAATAGTAGGAAGTAAGAAGTGTAGGTGCCCCTGGCAAATCAGTGCTCTTATGATTCATCTGACTCCTCCACACATGTGCATGTTGCAGGAAACTAGTTACTAAGCAACTACCTTCAATACATCTTTTCTTCTAATCTTCTGCTAAGCATCTGTCACATTTGTTGTGGCTGTCGATATACTGAAGCATCTTCACATTTAAATTTTTTTCTTTTAAACTGTTTAATCAGCTTTCTAGCATACATGTTGTGTTTATAATGTCTGATGCGAAACAGATTGTGGCAGAAAAGATTGTTCAGAAATTAAAAGTGAAGGTTTTCATTTTAGTATGAAGATGACAAAAGCTGGTAGTTGACAAAATGCCACAAATTGTGATCGTGCGGGAACATGCAATCAAATGTTAGTTTTTAATTCTGATCATGCAGAAGGAAGATTTGTTGCCACGTGTTACTTCAGTTTTCTTTTTAGCACATTGTGAAATGATCCTTGGTGGGTTTTTTTTTTTCGGAAGTGCTTTACTCTGTATCGGTCCAATACAGTTCCTAATGTGTTAATTATAATAAACTTGATTTATCGTGCAGTTCATTCAATTAGAATTCCAGAATAACCATAACCAAGTATAAAAATACTCCTTTCAACCTCCTAACACATATGCTTGCTAACCTGTGAAAGCAAGATGCATATACTTGCCTGTTTTTATGGCGCTCTAATCAGGTCATGTGATCTCCCCAGTGTCAGCCAGTGGCCAGCTGCAGAGAGCACTTGACCACACCTAGTAAAGCCTGGAGCGGTGATGTCACACATAAGCTAAATCGGCCCGTCTCTTGTCAGCACTCCCTCTTCTGCCCTGCAGCCTCCACTGGCTGATACATGGGAGCCGATCACATGACCAGATCGGAGCAGCATGAAAATAAGTATATGCATCTTTCTTGCACACTTTATTAAAAATATGTAATAGTAAGGAGAAGAAGTATTTTTTAGATTATCTATTATCCCAGAATTGTGCTTTAAGCCCCTGTTTACACTAGTGCGATTTCTCCTACTTCTACTGTCCCGCTGCAACGTACAACAATAAAAATCACTGTCTATGGTGCATTAATGCAGCATGATGCAGTGTGACTTATGAAAAGCCGCAGGTGTTTCTTTGTGTGGCATTGTGCGTATGAAAAACGCATATGCGTGCATTTTTTGGCAGGATTTTGTGTTTAGCCACCAGTTTCCTCCTGCATAAAAACGCATTAAATGACACAAACGCTCTACATAAATGCGCTAACATTGACATAAAATTTTTTAATTTAAAGGTAAAACATTATTACACTGAACCCTAAAAATGTTAAATACAAGTCATCAAGATAATATATATGAAAAGTGTACACTAATCGTGTACCTCCCTATGGATTTAAATTGCTTATTATCACACACATTGAGAAAAGGGAAGTGTCTGAAGTGAGCATTGTGGCTGATTATGACTGCAAAACTTTGCTCAAATATTGGCAAAATATATAGTTCTCTTGGAGAAACTTGTTTACTAAGCAAAAGTGGAGTGTCACTTTAAGCCATAGACTTTAACCAGTTGTGAACATACCTAATCAAAGTACACAAATGCATGCGCTGCTTCTGCTCCCCAGCACTTGCTTGGCAGTTCCGGTCAAAATGATGGCCAGGCGTTAAGCCAACCATGCATGGATCAAAATTTGGCCGGCTCAGGGGGAGGTTCTCCTTGACATTGTGGATTTTCAACTCCGCTATAGAATCTGGGAGATCATTCCTTACTCTTTTCTGGGAGGTGGTAATGACGGATGAAGGCCTCATGGGCAGGGACTACAGTTTCCAAACTATTCAGGAAACCTCATCTCCACAGGAGTTGATGCTCCCCATTACCATTCTGCAACTGAGTGCCATAAGACTGACTCCCCTACACAAAACCCCTCATCTGCATGGTCACCCTTTCAAAGTGCAATATGACAACGCCACAGCTGTGTCCTACACAAACGATTAAGGTAGTACCAAAAGTCGGCCAGCCTTCAAGAAGAAAGCCAGATTTCTTTCCTGAGCATAGAATATATTCCATACTCCAACTGTCTCTACTATCCACATACCAGGAATGGAGACCTGGCAAGCAGACTTCTGAGTCACCAACACCTGGCCTCAGGAAGAGGTGCACTTCCACCCTGAGATCTTCCTGGTGGACTGTCAGAAACTGGGAAAACCAAAGTGGACATCATGGCCTCCAGACTCGACAAGAAATTGGACAGGTTTGTGGCCAGTTTCAGGGATACTTTGGCCTTGAATGGATGCTCTGATGATTCCTTGGTCCCGATTCAGACTGATGCTCTGATTCCTTGGTCCCGATTCAGACCGATGCTCTGATTCCTTGGTCCTGATTCAGACTTGTGTATGCAACTCCTCCAGTGAAGATTCTCTCTCGACTTCTCTGCAAGACAGAGGATGAACAGATTCTGGTGATCCTTAATGCTCTAAATTTGCCCAGAACAACCCTCTGCTCCACTCTGCTTCTCAGTTGACTTTAACAGTGTAGCTGTTGAAACCCAGGTCCTAAAGGATATGCACATTGCTGACTGTCATTTCCGCCTTGTTGAAGGTAAGAAATCTATTTCTCCTAAGACTTACAATTGCATCTGGGTGGTTAGCTTTTGGCTGGTGTGAAAGAAGGCACTGCAACCCCTGGGAATATTCTATTCGTTCCTCTTGGTCGTCTTCCAGTCTGACCTAGCCTAGCAAGCGACTATTAGAACTCTAATTGGACAGGTTTCTTCCTTATCCATTCTATGCCAGAAACTTTGGATTCACACTCTTGTCAAGACCTTTTATAAAAAAAAAAATTAGTGTTAATCCCCCACTCCCGCCTTCTGCGGCCCCATGGGATCTGAATCTGGTGCTTTCAGTTCTTCTAAAACCTCCCTTTGGACTAATTTGGGATACTTTTTGGCAGATATAATGGGTAAGGTGTAGTTTTTGGTGACCATTACCCTTCAGGTGTTTCTTTTGAAATGGTTGCCCTTTCCAAGGAGCCTGTCTTGCACAGGGACAAGAGGAGGTCCTGATGTCCAGACGCCCCCCTTCCTTCCGTCTTTATTTCAGCTAAATGAAGAGGATTGTTCTCCCTTACCTGTGTTCTGCTCCTAAACATGCCAATGAAATTTCACTCCACTGCCTGGATGTGGTCAGTGCAATTGGGGTCTACCTAGCCTCAAAATCTTCCTTTAGAAAGTCTCAAAAAAGGACATCCTGCTGCCTTTTCCACGCTTGCTTAGTGGCCCAGGCTGCTCATTTCCAGGAAGATTCACCCCTTCGTTATTGGGTCCCATTCCACCAGTCTGTAGGCATTTCTTGGGCCTTTTAGCATCAAGCATCTGTTTTACAGGGTTGCAAGGCCGCCACCTGGTCTTCTGTTCATAGTTTTTCAAAGTTGCTGCTGTGAGCCTGGGCCTGTTTGCTGCTATTTGCTATGTTGTTGCGCACCCTCAGTTTATTGCTTGAGGACATCCCACGGTCTGATTTCCTGTCATGTATGGTACAATTAAGATAATGGAAATTTTGACTTGCAAGTTCCATATCTTGGCATACAGGACATAGACATCTGCCCTGCCCCTCTGTCCTCTGTTTCTCCTTATTGATTGCTACAAAAATTTCTCATATAGTGGTTGAGGTTATTATAAGGTTGCACTGGAAGCATTCCCAACAAAGCTTTTGCCAGTGTCCAGTTACTTGACGATATTGGCATATAACCCAATGTATGACTTCCCGTCCTATACATCAAGATATAGAATTTACGTGTCAAAATTTTCATTTTCTTTTATTAGTTTTATTTTCTTTAAGAGTCTTATTAAAAAAAAAAAATGGAAAAAAAGCCCTTTTTTTTAAATTGTAAATACTTGTGTCATAATTTAATAAAATGTATACTTTTTATCTATAAAACTTACAAACTTTTTTGTCTTGCGCACCAAAAAGATCTAAAAAAAAATGTGCGGCACACCTGAACAGATTTAACAATTTTTGTGGTCAGCAGTAAGTATTATATAAACAAAAGCAGCAGTCTTGTGTGATTTTTATATATATATATATATACACACACACTCACACCACACAAGACTGCTGCTTTTGTATATATATTTTTCTGCTGATATAATATTGGGGATCACACAAGATGGCTGCTTATATTTAATGCTGATATCACACACTGGTCCGTCCGTCCCTATTTCTTCTCTCGTCTTACCTTAGCTCCACACTGTGTGGGACAGCCAGGGACAGCGGGCACCTCTGCTTTGTTGTGGGTGGGACTGGAGGACGAAATTACGTCACATGGAGGCCTGCCGTGCTCAGCACCTCATTGGCTGGAAGTGCCTGGCACGGCATCTGTCATGGCACACTGCTGGCAGCCAGGCGTAGCCAAATCATGTTCGCTGTCCGAATTGGTGGGGTCTGGTGGTGGCGAACATCAACCAATCCAATTTGCACACACGCCCAGCAGAACAGATGTCCGTGTGAGGCCTGCACACTTGCTCAGTGTGTGACTGACAGACAGCACTATGCTGGCGGAGCCTCGCGGTGTGACACCGGCGCAACCACCGCATGGCCCGGCAAAAAACATGAATGATCCCACGGCACACAGTTTGAGAAACACTGTTCTAAAGTAACAATGTGTATTTTTTTTTTAAACGCTGATAAAGGTAAACAAAGGTTTTTAGTTTGTTTTTGTCTTTTTTAGTTTTTTTTGGTCTCTGGATTGCAAAAATAGTTCTGGTAAACTGGGAGTCCCCAAGGAATTTGCTTAGTTTGCAGAGATTCCCTCTCACTTCCTGTTTGGCTTTGGGCAGGAAGTGAAGGTAAATCTCCCCAATGGGGATTGCAAAAAAAATACTTTCTCTTATCGTCCATGGAATGACACAGCTGTCATACTGATTACGTGTGGGTATATGTCCCTGCTTGCAGGAGAAGACCTAGGCAGAATGTTAGATGTTAAAACATTCTAGAATAAACCAAAGCTGAACAGCCCCGCCCAGGGGGGGGCGGTCCCTCCGGACATTACCCTCCCACCTGCAGATAGCAGACCTCAGTTTTTTTCTGCCTAGCAGAAGGAGAAGACGTGGCTCTCTCAGGAGCCAGTCTCCTGGAAGATTTTACTTTAAAATTGTATTCCTTTGGGAATTTTATTATTTTATTTTTGAGACCTTCAATCAACTGTCGGCTGGGCAACAGGTTGGGTACACTAGTATCCTCGTAGTCTTCCCTGTCCGACCATCGAGCGTGCTGATCCTCGCCTTGTGTGCGTGAGACTCAGTTCACGACATACCCCATGGCTCCAGGGGTGGCTTTCATGCTCCTGCGGTCCTCTCAAGATTGAACAGTACCTGACTGTATCTTTCGCGGTGGACCGGGCTGACAGCTACGCAGTAATACTCTGTGATAGGTCTGTCTGAGACAATCCAGTGGGTCCCTCCAGGGACGGGTAAGTAGTCTCTCCTGCTGCAGGTGAGTACATACTGGCTGTGTTTCTTTATGTGGGGGGTTCTCCCTGTCTCCCCCCTGTTATGCTGCTCTCTGCACCCTGTACTGGTGCTGTGCTGTGTGGGGGTGCTTGGGGGTCACTCTGGCCTGGCTGGGGGAGCTCATGTCTGTTTTAATAGCACTGGAGCAGTGTTCTGGTGTGTGAGTGACATACTGTGGTGGATAGTGGTTACATGCATGCTTAGCAAAGCTAAGCTTCACAGGTTTAGTTCCTGAGTGGGGCTGTTTGTGTTCAAACAGCCGCCCCAGCGCTTGCCGTGCCACAGTCAGTGAGGGCAGGAGCTCCTGCCTTGTGGTTAGTGAACAACCGCAAAACTTGTGCGCCATTAGCGCTGAGAGGTAATTTTGACGAAACCGCGCTCGGCGGCTATTTTGCCGTGGATCGATGGCGCAGTATTGTATGCGGCCGGTGGCCATTTTCTTGAAGCCGCAGCGTTTTTGCTTATGGTTTCAGCCTCTATCGGCCGCTGCTGCGGCGTGAATATCCAATCTCTTCACAGTCGGTCTCCTCACAGTCTCCTCACTCTCCCCAGGCTTCACCTGCGCGGCAGCGCGGTTTTATACAGCGGAATGAGCGGTTCTTACAGGGGTTGGTGAGTACTCTGGGTATCCCCTCCTCAGCTTCAGCATAGCCAGTGGGTGGACTGTGTTACTCACTATGATAGTGTTTCACAGTCAGAGGGTGGCAGTATGAAGTCTAGTTCACCTGCTTCTCCACACTTGTCTGAGGCAACTGGTAGTGCTCCTGCGGTCCCTATGGACCAGTTGTCGGCAGTCCTGGAATCATCCTTGTCAGGATGGAAGCGGAGTGCGAGCGCAAGGGAGCTGTAAAGCGCCCCCTCCCCACACATCCTCCTGTAGGGGAGTTCTCTGTCTCAGATATGGGCCTCGCTATGGCTGCTCAGGACCCTAGCTCTGAGGATTTTCATGTTTTTTAAACCGGATATTCCCTGTGAGGAAGACCCCAGTTCTGAAAAACTGACAGGGTGCTTGTAAGTGAACTCATTGATGCTGTGAGGAACACTCTCAAGCTGAATGTTGAGGCTGAGGAACCTCAGGTAAAAGCTGTCTCCTTTGGTTCTTTTAAAGCCGTTTATTTAAAAAGGTTTTCTTTATCGTACACCACGGGACACAGAGCTAGTCATTACATAATGGGTTAAGGGTCACCAGCGGTGATTGGACACTGGCACAACCAATGGAAGACAGTTCCCCTCCATATAACCCCTCCCATCAGGGAAGTACCTCAGTTTTTTCGCCAGTGTTGGACGCGTTAGGAGGTGCTAAAGGAAAGCTCTACCAAAGAGACCCTCTGGGGGTAAAAGAGCTATGCTTTCGGATCCATCCAAGACGCCTACAAATGAGCTGAATCTGGATGGGATCCGGGCCTCATCCATGAGGCGTCGCCTGTAATGTCTCTCTTCGGAGGACTGGGCTCTAAGATCCAGCACTTTCGCTATTTCGCTATAAAGTCCTGGTAAGAGTCTTGTACAAGGCCCAGGGGAGAGGTATCCTTTAAATAGGAACCCATATCCCTGAAGGTTGGCACACATAGCCCACCGTGAAGGGTGAAGTTTGGTATCTGTCTGAAATCTTTCAGCAGAAAAACCTGCGGCGTGGATAAGGTGAGATTAGAAGGTCCATAACTAGGTTGGGACCTTTTTCAAAAAGTGGATGTCTTCTTTTTTTCCACCACTGGGGGGAGTAAAGAGCTGAATATACTCACCTCACTCTGTTCAGTGTCGGCTTCGGCGAAGTACACTGCTCGTCACCTCCGCTGCTGAGCTTGCTGGGGCACCCCGATCCTCCTTTCGGTGGCCGACCAGACACCTGCAGATGCAGGTAAGTGGGAACAAGGGCTGATGAGAGTCCTCTCTCACTATGGCCACCGCCATAGCGCTAAGGGCCGCGCGCTTTATCGGAGGGGGGGGCGAAGGCGTGCGCGGGCACGTGGCGCGCGCAGGCACAGAAACGGCGCCAAATTTAAAAGACTGTCAGTGTGAGAAGCACTGCAGCAGCAAGCAAGCTCGTTAGTTCTCTTATTCCTGGCAGAGAAACACAGCAGCTATACAGGGACGTAAGACTCCATGTGGTTGGATTGGGTACTTCCTAGAAGACATCCATGTTATGCATAGTTATGTGTTAAAAGTTGCATACTTAATGTATTTGCTAAACTAAACACGGTAGTATATGCATTTAGGTACCTTGTATTTTGTCTAAACAGTAAGCCTTCCAGGGGAAGTAATACGGACAAAAAGAGATAAGAAAGCACCACCGCCTGAGAGGAGGCTCTAACTGTGCTGACTCGGTACCTTTCTCTCCTGTGTTGCTAAATGCACCTGTTCAGGATGAGCCATTACCTCTGTCAGGTATGGCGGCTTCCCCAGTGAAGCCTGGGCCTGTATATGTCACTGAGGACACTTTATCAGCTGCCCTAAATAATCTGGAGGAAAAAATTGCTACCTTAATCGCTAAGTCCTCTAAAAAGGGACAATAAGCGAAGCAGGTCTCTTCCAGTATTGGACCTCCCTTCAGAAGTACCTGAGGGAGGAGGATGAGGAGGAGGAGGCTACATCAGCAGAGGATGAGGAGCCAGATTTTAAGGTCACAGGTACAATGCTATAGCAGTGCATTTAAGTTAACCTCTGCGGAGGTAACGGAATTACCTGTCTCCTCCCTAGGGTCATTAAGATCCCTGCAAGGTGCATGCTCCTTCCCGGTTCATCCGTTACTAGAGGATCTAATATACGCAAGCTGGCAACATCCAGATAAGCGTTTCTCACCTCCAAAAAGGTTTAACATTCTTTATCCTATGGGGGAATTTTTTTTTTTTAAAGAAATGGAGCCTGCCTGCGGTAGTTGCGGCTATTTCTTGTGTAAATAAAAACCTGACATGTCCGGTGGATAATGTACAAGGGTTTAAAAGATCCTTCTGAGAGGAAGTTGAAATCCTCCTTCCTTTTGGCCGGCTCAATTACCCAACCTGCAGTAGCAGCAGTCGGTATGTGTCAGGTCATCAGCCAACAGGTAAAGCAGGGGCTGAAGGAACTGCCTTCAGAGCAGGCTAGAAATTGGGAAAATTTGCCTAAAGCCTTATGCTTCACAGTGGATGCCATGAGAGATTCTATCATACAGGCATCACGCCTTACACTCCAGCTGGTACAGATGCGCAGAGTACTTTGGCTTAAGCATTGGTCAGCGGAGACCCCATGCAAAAAGCTGTTGGCAAGTTCCCGTTCCATGGCGAACGCCTATTTGGGGAAGATTTAGAAAAATAGATACAGAAGATCAAGTGGTAAAACGACTTTTACCTGAGAGAAAGAAAAACAAGAGATCTTGTTTTAAACGCTCTCTCCCCAGCTCCCGGGAAATCTGACTCCAACCAGTGGCGGCGGCCTGTTTTTAGCCGCCCACAAAAGCCAAGGGGCAAGCTCAGAAGAACAAGAAGCCGTGGGGTGCAAGAGCTAATAAGCAAGCCCCCAAAGCCTCTCAGTGAAGGGGCGCCCCCGCTCGGCCGAGTGGGAGGAAGGCTTTGTCAGTTCTGAGCAACTTGGTGGTCAGAAATCCAGGACAATTGGGTAGTATCCACAATATCCTCAGGGTACAAACTGGAATTTCGAGAGATCCCATCTTCTCAATTCCGAGGTTCAAGACTCTCCAAGGATCCACAAAAAAGAGAATCCTTCTTCAAAGGTTTGAATCACTTAATGGCTCAAGGGGTAGTTACAGACGTACCCCAAAAAGAGGGAGGTTCAGGTTTTTACTCAAACCTCTTTGTGATTCAAAAGCCAAATGGAGATGTCAGACCCATCCTGGATCTAAAATCCCTAAATCGGTTCCTGAACGATCGCCATTTTCGAATGGAAACGATCCGATCCGTGGCCGCCACTTTAAAGGGCGGAAAATTCATGGCGCCCATAGATATCAAGGACGCACATTTACACATACCCATCCTCCCCGCTCACCAAAGATTCCTAAGGTTTGCGGTAGAAGATCGCCACTTTCAATTTGTGGCTCTGCCGTTTGGTGTAGCCACCGCGCCCATAGTATTCACAAAGGTGCTAGCTCCTCTGTTAGCAAACCTAAGAACACGGGGCATTGCGGTAACAGCCTATCTGGACGATCTACTAGTAATAGATCAGTCAAAGGACGGATTGGGTCACGCTGTACACACTACAGTAGGATACCTGGAGCATTTAGGATGGATTATAAATTTACAAAAATCCTCTCTCCAGGCCCAAAGAAGGATAGGGTACCTGGGCATGATCATAGATACAGCCCAAAACGGGGTATACCTGCCAGAACCGAAGATACAGTCTCTGAAAGACCTGATCCACAAGGTCAAAGCAAACAAGAGGCCGTCTATTCGCCTTTGCATGAGACTATTGGGAAAGATGGTAGCCTCCTTCGAGGCGGTCCCTTACGCCCAGTTTCATTCGAGACTACTTCAAGGCAATATTTTAGCTTCCTGGAACAGGAAGAGCCAAGCTCTGGATATACCCATGCGCCTGTCCTCACAAGTACGCCACAGCTTCGATTGGTGGCTAGAAGCCAGGAATTTACGGAAGGGAAAGTCCTTCCTCCCAGTGGCCTGGAAGGTGGTATCTAGGGATGCCAGCCTATCGGACTGGGGTGCAGTATTCGAGGAGGCTTCTACCCAGGGAACCTGGGCCAAGACTCAGGGGATCCTGCCCATCAATGTGCTAGAGATCCGGGCGGTATATCTAGCCCTCAAAACCTGGACATACAGGTTACAGGGCTACCCAGTTCGGGTTCAATCCGACAATGCTACTGCAGTAGCTTACATCAATCACCAAGGAGGCACCCGCAGTCGGGCAGCCCAAAGAGAGGTGAACCGGATCCTGGCATGGGCAGAAGAGCATGTACCTTGCCTTTCTGCAATCTTCATTCCAGGGATGGAAAATTGGCAAGCAGACTACCTGAGTCGTCAGCAGCTGCTACCAGGGAGTGGTCTCTTCACCCCGAGATCTTTCAGGCCATATGTCTGAGATGGGGAAACCCAGATGTAGACCTGCTAGCTGCCAGGTTCAACAAGAAATTGGACAACTTTGTGTCCAGAACGAGAGATCCTCTAGCCTACGGGACAGACGCTCTAATAATACAGACGCTCTAATAACTCCATGGAATCAGTTCTCACTGATCTAGGCATTCCCTCCGATCCCTCTTTTACAAAGACTGCTTCGCAGGATCAAGGAGGAGGGAATACCAGTAATCCTAGTGGCCCCAAACTGGCCCAGGAGGCCTTGGTACGCCGAGATTGTAAAAACGGCGATAGGAAGGCCCTGGAAGTTTCCACTCCGACATGACCTGCTGTCACAGGGTCCAGTATTCCACCCTTCCTTACAAAGGCTAAAGTTGACGGCCTGGCTGCTGAGACCCACATTTTTAAAAAGAGAGGGGTCTCTGGTCCGGCTCTTTCTACGCTCATTAATGCTAGAAAGCCAGCCTCCAGACTCATCTATCAGAGAGTCTGGAGAGCATACGTTTCCTGGTGTGAATCCAGATGTTGGAATCCTCAGAAGTATGAAATAAGTAGGATTCTTGCTTTTTGCCAGTTAGGAGTGGATATGAATTTAGCCCTTAGCACCATCAAAGGGCAAATATCGGCTCTATCAGTCTTCTTTCAGAGACCATTGGCATCTCACTCCCTAGTTCGGACATTCATTAAGGGGGTACTGAGGATAAATCCTCCAGTTAGGACTCCCTTGTGTCCATGGGATTTGAATTTGGTATTGTCAGTGTTGCAAAAGCAACCTTTTGAACCTATTCGCCATATTCCTTTAATTATATTAAGTAGGAAGTTGGCCTTTCTGATTGCTATAGCTTCTGCTAGGAGAGTATCAGAGCTAGCAGCTCTTTCTTGTAAAGAGCCTTATCTAATTTGTCACAAGGACAAAATCGTACTACGACCCCATCCGGCTTTTCTACCTAAGGTGGTGTCGGCTTTTCACTTGAATCAAGACATTGTTCTGCCTTCCTTTTTTCCAAACCCGCGGACGGCGGGGGAAAAATTATTACACTCTCTAGATCCAGTGAGAGCGGTAAAGGTGTATCTGCAAGCAACCGCTCAGATACGTAAAACAGATGTTTTGTTTATTTTACCAGATGGGCCCAAGAAGGGCCAAGTGGTATCAAAATCCACCATTTCCAGGTGGATTAGACAAGTAATTATTCAAGCTTATGGTTTAAAGAACAGGACTCCTCCTTTTCCTGTTAAGGCACACTCTACCAGGGCGATAGGTGCTTCATGGGCAGTGCACCACCAGGCTTCGATGGCTCAGATCTGTAAAGCTGCAACTTGGTCTTCAGTCCATACATTTTCCAAATTCTATCAAATAGATGTGAAAGGACATGAGGATTCCGCCTTTGGGCGAAGTGTGCTGCAGGCAGCAGTATAGGGCTTCTGGTCCGCAAGCGGCCTGTTTTGATCTGTGTCTCCCCCCTTCATATGAGCATTGCTCTGGGACGTCCCATTATGTAATGACTAGCTCTGTGTCCCGTGGTGTACGATAAAGAAAATAGGATTTTTATAACAGCTTACCTGTAAAATCCTTTTCTTGGAGTACACCACGGGACACAGAGGTCCCCCCCTTCTTATGGGAACCTTACTGCTTTGCTACAAAACTGAGGTACTTCCCTGATGGGAGGGGTTATATGGAGGGGAACTGTCTTCCATTGGTTGTGCCAGTGTCCAATCACCGCTGGTGACCCTTAACCCATTATGTAATGACTAGCTCTGTGTCCCGTGGTGTACTCCAAGAAAAGGATTTTACAGGTAAGCTGTTATAAAAATCCTATTTTTTCCATATGTGCCTTTTTTTGATACATTCATTGACTAAGTCTGGGGTAAGCCGCCGAGGATTTAGGCGGTCCCGCGGCTCCTAGCCATGAGGTACCCCTTTAAGGAGGACCTGGTTATGAAGGGGCCCTCCCCCCAGTGGTCGACCCCCCGGTCGCCCGTTTGAATAAGGCTACCACGCTCCCAATGGAAGGGACTCCTGCATTTAAGGATCCCACTGACAGGAGGTCAGAGTGGTGAGTAGAACTATGTTTACCTTATTGGGGTGTGCCCTATAGGGGCGGCAACACTTGTGTCTCAAGACACTCACAGGAAGATTTTGCACCAGACGGTTCAGGAGCATAATCTCCCTCCTGAGACAATTACCCTGGCTCACCAATTGGCGCAGGGTTTAGTCTCGGTGTGCGATGCCACTTTGGATGCGGCCCCTTTAATTTCTGGGGCCTCTATCTGCTGTGGTGCTGCGTCGCCTTGGCTGGCTGAAATGCTGGTTGGCCGACCTAGCTTCCAAATAGCTCCTGGCTGACTTGCCCTTTAAGGGCAGTGGACTGTTTGGGGCCGCCCTGGATGCCATTATTATGGATGTCACAAGGGGTAAGAGCACCTTCCCTCCTCAGTCTGTTACGGACAAAGGAGCCCCACCGTAGGCCGGGCCCTTCCTTTCTGGCAAAGGAGAATGAGTTTCTTCTCGTCAGTCAGAATCCACGGGTAAGCCCTCCTAGACTTGGAAAAGTGCGGCTGGGGGACATAAGCATCCCTGGGTGCGTAAGCCTACCAAGCAAGCTCCCAAGCCCACCGCCACATGGAGTCTTGTCCTTGCCCGACTCTGGGGTGGGGGGACTTCCTTGCAGGTTCACTGTTCGGTGGACCTCCTGGATCTCCGACCGGTGGGTGTGTGAGGTGGTCACCTCAGGATACAGGATAGAATTCCGTTCCTGGCCCCCAGACAGATTCTTTCCCTCAACTCTCCCTCTCCTTCCTGCCCGTCGGGCGGCCCTCTTAAGGGCCGTACAGGATTGATCAGGTCCGGAGGATTGTGCCGGTTCCGTCACAAGAGAGGTTGTTCAGGGTTTCTTCTCAAATCTGTTTGTAGTCCCAAAAGGTGGACGGGGGTTCGGCCAACCCTGGGCCTCAAGGCCTGGATGCTTTTGTGATGGTGTAAAGTTCCGCATGGAATCCATTCGCGCGGTGTTCGCTACACTCCATCGGGATTTTCTGGCATCCTTGGACATCAAGGCCGCCTACTTGCATGTTCCGATCTGCGCACGTCAACAGTTTCTGCGCTTGCGATCGGCGAAGACCACTATCAATTGTGGTTCTTCCCTTCGGCCTAGCCTTGGCACCAAAGGTTTTTTACCAAGGTGCTTGCTCCGATTCTAGCCTTGCTGAGACAGCGAGGCACTGCTATTATGGGCTATCTGGACGATCTTCTTCTAAGAGCAGACAATGGCTCAGAATTAGAAGAAGTGTGACTGTCAGTCAGACCCTTAGGGACTTCGGGTGGCGCCCGAACATTCAGAAGTCGGTCCTGGTCCCGGCTTAGCATTTTGAGTATCTTGGTCTGATCCTGGACTCCATGGAGGCGTAGGTATTCCTAACCTTGGAGAAGTTACTGACTTTTCAGTCTGTAGTGCGGGTCCTGACATCTCGGAAATGGTCGTCAACCCGTTTTTTGCATGAGATTCCTGGGACTCATGAGGGCCTCATTTGAGGCTGTTCCATATGCCCAATCACACACGGGCATGACAGTAAGAGATCCTGTCCACTTGGGACAAATCCCCGATGTCTTTGGATCTTCAGCTCCAGATGAGTCACCCACTCAGGGCATCCCTGGCATAGTGGTTTGGGTCCCCGGCTCTTCGGTCCAGGAAGTCGTCCCTCCCCATCCAGTGAACGGTGTTCATGACCGACACCAGCCTGACGGGCTGGGGTGGAGTCGGGGGGGGGGGGGGGGGGAGTCCTGTCAGCCCCAGGGCTTTGGACTCCGGACGAAGCCCGTTTACCGATCAATGTTCTGGAAATACGGACAATCAGAATATAACTCCCCACGTGGTCTCTATCGGCCGTCTACGTTCAGCGTAGACAATTGGCAGGCGGACTATCGGAGTCGCCAGACGCTGGACCAGGAGAGTGGTCCTTACACCTGGACATACCGGATGTGGACCTGAGGGCCTCTCGACTCAATCGTAAGGTGTCACGGTTTGTGGCCAGGTCCAGGGATCCTGGGGCGGATGCCTCGGATCCGTTGGTGGGCCCCATGGGGTCATTATCACCTGATATCTGTTATCCTCCGCTGCAGCTGCTTCCTCGCCTGCTGCGCAGGGTTGTGGCCGAAGGGATTCCGGTGATCCTCTTGCGCCGGGTGGGTCTCGGCGTCATTGGTACGCTGATCTGGTACGTCTCATCGCGGACGTTCCTTGGCGGTTGCCAATAAGGGAGGACCTTCTGTTTCAAGGTCCTATTTTTCATCCTGTTTTACAGTCTCTGACTTAACGGCATAGCTATTGGAAGCCAGGTGCTGAGTCCGAGGTCTCTCGGATTCAGTAATTTCGACCATGTTCAGGGCACGGAAGTCTTCCGCTTGAAAGATATATATCACCGTACCTGGGAAGCTTACATCGCTATGTGCAATGAGCTGGACTAGCGTCTACGGACGTATTCCGTCCCCAGTATCCTGCGGTCCTTGCAGCGTGGTGTGACCCAAATGCTTGCTTTGAGTACCATTAGGGGTCAGTTTTCGGCCTTGGCCGTCTTCCTGCAGCAACCGCTAGCGGGTCATTCCTTGGTAGCACCTTTGTGCAGGGGGTTGAAACCTCCTCTGGATTTGAATTTGGTGCCCTCAGGTTCTCCAGGAACCTCACTTTGAAAATATCAGAGATTTTCCCCGCTTGACCTTGTCTCAGGAGGTGGCCTTCTTAGTGGCCATTATTTCTGTCAGACGGGTGTCTGAATTGGCAGCCTTGTCCTGCAAGTAGCCCTATTTGGTCATCCATAAGGATAAGGCGGTGTTGCGTCCGCGACCTTCCTTTTTGCATAAGGTGGCCTCGGTTTTCCACCTACATGTGGACATTGTCCTCCCGTCCTTGTGTCCTCACACATCGCATTCCAGAGGGTTTGCGCTTCACACATTTTATGTGGTACGTGATATGACTCACTAGTTGTGTCTGTCTCGGGTCCGAACAGGGCCGAGCGGGGTCGTCTGCCACTTTTTCTAGATGGATCAGACAGACTGTTATACAGGCCTATGCCATTAAGGGGGTGGCCCCTCCCTTTCCGGTTACAGCGCATGCCACAGGATAATTAATGCTTCCTGGGCTTTCCGACATCAAGCATCGGTTGCACAAGTGTGCAAGGCGGTGACCTGGTCGTCCGTTCATGCCTTTTCAAAATTCTATAAGGTTGATGTGGCTGCATCTTCGGATGCTTCCTTCGGCCGCAAGGTGTTGCAGGCCGCTGTTTAATGTTGCAACTCCTCCGTTGAGGAGCTCTGCTGGTTTGGAGTAAAGTTTTGGTTGTTCCTTTACTATTTGCTCCCACCCTTTTCTTATACTGCTTTGGGACGTCCCACACGTAATCAGTATTAGAGCTGTGTCAGTCCATGGACGATAAGAGAAAATAGAATTTTTGTACTCACCGTAAAATCCGTTTCTCTGACGTCCATTAACTGACACAGCACCCACCCTTCCTTTTTAAGGTTTGTACTGCTTTGTTACGAACTGAGGTCTGCTAGCTGCAGGTGGGAGGGTAATGTCCAGAGGGACTGCCCCCCTGGGCGGGGCTGTTCAGCTCTGGTTTGTTCTAGAATGTTTTAACATCTAACATTCTGCCTAGGTCTTCTCCTGCAAGCAGGGACATGTGCCCACACGTAATCAGTATGCCAGCTGTGTCAGTCCATGGACGTCAGAGAAACGGATTTTACGGTGAGTACAAAAATCCTATTTTTGCTTATAGTTCTACTTTACAAATGGCTTTTTCTTGACCCAAATATATACATGTACACACGTAATATATATATATGCAAATATAGATTAAATAAAACCATTGTGGATCTGAATATTTGTTTTTTTGTTTTTTTTGTCTAGTTGAAGCATTAACATTTCCACCATCGTCTGGAAAATCTTTTATTATGGGACCTGAAGAAGCATTAGAAAATGAACTGGGTTTAGGAGAATTGGCAGGACTTACAGTAGCCAATGAGGCAGACTCCATGACATATGATGTAAGTTCTATGGTATATTACTCTTTAAGCTTTAGGTCATGCCAATATTTTTTTTTCATTTAGTGCTTTCTTTCTTTTTTTTTTTTTTTTTTATTTAAAACGAATTGGGCTGGCAGTGAGTGCACTTTAATGTATTGAAAAACCAAGCCTGTTTTTATAGTGTAGTGTGCTGTTTTTTTTTTTGTTGCTCACTGCTGTAATAGTGCACCGAAGTGCAATTCCATATGAATGAACCCACACTGTGGTTCATGTGGTAGCCGCAATGCTTAATTGTGAAAAGGTCCTTTGGAGTTGATAATACTTTCCTTTTTTTTTTCTTTAACAGGTTGCAAACAATAAAGATGCCCTTAGGAAAACATGGAATCCCAAATTCACTCTTAGAAGTCATTTTGATGGAATTCGTGGCCTTGCATTCCACCCAATAGAGCCTGTCCTGATAACAGCATCAGAAGACCATACGTTAAAAATGTGGAATCTACAAAAGACTGCCCCAGCAAAAAAGTATGTTTTTTTTTTTTTTTCTTGCTTTTCCATTGTCCTTAAAGTGATTCTGAAGGAAAGAATTTCCTAAAGGAAAAATAACAAACATGTAATACTTGCCTGCTCTGTGCAATGTTTTTGCACAGAGCATCCCTGATCCTCCTCCTTTTGGGTCCCCCGCTGGCAGTCCTGGCTCCTCCCCCCCCCCCCATGCCAAGTGTCCCCAATAGCAAGCCTCCTGCTGTGGGGGCATATAAGCAGGCTCGGTGCCGAGCCGCACTGTGTGCCCATTCACACACAGTGCTCTCTTCTCATCGACTCACTGGCTGTGATTGGCAGCAGCATGAGCCAATGGCTTCCGCTGCTGTGTTAGCCAATAAGGACAGAGACCCAGGAGATGTGCTCTTGTGCACATTGCAGGATGGAGAGAAGAATTGGGTAAGTATAAGGGAGGCTGTGGGGGGAGCTGAACCCAGAAGGTTTTTAACCTAATGTATCGAATGCTTTAGGGTAAAAATCCTAGAACCTTTAGAACCACTTTAAAGTGGTTGTAAACCTAGTTTACACCACTTGTGCCTATAATGAGGCTTACCTGTAGGTACTGTAAATATTTGCTAAACCTGCACGGTTTAGGAGATATTTATCATATACGCTTGCACCAACGTTATCGGTGCAAGCGCACCTTAAACGGGCCTGCTCATGGCGCTTCTTCAGGGCCGGTGTCATGACCGACGGCTCCTGCGTGCATGCGCGGGAATGACGTCCTCGCGGCTCCTGCCAATCACAGCGCTGGAGCTCGTGAACCCAGAAATAACTCTGGGCGACATGTCACCGGTCACATCGGTGTGCGGGGACCACAGCAACAGCTTCGATCTAAGGTATTTCATAATGAGCTAGTATGTGATGCACACTAGCTTGTTTTTTTTGCCTTTGTCTTAAAGGGTTGTTTTTTTTTTGGGGGGGGGGGGGTTTCAGATTACAACCACTTTAACACTGCATCTGGTGATCAAGTGAGACCCTTATCTTCAACTATTGTTGCCTAGTAATGTTTATTTCTGAGTTGTGGTCTAACTAATACCAAGGTATCCTACAAATAGCAGACAAACTTTGTTTAGTTGAGTATTAAAGCAAGTTTTGAAACGAGGTTTATCTCTTAACATTTTATTTTAAATGTACGGATTCAGGTGTAAATGCTCTACTCCTATAGGCTTTTATTAGTTGTCTTTTTTGCTTTACAAGACTAGCTTTATTTCAGCCACTATTTATACTCATATTCTTGCCTCAGAATTTATCTTACTATTGGATTCAAGGGTGGCTTTAACCTTCATTGAGCCTTTGTCTTGCATCTCAGAGCGGTAGCAGATAAATCTGTATGACCTGGCACTGTGAACTATCATGTAGTAAACTAGACAGTCAATACTGTATATAATTGATCAAAGCAGGATGTTAATGTAGCTTACAACTAGAAAACTCATCTTAATGCTACGTGTGCATGGGCAGAATTTTTTTTTTTCTTTCTTTATGCCTCTAAACACAGCTCCGTATTGGCCAACGTGTCCACAACCACAAATAGTGTGGTTTTTATATTCTTATTTTAGAGCAGTTTTTAGGGACATATTTTGGACATATGTGCCTAATTTCAGGCTCGTGGCTAGAGCAAATGAATGTTCTAGCCAGTAGAATGAAATTACGTGCATATGCCTTACACACATATATGTGCATCAATGCACATAAATACGCACCAGATGCTGGATTTATCTGCCAGTTCCTGGCAGAAAGATAAAGTGTAAATTGTCGTCATATTTTAATACACCTGTGTGCATGTAGCCTAAATGTGTTGAGCATTGTTTAAGTTGCTCTATGAGTCCATTTACACCAGGTGTGATGGGACTGCGTTGGGTGGCTATTCCAGCGCAGTCCCACCACACCCTCACAGAGGGCAGTAGTGTGCACTGAAAAATAAGTACTGGGTCACCATACGCCAGCCGATAGAGCTCTCTAAAATTTCACGGTGTGACATTTCAATAAAGTAATTAAACGGAAAAAAAACAGCGATGGTATCAGTACATCAACACTGCACTGATCCGGTTGGACCACACCGCACACCAGCCGCTGCGTTGCAACACAACTGGTGTGAATGGACCCTTAAAGCGCCTCTAAAGGCAGATTTTTTATTTTTTTTGTATTGGATGGGATGGAGAGGGATTAGAACTCCTGTCAGGTTTTATTGCTGTCTGAGCCCCTGTAGGATTCATCCTCCTCTATTTGTCCTTTTTACTATTATCATCCAAAGTGAAAGTAAAAAAAAATCAAAAATTTTGTGCTGACATCAGAACCGGAATAGAGCAAAAATTCTAGTGGGGACAGTTCTCGTGACATCTGGGTATTCCCTCACACTTGAGGGATTTCCTCTCATCTCCTGTTTTGGCCATGGGAGAGGAAGTGAAGGGAAATCTCCACAATGGGACACTGATGACAAAAAAAAATGGATTATAACCCTCCTTTTACTTTATCCAAAAGGATTAAAAAATAATGTGCCTTTTTGGTGACACTTTAAAGTAGAACTTCACTCTCCCAAACATTGATTATTTTTTATCCTCATGCTGCTAGCTTTAGTAAATGGATGGACTTGTTTTAAGGGTGTGTTTTTTTTTTTTTTTGTTTTTTTTTTACATTTCTTCAGTTACTGCCTGTTTTTTTGCCTAGGGAAATAATGTCCTACGTACCAGGCGTCTTCAGGAGAGGAGGAGTGCATGTGTGCTTGAGCTAAGGGCAGATGGATTCCAGGAAGTAAATTCTACATTAATCATTTGCCCTTACTCAAGATAGTCACAGCCAGAAATGCTAGGGGGTGTTTTTTAAAGTGATTTCTCAACAAAACAACGCATGGAGACATGGATGGGGGAGTGAGTTTGCTTTAAATGTTACAAATGAATTACCGTATTTATCGGCGTATAACACGCACCCTAACTTAGGGAGGGAAGTTTCAGGAAAAAACTTTCCACAGCCCCCTACGTATAACACGCATGCACAGTTTACCCTCTATTTTCAGGGTAAAAAAGTGAGTGTTATACGCCAATAAATACAGGTAAAGAGCACGTTTATTTTCTGGTGCTCAGATGCATTAAAGATCTGCTGTAAGCAAGAGTCTTATCTTATTTTGCTTATTTCTGTGAACTAATGATATTATCTGTTCTTTGCATGTCTTAAAATTATTAAATACACTATAATGCCAAAGAATTGGGATGCCTGCCTTTACACGCACATGAACTTTAATAGCATCTCAGTCTTAGTCCGTAGGATTCAACATTGAGTTGGCCCACCCTTTGCAGCTATAACAGCTTCAACTCTTATGGGAAGGCTGTCCACAAGATTTAGGAGTGTGTCTATGGGAATGTTTGACCAACCTTCAAGAAGCGCATTTGTGAAGACAGGCACTGATGTTGGACGAGAAGGCCTGGCTCGCAGTCTCCAATCAAATTTATTCCAAAGGTGTTCTACGAGTTGAGGTCAGGAATGTGCAGGCCAGTCAAGTTCCTCCACCCAAAACTCCCTTATTCACACTATATTGCCAAAAGTGTTGGATCACCTCTCCAAATCTTTTGGTGGAGAGGGGATTATGGTGTGGGGTTTTTCAGGGGTTGGGCTTGGCTCCTTAGTTCCAGTGAAGGAAACTCTTAAGGCATCAGCATACCAAGACATTTTGGATAATTTCATGCACCTTTGTGGGAACAGTTTGGGGATGGCCCCTTCCTGATCCAACATGACTGCGCATCAGTACACAAAGCAAGGTCCAGAAAGACATGGATGAGTGAGTTTGGGGTGGAGGAACTTGACTGGCCTGCAACCTGATTGGACAGCGGTCCCCAACCGCATGTGAGGGTGGGGTGTTTATGCCAATTTTTGGGCAATGGCTGGTGTTGGCGCTTCAATCATCCCGGCACCATGGTTGATATGGTGTCAGGATGATTGAAGCACATTTTTTTTATTACAGTGTAATATAATATTAAATAGTTTAACTCACCATAATGCAGATCAGTGGGAGCCCTGAGCGTGTCACCTGCCTGCCACCAGAAGAGGAATGTCACCTGCCTGCCACCAGAAGAGGAATGTCACCTGCCTGCCACCAGAAGAGGAATGTCACCAATTCATTTAAATGTAAAATTAAGGGGGGGGGGGGGGCGTAGCCTGACAGGGAATGAAGTAGGACGCACGAGTGAAGCGCTCCGTCCATTAATCCTGTTGTCCCGCTAATCCTGCTATCCCAGGACATCCTGACAGACCCCAATCGGTTGAGGCAAGTTCTGGCACACACTCCGGTATGTCTCCGCTGAAGTCGCAGAGCGCTGCCCTTGCTAAGCTGGACCAATACCGCCGCCAGGACAAAGACACCCCTGGGGAAGATGGCGGCGCCTCGTGTCCGGACCGGGCCGCACCGGGAAGGGACACTGAAAAGCTCCTAGAGGCGATCACCTTTTGCCGTACCTCACTGACATCTCAAATCGAGGAGGTCAAGGTCGATATCTCCCTCATGCAGCAAGATTTCCAGAAACTCAGGGAGAGGGTCACAGAGGCTGAGACTCCTATCGGGGATGTGGAAGACGCTATACCTCCACTACAGGCGGGCTCCGACCGCATGCAACTCCAACTATCCCAGCTTGCACAGAAGCAGGACGAGATGGAAAACAGGATCAGGAGGCGTAATCTCCGTTTTTATTGGCCTGCCTGAAGGTGAGGAGGGAAAAGATCCAACTACTTTCCTTGAGCAGCTACTCATTACTACCTATGGGCGCGAGGCCTTCTCTCCGATACTTACGGTGGAGAGGGCCCATCGCATGCCAGCCAGAGCTCCTCCGCAGGGGGCTCCCCCCCGCACGTTTATCGACAAATTCCTGAATTTTAAAGACAGGGACGCAGTTCTCAGACTGGCCAGAGAAAAAGGCAATATTGAGCTGGGCAATACCAGGATTGCGATCTTCCCTGATTTCTCCGCTGATGTACAGCGCCGCCGCCAGGGCTTCACTGAAGCTAAAAAGAAGCTTAGGATTAAACACCTTAAGTACTCCATGCTTTTCCCAGGCGTGTCTTAGAGTGGAAAGAGATGGCCGGGTGTTCTTCTTTGAGGATCCTGAGGACGTCATTGCCTGGCTTGAGCGCCCCGACCCCTCCAGTGCGGCTGAATAGCAGACTCCTAATCGGTGTCAACTTGACTCGACGCTTCCTACATAGGAATCCTCCATGCAACCTTTGAGCCTGGATTGCTCAGTATGTCTACATTCCCCCTCTTGCTGTATTATCCTGGAACCCTGATTTCCCCTTGTTCTGACTCTTCCACCCCATGTGTCCTGTGACTGGCGGTTTGGACCTACTACTCCTCCTATCCGATGATCTGCAACTCCTGTACTGTTGGTTCTTCTCCTTATCATTTCTGGGAACTGAAATATGGAGCACACATGGTCCTACGCCGTAACTCTTCTTTGCAGCGATTTGTCGCCCCCCTGGCAACCATGATAAACTATGTGTCGGTCTGATACCGGAGCACCTTCACCCTCAGGCAGCCCACCTCCGGTTCCTGGTGTGGCCCTGGTTAGCCATATGTTATTGGAGGGTGAATCTCCCGGATCTGTGGCCCCTGACTTCCCAAACACTTTCATCATCTTGGGACACAGGCAGCTGCTGCGACACTTGTCTGGTTGCTACTTTAGGTTCTGTTTTGGGTCATACCCGCATCAGTTGGGGTGGATGCAGGGTGGGGTGGTGGGTAGGTTTAGTTTATTTGTTCTTTCTTGAAGGCCATACATATATATTTTTGAGATCTTTATTTTTTTTTCTGATGCAACGCCTTGATACCTTTTTATATGCAATGTACTCCGTTATGCACACAGCTGGACAGGTTATATGTAGTGATTGCTTTGTAGTTGTGGTGGGTGAGCTGGACCGACCATGGTGTAACACTTCTCCCTCAATCTATTAGATGGCTACACTAAAGCTACTTGCCTGGAATGTCCGGGGACTGGGGGACAAAGTGAAAAGATCCGCGGTGTTCACTGTTCTCAAAAAACAAAAAGCTGATATAATTGTGCTAGTCGAAACACATGTTGATGGCCGGCTCCAGATGGGACTTAAGCGTCCTTGGGTGGGGTGGGCATACCATTCAACCCACTCTACCCAAGCCTGCGGGGTCTCAGTGTTGATTGCCAAGACGGTCCATTTTGAGTTATGTGATGTACTTTCTGATCCGCATGGTCGCTATGTGTTTCTTTCAAACGGTATGATTTTAGCTATTTACGTTCCTCCCCCATTTAGCTCTGTTGTCATTACTGAGGGCCTATTGTTTATGTCTCGTCATCCTTCGACACAGGCGATCTGGCTGGGGGATTTTAATACTACCCTGGATCCCAGCCTTGATAGGCCTCTGCCAGTGCAGCCCGGCCCCGACATGCTCCAGATTCTCTAGACTTATTTCTGCCTTTAATCTAATTGATACCTGGCGTTATAAGTTCCCCCAAGCTAGAGCTTACTCCTGCTTCTCAGCTACCCACAAAACCATGTCCCGTATTGATTTTGTACTTGTATCCACTACCCTTGCTCCACGTTTATTAGAGGCAGGGTTCTCCCCTAGGCTGCTTTCGGACCACAGTCTGTATTGGGTTACCCTTTCCATGCCATTTAACAAACTGCCACCTTCATGGCGGTTGAACCCATTTTGGTTATCCCTGTTGTCGGAGGATGATGAACTTTCCTGTGCTTGGACTAATTTCTTTGCTGACAATGCTGCTTCTGCCCCTCCAGATGTGGTCTTGGAATCCTTTAAGCTACACGCCCGTATGGTCTTGACATCCCAAATTAACAGATTCAAGGCAGATACTGCTGTTGCTCTAGACAGGGCCCTGTCTACTCTGACAACTACTGAAAAGGCCTTTGTAGCTGACCCCTCCCCAGCACATGCTGACCTTCTTAAACTACAGACCAGGGTGGTAGACCATCTCCAATACGAGGCAGCCAGGCGTAAACTATTCTTTGCCAAGCAGAAGTTATGTGAACATGGGGAAAAAGCGGGCAAGCTGTTAGCTGGCCTGGTCCATAGTGAGGATAGGCCCCCGACAGTCATTTCAATTGCGGACCATAATGGTGGCACGGTCACGTTGCTGCGAGCAGTCACTGCCAGGTTCAGAGACTTTCAGCCAATTGTACACGTCCCAGGCGACCGGTACAGACGATCAGCTAGCCGACCTACTTGCAGACATTGAATTCCCGAAACTGACAGAAGCTCAGGTTACTACCTTGGAGGCGCCTTTCACCTCTGAGGAGGTGGTCGTGGCAATTGTCAGCTTCCACAAATCCAAGGCTCCGGGATCAGATGGCCTGCCCATCGAGTTCTACTCACAATACAGCGAAATCCTCACCCCTAAACTACTGGTACTTTATAACTACCTTTTCAAAACCGCTACTCTGCCCCCCTCTGAGAGAAGCTGCCATAGTCCTTATACCTAAACCGGGCAAGGACCCGAGCTTGCCGGAGTCATATAGGCCTATATCTTTACTGCAGGTTGATATAAAGATTCTCGCAAAAAATTTTGGCACTTCGGCTGAACCAGGTGATTTTGAGTCTGATTCACGCTGACCAGGCAGGTTTTATGCCAGGTCGCAACACTTCATTTAACCTTAGAAGGCTTTATATCAATCTGCAGGCGTTGCATACAGATGTCGGCTCTCGAGTAGTGGTGGCCTTGGATACTGCCAAGGCCTTCGACTCTGTGGAGGTATTTATGGGGCTGCCTGAGGGGGTTCGGCTTTGGTCCGGGCTTCATCAGATGGGTCCAGATCTTATACCAGGCCCCAAGAGGTAAGGTTATTGCCAATGGCTGGACGTCTGACTGGTTTGACCTGACCAGGGGCACTAGACAGGGGTGTCCTTTGTCCTCCTTGCTATATGCCCTGGCAGCTGAACCATTGGCAATCTCTATTCGGTTTGACCCCATGATTCGTGGTCTCCACATGGGACCCCTAGTGTAGAAAATCGGCTTATACGCAGATGACACGTTACTTTACTTAGCGGACTCGGACATTTCTTTACATACTGCGCTACAGACTATTGAACGTTTTGGAACTTTTTCTGGCCTTAAAATTAATTGGGACAAGTCCCAAATCTTGCCCATTGACAGCTTTCCCGTCCCCAGGCCGCAGGATCACCTACAACCACAACGGGTCAGCCTAATTAAATACTTGGGTGTCTAGGTCACCAGCTGAATACATCACTCTAAATATAGAACCTCTGTTTACCTTAATTAAATCCAAAATCCAAGTATGGACCAGACTGCCATTGGGAGTCTTGGGTCGGATTAACGTTATTAAAATGATCTTATTACCTAAGATACTTTATCTGCTGTGGCATTCGCCTACGTTCATTCCCCTGAAATATTTAAAACTTATGGAATCCCTACTTAAGTCCTTTGTTTGGGGCAGTAATGGACACAAACTGGCTTGGAAGGTACTTAAAAACCCCACAGACTTAAGTGGAACAGCCCTCCCGGACTTTGACTTCTACTACCTGGTGGCCCAGATGTCCCAGCTTCATCACATCGACAAAACTGACAGGCTCCGATTTCTCACACTATGTCCACCATGGGTTCAGTGCACCTCTGATCCCCTGACGGCGATTGCCACAGGGCGGAGTGGTAATGAATCTGATGGCGACCGTAAGTCACTCCTATATCAATATAGACGGGTTTGGGATATTGCTGCTAAATGCGTTAAGATTCCCGCTTTTAATGATTTCACCCCCCTCTGGCACAATAAAAATTTACCGGAACTTCGTTTGATTCCAGATACCGAGGTATGGAGCAGGAAGGGGGTGTTTTATTTACAGCATATATTATCTGACGGGGCTCTCAGAAATTTTGAGCATCTTCAGGACCGATCTATGCTTCCTCGATCCATGCATTATAGATTCCTTCAACTGCGGCACGGAATACGCTCTGTTTTCCTCGTCCATCCCACAGCCCACCTCTAATCACCTGATGGCGGTGGTCAAGAGTTCGGACCCTCGCCGGTTGATCGCTGACTTTTTTATAATATGCTCCTCACCCCGTCAGCTACTGCTCTGGCATATAGTCTTAAACCGAGATGAGAGCAGGCTGTGGGATCGTTGGAGGATGAGGAATGGAGTGAGGCACTTGATGCCTGCAAGACTGTCTCCCCTAAACTCTCGGACAGATTGTCGCAACTATACATTTTGCACCGTGCGTATCTTACTACTCTACGGGTGGCCCGATTCAGATCCGGGACGGGGACGGAATGTACGATGTGCTCACAGGAGACTGGTACTTTTTTCCCACTTGATCTGGGCATGTCCTCGACTCCAGGGCTTGTGGAAACAAATTGTAGACTTTTTCCACGATGACATGGGGTCCCCCCTGACCCTTGACCCAAAGATATGCTTGCTGGGAATTTTCCCCGGCACAGATCTAGACAGATTTACTAAGACATTTCTTCATGAAACACTTTTCTCAGCTAAGAAAGTTATAGCTAGACACTGGATGAGGCCTACACCCCCTAGTTTTTCTGAATGGAAGGCAGATGTAAATGCCACTCTGCCTTACAAGAAAATAGTATATCTTAATAGAGGCTGCCCGGATAAATTTAATAAGGTTTGGGACAGATGGCTCACATCCTCCAATACATGTACGGACTGACCCTAGTTGGTGGAGTCCCTGATGCGTTTTGGAGTTGACATTCGGTAGGGGGCCGCGTTTGGTGGCCACCTTGTGTGATGTCTCCCCTTCCTCGCTCTTAGTCACTTTGGAATGTGTGCCAGCTGTGCCCCTATTGTACCTGTTCATGCCAATGGGTGTATCTGATGTCTGTATTAGATCTTTGTTACTATAATTGCAGTGTACCCTGTATTGATATATTTCATGTGTACAGTACTCAATAAAAACGTTTAATATAAAAAAAAATGTAAAATTACATCGTCGTTGCCCCCAGCATTGCAAAGTAAAGTACTTACTCTCTCCTCAGTGCTGTTAGCACACGGGTAGTAGGGTACTGTCCCATAGCAAGGGTGGGCGGTGAGAGCTGGCATCATTCTCTCTCTCTCCTCAGCTGCGGCTCTGTGTAGAGCAGCCTCAGCTGCCCTGTAACGAAGTGTGGAACAGCGGTGAGGGCAATGAGAGATGATGTAATCTCTCTGCTCTGCCGCTGCCCCACTGACAGATTCTCCTCCACGAGGCCTGGCAATAGAGACGCCATGGCCCGGGGGTTAACGACCCCTGCGATAGAACACTTTTGGGATGAATTGGAGTAGAGACTGATGTGGCGCCAGGCCTTCTCATCCACATCGGTACCTGACCTCACAAATGCGCTTCTGGGAGAATGGTCAAACATTCCCATAGACACACTCCTAAACCTTGTGGACAACCTTCCCAGAAGAGTTTAAGCTGTTATAGCTGCAAAGGGTGGGCCAATTCCATATTGAACCCTATGGATTAAGACTGGGACGCCATATATTTTGAGCGCAGAAAACAAAAGTTCAAAAAGAATGTGCTGCAAATGGGTCAGATCTGCTCCGACGCTTCAGTAAGTGTTGCAGGCTCGTTGTTCCAGCCTTGCCTCAGTTCCCTGTTCTAGACCTTGACAAGTGCTGCTCTAGAGTCTTCTATTGTGAATCCAGAATGTGTCTAAAATGTATATAGGTTTAAGAGCAGTGACTCGCATGCATCTGGTATAAATGTAGCCTTACTTTTGGTATTTAATGTTTTTTTTTCTTTTGTTTTTTTTAGGAGTGCATCTCTTGACGTAGAACCAATTTACACATTCAGAGCACATAGGTAAGAATTTTTTCTTATATGTAAATTTGAATGACTTGAGTGACAATCTTACTATACCAGCAAAAAATTCCACGGTTGATGTAGATCTGTTTTTGCTGTTACTGCTTAATTATTACATTAAAGCAGTATTAAACCCAAAAGCAGACTTTTTTTTATTATATTACAGCTTACTAATTCTTAGATGTCATGGCTACATTTAATTTTATTTTTAAGGCTTTCTTTCATTTATGTTCACATGGTGATTCAGCCAGTAAGTCTGTTTAGTGTATCTTCTAGATGTAATAGTTTACGTGGATGAGGCAAACCATTACCACTGGCAGGAGTGCTTACAATGATCAGCTTTTATGTAAAACCTTTATCCTAAAAGGATTTTTTTTTTTTTAATCTGTTAGTTTATCTACCTTGACTGACAATGTTGTTGTCTGCTGTGCCCCCTATTCTCATTCATCCAGAGTGGGGGCACTCTAATACAGGAGGTGTGCTACTGACCAGATCACCTGGTGAAAACCGAGGGGGGGGGGGAGCCTTAAAAAATAAAATCTAATCATTGGTAAGCTGCAATATATTACATTTTTGATTTTAGGTTTAATACTGCTTTGTTTTATGTTAGCCGACTGATTCTAGCTGTAACTAAACAATGCTAATATTCTAATATTGGAAGTTTGCAGAAATCATAGAGCCTTGAATACAAAAGATAAGTTTCCTGAGAGAAATATGAAGGCTGCCATTGCTGACTTATTCTGGAAATGCTTGTGGCATAGTTGCCATGCTGACACTCTTGTTTAAATAGTTTTAAGTTATTGACCTGAATCATATATGCAGATAAGGGCTCCCGACTTTCCTGCTCTGCATACCCATTTCTGGGTTAGTGATTAAAGCCTGGTACACACTTTTTGCTGGGTTGAACGAAAAAAAAAAAACTCTGGTCGGAACCACTGTACTAACAGCCGACGTTAAAGCGGAGTTCCACCCAAAAGTGGAACTTCCGCTTAAACCACTCCTCGCCCCCTTACATGCCACATTTGGCATGTCATTTTTTTGTGGGGGGGAGTGGGGGCTTCAGTAGGAGTGGGACTTCCTGTTCCACTTCCTCCTTCCGCCCAGGGACCGCTTGGGCGACTCGTCATATCGCCTTTTGGCGGCCCCTCCCTGCACAGTGAGTGCTCAGCCGTGAAGCCAAAAGCTGTCCTGCCCGGGTGCCCACAGTTAGAATGGAGGCGGAGGGGGAGGGGGGGAGCGAAGCTCCGTTCGGCCGCGTCGCTGGACATTGGAACAGGTAAGTGTCTGTTTATTAAAAGCCAGCAGCTACACTTTTTTTGTAGCTGCTGACTTTTAATAAACCTAAAAAAGGCTGGAACTCCCCTTTAATACAGTGATCTCCTCTCTGAGCTGTTGTGTTATGACCTGGGGACGCCCCCTTCGTCAGAACACTCCGATCAGCGCTATTGACTGAGAGTGCTGATCAGGAGCTGGTCAGCAGCTTGTTTTCAATCCGACAGAAGCTGGCTTCTATCGGACCGACTGGCATACACATGGGCCGAATGTCGTTATTATTTTTTAAGCCGGTCGATGTCTCCTGACATTCGGCCCATGTGTAGGGGGCTTAAAAGTATTGAAGACAGTGTTATAGCCAGACAAATAGCATCTCTAGTAGGAGGTCAGCAATGGCAGCCCCTAAATTTATTTTAGAAAAGGTTTTTTCACACAGGCTTCAGTTGGTGCTCGAGTAGCGTGCAAAGCAAGCTTTTACAAAGCATGTGCAAAACCATCAACCAACCCAAAAGTGAAACCTCTACTTATTTTCCTTCCCCCTCTCTAGTGCTAAATTTGCACCTTTCAGGGGGGGGAAGGGGGAAACGGATACCAGTTTTTTAAAGGTACCCTTCCCCACTGCTGGGAGACGGCGCCGTCCCTCGCAAGTTTGGCCCCGTTCCTCTGCCGTCGGGCCAGTTAGAAAGCGCAGCATGCTTCGTGCATGCGCAGTAGGGAAACGGCAGTGAAACCGAAAGGCTTCACTGCCAGTTTCTCTCGGTGGAGATGGTGGCGGCAACACCTGACAGCCGATCCGAAAATCAGCTGAGGTGCCAACATCGCGTGCTCCCTGGAAAGGTAAGTGTCCATATATTAAAGCTGTAGCTGCGGAACACCTCTTTAAAGCAGTATTGTTGAAGACTTTAAAGTGATTGAAAAGCCTAACTAGAACTGTTCTTAAAAATGTCCCCTCCTTACCTATCTCTTAACAGCAAATACAGAATGTAAAGGCTAAGTTTACCCCTATGTTGCATAATATATAATATCATGTATATAGGGTGTAACATGTAATAAGTTGTATACTTCTCTATTTTTAATCCACTCCGGTGCAGTCACATGATCCTGCAACTCCAGCTCCCCTGTGTCAGTGAGAGACTGCTGCAGGGGAGAGGAAGGCGTGCCGTTAACTGCTGGGCCATGGTAGCCCATGGGTGATGTCATGGCTGCAGCAATTCACAGCCATTGTTGAGCACTTTCTTACACAGGGGAGCCAGAGCTGCAGGATTATGTGACAAGACCTGATTAAAAATAGCTAAGTACACAGATCTTTTTATAAAAAGTATAGGAGGGTGTGGGGGTGGAGGGTGAGGCGTTGCACCTTGTTACACCCTAAGGGCCATTTCACACTAGCTGCAGTTCTGTGTGCTTTTTTTCTGCACTAAAAATGCATGCACAGTGTTTTCCATGTATTCCAATGGCTTTAGTTCACACCAATGCAGTCAGTTTCCGGTGCAGAAACTGACTGCATGGTTTTAACTAGAGCCATTGGAATACATGAAAAACACTGTGCATGCATTTTTAGTGCAGAAAAAAAGCGCATGGAACTGCATCTGGTGTGAACGTGGCCCTAAATGCTGGTATAACAAGGTGCAAAAGGTGAACCAGAGCTGCAGGATAGCGTTGTGACTGCCTTTACGTTCTCAATTTGAGACGCATGGTTTTTGGACTCTTAAGTGGTTGACCCCATCTTATGCATAAATTGAACCGCTTGCATATGTCACTGCGTACCTTTGTGGTTCTCTGACATCTTGGGCATGGTTGATTACGAGAGGGGTCATATTTTGAGAGCGGTATTAGTGTTGATGTCCTGTGGATGATATACAAATGCATGAGGTTTAGGCTTCATGTACATGGGACATTTTTACAACCTCTCCTGAACGATTTAACTTGACATATAGCAACCCACGTTTAAAACGTCAGTTGTGCCGCGTTTGCAAAAAATCTGAGGAAAACGCTTGGACAGCCGCACTCCAAAAAAGGTTATTTTGTTTAAAACAAAGGCACAAATAACATGCCACAGCAAAAAAAAAACAGCAAGTATGAGCTGACGTCCGCTCATACGTCAGCTCATACTTGCGGTTGTTTTTTTTTGCTGTGGCATGTTATTTGTGCTTTTGTTTTAAATAAAATAACCTTTTTTGGAGTGTGGCTGTCCAAGCGTTTTCCTCAGATTTTTTGCATTATCATATGTATTGCCTGCACCCACGGCTCTGGACCTTGTGAATGGGTCACCAGTCACATCTGAGCGGTAACTCTCTCCTTCTGTTTGCCGCGTTTGCGTTTAGAAGCATTTCTAAAACAAAAAAATATCCAAAAACGTCTAAACGAAACGCGGCTAAACTCGAGTTACCGCGTTTAGCCGTGATTAGAAGCGTTTGGGGCTTAAAATGCCTCTAAACTCAGCTTCTGAACCCATTTTATTGTGTTCCAAAAAAAGCCTCTAAACTTAACTGCCTAGAAACTACTATAAACGACACTGTGTACATGTACTGATAAGATAACACAGGAGAGTTCAGGAGCAGTTGAAAAAAATGTCAAACTGCTCCTAAACGTCCGTTTACCAGCAGCAGTGTACATGAGGCCTTATCTGATATTGTAGGAGAATATTGATGTGAAGCCCGCCGGATGCTCGGTACTGGATGAAGAGGCCACCGTGTGCTCGGTAATGCTGTGTGTATACAGTGTGCGCCGTTCAGCCAATCCCGGCGGACGATGCACTCTGTTGCTGAATGCAGAGCCTGTTAAGCCTGCTTGGATTGGAGAAAAAACCTCTGCCAATCCGAGCAGGCTATACATGGAGCGGCGCGGGCTGATGTCACAGCCTCTGCCAATCCGAGCAGGCTTTGCATCCATCAACATATTAGTAAAATGCATTGCCTGCCGTGATTGGCTCAGCGGTGCACACTGTATGCAAACTGTATTCTGCAGTGTATTCAACGGAACCATACAAAGCATATTTTCATATACTGTACTAAGACTGTACTAAGGTATATTACAAAGCATCATATACTGTGTACATGGCGCAACTGTACAGTATATTCCAAAGCATCATATACTGTGTACCTGGCGCTACTGTACGGTATATTATAGGGTTGTCCCGATACCACTTTTTTAAGACCGAGTACAAGTACCGATACTTTTTTCCAAGTACTCGCCGATACCGAATACCGATACTTTTTTTTAATCTCTTTTAAAAAAAAAAAATTTTTTTTTTTTACAATTTTTTATTTTATTTGTTACAATTTATTTTATTTATTGATTTTTTACAATGTTTTCTTTTTTTAAGGGGGTGGGGGGTCGACAGTGTCAGTGTGTTTTTTCTTCTATTTTATTTTATTTATTTTTTACAATTCATTTCTTTATTATTTATTTTTTTATTAAATTTTTTATTTTTTATCAGCCCTGTTGGGGGGCTTTGGTGAGATATCAGGGGTCTTAACAGACCTCTGACATCTCCCCTTTGAGACAGAGAAAGGGACTAGGGACAGATTCCCCAGTCCCTTTCTCAGCAGCCTCAGCTGCGCTGAAAATGAATGGAGAGAAGACAGCGGCTCCTTTCCATTCATAAACTGAAACATTGTAAACACAGTTTACGATGTTTCAGTTTTGTGAATGAACAGAGTCAGTGATCACTGACTCTGTTCATTCGGAACAGTAAGGAGCCGGGTTTACCGGCTCCTACCTCCGCTCTCCATCCTGACAGTAAGAGGGGGTGGAGGAGGAGAACGGAAGGGGATGGCAGCACGGAGGGAGACACCAGAGTGGAGGGGGTCACGGACGGAGGGAGACATCAGAGTGGAGGGGGTCACGGACGGAGGGAGACATCAGAGTGGAGGGGGTCACGGACGGAGGGAGACACCAGAGTGGAGGGGGTCACGGACGGAGGGAGACACCAGAGTGGAGGGGGTCACGGACGGAGGGAGACACCAGAGTGGAGGGGGTCACGGACGGAGGGAGACACCAGAGTGGAGGGGGTCACGGACGGAGGGAGACACCAGAGTGGAGGGGGTCACGGACGGAGGGAGACACCAGAGTGGAGGGGGTCACGGACGGAGGGAGACACCAGAGTGGAGGGGGTCACGGACGGAGGGAGACACCAGAGTGGAGGGGGTCACGGACGGAGGGAGACACCAGAGTGGAGGGGGTCACGGACGGAGGGAGACACCAGAGTGGAGGGGGTCACGGACGGAGGGAGACACCAGAGTGGAGGGGGTCACGGACGGAGGGAGACACCAGAGTGGAGGGGGTCACGGACGGAGGGAGACACCAGAGTGGAGGGGGTCACGGACGGAGGGAGACACCAGAGTGGAGGGGGTCACGGACGGAGGGAGACACCAGAGTGGAGGGGGTCACGGACGGAGGGAGACACCAGAGTGGAGGGGGTCACGGACGGAGGGAGACACCAGAGTGGAGGGGGTCACGGACGGAGGGAGACACCAGAGTGGAGGGGGTCACGGACGGAGGGAGACACCAGAGTGGAGGGGGTCACGGACGGAGGGAGACACCAGAGTGGAGGGGGTCACGGACGGAGGGAGACACCAGAGTGGAGGGGGTCACGGACGGAGGGAGACACCAGAGTGGAGGGGGTCACGGACGGAGGGAGAAACCAGAGTGGAGGGGGTCACGGACGGAGGGAGACACCAGAGTGGAGGGGGTCACGGACGGAGGGAGACACCAGAGTGGAGGGGGTCACGGACGGAGGGAGACACCAGAGTGGAGGGGGTCACGGACGGAGGGAGACACCAGAGTGGAGGGGGTCACGGACGGAGGGAGACACCAGAGTGGAGGGGGTCACGGACGGAGGGAGACACCAGAGTGGAGGGGGTCACGGACGGAGGGAGACACCAGAGTGGAGGGGGTCACGGACGGAGGGAGACACCAGAGTGGAGGGGGTCACGGACGGAGGGAGACACCAGAGTGGAGGGGGTCACGGACGGAGGGAGACACCAGAGTGGAGGGGGTCACGGACGGAGGGAGACACCAGAGTGGAGGGGGTCACGGACGGAGGGAGACACCAGAGTGGAGGGGGTCACGGACGGAGGGAGACACCAGAGTGGAGGGGGTCACGGAGGGAGACACCAGAGTGGAGGGGGTCACGGACGGAGGGAGACACCAGAGTGGAGGGGGTCACAAGACCACAGAACGGAGGGGGGCTGGAGGAGGATGCGGGGACAGTCAGCGGTGATCGTGTGTGAGTTACAAGCACCGATCACCGCTGATTTCACTACAGCAGCTTAAAGGGGGGGAGAGGCGGAAAGACTTTTAAATCTATACAGCGGTGATTTCCCACGCACTGATCACCGCTGACTGTCCAGGTATCGGGTGAAGCATCGGGAGCATTTTCCCGAGTACAAGTACTTGGGCAAATGCTCTGTATCGATACCGATACTAGTATGGGTATCAGGACAACCCTAGTATATTACAAAGTATCAAATACTGTGTGTACCTGGCGCTACTGTATACGGTATTACAAAGCATCATATACATCCTGTACTGCACATCCAGCTCCAGATCTCCCCTTCATATAAAATACCAGATTCATTGTTGCTACCTATGGTACCAATTGTGGGATCTCTGGGACTTGTAGTTCACCAGTTTCCTTTTTGATTTTAGAAAAAAGTGATACCGTAATACCTGACAGATTACAATACCTGACAGATTTCAGAAATAGCTGGTAGACAGGGCCCCAGCATGGCTCCAGCAAGGAGAAGGAAACATCAAGCCAGTTTCAAGCTCAAAGTTGTAAACTTTGCGAAGGAACATACTGTATATACTCGAGTATAAGCTGACCCGAATATAAGCCGAGGCACCTAATTTTACCACAAAAAAATGGGAAAACGTATTGACTCGAGTATAAGCCCTATGGTGTCCATCTGCATGCCTCCCTGTGTCCAATCTCCCTACCTGATCTCCGGCGCTGTGTGACTAGACTGACTTTTAACATGGGAGTCTATGGAAGGGGTGCCCGGCTTTGAAAAATCGGTGCTCCCTGGCCGTAGGTCCCCTGGACAACAAACTTTGCACACTTGTAGATGAAGAGTGGGGCTACATGTGTGATAAGTTTGGGGTCAGGGGACCTACAGCTGGCCGGGATCAGGCGCACAAAGTTAAAGATGGGCACAGACTCGCGTATAAGCCGAGGGGGGCATTTTCAGCACAAAAAAATGCACTGAAAAACTCGGCTTATACTCGCGTATATAAGGTAATAACTGCGCTGCTGCAAGACAATATGGAGTAACGGAAAAGATGGTCCGAGACTGGAAAGCAATGGAAGATGCATAAAGAGTATGCCAAGGGCTAAGTGTGCATTAAGAAAAGGCACCCCACATTGGCCAGAACTCAAAGTATGTAGCAGACATGGTGCATGAGCATCATCACAATGGTTTTGTAGTGACACGAAACAGCATACAGATTTCTCCACTTAAGTGGGCCAAATCTAACCCAGATCACAGCAAAGGATTTAATGCCACTATACCCTGGTGTTCTAGGTTCTTGGAAAGGCATGATCTGGTACTGATGCAAAAGACCAAATTTGCACAAAAATTACCTGCAGATATCGACGGCAAAGTAAGTAATTTCCATCGATATGTAATACAACAGCGCAAGAAACACGGCTATGCGTTAAGTCATATCAGAAATATGGATAAAACGCCAATGTATTTCGATATGGTTGGAAATAAAACAGTCAATTCAAAAGGTGCAAAAACCGTGTTAATTAAAACAGGACATGAGAAGTCCAGTTTTACAGTGGTACTAGCATGTACAGCTGATGATGCCAAACTAAGACCCATGATTATCTTCAAAAGAAAAACAATGCCGAAAATCAAGTTCCCTGTTGGAGTTTTTGTACATGTGAATGAAAAAGGATGGATGGATGAAGAAGGGGTAAAGCTATGGCTTGAAAATGTATGGAGTAGACGACCAGGTGGACTTCGTCAAGAACGTAGCCTACTGGTGTGGTATATGTTCAGGGCTCATTTATTCTGGTCAGCCTTTCCTTTGTGCTGGGAGTTAAACACAGATGCAGCGGTTATTCCTGGAGGATTGACATCGTTGGTACAGCCACTGGATGTATGCCTAAACAAGCCATTTAAAGATCGCATTCGAGAACAGTGGAATGAGTGGATGGTTAGCGGCGAAAAGTCATTCACAAAAGGAAACGTGCATGCTCCACAGTTGGATGTTTTGTGCAACTTTGTCATTAAAGCCTGGAATGATATTGGTGCAGAAAAAGTAATCAAGTCTTTCAAGAAGTGTGGCATATCAAATTCATTCGATGGTATGGAGGACGAGTACTTGTGGCAAGATGAAGGGGAAGCTGAAGCCACACCATCTGATGTGGAACTAGATCCATATATGATGACTGTCTTACAAATGTAACAGAAGATGTCATTGATGAACTTCTGATGTCAGAAGATGAAGAGGATTTTAAAGGATTTTAAGTACCAGAAAGTCAACCATTTTATTAAAAATTACTGTGTTTAAATCAAATCTGATGTTATGTCTGTTTTTTTTTTTTTATGTTTCTGATGTTTTTTTTTAAATGGTGTTGCCTAGGAAGGGGGGGTAGTCTTATACGGCGAGTATAGCCCAAAACCTAAGTTTTCACTGGAAAAGTAGGGGGTCGTCTTGTATGCCCAGCCGCCTTTTATACGCCGGCAAATACGGTAAATCACTGTGGTCACAAGTGTAGACAATCTATTCCCTTTTACCTCTGCCGCTGATCATCCTCTGTAAGTAACACTGCTCTCAGTGGCCATTAAAGAAAGTGCAGTACACTGGGGGCATATTGACCATAAAGTGAGCTCAATGGCCACCACAAATCGTTAAGGGGTAAACCGTGCATATTGCCCATACAAGAGAGCACCCTGACCACACATGGGGGAAATACACCACTGACCACCAAAAATTGAGGGGCACTGACCATTTACATTTAGGGGGAAACCACTCGCTACTGACCACTGCCATAAGGGGGAAACCTAACCTGGTCCCTGAAACCTGCAAGCTGTTCTGTGCATTACAAAGCCCTGATCCCTGCTGTGTTGTATACATACACTACGTCCTAAACTAAACAATTTGGGGTATTTGTACTGTCCTTGCATTTAACCACATCAGTTGCTTTGTTTTTCTCTTTTCGTCCATGGACGGACACAGCTCCTTAAATCTTGACATGTGGGTTATGTTCCTGTTCATAGGAGAGGACTAGGCAGAACATGTTAGTTTAGGGCCGAAACAACTAATCGATTAATCGATTATGAAATTAATCGATTACAATTTTCATAATCGATTAATCGGCCAGTAACCTAATGGGGTTAAAAAAAAATAGTCCTTTATAGTACAAAAAGAGCAAATCGCTACTGTAAATATAACTTTCACTGTCCCACAGTAAAAAATTAACCCCTTTCAGTAGCGATTATTTGCTCTTTTTGTACTAATTTTAGTTTTTTTAACCCCATTATGTTACTAAACCTCTCAGGCCTGGGTCACTCCTCTGTGTTTTTTGGTGCTTTTTGCAGAAACACACTACAGTTTATTTACATGGTTTCCTATGGGACACGTTCACATCCATGATTTTTTCAGCTGCTGCGTATTTGGAAAGGGCAAGGACTTTTTTTTAACGCAGAACGGTGCTATTTTGTTTTTTTGGTTTAATATACTTCAATGGAGAAGCTGCAGAAAAGCATGTAATGTGTTTTTGCGGCAATTTGTGTTACTCTTTCGTCCATGGACCGACACAGCTTCTCTATTGACAAAGTGGGTATTATCCGTTAATTAGGAGTGACTAGGCAGAAAAACTTGTAAAAAGTGTTGCATCACACCTTCTACAGTACCGCCCAGGGGGCGGACCCTCTGGGTATACCCTCTGTCTGCATCTTCGCAGATCAGTTTTTTTCTGTCTAGCAAGGAGTAGGACATGGCTCCCTTCGGGCCCATTGGTCCGGGGAAAAAAGATATATATACTGTATATTTTTTTTTTTTGCTACATTTGTTGTTTCCTGCGATCTTCGATCAACTGCCGACTGGGTGACAGGCTGGATCCTCGATCCTTGTAGTCTCCCCAGTTTCGGCCATCGAGCGTGTGCCGACCCTAGCTACGCGCTGGGTTTTCCACGACATGCCCATCGCTCCACGGGTGGCCGGTGAGCTTACGCTCCAGGGCCTGCATCGGACCGCTCAGCTTCGGCTGACCTTACGGCCGAGTCGCAGCAGCCTGGCCGGTGAGCTTACGCTCCAAGGCTTGCATCGGACCGCTCAGCTTCGGCTGACCTTACGGCCGAGTCGCAGCAGCCTGTCCGGTGAGCGTCATGCTCCAGGGCATACATATGATCGTCCCTTCTGGGTCCAATCACAGCATGCCTGGCCAGCAGTCACCTTCCGTGCGCGGACGATGATCTGTTTGGAATGTCTTCCAGCAGAATACATGCAGGATAGGTAAGTAAAACTCCCCTGCCTCGGCTGGGTGATTTAGCTGGACATTCCTGGAGAGATCAAGTAAGTGGTTGTGGCCCCTTCCATTTTGAGGTGGTCCATGCCAAGTTTGGCCTCTTGTGACTGCCCGGCGGCCATCTTCCTGTGGTTCGGCCACACCCACTGGCCCCTATCAGCTGATCGGCGGCCATGTTTGTCCACCCTGTATGCAGATATTGCCGTTCGGCGGGCCATCTTTTTGTGGGCTATGGCTGCTTGACCTCTATCTTCTGTCGGCGGCCATTTTCTTAGAGCCCACATTATCTTCCATACAGACGTTTTTGGCAACCATTTTTCGAGAGCCTCCGGCCTCTAGGGTGCATTACACTGGCGCGAAAATTCACACAGGAAGTGCTGATAAAAGAAGCAGACTGACACAGCAGCAGAGGGACAGCATCACAGGCGCAGCATAGCAGTACCTATCCAGGGTGGTGAGTCCTCTGGGTGACCCGGCCTCTCTGCAGCACAGGAGGGTGGCCTATTGATATCTTGCCTGGAGCCCTGTGAGTGTCAGCGTGTGGTCAGCATGGCATCTGAGCCAGATGTCTTCTCCCCTGAAACACCAGATTTAGCAGCTGGTGCCCCTGAGGTGTCTATGAACGCTATGACTGCAATCCTAGAGGCGTTTGCTGCCAGGGTGGAAGCAGCACACGGGAATACAGGGGGTAGTAAACGCCCCATCCCCTGCAAGCTTCTGGGGATAATTCTGGTGCAGAACCAGGTCCAGCTACGGCTCGGGGCCCAGATACTGACGCATCAGAGACTGCAGACCGTGACCGGACAGTGAGAATGACTCAAAGTCCAGGTCAGTACGCGAGACGGCTTTGGTATCTGACCTTATTACTGCAGTGCGGGATATGCTAAAATTGGAAAATACCGCAGAAGCAGCAGAGACTCCGGTCCACTTGGGTTTCATAGACCTGCCCGCACTGCTAAGGTGTTCCCTTGTGTGTCTTTTGATAAACTCTTATACAAGGAATGGGAGAACCCACTGAGGGTCTTTACAGCCCCAAAGAGGTTTGCGGTACGGTACCCCTTTTGAGGAGAGTTTTCTGAAGAAATGGACCTCTCCCCCCTATAGTGGACCCTCCGGTGTCCAGACTTAATAGAGCCACCACAATTCCTGTAGAAGGGGCTCCTGTTTTCTAGGACCCTGTGGATAAGAAGGCTGAAGCACTCGCTTGCTGCCTATACTCAGTGGTAGGCTCGGCAGTACGCCCGGCATTGGCGGGGGCCCTAGTGTCTCACACACTTACTGAATGGGCAAGATTGCTACTCCAGGGGTTAAGGAGCGAGATGCTCCTCCTGATGAGATAACATTGGCCGACCTGTTGGTCCAGGGCCTTAGGTTTGTCTGCGAGTCAGACATGAATACTATTCCCCTGCTGTCTAAAACTTCGGTTTATGCAGTAGCAATACGCCGCCTGATCTGGCTAAAAGGCTGGTCTGCGGACCAGACTTCCAAGAAAGCCCTGTTGGATCTGCCTTTTAAGGGCGACAGACTTTTTGGGGCTTCTCTGGATGACATCATCAAGGATGCCACAGGAAGTAAAAGCACTTTGCTTCCCCAAATTAGCAAGGGTAAGGGGCCACGCCAAGGGCAAGGGCCCTCCTTTACTGCACACAAGTGGTTTTTTCGTCCCCCTAGGGCGACAGGGAAAAGACCCCAGGCCGATAAAGCGCCTGCCCAAGGACAAAAGCGTCCCTGGTCCCGCATACCCAATAAGCCTGCGGACAAATTTGCGTCCGCATGAAGGTCCACCCCCACCCAGCTCTCGGGTGGGGAGACGTCTTCGCAAATTCGCGACTCAGTGGACAGCACTAATCTCCGACAGGTGGGTTTGCGAAGTAATCTCCTCAGGCTACAAGATAGAGTTTCTCTCTTGTCCACCGGACAGATTCAACACCTCCAATCTCCAGCTACTACCGACCCGTCGGGAGGCCCTGTATGGGGCGGTCCAGGGTCTACTGGAACGCGGGGTAGTTATTCCAGTTCCAGAACTGGAACGGGGTTTTTACTCAAAGCTGTTCATTGTGCTGAAGAAGGAGGGGGTTCGTCCAAGCTTGGATCTCAGAGCCCTCAATTGCTTTGTGAAGGTACAAAGTTTTCGGATGGAGTCGGTTCGATCTGTAGTCACGGCTCTCCATCCGGGGGACTTTCTGGCCTCCTTGGACATCAAGGACGCATACCTGCATGTCCCCATATACTCCAGACACCAGAGGTTTCTGCGATTTGCTATCGGGAAGGACCACTACCAGTTTGTGGCCCTCCCGTTGGGCCTTGCCTCAGCACCCAGGACGTTCACCAAGGTGCTCGCTCCGATTCTGGCACTTCTAAGACAGCGGGGTATCGCTATCACAGGCTACTTATACGACCTTCTGCTGAAGGCCCCTTCAAGCTCAGAATTAGAGGTAAGCGTGTCCATTACCTGTCAGACTCTTCGAGACTGTGGTTGGATACTAAACACGCAAAAGTCAGTATTGGTGCCCACTCAACGCCTAGTGTATCTGGGGTTGATTCTGGATTCCTCAGAGGCAAAGGTATTCCTCCCTGTGGAGAAGTTGCAGACCCTCCGGGCTGCAGTACGGCAGCTGACTTCCAGGAATTGGTCGTCACTCCGTTTTTTGCATGCGAGTGTTGGGCCTCATGGTAGCCTCCTTCGAGGCGGTCCCATATGTTCAATGCCACACTCGAGTGTTACAGAAGGAAGTTCTGTCCAGATGGAACAGATGCCCTTCATCTCTGGATTATCAAATCCGAGTGAGCCACCTAGTCAGGAGATCCCTGGTATGGTGGCTGACAGCACCGGCTGTAATGGCCGGGAAGTCATTTCTTCCGGTTTACTGGATAGTGATCACGACGGACGCCAGCCTTACAGGTTGGGGGGGGAGTCTGGGGTGTCCAGTCGGCGCAGGGTCGCTGTACCCCAGAGGAAGCCCTCCTGCCGATCAATGTCCTGGAGATCCGGGCGATCAAGCTGTGCCTCTTCAAATGATCTCAGAGACTGCAAGGGCGTCCAGTCAGGATCCAGTCAGACAACGCCACAGCAGTGGCATATGTCAATCATCTAGGAGGAACAAGAAGCTCAGCTGCAGCATCGGAGATCGCTCGCATCCTGAAGTGGGCAGAGAGGAGCGTACCGGCACTGTCGGCCGTGTACATTCCGGGTGTGGAAAACTGGCAGGCGGACTACCTGAGCCGCCAGATGCTGGACCAGGGAGAATGGTCCTTACACCCGGAGGTGTTCCAACTCCTCTGCCAAAGATGGGGCACACCAGACGTAGATCTTCTGGCTTCCCGACTCAATCGGAAGGTATTGAGATTTGTGGCCCGGTCAAGAGACCCATGGGCAGACGCAACGGACGCGTTGGTAGCATCGTGGGGTCAGTATCGGCTAATCTATGCCTTCCCTCCCTTAAGGCTTCTTCCTCTTCTGCTCCGCAGAGTGGAGGCAGAAGGAATTCCAATGATCCTAATCGCTCCAGATTGGCCTCAGCGTCCTTGGTACGACGATCTAGTACGTCTGGTAGCAGACGTCCCCTGGCGCCTACCACTACGGAAGGACCTGCTATCGCAAGGTCCCATATTCCATCCTGCTTTACAGTCATTGGCTTTAACGGCATGGCTGTTGAGAACCAGGTACTGAGAGACCGGGGCCTGTCAGACTCAGTAATCTCTACTATGAGAAGTGCTCGAAAACCGTCCTCTAGGAAGGTCTATCACCGCACTTGGAGGGCCTACATCTCCAGGTGTGAGGAAATGAAATGGCATCCGCGTACCTATTTGGTTTCCAGATTCCTGCTGTTTTTACAGCATGGGGTGGACCAAGGGCTTGCCCTAAGTACGATTTAAGGGACAGATATCTGCCCTGGCTGTCTTTTTTCAGCGACCCCTGGCGACTCACTTTCTCGTGAGTACATTTGTGCAGGGGGTCCGACAGGTGGCCCCTCCGGTCCGTCCCACGTTACCTCCGTGGGACTTGAACCTGGTCCTCTCGGTGCTTCAGAAGGCACCGTTTGAGAATATTAGAGATATTCCCCTGTTGACACTTTCTCAGAAAGTGGTCTTTTTGGTGGCTGTTACGTCAGTTAGACGAGTCTCTGAGCTGGCAGCCTTGTCCTGCAAGGCTCCCTATTTGATTTTCCACAAGGATAAGGTGGTGCTGCGGCCGCAGCCTTCCTTTCTTCCGAAAGTCGTTTCGGCTTTTCATCTCAACGAAGACATTGTACTTCCATCCTTGTGTCCTCAGCCGTCGAATCCTAAGGAGTCTGCGTTGCATTCCTTGGACGTTGTCCGAGCTTTGAGAGTATACCTATCTGCTACTTCCCTGTTCCGGAAGTCAGACTCACTGTTTGTTTCGGTGGCTGGTCCCAAGAAGGGCCAAGCAGTCTCATCGGCCACCATCTCTAGGTGGATCCGACAGATAGTAATCCAGGCTTACGCCTTAAAGGGTCAGGCGCCCCCCTTTCCTGTCACGGCGCATTCGACCAGGGCAATAGGTGCCTCTTGGGCTTTCCGACATCAAGCGTCTGTTTCCCAATTATGTAAAGCGGCGACTTGGACGTCCGCTCACACTTTCACAAAATTCTACAAAATTGATGTAGGTGCATCTTCGGATGCCTCTTTTGGCCGCAAGGTTTTGCAAGCGGCTGTTTAGAGTTGCAACTCCTCCGTTGGAGGAGTGCTGTTTTGTGTTTGGGGTGAAGTTTATTTTTATGCTGTTACCACCCCTTGTTTTTTCTCTGACACTGCTTTGGGACGTCCCACTTTGTCAATAGAGAAGCTATGTCGGTCCATGGACGAAAGAGTAAATAGGATTTTTTACTCACCGTAAAATCCTTTTCTCTGAGTCCATGGACCGACACAGCACCCACCCCTCCTTTTAAGTTTGTACTGCTTTTTGACGAACTGATCTGCGAAGATGCAGACTGAGAGGGTATACCCAGAGGGTCCGCCCCCTGGGCGGTACTGTAGAAGGTGTGATGCAACACTTTTTACAAGTTTTCTGCCTAGTCACTCCTAATTAACGGATAATACCCACTTTGTCAATAGAGAAGCTGTGTCGGTCCATGGACTCGGAGAAAAGGATTTTACGGTGAGTAAAAAATCCTATTTTTTGTAATCTGCCCAACAACAAATTGGCCCAAAAAAAAAAAAACTGCAAATCGCAGCAAAATTACCTTTTTTTTTTTTTACGTTTATTAACCGATTAGTCGATTAATGGAAACAATAATCGGCCAACTAATCGATTATGAAAATAATCGTTGGTTGCAGCCCTATGTTAGTTATCGTAAAACATGTAACTTTAACAGAGTTGAACAGCTCCACCCAGGGGGCGGTCCCTCCGCACATAACCATCCACCCCAGCAGCCTTAGTTTTTTTTTCTGCCTTGCAGAGAAGGACGTGGCTCCCTTTGGGCCCAGAGTCCTGAAGAAATTTTAAATTTTTATTTTTATTTTTGGATTCTACTGCCGGCTGGGCGACAGGCTGGATATTCTAGATCCTTGTAGTCTTCCCAGTCCGGCCATCGAGCGTGCCAGTTCTTAGCTACACGCTGGTTCTGCCACGACATACCCCATGGCTCAAGCGGTGGCCGGTGAGCTAATGCTCCGGGGTCCGCATATGACTGGGCTGCTTGCTGTCTCGCTCACAGTGGACCGGGCTGACAGCTACTCCGTACCATCGGTTGTGGGTCTGTCAGGGACGTGCCAGCATGTCCTCGCAAGGACGGGTAATTACGGTTCCTCCTGTCTCGGCAGGATGGAACAGCTGGGCATTCCCGGGATTTAGGGTTTCTCCTGTTGTCCCTTTCCCTGCTCTGTCGCCCTTTCCCCTCCTGCCCGCTGCGACCGGGGTGTACCTGTGGTGGGGCGCCAGGGTCCGCTTCTGTGATGGGGGTCTGTCTCCTGGAAAAGGCCCTGCACGGCCTTCTCGTCCACATCCCAGGGCTCGGGCGCCATTTTTTGCTGCGCAGCCGCCATTTTTAGTGTGCCTGCTTTCTCTATTGAAACTTCCATTGGCGCCCATTTTGTCGTGGCCGCGCTGTGGCGCAGGTCGGTATTGCGGGCAGCCATTTTCTTGTGGTCCGCGCCCTTTTTATCTGAGGCGTCTGGTGGCCGTTTTGGAGTGGGTTTTGGCCTCCAGCACTGGCTTTCTGTACGGCGCACAGCTCCTTCTCAGTTTTTTTCCTCACACACACTGTGTATACAATGAAGGCTGGCAGCGGTGCAGAGTGGTCTCCCTCTGGGTGAGTCCCCTGGGTTACACCCCCGGTCAGTGCAGCAAGGACGGGTGACTTTTTAAGTGCTTTTCACTTGGTCCCTGAGGGCTGTCAGTGGGTGTTAATGGAGTCAGTATCTGGCCTTTCTTCCCCTAAATTGCGAGAGGCAGCTAACGGTGCCCCTGCACCTGCGGTTCCCATAGATGCGCTGTCGGCAGTCCTGGAATCATTTGTTGCCAGGGTAGAAGCGGCGTGCGGGCGTAAGGGGGGTAAAAAAGCACAAGATAGGGCACTTGTGAGTGCACTTCTTGATGCTGTGAGGGACACTCTCAGGCTGGTATAAGCAGCTGGGACTTGCGCAGAGGAGTCTGTCTCCTTTGGGTCACACAAATCTAACCGTTTTGTGGTCCCTCAGCGCATGGTGGTCCGTTATCCTTTTGGGCAGAGCCTTTTAAAAAAAAACAAATAGAATGGGCCTCTCCTCCGGTCGTGGACATCCCAGTCTCTGGAATAAATAAGGTAACCACTCTCCTGGTAGAGGGGACCCCTGCCTTTTAAAGGCCCTAATAATAGGAGGTCTGGAACGGTGACCCGCTTCATGTTCGTCATGCTGGGGTCAGGGTGCAACATTTATTAGTTGCGGCTTTTGTTGTCAGACACTCCCTGCATGGGTTTGCAATAGACAGTAGGGGAGCATCAGCTTCCTCCAGAGTGCGTAAGGCTGGCTGACCAATGGTCCAGGGCCTTGTGTGTGTCTGTGATGACACTCTGGATGCGGCCCCCTGGATATCCAGAGCCTCTGTATCTGCGGTGGTACTGCGCTGCCTGTGAAATGCTGGCCTGCTGACCAAGCATCCAAAAAAGCTCTGGCAGATTTGCCATTCATGGTGGGAGGCCTTTTTTGTACCTCGCTGGATGACATTATTAAAGATGTCACTGGTGGTAAGAGCACACTTCTCCCATTGTCCTCTATGGGGAAGGAGCCACGCCGTAAGCGAGGCCCTCCTATTCCGCAGAAGCTGTATTTTCGTCAGATCCTCACTGACTGACAGGGCTCCAGCTGGGGAACAGGAGTGTCCCTGGGTGCGTGGGCCGAATGAGACGGCTAACAAGCTTGTTACCACATGAAGTTTTGCCCCCGCCCAACTCAGGGTGGGGGGACGGCTTTGCGAGTGTGCAGCTCGGTTGTCCTCCCTGCTCTCCGACCAGTGGGTCTGCGAGGTGGTCGTTTCGGGGTACAAGATAGTTTCTTTCTTGTCCGCCATACAGATTCTTTCGCTCGAATATTCCTTTCGGCTTGTAGGTCTGCTTGATAGTAGTACGAGACTTGCTCAGGTGCGGAGGTGTCCGTCCAATATTGGACCTCATAGTCCTCAATGCCTTTGTGAGGGTGTGAAATCATCCGGGGGATTTTCTAGCGTCCCTGGACATCAAGGATGCCTATTTGCATGTCCCCATATGCGACAGGCATCCAAGGTTTTTTGCGATCGGCGAGGACCACCATCAATTTGTGGCTCTTCCTTTTGGCCTAGCGTCAGCACCAAGAGTTTTCACCAAGGTGCTCGCCTCGATTCTAGCTTTGCTGAGACAGCAAGGCATTGCCGTCGTAGGTTTATTAGATGATCGTCTTCTGAGAGCTGCTTCCAGCCAAGTATTAGAGGAGGACGTGTCTATAGCCAGTCAGACTCTCCAAGAATTTGGATGGATACTGAACCTCCAGAATTCGGTGTTCCGATTCAGCGCCTAGAAATCCTGGGGCTGATTCTGGACTCATCGGAGGCAAGAGTCTTCTCCCTCCAGAGAAGTTGCAGAAACTCCAGGCTGCAGTGAGGTCGTTAAGATCCCGCAATTGGTCGTCTCTCCGTTTCTGCATGAGAGTCCTGGGCCTAATGGTAGCCTCCTTCGAGGCAGTACCGTATGCCCAATCCCATACTCGGGTGCTGCAGAGGGTCATTCTGTCCAAATGGGACAAATCCCTATTATCTCTTGATCATCTGATTCAGGTAAGTCGCCTAGTCAGAGCCTCTCTGACTTGGTGGCTGACATCCCCGGCACTTCAGTCCGGGAAGTCTTTCCTTTCTTACCCACTGGACTGTGATCACGGCGGACGCCAGCCTGAACGGTTGGGGGGGGAGTCTGGGGAGTTTGGTCGGCCCAGGGCTGCTGGACTCCGGAAGGATCTCTCCTATCGATTTCCTCGAATTTCGAGCGATTAAACTGTGCCTCTCCAAGTGCTCGCAGAGGCTTCAACGGCGTCCGGTCAGGATCGTCGGACTACGCCATGGAGGTGGCTTATGTCAACTATCAGGGTGGAACAAGGAGCTCGGTCGCAGCGTCAGGGGTCGCTCACACCCTGAGATGGGCCAAAAGGAGCGTACCGGCTCTATCAGCTGCTTACATTCCGGGAGTAATAACTGGCAGGCGGACTATCTGAGTCGCCAGATGCTGGACCACGGGGAATGGTCGTTACGCCCGGAGGTGTTTCAACTCCTTGTCAGAAGTGGGGCACACCAGATGTGGATCTCCTGGCCTCTCACCTCAATAGCGAGGTGTCGAGGTTTGTGGCCAGGTCCAGGGATCCCTGAGAAGACGCATTGGTGACTCCATGGAGTCAGTGTCGGCAAATTTATGCCTTTCCCCCAATGAAAATGGTTCCTCATCTGCTCCGCGGAGTGGCGGCCGAGGGGATTCTGGTGATTCTATTCGCCCCAGACTGGCCCCGGCGTCCCTGGTACGCCGACCTCATGAGACTGGTAGCAGATGCTCCCTGGCGCCTGCCAATGCGGGAGGACCTTCTGTCTCAAGGTCCCATACTTCATCCTGCCTTGCAGTCGCTGGCTTTAATGGCATGCTATTGAAAGCCATGTACTGAGAGACCATGGTCTGTCAGATTTGGTAATCTCTACCAGGTTGAGGGCCTCGGAATCTTCTTCCCGGAAGATCTACCATCGCACTTGAAAGGCATACATCTCCGTGTGAAGAGATGTCTTGGCGCCCACGGGCATATTCGGTTTCTCGGATCCTGCTGTTCTTGCAGCGCGGAGTAGATCAAAAACTTGCCTTCAGCTCTATTAAGAGGCAGATTTCAGCCTTTGGCTGTCCTCTTCCAACGACCACTAGCGGCTCACTCACTGGTAAGTACGTTTATACAGGGGGTCCGACACGTGATTACCCTGATTGGGCCATCACTTCCTCCGTGGGACTTGAATCTGGTTCTCTCAGTACTTCTGGAACCTTCCTTTGGGAACACCAGGGAGTATTCCTCTCAACGCTTTCTCAGGAAATTGCTTTTCTAGTTGCCATTCGGTCAGAAGGGGTTCTGAATTTGCGGCGTTGTCTTGCAAGTCTCCTTACTTGGTCCTCCATAAGGATAACCGGTGCTGCGCCCGCAGCCCTCAATCATTCCTAAGGTAGTTTCGGCTTTTCACTTAAACAAGGACATTGTACTTCCATCCTTGTGTCCTCGGCCTTCGCATCCCATGGAGGTTGTGCTACATACTTTGGATGGGGTACGTGACCTACGGGTGTACCGGTTTGCTACGGCTCCGTTCCGGAGATCTGACTCACTGTTCGTGTCGGTGTCTGGTCCACAGTAGGGCCTGGCGGTTTTCGTCTGCCACCTTTCTAGGTGGATCAGGCAGACCGTCATCCAGGCATATGCCCTTAAGGGGCGGGCGCCTCCCTTTCCTGTTACGGCGCATTCGACCAGGGCAATTGGTGTCTCCTGGGCTTTCCGACATCAAGTATCTGTCTCACAGGTGTGTAAGGCGGCGACCTGGTCGTCCTTTCACACCTTCTCAAAGTTTTCTGAGATTAATGGGAGTGCATCTTCGGATGCTTCCTTTGGCCGCAAGGTTTTGCAGGTGGCTGTTTGAGGTTGCAACTCCTCCGTTGAAGAGCTCTGTTTGTTTGGGGTGAAGTTAAGTCCTCTTTTGATTACTGTTCCCACCCCTCGTTTTTTCTGACACTGCTTGGGACGTCCCACATTTCAAGATTTAAGGAGCTGTGTCCGTCCATGGACGAAAAGAGAAAATAGGATTTTTTTTGTACTCACCGTAAAATCCTTTTCTCTGTCGTCCATGGACGGACACAGCACCCACCCCTCCTTTTTTAGTTTTGTACTGCTTTACTACGAACTGAGGCTGCGGACTGCAGGGTGGAGGGTTATGTGCGGAGGGACCGCCCCCTGGGCGGGGCTGTTCAACTCTGTTAAAGTTACATGTTTTAAGATAACTAACATGTTCTGACTAGTCCTCTCCTATGAACAGGAACATAACCCACATGTCAAGATTAAAGGAGCTGTGTCCGTCCATGGACGACCGAGAAAAGGATTTTACGGTGAGTACAAAAAAATCCTATTTTTTTGTATTTCCTGGTATTTTTTTCCTTTTTATGTCTTGTAAAATAAAAACGGTGCTTATTAAATATCACCAAAAGAAAGCTCTGTTCCAAAGTGATTTGGATACAATGTTGCATGACCAAGTAACTGTCAGTCAAACACAGTGCAGAAAAATGGCTTAGTAAAGAAACTGTATACCGGCTAGTACCCAAGTGGTTAAAATCAACGTACTGTACACAAATAAGGTCTAGAAGGGTTATGTCATGCATGCAAGCGCTGATGTGTCTCAGGGGCAGTGACAGACAAGGGTGCCTGTGGTGACGTGGCTGTATCCATCTCTTCTCTCATTCTGAATTAGAAACCTGGTTATTCAACTGTAGGCTAGACATTTCCAGATTTATTTATGTACATATATTTTTCATGCATGCCTGTGCTTTTTGTGTTGCATTATGAAACGCAAAAGAAGTTTACCATAATTCTGCACACTTAGAATTTGCCTGTTGGCAGTAATTTAATGCTTGTCATTTTGCCTGAACATGTTTTGCTTCAGCAACAAAAATGAAGAGTACAGTAAAGCAAGTGATATGTTTATCAAACACATGGCCTGTTTTCTTTGATTTTGAGTTAATAGAGAGCTGGAGCTAGTGGAGCTTAGTGGTTAACATTGAGGACTCCTAGACTATATGACTTTTGGGCTTTTTTCACCCCAAGGCCACTCTGAAGAGAGATTGATTTTTCTCCCTGTGTTAGTAGATTCCTCTAGGTACATTGGTTCCCCCCCAGTAGCTGGTCATTCACCCATATCAGGCTAGAAATTGATTGACATTACAGGGAAAATCCAGTTGTAAGCTTCTTCAGAGCAGAAACCAATGTCAATAGGTTTGTATAAAGCTTTGCAGATAATGTTGGCGCTGAATAAATAACTAAGTGAAGGTATTCAAACTGCAGAAGGTAAAGTGGAACTGAA